>CAWUFW010011330.1:0-623348 GCA_963921515.1 Calotriton arnoldi
AAGCAAAACCAAAGGGGATGATGGACGGAGTGTTGAACATTGCAAGCACTCACCCCCAGTCAACTGATCTGGGTTTAATCCATCATCATTCTTTAGCTCATTCCGCCACCCCAGTTCAGACATGGCCATATGCAAATCAGTCTGACCCTGTGCCTCATGGGAACAGTCCAGCCCGAACTGCCAAGCCACGTCTGGGCATACCCTGCCAACTTAGGGCGAACAAAGCAAAACCAAAGGGGATGATGGACGGAGTGTTGAACATTGCAAGCACTCACCCCCAGTCAACTGATCTGGGTTTAATCCATCATCATTCTTTAGCTCACTCCGCCACCCCAGTTCAGACATGGCCATATGCAAATCAGTCTGACCCTGTGCCTCATGGGAACAGTCCAGCCCGAACTGCCAAGCCATGTCTTCCCTGGACCGGAAACAAGCATCCTGGGACCGGTTTCTGGCTAACAGCCGTCATCAGCCAGGCTAGCTTGAATCCAGTGGCAAAGTGAGCAAGGGACCCACGTCTGGGCATACCCTGCCAACTTAGGGCGACCAAAGCAAAACCAAAGGGGATGATGGACGGAGTGTTGAACATTGCAAGCACTCACCCCCAGTCAACTGATCTGGGTTTAATCCATCATCATTCTTTAGCTCACTCCGCCACCCCAGATCAGACATGGCCATATGCAAATCAGTCTGACCCTGTGCCTCATGGGAACAGTCCAGCCCGAACTGCCAAGCCATGTCTTCCCTGGTCCGGAAACAAGCATCCTGGGACCGGTTTCTGGCTAACAGCCGTCATCAGCCAGGCTAGCTTGAGTCCAGTGGCAAAGTGAGCAAGGGACCCGCGTCTGGGCATACCCTGCCAACTTAGGGCAAAGAAAGCAAAACCAAAGGGGATGATGGACGGAGTGTTGAACATTGCAAGCACTCATCCCCAGTCAACTGATCTGGGTTTAATCCATCATCATTATTTAGCTCACTCCGCCACCCCAGTTCAGACATGGCCATATGCAAATCAGTCTGACCCTGTGCCTCATGGGAACAGTCCAGCCCGAACTGCCAAGCCATGTCTTCCCTGGACCGGAAACAAGCATCCTGGGACCGGTTTCTGGCTAACAGCCATCATCAGCCAGGCTAGCTTGAATCCAGTGGCAAAGTGAGCAAGGGACCCACGTCTGGGCATACCCTGCCAACTTAGGGCGAACAAAGCAAAACCAAAGGGGATGATGGACGGAGTGTTGAACATTGCAAGCACTCACCCCCAGTCAACTGATCTGGGTTTAATCCATCATCATTCTTTAGCTCACTCCGCCACCCCAGTTCAGACATCTCCCCTTTGGTTTTGCTTTGTTCGCCCTAAGTTGGCAGGGTATGCCCAGACGTGGGTCCCTTGCTCACTTTGCCACTGGATTCAAGATAGCCTGGCTGATGAGGGCTGTGAGCCTGAAACCGGTCCCAGGATGCTTGTTTCCGGTCCAGGGAAGACATGGCTTGGCAGTTCAGGCTGGACTGTTCCCATGAGGCACAGGGTCAGACTGATTAGCATATGGCCATGTCTGAACTGGGGTGGCGGAGTGAGCTAAAGAATGATGATGGATTAAACCCAGATCTGTGACTGGGGGTGAGTGCTTGCAATGTCAACACTCCGTCCATCATCCCCTTTGGTTTTGCTTTGTTCGCCCTAAGTTGGCAGGGTATGCCCAGACGTGGGTCCCTTGCTCACTTTGCCACTGGATTCAAGATAGCCTGGCTGATGAGGGCTGTGAGCCTGAAACCGGTCCCAGGATGCTTGTTTCCGGTCCAGGAAGACATGGCTTGGCAGTTCGGGCTGGACTGTTCCCATGAGGCACAGGGTCAGACTGATTTGCATATGGCCATGTCTGAACAGGAGTGGCGGAGTGAGCTAAAGAATGATGATGGATTAAACCCAGATCTGTGACTGGGGGTGAGTGCTGCAATGTCAACACTCCGTCCATCATCCCCTTTGGTTTTGCTTTGTTTGCCCTAAGTTGGCAGGGTATGCCCAGACATGGGTCCCTTGCTCACTTTGCCACTGGATTCAAGATAGCCTGGCTGATGAGGGCTGTGAGCCTGAAACCGGTCCCAGGATGCTTGTTTCCGGTCCAGGGAAGACATGGCTTGGCAGTTCGGGCTGGACTGTTCCCATGAGGCACAGGGTCAGACTGATTTGCATATTGCCATGTCTGAACTGGGGTGGCGAGTGAGCTAAAGAATGATGATGGATTAAACCCAGATCTGTGACTGGGGGTGAGTGCTGCAATGTCAACACTCCGTCCATCATCCCCTTTGGTTTTGCTTTGTTCGCCCTAAGTTGGCAGGGTATGCCCAGACGTGGGTCCCTTGCTCACTTTGCCACTGGATTCAAGATAGCCTGGCTGATGAGGGCTGTAAGCCTGAAACCGGTCCCAGGATGCTTGTTTCCGGTCCAGGGAAGACATGGCTTGGCAGTTCGGGCTGGACTGTTCCCATGAGGCACAGGGTCAGACTGATTTGCATATGGCCATGTCTGAACTGGGGTGGCGGAGTGAGCTAAAGAATGATGATGGATTAAACCCAGATCTGTGACTGGGGGTGAGTGCTTGCAATGTCAACACTCCGTCCATCATCCCCTTTGGTTTTGCTTTGTTCGCCCTAAGTTGGCAGGGTATGCCCAGACGTGGGTCCCTTGCTCACTTTGCCACTGGATTCAAGATAGCCTGGCTGATGAGGGCTGTGAGCCTGAAACCGGTCCCAGGATGCTTGTTTCCGGTCCAGGGAAGACATGGCTTGGCAGTTCGGGCTGGACTGTTCCCATGAGGTACAGGGTCAGACTGATTTGCATATGGCCATGTCTGAACTGGGGTGGCGGAGTGAGCTAAAGAATGATGATGGATTAAACCCAGATCTGTGACTGGGGGTGAGTGCTTGCAATGTCAACACTCCGTCCATCATCCCCTTTGGTTTTGCTTTATTCTCATGGGAAGAGCCATGAGACAGGCATTTATTCCTGGAAATAAACTAATGAGTATAACTGATGATCTGGTATTGGACTATTGCAAAGGATTGGCTGAAATGATGCGTTCTATCTCTCACCAGGTTGGAGAAGACGCAGTTGAGAGACAGCCAGACCAAGCGCATGATTTGAATCCTGGAGATTGGGTGCTAGTGAAGAAACACGCAAGAAAGTCGTGTCTAGCACTAAGGTGGACCAACAAAGGCAAGTCATACTAGTCACTACCACAGCAGTGAAGTGTGCAGGTCTGCCCAATTGGATTCATGCCAGCCATACCAGAAGAGTTCCGAGCCCATCAGATCAACAAGAGCCACCACTGACTGAACAGGCTGAAGCGTCAGGAGTTGTAAACTGTGAAACTGAAGAATCTAGAGTAATAGACTCGGAAAGACAACCATATGACGAACAGCCAAGTACAAGTCAGGAAGACTGGATACCAGTGATTGAAATAATTGATGATGTCATTGAAACCAGAAGTAGAACAGAACTGAAAAGACAGGAAAGTAGTCAGGAAGAGACAGGGGAAGAAGAACACACTCAGGTGGAAATTGAAAGAGACACATACGAACCTGAGGAGGGAAAAATAGAAGAACACGTTCAGGCGGAAGAAGAAATTTTTTAACTTAAACCTGAACTGGACCAGATAGAGTTAGAAGAACAGGTTCAGGCAGAAGAAGAAAGATTTGAAGTAAGACCTGAACAGGGTCAGATAGAATTAGAAGAACAAGCTCAGGAAAAAGAAGAACAAAATACGGTAGAACCTGAGCAGGTGGAAGTAAAAGAAGGTACAAGCACAGAAAACAGAGAAACCGAACAGATTGTACACACCGGTACTGGTACACACCAAAAAGGCCACTTCGCTCATTAGGGGCTAGGTTGGTCTCAGTGCCACGCATAAAAAAAGTTCGATGGGGAGGCAGAAGTTTCACTTACAATGCGGCCAAGGCCTGGAACGATCTGCCGTTCCAGTTAAGATTAGGTCTGGGCGGAAAACTACGCTACGCTCGCGTAGTTTGCGAAGTTTGCGCAACTACGTGCTATGCGAATTGCATGTAGCACAGTGCAAAAATGCGTAGCGGGCATTTTTTGCTTGCTCGCGGTCCTCAACGTCAAGTTGGCGACCGCGAGCGAGCAAAATTACATCCCAGCGAGACTTTTTCCTGGTTCGCGAACACCAACATCAAGTTGCCGATCGCGAGCGTGAAAAATAAACCTCCCGGCGAGATTCTCAACACGGGGAGGTCAGGTTTCTCATTGCGAGTGGTCGCGTATGCTCGCGACCGCTCACGATGAGAAACTACCAGTCCGCGTTGAGAAAACTGCCGCTCGAGTACAAATCTACTCGAGCGGCAGAAAACGACCGATTGCACTGTGCAAGATGCCGTTCGCAATGATTGCACAGTGCGGACAAGCATCCGGCACTGTGCAATCATTGCGAACAGCATTTCCTACCGCACTACGCAGTTCGCGTAGTTCTACGTGCAGTTCGCGTAGTTCTACGCGTAGCTCGCGTAGTGCGAAGTGCACTTCGCGTAGCTACGGGTAGCGCTACTACGCGAAGTACGCCCAGGGTTAGTTAAGATGCATCACGAACCTCTTGGCTTTTAGGAAAAGCCTAAAGACCTGGCTCTTTGCCCAATGAACTTCTTTCTTTGGCCACAGGAGATATAACTAGCGCCAGGACACCTTCAGGTAGCAGCTGAGCTGTATAAATATCATTAACATTAACATTAACATTGTGCCTAAAATAAATGAAATAAAAAGAACTTTACAAGGAGATAAAGAAGGTGAAAACACAGTGCAAATCAAAAGAGTCAGAAAGAGAGACAATTGGCCAACTGGAGTAAAGAAACTAAAATATCACTTGAGAAAATCTGAAAAGAGACCAGAACAAGTAAACGAAGTCACAAGTCAAACGCAATCTAAACAAACTTTGGCAAAAATAACTCGAAGAAGTCCAAGATTGAGAAATATAAACAGGAGATACAAGGCTCCTGAATTGACGTACGTTATACTCGAGGAATTTGAATCCCTAGATCTGACTGATGATACAGAAGAAATTCATATTGTCCAGGTTGATGAAAGCAAATTGAGGCCTCCTTAAAAACGAAAATAAAAATAAAAAAACTGACAAAGAAAAGAGAAAAGAAATTTTCTCAGGAACAAAAATGGCAGAAATTGAAGTGACCGGAAAACCAAAGTGTGGATTAAAAAGAAATTGTTTTAGAATTTGTTTTTGCAGTATTCTATTAGTAGCATTAGGATGGTTATTCCTAACAGCAGGAGTACCTTTGTTAATGAAAACAAGTGACAAGAATGGTACAGATACTAATGTTAAGATAGATAGAATAAGAGAAACTGAAATAGAAATAGGGGTAGAAGATGAAGTAAACTATCATAATGAATCAGACTATAATACGTCTTCTAATGTGTTTATTAAATTGTTATTTCAATATGTTAGTACTATGGAGATTAATAACTGTTACGTGTGTATGAAATTACCATCATCAGTATCAGAAGGGATGACGTATCACCATATACCTTTAACTTATGGTGTGTCATGTAGTATTTTGTCAAGTTTATTTTACGCTACAGGGAGACTTCAGTATTTTTATTCAGATATAGATGTAGTATTTTCTGATTTACCTATTAGAAAGAATATGAATCCTGTAGCTAGTAGTAAAAACGCAGTTTATGGGTGAATTTTTATATAACGATGAGTTCAATAGATTTAGTTGAGGCACGTAAAGATAATCTAACATGTACATTAAGGAAAGAAGAAAAAGATTTTTGGGATTTAGTAGAAGAAAGGAGACAGGATTTAAAAAAAGAAAGCAACTGAACAGAAAACCCATGTACCTCCATGGGTTGGGAAGGAGGGAATCTATGCAAGTGGCAAGGCTCCTGCTGCGATGTCCCTGGATTTTGTGAAAAGGGGAAAATTCTGCCTCCATAGATTAAAGACAGATTATAACAATAATTACATTGGCTCCAGTGAATGTGAACACAACTTCCTAATTCTAGGAGGGTGGGGACTAAAGGGGGGAACTGATCCTGTATTTCCAGGAGTGTATTATGTTTGTGGGAGCAATGCCTATTATAGGTTACCTGCAAGATGGTACGGGAGCTGTTATTTTGGAATAGTTTTTCCAAAGATCTATCATGTAGATAAAATCAGTGGAACCAATGGAAATTCTAATGGACTAACACGTAGGAGAAGAGCTAGTTTTTCTGAAATTGTAGGAGACATCTTTAGTGCACTGATACCCTCAGTTGGAGTCATTCTAAATTCACAGAAAATTTGTAAGTTATCAACCATAGTTGATCGTCTTTCTACAGACACTGCAGGAGGATTCTTAATGATTAACACAGAAATGGTTGCAATCAGGTCTATGGTTTTACAGAACCGTCTTGCTCTTGATATAATGTTAGCGAAAGAAGGTGGAGTCTGTGGCATGTTGAAAGTTCAACACTACTGCACTTATATTCCGGACAAGAGCAGAGAAATTAATGGATATATTGAAAACATTACAAGAATGCATAAAGACTTGAACCAACTGGAGGTTGACAGTGTGTGGAGCAGACTAAAAATAAGTATAACATCAATAGGAAAATGGTTTATTGGTTTTGGGAAGGGTTTTCTAGGTCAAATAATAATACCATTAGTTATGATGATAATAATGATTACATATAAGTGTTGTAGAAGAGGTGCGAAAGAGAAAGTACATTTTGAAAGAAAAGGAAAGGAACAGAAACGAAAGAGAAAATATGATGAAATACAGCTGGAAGAAATGAAAGGCAGATTATATAAAAAGATGAGAGATTTAGAAGGAAGCGAGTTGATTGATGAAAAATTGAGAGAAGAAATAGAGAAAACTGAGAAATGTTAAAGTTGGTATCTGGGATGGGATGGGTAATTTTGTGAAGGCTTAAGATGCCATCAGAGAGGGGATTGATGGAGCAAGGACTCGTAAATGAGACTTGCTCGGAAGCAATCCTTTCGTTTTAACTCGATGACGACTTACTAACAACGTGTTTGTAATTAATAACTCGCATTTAGAAAGAGACACGCAGGAGAATGAAGCTTGCCTATGTGTTTACTAACTGCATTAACATGAACGAAGGACTAAATGCACTTTAACAAGGGAATCTTTACTGCGCATGCGTCAACTGCATCTACGTAGTATGACGTACTAATGCTTGGAGGGAAATTCTGGTGCTTGCGCAAAGAACCATAAAATGGCCGCTTGGAAACTCACATGCATGGCACCTGCTTGCTGGAATTAGAAAATGAGTTTTATACTAACGCAAATGCAGAAAGAATAATAATAAATGGTATGGGCTAGAGTAGAGGTTGGTGGTATACAGTGAAACCATTTATTTTTGAGAATAACATTTCTTCTTTTGACTTTATTATTAGTGCACATTTGGGCCCTCTATACTTGTCTGAATTGAGCTGACTGACGTAACCCCACGCATGCGCACTGGCGAGAAAATACAAAAGGATGAGTAAGGACTTGTCACGAGTCCAAGGCCACCGAAGATGTGCCCTGGGAACATGAGGGTGAAGAGTTCATATGAAGGAGCTTTATTCATGAAATCGCTACATTTTGTATTAATAAAGTTTGGAGATGTATGGGAAAGGAAATGATTTAAGAAAGTTTGAGGGGAGGAGTTTGAAACAATGGTTTAATGGATTCGGCGAAATGTAAGTATGGTGTGATGATCGTCCCCCCTGCCTATCCAATCAGTTAGTATTTTGCAAAACTGAAACATTAATGGGTGGTACATGGTTATGGAAGGGTATAATTGAGGTAGTTTTAGTTAGTTAGGTAGAACTGGGTGTGCTGATGGTGCGGAGCTTTACGGGAGCACAGAAGCAGAGCTTGGGATGCTGTCGGTGCTGTGGGTGGTGCTGAAGCTGTGAGACGCAGATGAAGAAAATCGAATGCAGAACCATCTAATTAATTTAATTGGGTTAGAAAGAAGAACGTGGAAGAACCACGAGGAGGAAGAGAGTGTCAGAGAGGGGTGCGACGCAGTCGTCGGTATCTAGAGAGTTGCAGTATCCTGTCCTGATTCCTGTCCTGAAGCCTTTGTCTCCTGATCTGTCCCGTGGACCCTTACCAGCCTTTTGGCCAGGGGATTGGTCTTCACACCATACGTGGTAATTATAAAATTCATCGTTTGATAGATGTTCTTTTCTCTCTATCCTCTTCTTTCTGACCATAGTTGTTGTGTGAATCTGAATTGCTATTAAAATTTTCGATTGAATTGGCACTCTTGCGAATGAGGGTGTTTGTACTGAAACGTTGAGATGTTGAGATGGTTCACTCTTTTATGATTTAGATAAAGATTTTAGAACTTACCGAGCCTGTGATTATTTCATTTAATCAAGAAGTGTTTAATAAGTTATGTTAATTAACACCATCAACTAATTCCACCTAATGGTCCTTGACCAGAGGAAAGAACTATTTGATCAGTGAAAGGTTTAGTTAGGGAAAGAAATAACTAGATCTTGAAGTATAAAAATCATAAAACTAAAAAGTTCCAGCGGTCTACTTGGTGTTTAGTGGAAGTGAGTTGTATGGGCCCAGGTGAGTGTATGGTAGTGGAGTATCTGTTGCTAGTACACCGCTGGATCAGTTCCACAGGGAAGGTCCCAGGTAGGAGAAGGACCGACCACGCATGCGAGTGAGTTTGATTTTGGGGATAGTGAATTTAGACTGCAAGGCAGAGCGCAGAGGACATGAAGGTATGTAGAGTTGAGCTAAAGATTGCAAATATTGCGGAGATATCCATAGATGGGCGGCTGCTACCAAAAAGAAGCGCCCACCCCATCTAGTCTTCCGAAATCTGGGGACCCTATGTTTTTTACAACATGAGGATCTAATTGGTCTGCCAGAAGTATACTAATGAAAAAGGAAAAAGGGCATTCATTTCAATGGGGCGCTTGTGATGAAGAGCCTTAAAAACTAGGCACAAGGCCTTAAAGGAAATATGCCTCCTAACAGGGAGCCAATGAAGGGAACGAATCCCATCTCTGACTGAGTGCCACTTGGAAGTGTCCAGAATAAGGCGAGCTGCTGCATTCTGTGCAACCTGAAGATTATTCAGGGACGAACTATTGATATTCAACTAAAGTGCATTACAGTAATCCACTTATGAGGTGACAAGGGTTATAGTGACTGGTGCAATTCCGATGGAATGTACGGAAAGATGTTTTTCAGGGCCCTAATATTGTAAAAACGAGTACTGATAATGAGACGGACTGTGCATCAAAACTCAGAGAATTATCAAAAATGACCCAGACGTTTTTAGCAGACTTGGCGGGTATTGGTGGAAGTCCGCAGACGTCTGGCCACCAAGTGCTTGACCAAATAGAGTTTTGGGGGCCAAAGACAAGCACTTCAGTTTTATCTGCATTAATCTTCATGGAATTATCCTTCATCCACCAAATGCTGGTTGTTAATAATCAAACACTTACCCTACTATTGCACTGACTGGAGTGGGAATAGTAAATCTTAACCCTCCGCAATCTAACACTTTCCCTACTGTTGCACTGACTGGAGAGGGAAGAGTAAATTGTATCCCTCAATAATAAGATAAACAAGCATTAAAAATGCAATAGGTCTCGCTTTTAATTAAGTTAAAGCCATTTGCTTTGCTATACAATACCATTAGCAAAGCAAATGGCTTTAACTTAATCAAAGGTGAGAGCTATTGCATTTTCAATGCTTATTTTGGGTAGCTGATGTAGCTCAACTTAGTTCTCTGAGTGATGCCAGAGAACATTTTATTTCAGCAGGAGCATCTGTATGGAAGCAGAGTCCCGTAACGAGGAGCAGAGGGGATGTATATATAGATAACGGAGCGGGCGGGAGCGGCAGATTGCCGGGGCGTTTAGAGGGATTTATTTTGAATGAGGTTGAGAATGTAAATTTAATGTAACTAACACGGGAACCGAGTAAATTCACTGTACTTCAGAATTTACATGAATTATATTTACATGATGTACTATGGTTCGATTCCCATAGCTAATGGGTCTTGCCCATGGGACTTTATAAGTGTTCAGCCAAGCAGCACAGTCTCCTGACATCAAAGTTTATGGTAAATTATTTAGGATATACTGGCCCTATTACTTTCAGCCAATAATTAAAGTCCTTTGACAGTGTTGGCATGTGTAGTCTATGGCACTGGTCTCCTGCCATTTATTAAAGTCATTAAAGACCCCAAACTGACTAGAATACCCAGTTTAAGGTAAAATATACGTTTTCTATCAGTTATTAACGCCCTTTTACAGTTTTGGCATTTGCAATGAATGGCATGGGTGGCCTTCATATGGCCATGCCCATTACAATGCGAGTCACATAGCCTCTATGGCACAGGTGTGCTAATGCTGCACGTTATTTGATGCCCGCAGACTGCCCAGTACATGGCAGCTAAGCTGCAGGGTGCCCATTAATTACCACTGACGGTGATGCCCTTGGCACAGAACTACAGTTGCTAATCCCAGCTCTGTTGACGAAGGTGGGGGGGGGGGGCGGGGGGCTGGAACTGCTGCACCCATCCTCCCACTCGCTGCCTCAGCCGAGCACAGCCCAGTGTTCAAAGACTATGTGCACAGCAGGCAGAGAAGGCACGAAGAGCAGGGCGTGCAGGCGTATTCAAAGAGAGGGCGAGTCCTGCACTACTCAGGGCCAGATTGTGGCAGATCGATAGTTAAAGTGATAGAGGTAAAAAGAGGCAGAGGGCTAGATAGATAGAGACAGATGAATAGAGGCAGGCATGGCGCTAGATAGACACACAGACAGATCAATAGAGGCAGGCATGGCGCTAGATAGACACACAGACAGATCAATAGAGGCAGGCATGGCGATAGATAGACACACAGACAGATATGGGTACTACAGAAGTTGAGTGGTAAAGGTGGGGATACATAAACACACATTTATAAGACTGAAAGGCACCAATAACATCCAGACGTATATACTTATATTCACAGAAACAGATGGAATCGAGGTACAGTCACAAACAGAGCTAGGAAGAGAGGGGAGGTTCAGAAATGAGTGTAGCCAGCAAGGGGTGTGAGAGGTGGAGCGTAGGAGGCAGAGAGCTCGATAAACACATGGATAACTAGAGACACAGATAGGCATAATAGGCAGTCAGATAGCGACGAGGGGATTCTTGCACCACAGGGCGCCCCTTCCTCTCCTCAGCCGTGCACCACGCCCAGTGCCCATATACTGCCACCTTAATCCCCTTTTACCGTCTTCCCTGTGCCTTTCATCCCTGAGGATGCAGTTGTTTAGCTCCCAGATCAGTTCCTTCTGGCCTCTTCTCTCGGGCACATTTTCTGCCTCCCCAAACCTTTCTTTAATAACATTTTCTGAGAGTGGAAATCGAGAGGTCTCAGTGTCACGAGAAGTCCGTCACAGAGGGACGTAAGGCTGCATGAAGTGTGTCTCGTGTTAACCAGGGCATGCGGTGTACAGAGTGAACAGTGTGTCAGAGACAGGCAGTGCCACCCAAACATGAAATGGAATCGGGCATATCTTTTAGTGGCTGAACGTCAGTGTATCAAGGCGCTTTGAACATACGTGAAGCAGAATCACGGGTCCAAAAGGTGAAAGGAACGTGTCCTTTGCTTGGAAATATCACGCATTTGGGTCTGTAGTTATTTTATTTTCCCCTTATGTTTTAAGCCACCATAAAGCTGTTTGAAAGCACGGTACATGGTTCCTGCACAATGTGTTTACAAGTTGGCTGTACATTCAGATGTAGGAAAGAGACATGTTGACAGTTAAGCATCGTCACCTTTAAAAACACGAGGGCACTGGCAGCTGCACATTTATAATCTCAGGTTAGAATACAAAATGCTCTACTAAGTCCGGTTTGGACTCCACACTGTGTGATCTTGGGCAACCCTTTGCTGCGCTGAACTGAACACTGGTCTCACAGATTAGATGCAGTATGGGCGCAGGACGAGGATCTCCTAAAAATACATTATTCACGTTAAAATGTTTCCAAAAACTAAAACCTTACATTTTGATACAGAAAAGGTACGATGTGAAGACCTTGCCAGGTAGGTCGCTCCCCCACCACACAGCTCCGCCTGTGTTGTCTGCCCGCTGCTTCTGCAGGTAAGATCGCCCTCCGCTTGTGGCCCCGGTGCCCGTATTTTCTGCTTGTCTCCCCATTTTCCTTTCTGTGCCCCTCGCTGCCCCATTGTCATTGTGCCCGTGATTTTGTCTGCTTGTCTCCCCATTTTCCTTTCTGTGCCCCTCGCTGCCCCATTGTCGTTGTGCCCGTGATTTTGTCTGCCTTTCTCCCCTTTTTCCTTCTGTGCCCCTCGCTGCCCCATTGTCATTGTGCCCGTGATTTTGTCTGCTTGTCTCCCCATTTTCCTTTCTGTGCCCCTCGCTGCCCCATTGTCGTTGTGCCCGTGATTTTGTCTGCCTTTCTCCCCTTTTTCCTTCTGTGCCCCTCGCTGCCCCATTGTCATTGTGCCCGTGATTTTGTCTGCTTGTCTCCCCATTTTCCTTTCTGTGCCCCTCGCTGCCCCATTGTCGTTGTGCCCGTGATTTTGTCTGCCTTTCTCCCCTTTTTCCTTCTGTGCCCCTCGCTGCCCCATTGTCGTTGTGCCCGTGATTTTGTCTGCCTTTCTCCCCTTTTTCCTTCTGTGCCCCTCGCTGCCCCATTGTCGTTGTGCCCGTGATTTTGTCTGCCTTTCTCCCCTTTTTCCTTCTGTGCCCCTCGCTGCCCCATTGTCGTTGTGCCCGTGATTTTGTCTGCCTTTCTCCCCTTTTTTCCTTCTGTGCCCTCGCTGCCCCATTGTCGTTGTGCCCGTGATTTTGTCTGCCTTTCTCCCCTTTTTCCTTCTGTGCCCCTCGCTGCCCCATTGTCGTTGTGCCCGTGATTTTGTCTGCCTTTCCCCCATTTCCTTTCTGTGCCCCCGCTGCCTCTCGCCATTCCCGCCGCTGCGTCCCCTGCGGCCCCGCCCCCCTGACTGCCCATTTGCTGCCCCTGCCTCCCGCCTCCCAGCTGCTCCTCCCTCCCACCTCCCCATAAATGGCGGCCGATGCGCGGCCGCGCCGCTGGCGCGCCGAAGGCGCGCCTAAGGCAAGCCCGTCTGCGCCCGTCCGCGACTGGACCGCGCCCAGCGCCAGAACCCCTGGATCCCACCGATGCAACACCACTCGACGGACCTACGACGCCGCCACACTCACCGCACTCAATGCCGGCCGAAACCCGGCCTGCTACCGAGCCTCACCGAGACGCACCCACGGACCCTTCACCTGCCAAACCTGCCGATTCACCTGCCCCCGGACGTGCACCACCTCCGCCAAGTCGAGCACCAGCAGCAACCACCTGAAATGTATCCTGCTGAACACCCGCTCCGTCCACAGGCACGCCGTGGAACTCTGGGACCTGCTCGACGCAACAGCACCGGACGTCGCCTTCCTCACCGAAACCTGGATGAACGCCTCCTCAGCGCCCGACATCGCCATAGCCATCCCGGACGGATACAAGATCACCCGGAGGGACCGCGTCAACCAGACGGGAGGAGGCATCGCCATCGTACACAAGAACACCATCCGCATCTCGACTAACTCCGACGAGACCTTCACCGCCGCCGAACACCTACAGTTCCAGATACACACTGACCCCAAGACCACCCTCCGAGGCACCCTCATCTACAGACCCCCGGGACCACGCACACTACTCAGCGAAGACATCGCAGACTTCATCAGCCCGCACGCCATGCCCTCCGCCGACTACATCCTCCTAGGGGACCTCAACTTCCACCTGGAGAACAACAACGACAGAAACACCACCGCCCTGCTGGACAACCTCGCCAACCTCGGACTCAAGCAACTGGTGAACACGCCCACCCACTACGCCGGCCACACGCTTGACCCCGTCTTCTCGTCCAGCAAGCACATCTCCTTCAGCCACGCCACCGGACTCCACTGGACCGACCACAGCTGCGTCCACTTCAGCTTCAGAAAGACTGCGACCCACCACCACCCGCAACAGGCTCCCCGCCGGAGCTGGAGCAAGATCACCGCCGAGCAGCTCACCGCCTCCCTCAGCCAGAACACACCCACCAACACAACGGACCCAAACGAAGCAGCCAGCAACCTCGCCAAGTGGCTGACCGCCTGCGCCCGACGACCTCGCACCACTAAAAACCCTCCCAGCAGACCCGGAAGCAAGAAAACCCCTTGGTTCACCAACGAACTCAAGGAATCCAAGAAGAACTGCCGCACTCTCGAGAAAACCTGGCGACTCGACCAGACCACAGACAACAGGACCGCCCTCAAGCACGCCACCCGCAAACACCACCAGCTGATCCGTGCCACCAAGAAGTCGGCACTCAAAGAACGACTGGACAACAACGCCCATGACAGCAAGGAACTTTTCAGCATCGTCAAAGAGTTCTCCAACCCCAGCGCCGGAAACAACGACATCACCCCCTCGCAAGACCTCTGCAACTCACTCTCCGCGTTCTTCCACCGCAAGATCACCGACATACATAACAGCTTCGACGCACAAACCACGCACCCTACCGCCGAACCAACACCCGCCACCACCACCCTCTGCAACTGGACCCCGATCAGCACCGAAGACACCACCCGCACGATGAACTCCATCCACTCCGGATCACCAACCGACCCCTGCCCACACCACGTCTTCAACAAAGCCGACGCCACCATCGCACCCCATCTCCGGGACATCATCAACTCCTCCTTCCACACCGCCACCTTCCCGGAGAGCTGGAAGCACGCCGAGCTTACCGCCCTCCTGAAGAAACCAACGGCGGACCCCACCGACCTCAAGAACTACCGTCCCATCTCGCTCCTTCCGTTTCCGGCCAAAGTCATCGAGAAGACCGTCAACAGACAGCTTGCCGCCTTCCTCGAGACGAATGGATCCCTCGACCCCTCGCAGTCCGGGTTTCGGGCCAACCACAGCACCGAGACCGCCCTTATCGCAGCCACCGACGACATCAGAACCCTAACCGACAACGGGAAACAGCTGCCCTCATCCTCTTGGACCTCTCCGCGGCGTTCGACACCGTCTGCCACCGCACCCTAGTGAAGCGCCTCAGCAACATCGGAATCCGAGAGAAAGCACTGGAATGGATCATCTCGTTCCTCGCCGGAAGAACCCAGAGAGTCCGCCTCCCCCCGTTCAGATCCGAAGCCACCGAAGTCATCTGCGGCGTTCCACAAGGATCTTCACTCAGCCCAACCCTCTTCAACGTCTACATGAGCCCCCTCGCAGCCATCGCACGCCAACACAACCTCAACATCATCTCCTACGCCGACGACACCCAGCTGATCCTCTCCCTCACCAACGACCCCACCACCGCCAGAGCCAACCTACACGACGGGATGAGAGACGTCGCCGACTGGATGAGGAACAGCCGCCTTAAACTGAACTCAGACAAGACGGAAGTCCTCATCCTGGGCTCATCACCCTCCGCCTGGGACGACTCCTGGTGGCCCCCGGCCCTGGGCACCGCGCCCAAGCCAACGGACCACGCACGCAACCTGGGCTTCATCCTGGACTCCTCCCTGTCGATGACCAGACAAGTCAACGCCGTCTCATCTTCATGCTTCAACACCCTGCGCATGCTCCGCAAGATCTTCAGATGGATCCCCACTGAAACCAGGAAGACCGTCACCCAGGCACTCGTCACCAGCCGACTGGACTATGGGAACACCCTCTACGCCGGAACCACAGCCAAACTTCAAAAAAGACTCCAGCGCATCCAGAACGCCTCCGCACGACTCATCCTGGACATCCCCCGACACAGCCACATCACCGGACACCTGAAAGACCTGCACTGGCTCCCCGTCAGCAAGAGAATCACGTTCAGACTCCTCACCCACGCACACAAGGCCCTCCACGACCTGGGCCCAAAGTACCTCAACGACCGCATGACCTTCTACACGCCCACACGCCAGCTACGATCAACCAGCCACGCCCTCGCCACCGTACCACGCATCCGCAGAACCACCGCCGGAGGAAGATCCTTCTCCTACCTGGCAGCCAAGACCTGGAACTCCCTCCCCACTCACCTTCGGCGAACCCAGGACCATCTCTCCTTCAGGAAGCAGCTCAAGACCTGGCTGTTCGAGCAGTAACTTACCCCCTCCCCCAGCGCCTTGAGACCCTCCCGGGTGAGTAGCGCGCTCTATAAATGCCGTGATTGATTGATTGATTGAAGAGAATGTTGTTTGTGTGTAAGTAACAGGGATGGAGCCCTCATTTTAAACAGGACTGGAGAAATTAAAAAATCTATCTTTATTTATTGAGTGGTTTTGGCACTAAGATAACAAGCCTTGCTACAGTGTGACCCGGTCGGGGACGAAGAGAAGAGGGCGGTCCCAGGATCACCTCGGCCCTGTGTGGCATCTGCAGAGTCTGACCTGTGCACCGACTTGTAGTGTTACCATTGCAGCCAGACACGTGCAACCTCTACGTGTCTTATCACGTGAAATAAGGGTATGTGTACAGCGCACACATGCGTAAAACGATTCTAGGCGCTAGTCTTGAAATATGCCCTACGAGTGAGAACCTAGAAAAGAAACTTCTTACACGTGATCTTAAATGCACTGAAGTCCCGTCCCCTCCCCTCCTCGTGAGGCGTAATGAAGGGGGCTGCACAGCTCGCACCCCTCCCCCTACCCAAGAGCCGGAAGTGTCACGAGGGGTAATGAGGGGGCTGCACAGCTTGCACCCCTCCCCCTACCCAAGAGCCGGAAGTGTCACGAGGGGTAATGAGGGGCTGCACAGCTCGTACCCCTCCCCTACCCAAGAGCCGGAAGTGTCACGAGGGGTAATGAGGGGCTGCACAGCTCGCACCCCTCCCCTACCCAAGAGCCGGAAGTGTCACGAGGGGTAATGAGGGGGCTGCACAGCTCGTACCCCTCCCCCTACCCAAGAGCCGGAAGTGTCACGAGGGGTAATGAGGGGGCTGCACAGCTCGCACCCCTCCCCCTACCCAAGAGCCGGAAGTGTCACGAGGGGTAATGAGGGGGCTGCACAGCTCGCACCCCTCCCCCTACCCAAGAGCCGGAAGTGTCACGAGGGGTAATGAGGGGGCTGCACAGCTCGCACCCCTCCCCTACCCAAGAGCCGGAAGTGTCACGAGGGGTAATGAGGGGGCTGCACAGCTCGCACCCCTCCCCCTACCCAAGAGCCGGAAGTGTCACGAGGGGGCTGCACAGCTCGTACCCCTCCCCCCAAATGCCGGAAGTGGCGCGAGGGGCTATGCCGGAAGTGTCACGAGGGGTAATGAGGGGGCTGCACAGCTCGTACCCCTCCCCCTACCCAAGAGCCGGAAGTGTCACGAGGGGTAATGAGGGGGCTGCACAGCTCGTACCCCTCCCCCTACCCAAGAGCCGGAAGTGTCACGAGGGGTAATGAGGGGGCTGCACAGCTCGTACCCCTCCCCTACCCAAGAGCCGGAAGTGTCACGAGGGGTAATGAGGGGGCTGCACAGCTCGCACCCCTCCCCTACCCAAGAGCCGGAAGTGTCACGAGGGGTAATGAGGGGGCTGCACAGCTCGCACCCCTCCCCCACCCAAGAGCCGGAAGTGTCACGAGGGGTAATGAGGGGGCTGCACAGCTCGAACCCCTCCCCCTACCCAAGAGCCGGAAGTGTCACGAGGGGTAATGAGGGGGCTGCACAGCTCGCACCCCTTCCCCTACCCAAGAGCCGGAAGTGTCATGAGGGGTAATGAGGGGGCTGCACAGCTCGCACCCCTCCCCCACCCAAGAGCCGGAAGTGTCACGAGGGGTAATGAGGGGCTGCACAGCTCGCACCCCTCCCCCTACCCAAGAGCCGGAAGTGTCACGAGGGGTAATGAGGGGGCTGCACAGCTCGCACCCCTCCCCTACCCAAGAGCCGGAAGTGTCACGAGGGGTAATGAGGGGGCTGCACAGCTCGCACCCCTCCCCCACCCAAGAGCCGGAAGTGTCACGAGGGGTAATGAGGGGCTGCACAGCTCGCACCCCTCCCCTACCCAAGAGCCGGAAGTGTCACGAGGGGTAATGAGGGGGCTGCACAGCTCGCACCCCTCCCCCACCCAAGAGCCGGAAGTGTCACGAGGGGTAATGAGGGGGCTGCACAGCTCGCACCCCTCCCCATACCCAAGAGCCGGAAGTGTCACGAGGGGTAATGAGGGGCTGCACAGCTCGCACCCCTCCCCCACCCAAGAGCCGGAAGTGTCACGAGGGGTAATGAGGGGGCTGCACAGCTCGCACCCCTCCCCCTACCCAAGAGCCGGAAGTGTCACGAGGGGTAATGAGGGGGCTGCACAGCTCGCACCCCTCCCCCTACCCAAGAGCCGGAAGTGTCACGAGGGGTAATGAGGGGGCTGCACAGCTCGCACCCCTCCCCCACCCAAGAGCCGGAAGTGTCACGAGGGGTAATGAGGGGGCTGCACAGCTCGCACCCCTCCCCTACCCAAGAGCCGGAAGTGTCACGAGGGGTAATGAGGGGGCTGCACAGCTCGCACCCCTCCCCTACCCAAGAGCCGGAAGTGTCACGAGGGGTAATGAGGGGGCTGCACAGCTCGCACCCCTCCCCCACCCAAGAGCCGGAAGTGTCACGAGGGGTAATGAGGGGCTGCACAGCTCGTACCCCTCCCCCTACCCAAGAGCCGGAAGTGTCACGAGGGGGTAATGAGGGGCTGCACAGCTCGCACCCCTCCCCCTACCCAAGAGCCGGAAGTGTCACGAGGGGTAATGAGGGGGCTGTACAGCTCACACCCCTCCCCCACCTAAGAGCCGGAAGTGTCACGAGGGGTAATGAGGGGGCTGCACAGCTCGCACCCTCCCCCTACCCAAGAGCCGGAAGTGTCACGAGGGGTAATGAGGGGGCTGCACAGCTCGCACCCCTCCCCTACCCAAGAGCCGGAAGTGTCACGAGGGGTAATGAGGGGCTGCACAGCTCGCACCCCTCCCCCACCCAAGAGCCGGAAGTGTCACGAGGGGTAATGAGGGGGCTGCACAGCTCGCACCCCTCCCCTACCCAAGAGCCGGAAGTGTTACGAGGGGTAATGAGGGGGCTGCACAGCTCGCACCCCTCCCCCTACCCAAGAGCCGGAAGTGTCACGAGGGGTAATGAGGGGGCTGCACAGCTCGCACCCCTCCCCCACCCAAGAGCCGGAAGTGTCATGAGGGGTAATGAGGGGCTGCACAGCTCGCACCCCTCCCCCTACCCAAGAGCCGGAAGTGTCACGAGGGGTAATGAGGGGGCTGCACAGCTCGCACCCCTCCCCCACCCAAGAGCCGGAAGTGTCACGAGGGGTAATGAGGGGGCTGCACAGCTCGCACCCCTCCCCCTACCCAAGAGCCGGAAGTGTCACGAGGGGTAATGAGGGGGCTGCACAGCTCGCACCCCTCCCCCACCCAAGAGCCGGAAGTGTCACGAGGGGTAATGAGGGGGCTGCACAGCTCGCACCCCTCCCCCTACCCAAGAGCCGGAAGTGTCACGAGGGGTAATGAGGGGGCTGCACAGCTCGCACCCCTCCCCCTACCCAAGAGCCGGAAGTGTCACGAGGGGTAATGAGGGGGCTGCACAGCTCGCACCCCTCCCCCACCCAAGAGCCGGAAGTGTCACGAGGGGTAATGAGGGGGCTGCACAGCTCGCACCCCTCCCCTACCCAAGAGCCGGAAGTGTCACGAGGGGTAATGAGGGGCTGCACAGCTCGCACCCCTCCCCTACCCAAGAGCCGGAAGTGTCACGAGGGGTAATGAGGGGGCTGCACAGCTCGCACCCCTCCCCCACCCAAGAGCCGGAAGTGTCACGAGGGGTAATGAGGGGGCTGCACAGCTCGTACCCCTCCCCTACCCAAGAGCCGGAAGTGTCACGAGGGGTAATGAGGGGCTGCACAGCTCGCACCCCTCCCCCTACCCAAGAGCCGGAAGTGTCACGAGGGGTAATGAGGGGCTGCACAGCTCGCACCCCTCCCCCACCTAAGAGCCGGAAGTGTCACGAGGGGGTAATGAGGGGCTGCACAGCTCGCACCCCTCCCCCTACCCAAGAGCCGGAAGTGTCACGAGGGGTAATGAGGGGGCTGCACAGCTCGCACCCCTCCCCCTACCCAAGAGACGGAAGTGTCACGAGGGGTAATGAGGGGGCTGCACAGCTCGCACCCCTCCCCCACCCAAGAGCCGGAAGTGTCACGAGGGGTAATGAGGGGGCTGCACAGCTCGCACCCCTCCCCCTACCCAAGAGCCGGAAGTGTTACGAGGGGTAATGAGGGGGCTGCACAGCTCGCACCCCTCCCCCTACCCAAGAGCCGGAAGTGTCACGAGGGGTAATGAGGGGGCTGCACAGCTCGCACCCCTCCCCCACCCAAGAGCCGGAAGTGTCACGAGGGGTAATGAGGGGGCTGCACAGCTCGCACCCCTCCCCCTACCCAAGAGCCGGAAGTGTCACGAGGGGTAATGAGGGGGCTGCACAGCTCGCACCCCTCCCCCACCCAAGAGCCGGAAGTGTCACGAGGGGTAATGAGGGGGCTGCACAGCTCGCACCCCTCCCCCTACCCAAGAGCCGGAAGTGTCACGAGGGGTAATGAGGGGGCTGCACAGCTCGCACCCCTCCCCCACCCAAGAGCCGGAAGTGTCACGAGGGGTAATGAGGGGCTGCACAGCTCGCACCCCTCCCCCTACCCAAGAGCCGGAAGTGTCACGAGGGGTAATGAGGGGCTGCACAGCTCGCACCCCTCCCCCTACCCAAGAGCCGGAAGTGTCACGAGGGGTAATGAGGGGGCTGCACAGCTCGCACCCCTCCCCCACCCAAGAGCCGGAAGTGTCACGAGGGGTAATGAGGGGGCTGCACAGCTCGCACCCCTCCCCCTACCCAAGAGCCGGAAGTGTCACGAGGGGTAATGAGGGGGCTGCACAGCTCGCACCCCTCCCCCACCCAAGAGCCGGAAGTGTCACGAGGGGTAATGAGGGGGCTGCACAGCTCGCACCCCTCCCCAAGAGCCGGAAGTGTCACGAGGGGTTAATGAGGGGGCTGCACAGCTCGCACCCCTTCCCCTACCCAAGAGCCGGAAGTGTCACGAGGGGTAATGAGGGGCTGCACAGCTCGCACCCCTCCCCCACCCAAGAGCCGGAAGTGTCACGAGGGGTAATGAGGGGGCTGCACAGCTCGCACCCCTCCCCCTACCCAAGAGCCGGAAGTGTCACGAGGGGTAATGAGGGGCTGCACAGCTCGCACCCCTCCCCCACCCAAGAGCCGGAAGTGTCACGAGGGGTAATGAGGGGGCTGCACAGCTCGCACCCTCCCCCTACCCAAGAGCCGGAAGTGTCACGAGGGGTAATGAGGGGGCTGCACAGCTCGCACCCCTCCCCCACCCAAGAGCCGGAAGTGTCACGAGGGGTAATGAGGGGGCTGCACAGCTCGCACCCCTCCCCCTACCCAAGAGCCGGAAGTGTCACGAGGGGTAATGAGGGGGCTGCACAGCTCGCACCCCTCCCCCTACCCAAGAGCCGGAAGTGTCACGAGGGGTAATGAGGGGGCTGCACAGCTCGCACCCCTCCCCCACCCAAGAGCCGGAAGTGTCACGAGGGGTAATGAGGGGGCTGCACAGCTCGCACCCCTCCCCCTACCCAAGAGCCGGAAGTGTCACGAGGGGTAATGAGGGGGCTGCACAGCTCGCACCCCTCCCCCACCCAAGAGCCGGAAGTGTCACGAGGGGTAATGAGGGGGCTGCACAGCTCGCACCCCTCCCCAAGAGCCGGAAGTGTCACGAGGGGTTAATGAGGGGGCTGCACAGATCGTCTCCCCAGGAGCCGGAAGTGAGACCCCAGAATAAGGTTAGCGTAGAGTGGCCTCCAGCGCCAGTGATCGCCCCGGGGGCCCGCGTTGACGTCTGGTGAGCAATGGGGGCAGGCAGTATGGGGACTGTTCTTTAAAAGAAAAGAGGCACTCGGTATAGCGCCTAGAAGTCTAATACATTTAATGCAAAAATAGCTTGCATGCATCGAAATAGGTAACGGCAAAATGCCAAACCACAAGGCCCGAGCTTCCCCCGTCAGCTGGAGTAATGCAGCGCTAAAATCGATATATTTCCACGCTACTTGCATGAACTTTCTGTCAGTGTGAGTAAATGGAAGCAGCGCGCTGCGCAGGTGGGAATCCACAGGTAGGCGCTAGTGAGCGGGTGCCGGGCTCCCCTCTGCGAAGAAAGCAAGAAGGCCCTGGACAGCTTTGATGTTTCTCGAGTTACGGGCTGTCTCTACTACTGGCTGTGATCCTCGCCAACTGCAGAACGAGGCTACGCCCCCAGGTCGGTGAAGTCAAAATGTACAACGTAAAACACAGCATAAGAGCACAGCAGCGTCTTTAAAATGTGTGTAAATGTGCAATATTGCCACGGCTTTAATGCGCTTCAAGCTGGTATAAAAATGAAACCGCAGTGATTAATAATAAAGAATGTATGTATTTATCCGTTTTTATACAGTGCGAACTTTACCCGAAGGTGTCAGAGCGCTTTACATTATAACCAGTTCCATTACATAAGGACTTCAGAGGACATGAATTACATAACAGATACAACACAGATAAACTCTAAATTCGCATAAGAATGGTAGCTGCCCGCGATAACAAACGCATGCAATGGCTTAAAAAACAAGAAAGTGAACGAGTGGTGTGCGCTCGATGGGGAAAAAAATACGAGACTGCTCTGTCTCAGAGTCCGGGAGGGCTGCTCTGTCTCAGAGTCTGGGAGGGCTGCTCTGTCTCAGAGTCCGGGAGGGCTGCTCTGTCTCAGAGTCCGGGAGGGCTGCTCTGTCTCAGAGTCCGGGAGGGCTGCTCTGTCTCAGAGTCTGGGAGGGCTGCTCTGTCTCAGAGTCTGGGAGGGCTGCTCTGTCTCAGAGTCCGGGAGGGCTGCTCTGTCTCAGAGTCCGGGAGGGCTGCTCTGTCTCAGAGTCTGGGAGGGCTGCTCTGTCTCAGAGTCCGGGAGGGCTGCTCTGTCTCAGAGTCCGGGAGGGCTGCTCTGTCTCAGAGTCTGGGAGGGCTGCTCTGTCTCAGAGTCTGGGAGGGCTGCTCTGTCTCAGAGTCTGGGAGGGCTGCTCTGTCTCAGAGTCTGGGAGGGCTGCTGTCTCAGAGTCTGGGAGGGCTGCTCTGTCTCAGAGTCTGGGAGGGCTGCTGTCTCAGAGTCTGGGAGGGCTGCTCTGTCTCAGAGTCCGGGAGGGCTGCTCTGTCTCAGAGTCCGGGAGGGCTGCTCTGTCTCAGAGTCCGGGAGGGCTGCTCTGTCTCAGAGTCCGGGAGGGCTGCTCTGTCTCAGAGTCCGGGAGGGCTGCTCTGTCTCAGAGTCTGGGAGGGCTGCTCTGTCTCAGAGTCCGGGAGGGCTGCTCTGTCTCAGAGTCCGGGAGGGCTGCTCTGTCTCAGAGTCCGGGAGGGCTGCTCTGTCTCAGAGTCCGGGAGGGCTGCTCTGTCTCAGAGTCCGGGAGGGCTGCTCTGTCTCAGAGTCTGGGAGGGCTGCTCTGTCTCAGAGTCTGGGAGGGCTGCTCTGTCTCAGAGTCTGGGAGGGCTGCTGTCTCAGAGTCTGGGAGGGCTGCTCTGTCTGAGTCTGGGAGGGCTGCTCTGTCTCAGAGTCTGGGAGGGCTGCTGTCTCAGAGTCTGGGAGGGCTGCTCTGTCTGAGTCTGGGAGGGCTGCTCTGTCTCAGAGTCTGGGAGGGCTGCTCTGTCTCAGAGTCTGGGAGGGCTGCTCTGTCTCAGAGTCTGGGAGGGCTGCTCGGTCTCAGAGTCTGGGAGGGCTGCTTGCTCGGCAGGTTTAATTGTGTTGGTTCAGTTGGTGAGGAGTGAAAGATTGCACCGGGCCTCTTGTTAAGAGCCTTTCATGCGTATCTGTTAAATGGCGGTTTACATTTTGCTGTTTTCCTTTTTAAGTACAAATGAAAATGCTTTGTAAAAATGTATTTCATGTCGGTACATGGAATGCATTTTTACGAAGCTTTTTCATTAGTACTTAAAAAACAAAACAGCAATTCATTCCAGTATCAACACAAATGCCAGTCCACGGCCACGACAGCTGCGAGGAGCAGGGCAGGCGCAGACAGCAGTGGCCCCTGCTCTGAGGCCTGGCTCTGCTGTGAGGCGGCTGGAGCCCCGTGACTGATTGGGAGGGGGAGCGAGTCTCCAATTACAAAGGCAGGCTCAGCATGCAAAACAGATGGCACACTGCACTTCAATTAAAAGAAGTGCAAGCAGAGTGAAATAACACTGTAGTTAGGCACTGCTGTATCGGGACTACACGGAAGTTAGCAAATCACCAACAGCCAACAGAAAGGGAGATAAGAACAACACTACCACAACTAAGCCAATAGCAAGCGGGAAGACAGATTGCATTAAATTTAACCCAACATACAGATTACTTTATGTCTCGCTGAGACAGCGCATGCATCGCATGCGCTGCCAAGGCGAGACCTAAAAAGGATAGGATAAAATTTATAGAGCGCAGTAAAACCCGAAGGTGCCAAAGGGCTATAGTTGAACAGACGAGTCAGCAGGAGCATTAAAAAAAAAATTACAATATAAATTTCAAATATTAGTTTAATAGTATTTTTAAATTAAATATGTGTAAATAAACATATGAATTTACTTATATTAGTACATCGAAAAGAATTACAATGTATTCTTAAAATATTAGCTTAATATTATTTTTAAATTAAAAATATGTAAATAAATATATATATTTATATATATGTGTGCTTTATTTTTCAAATAGTTATATTTATTTTAAAGTTAATTAAATACATTCAATAATTTTTATATATTACTGTTAATTTGTAACATATTCCATGTTTACTATTTATATTTATATATTTGAAAAACAATATTTTTGAGAAGATGTTATTGACAATGATATTTTTCCCCCTATATTTTGATCATTTTTATTATAAGTATGAGATGATGATATTTCTCTCTTTGATATTTTTGTGATGATATTGCTGTACGGCGATATTTCCAGAGATCATATTTTGTCAATCAACCATAAGTTCCACATTAATGCATGCCATATTATCTATAACCCTTTATCGCTCATTATCTGCCTCACTTATCTTTTATTTAAAGTCTCTCTTCTTACTTCACATCACTTCTTCAACCTCACCGCTCATTTTCTTTTTCTCTGCTTGGTTTTTCATGTCTCTGTGCCTACCACCTATCTCTAGTTTATATCTCCCTATCTGACTTCTGTGTCTCTCAACAGTCGCGCTCTAAAATACATCTCTCTTCCTTACTTTCTACCTTATTCCTTGCCCCTCTCTTCACTTCAGTGCTCTGTTACCCCTTTTTCTCCCTCTCTCCTCTTCTTCACCTCTCTATCTAAATCACTTCTCTTTCTCATGTCTCGCTAATGAATGCAACAATAACAAGGTGATGGATGGAATGCTTAAATTAATCCTGGCCACAGGCGATCTCTCTGGCACAATTCCAGTCCATGCCAATCTAGCCAGCCAGGAAAGCATGAAACTGCAGACTAAGGGCCTGATTATGAGTTTGGCGGTGCGAGAGCAGACTGCCACACGCCCACTCCTGCAGCACCAAACTCACCAGATTATGACTTCTTTTTTGGTCACTGGTGGGTTGTTCTTTGGCGTTCCCATGGCAGTGCCTATGAAATTGGCACCGCAGTGGGAACGTCAAAGACAGTACGGCACGGAATGGACTAGTGCAGTCCATGCCGTGCACGTAAAGAGGTGCATGCACACAAGGGGGGCACATGTGCCCCCCGCATGCACCCCATGGCCCTGATGAAAACAGGGGAGCACTGTAGGGACCTCTATGTTTCCTCTCCGTCATGGTTTTAATGGAGTAGGAACCGCCATGAAAACTGTGGGGGAGAGGAAACTCGTAAGATGCTTGGCGGGACCACCTTGCCACTGCCAAGGATCTCTGATCCCTGGCGGTTGCGGCAGTGCAGTAGTGGTCTGACCACCCTAGTTGTAATAGGGCAGTTGGAGTTCTGGTCTGGAGGTGGCTGGACTGCCACAGCTGCGCCCGCACAAGTCTGTTAGTCCGAGGACCACCAGACTTATAATCATGGCCTAAGAAGTGTAAAAAAAGAAAAAAACAAGACACAAGGACTTTTCCATCTATGCCTCTATGCACCCATGATCTAGAACAACATTGCCATGTCCATCATTTTCAACGCTGCTCCAATTTAAGAAAGAGTTGAAGACTAGCCTCTTTAAAGAACACTACGTCACAATAACTTTAACGTCCACCACTCAGTTTCCTCTCCTATTGCTCGTTGAGTTTAAGTATGCCTTTGACCAGGTACAGTCCTCTGCTGGCTTTTGGCTAGGTTAATGCTATTGAAATACCATATGTATACAGACATGCATTGATTGAATGTTTGAATGAATTTCAGCCACCAGTGATCACTTGGGGCCATATTCCAGTGCATCATTTTTTGCCAATGATGCCACTCTAGACAAAGGCCCACCTTACGTAAATCATTACCAACCCTGCTTTCATGATAACAGTCTGTCCCATCCTGCCAGGCGAGGCTTTCTCCAGAAGGGATAACAAGCCACCCCAGAACTGTTTGGCCAGATTCAGGGCTTGTCAGTAGGGTGTAGCTTTAGGGGCACATGCATCAAGCCCGCATTTTGCGATTTCTAAATAGCGAATTTTACCGATTCGCTATTTAGAAATCGCAAAATGCAATGCATGAAGGATTTGCCAAAAAAAATGCGATTCCTTAAAATTCCTTAATTGCGACTAGCAAATTGCGAGTCGCAATTAAGGAATTGATTCCCATTCATTCCTGTGGGCCTGGAGGCCCATAGGAATGAATGAGAATTGCATGCGCAATTTGCGAGTACTCCATTGGTACTCGCAAATTGCGCATGCAATTTCAAAGGTGCAAGGGTGCCAAAAGGACACCCTGTTGCACCCCTGAAATTGTTATGTACACCCATGTTGCGCACACACATGCCCCAGGGGCATGTGTGTGTGTAACATGTAACTTTGAAAAATGCACTTTTGTGCATTTTTCAAAGTTTTCGCAAATTACCATCAACTTAAAGTTGATGGTAATTTGCATTTCTTAATAGCAAATTCGCAAATTTTTATTTTTTGTTGCATTGCATTTAGGGAATCGCAAATTGCGATTCCTTAAATGCAATCGCAATTTAAGAAATCGCAATAAATTGCTATTTCTTAAATTGCGAGTGCCTAACACTTTAATGCATCGCAAAAGGCCTTTTTGCGGGCGCAAACGGCCGATTTTTGCGAATCGCACCGTTTGCGCTCGCAAAAACCTTTGATGCATGTGCCCCTTAGTCCTCTGTTACAGTGCAGCACAGGGCTCATTTCTGGGCATACGTGTCGCAGTTAGGGTGTAACAGCAAGAATAACAAGATGATGGATGAAATGCTTGAATTAATCTCAGCCACTGATGATCACATGGGCCACACCTCTTCTCCATCTGTCTCTTTCGTTACCTAGCCTCTAAATTTATCTCATCTGTTCTCTACCTCACCTCTCTACCTCCTTTTTAATAGGGGTGTGGGAAATTTGCATAATTTCCTTTCATATAATTATATTAAACTACTACAGAATTATGCAATTTTATATGTAATTATGTGAAATGCAAATGCACCATTTTGCACTCTATTTTAGTGTGAAATGCATCCTTAAGTCAATTTTTGAAAAGAGGACGCAATAAATAAAAGCACCGAGAACCGAGCACTGAGCCGCTCCCGGTCTGTTGCTCCCTTGCTTTTCGCAGTAACTTTTTCCTGTGAATGGCATTTAATCACTCAGAGTGGCGTAAATATGTAATTTTATTTAAGAAGTGTAATGTGAAATTCCTGAAATTATGCAAATTATACCGGCATAATTTGAATTTAACCCAGGCTTTCTTGTTCCTTTTACCTCTGTTCCCTCTGCCTCACTTCTTTTACTACCTTACTCCCTTTTGCTACCTCTGTTTCTATACTTTTTTAATCTCTCACTCATCATTCTCTGTACCTTCTCTATTTCAACTTGCTCTCTCTACCTCAATCCTCTGCCACTCTTTATACATTTTTTCTTCACCTCGATGTCCCTCACCACTCTTTCTACTTTACTTTCTCTGCCTCTGCATCATCCTCAACTGTATGCCTCTTCCCTACTGCTGTGTCTCCACTTTGCTTCTTTTTTCTCTCCACCGTAGCTTTTTCTACCAGTGACCCAGTTGGTTTACCTTTCTGCTGCTTTGCCTGACCTATATTTATAGATCTCACTTCTCATTTTGCTCACCTCTATTCCGTACATCTCTCACTCCCTTGCATTTCTCTATACTGCTCTGATTCCCTTATTTCTATCTGCTTACTTCTATCTCTCTGCCTCTAGCTCTTGCTAAATCACCTATGGTTCTACCTTACCTTTCTCTCATTCTCATCTTAGTGCGCGTCACCCCTCTCCTTTGCTCTACCTTCCCTTCTACCTAGTTCTAGCTCCTATGTCACTGCAACCTTTGTCAGCTTGCTTCTGCCTATTGCTACCTCTCTGTAGCCTTCTTTCTACTTAGCTCACCTTTCTCCCATTACTTTACATCTCTCTCTATCTCTACCTCTTCTCCATCTCTACTCCCCTTTATATCTCAACTTTACTTATATCCGGTCTTCCACCCTTCCAATTTCTCTTGCTCAACAGAGAAGTATAGATAAAGAAAGGGGAGACGAGAGACAGTGAGTAGAAGAGGATTGTGAAGAAAAGTATCCAATCTTACCCAATGAAATGGTAACAATTATCACACAAGTGCTTTGATATTCACTATTTGCAGCAAGAAGGTCAGTTGTGGGGGGCATGGTTTGTCATCCAGCAAGATGGCCAAAATCAAAAAAAGCTTGGCCTGGCCTGTTTGTGTCATGTAGTTCCTACTAATCCATAGGATCTGCGCGTTTGTTGGACAACATAAATTTTGGGTGAGGTGCCTAGACTGATTCTGGGTGCCCCCACGGGATATGTTGGCCTAGAGACCAGCTAGCTCACAGTGCCACCACCAGCCCCACCGCTAACCAGAACAGGGAGTGAATGGTTTCTGGTAGCCACTGAACATCACAACCCTGACCCCTCAGGGATCGTGGTAACAAATCTAGAACCCTTTCGCTCAGTCACTCGTGCTTACTCGTTCTCAGAGAAATATACAGAGAATACACACTGGTGCTTCCTTGTCAGAGAAATATACAGAGAATACACACTGGGACTTTTTCAATATATTTATTGAACCAATTTTATTCTTGTATAGAATACATGTGCTGCGATGATCAGTAGACAGAAACAGATGAAAGTGATCACAAGCACCAAAATGGTAACTACCAGGTATAGTTCCACCAAGGTACTAAAACAGTGTATATATGAAGGCATATGATACAAGGTAGTAATCAGACTTACTCCTACTATGCAACCCAACTCTATGTGTACCTAGAGTGTGTCTAGGTATGTAGCCAAGAATCCCCCCACAAGATGATCCAACCCCATTTCCTGGTGGGAAAGAATGCAGGACACAGTCCTGGTCACGAACTGGACAACCCTCATGGAGATGCCAAACCACTGCTGGGTGAAGTCTCAGCATGCATGGACCCTCGGTGTCAGCTGAAGTGCCTCCTCTGCCAAACCCTCAAAATGCTTATTTATAATAAAAAGCATCCTTGCGATGTACGGATAGATTAGCATTTTTATTGATATGTGGATAGCCCTGTCACCCCCTGCATGAAGTTAGAACTTTGTACAGCATGCGCATAGCCCTTGTACGTGGTGTTCAGGATATCATGATAATTTTGCGCACAGCCAAATGTATAAACAAAACAGTTTCAGAGAAACTAATCCAGTCATGTGTATGCACGCAAATGTGTGCAAAACGTTACACAAAGCGTTGTTGTGCAGAAAGTAGAAAAAGTAACAAATGTGCAGCATTTCTCCATGGGCCTAACTCTGGCACATAACACCCACTCCTCATACTAGGGATCAACCTAAAAGCTATCTAAAAGATCAGCCAGCCCAATAAAACTGTAAAATCATCTTAAAATCACCATAGAGACTAAGGGGCCGATTCCGATTCGGGCCGGAAAACGTACCGACCGAGTCGGAGCCGGAATTCATTCCGACCGACACGTACCGGTGCAGCCCGACCCGCAAAGTACGATGAGAAGCGTGCAAAACCCGACCGACTCGTACGGAACACAAGCCGAACGACCGAGCCGCGCGGAAAACAGCAATCCGGCCGGAAAAACACGCGAATCGAACCGACCGACACGCACCCGGAACAATCCCGAACGAGACGTACCCGCGAACTCCCACCCGCCAAGTATGATGCAAGGCGTGAAAAACACGACCGAGTCGCACGGAGGACAAGCCGTACGACCGACACGCACACAAAACTGCGAGGCGAAGCAACCCAAAACACCGCGACCGACACGTACGCAGCATAGAAAACAGCACAAACACAGCGTGAACGAAACGGAGAAGCCCGTACGAGACAACTGCAGGGTCCGACTCGGTCACAAGAACGTCTCCTACATGCACGAAAAGTACAAAGGGAAAATACACAAAAAAAGGCCAAACAAGCAATTACAAAGCCAATAAATACTGGGGGGGGGGAGGAGGGAACAAAGACACACCCACAACTCCACCCATATAAAGGACACAAATCCCTACCATGATCCTTTGCAAATTCAAATTACCTGCCAGCACTCAACAGACAGCAACCACACACCCACAGCTCATCCATCACACAAGCCACACACCATCAGCACCCCAACAAATAGCAACCTCACATACACCCAGCAAAACACACACTCACACACCTTCACCTGCACACCAACACACACATCATTCACCATCACCACCGATCACCATGCCCCCAAAGAAGAACCAAAAGTTCTTAGATAGTGAATTGGAAGTCCTGGTAGATGAGATCCTCAGGGTAGAGCCACAGCTGTTTGGTACACTGGTCCAACAGACACCCATCTCACAGAAAACAAAGATGTGGGAGAGGATCGTCGACAGGGTGAACGCACAATCACCATGTTTGCGCACAAAGACAGACATCCAGAACAGGTGGTATGACGTGCGCAGGAGGGTCAAGGAGCTGTTGAAGAAGGACTACCTCTTGAGCCAACACACCGGCAGTGGCCCTCCTGCCAAGCCAGTATACCTCAGGTCCTGGGAGGAGAAGGTGCGGGCCATCCTACCACCAGTGAGCGTATATGGACTAGAAAACATCCCAGAGCCTGGTGAGTACACAACAAATGTACACAATATTGTGCGACTACACACACACATCACTGTCAAGGGGAGAGTCAAACTATGCACTCTTAGCAAATACACAGCAACCAGAATAGAATCATCCCAAAATGTGTATGTCAGTCAGATAAACACAACACATGCCATCTCATAGTGACATTTAACTGTTTCATCACATGTACAAACACAACTACAACTACAGCCAGGCAGTGGCACAAATATAACTGACAAACACATCCAGACATGTAGCCACCACTACAACACCACCACACAGTGAAGCCCACTGAAAGAAAGGAAATCTGTGTATGCTGGGCAAGTCAGTGTAGCCAATAGCATCATGGGAGTCGTAGTCACAGATATTGGTCACCCCCACAACTGTCACATCAACACCACCATGAACCATGCGCACATCACAGTGAGTGGAAAACAACTGACAAGATGGCTGACACTGGCTACTGCTGTGGGGAGCACAAGGCCCTGCTGGCAACTGTGCAACAACCAACAGCAGGACACCACTGACTAACATCCTGAAAGATAACTTGCACTCCCTGCAATGGAAGCACGTTCCATGGTGGGATATCTGGCTGGGTGGGAAGGAGGACTCACAGCCCTGACCATAGTTACCAGCAGCGTTTCTCACACACACACCTAACACAAACTCCACTAAACTCACCTGGGAGAATGCATTGCCTCACACCCCAATCAAATATCCCGCAAAGAACCACCACCCTGGGTCATGCTGAGTGAAGCACAGGGACACACATGGGACCTGTAGCAGAACTAAGCCCAGGATAACACTGTCAGCCATCTTGTCAGCACAGGCACACAACCCCACAGGGAAGTAGAGTCAAAGGAAAGGAACCATGGGCATGCTGGGAAGGGGGGTGGAGGCAATAGCATGATGGGAGTGGTAGTCACAGCCCAACATCCCCCACCCACATGGCCCAGCAAGCTCACACTCAAGCATGCACACCCCACTGAGAGTGGAAAGCCCCATCAAAGATGTCTGACACTGGTGCTCTGTTGTGGGGAGCACAAGGCCATGCTGGGAACTGCCCACCAACCAACAGCAGGACACCACTGTCAGCCATCTTGCCATTGCTCTCACACACACTGAAGTCCACCCAAAAGCAAGTAAGTATGGGCATGCTGGGAAGTGGGGTGGACGCAATAGCATGATGGGACTCGTAGTCACAGATATTGGTCACCCCCACAACTGTCCCATCAACACCACCATGAACCATGCGCACATCACAGTGAGTGGAAAACAACTGACAAGATGGCTGACACTGGCTACTGCTGTGGGGAGCACAAGGCCCTGCTGGGAACTGTGCAACAACCAACAGCAGGACACCACTAACTGACATCCTGAAAGACAACTTGCACTCCCTGCAATGGAAGCACGTTCCATGGTGGGATATCTGGCTGGGAGGGAAGGAGGGCCGGATATCAACCAAATACAACCAATGCAGACCATGTACACACCCCAACATTCACATAGAAATGCCCAAATAATGCAATGTGCTACACCAATATCAACCCCTGACTGTGACAACTTAGGACAATGCAATGTACAGGCCCGCATCCAGAGGCACAGTCACAACTGTCAGGTGTGTCAACCATTGATGCCTGTAGAAACATAACATACATTCTGTGTGTCTCCCAAAAACAGGTGATGATGAGGACACAGCAGCAAACGCTGAGGAGTCCCCGTCCCAGGCTCAAGAGGATACGGAGCTCACTCGTGTGGAACAGCCTCTGCCCTCCTCGGATGAAGAAGACCTACCTGGCATCTCCGGAGCAAGTCATCATGCAGCACCAGCAGGAGCACCAGCTGCACCCCCTGCACCCACCCCACCAACGACTGTCAACACACATACCACCCCTGCCGACATGGACACACCAAGGAGCACCACCACCACCAGCACAGGGACCCTGGACCAACGTGGGGCCATGGACACCAACACCACCAACAACCCCCAAGGGGGCCCAGGGTCACCTGTGCCTGCCACCTCAGGTACTGCACGTGTTGCCAGGGGTGGTGGGAGGGGTGGGAGACATAGGTCGCTGCTCGCAGAGGGGTCTGGACTGCATGATGACCCACAACTGGCACGCATAGCCGATGCGTACCAGTCCAGCACCGGAGAGCTCAGCCGGGTAGTGGGGCTCCTCAGGGACATTAAACAGCAGCAGGCTGCCCATCATGCCCGCTTGGACTCACACATGTCCCGCGTGGAGTCCAAGTGGGACACACTGCAAGAGATGACGGCGGTGCATAGGGACATATTACAATGCCTCCGCCAGATGAGCAACAACCGGTCAACACCTCCCTGTGTGCCCACAACATCTGGTGCTGAAACAACTGCAACTGCCACAGGGAGGGAGGATGACTCTGGCGGAGAGTCCCCTGCACCGCAGCAGCCTGCACTTGAGGGTCCCCCCCCAAAGAAGAGGGGTCGTCCGAGGAGGGGCAAGTGAGAGGCCGATGACCATGTGCAACCCCCAGGAAGCCAAAACCTGTTCTGGATAATCACCTTTGTGCGCAAACTGTTCACCCTGTTGACTGCAACACAACTCCCCCACATGACATGGGGAGTACAAGTTGGACCAATGTCTCAGATGACTGTGGACCTGATACAGGACATTTTTGCTACCAGGACTTCCAATTCATCTAGGAACTTTGGATTGCAATCAAAATGTACAGCACTCACCATCCTGTGCACTATTCACACACATGTATGACAATAAACACACTAATACACCATACCTGCCTCTGTCGTGATTCCAACGTGGTCTCTGTCATGGAGATGATGACCAGCAAAATTACACTGTGCATGCTAACTGCCACAGCAAGTACAACACAGGCATGTGAGTCATGGCAACGTGACACATATGAGGGAGACACACCACCAGGGCTACACAACACATACACACCTAGGCCATCTGACTCATTGCCGACACTGATGTTGCCAGGAAATATGGTGCAATGCACAGACACAACACCCATTCACAGTCTTAGTCAACTAGCCCACTGGTGCAGTAAGCAAATGTCAGTCAAATGTGTGACCACAGACAACGCACATCACAAAGTGAAGCACAGGTTTATTACACAGTTGCAACATGTCATAACCACTACAGATGCAAGGTAATCCCACCTGGCAGCGGGCACACAGTCAACAAGTGTAGAAGGAAGGAAGTCCATGGGTGTGGCGCACATCACCTTTAGGGACACGACAGCTACCACCCTGGAAGTACAATCACGGTGTCGGGGATCACAGTTGACCAAACGACTCTGAAAGTACCCTGTGAAGGACAGAAATGACACACAGTCAAAAGCACTGAAGAACAGGACAGAACTGCAATACTCATGCCCAATACATGTCACAAGATACCCACCCAGAACCAAGTTAGCATGTCAACACTGTTGGGAGTACAGACTACCTGTAAGGACACATCGCTACACGCATACAGTCATGTAGCCCATGGACACACTCAAACAGCACCAGAGCACCACCAACACATATCAGGCAAACTCACATCATTGACATGACATCTCGGGATACTCACATTCAGCTGAAGAAGTTGGTGATGAGCTGTGTGCGGACATCACCATCACCATCATCATCATTGGCATCGTGGTCCAGGCCAGGATCCTCCACAGGTGGCGGATGTTGGTCATCGTCATCCAGGATGAGAGGCAACTCCTTCCGCACTGCCAGGTTGTGTAGCATGCAGCAGACAATGACAATCTTGCACACCTTTGCTGGGGCATATGGGAGGGCCCCTCCTGTCTTGTCCAGGCAGCGGAAGCGGCTCTTCAGGAGACCAAATGTCTGCTCAATCACTCTCCTGGTCCGACCATGTGCCTCGTTGTAGCGCATCTGGGCTGGTGACACAGGGTTCCTGAGGGGTGTCAGCAACCACGGCATGTTGGGGTATCCGGAGTCACCTACGGACAGACAAGTGCACATTAGCTGATTTGGAAAAGTGGGTGGAATACCACAGATCAGAACACACACAATGGTACAAAGTCAGTACACACCGACAAGCCAGGCACGCTGGTTCTGCATCTGTGCCATCATCCTCGGGATGCGACTACTCCTCATCACGTAGGCATCGTGTGCTGAACCAGGGAAACGGGCACACACGTGTGAGATGGTCATATCTGCAAGACAGACCACCAGTGCATTGACCGAGTGGTAGTGTTTGCGGTTCCTGTATGCCTGCTCATGTGCCTGTGGTGGTACCAAAGCCACATGTGTCCCATCAATGCAGCCAATGACATGCGGCATCCTCCCCAGGGCATAGAAGTCACTCTTCACGTCAGTGAGTCATTGCAGTCTAGGGAAATAGATGTACCGGTTCAGGTATATCAACATAGCCTCCAAGACATCGCGGAGCACACGGCTGAACATGGTCTGTGACATCCCACCAGCAGTCGCCACAGTGTGTTGAAAGGTACCGGTGGCAAAGAAGTGTAGGGCTGCCATCACCTTCACCTTGGGGGTCAGCGCTGTAGGGTACGGCCGGCCAGGTTGCAAATGTGGGGCCAAGCGCACTGCCAAATCCTCAATCAGCTGCCTGGTGAAGCGGTACCGTCGGATGCTGTCCCGTTCCACCATCGTTGCCAGGTCAGGGAATGGTCTAAGGACAGCTGGTGCCCTGCAGTGCATAGGTGAAGAAAGCAAGATTGTCAATCACCCCACATCAGTGGCATTGAACACACTCAATATCACATGATACATCATTATGAGGCACAAGTACATGATGTGTGCAGTTCCGTAAGGACATGTATGGCACATACATGGCCAACATCTAACATCACAGTTCAACAAGTGGCATCAATAAGTCCCAGGTTGTGCCATTGGATATCATGAGGCCGTGTCACAGCTCCCATCTCCTGCTGCCACATTACAAACACACCCCACACTGACATGTGAGGACAGATGTGCCCCAGGCATCACAGCTCAACGACAGGTAGATTCCCAGGGACACTGTATTGCCACATGGACACGGGCATGACATGGTGTATCATGTATACACCACAGCAAAACAACTATGACCCCCACAGGTAGTGGTCCCTGTTGCATCGGCAGGACAGACATGGACGTCTGTGACACACACACACACACGCACAACATCAAAGTCCATGCACAAACAACGTGGATGTGGAGACTGTCTCCCATTGTGCACATGAAATCAGAGACATTGTACACACAACATGCACACAGACTGTGGAGGACCATCACTATTGTGCCAATGGGTCACCCTGGGTTAAACATACCGTCCCACATGGGACTCAGGGGGTATGTGACATGACACACACATACACCACCCTGAAATGTGACCATGGCACATGCTCAGATATGAACAGTTGCACATCACAGTGGTCATGTACACGAAACACCAAGGATTCTGTCCCCATGCACACGTGCACAGCCTGGGGGTTGCTGCCCCCAAGTGACACCCACAGAACAACATGTTCACCTTCACACACGGAATAGGTAATGCAGCCTTACATGCCTTAGGATACAGTATGGACAGGCTGTGGTGTTGTAGGTGTGCCCCTCACTCCCTGGGAAGTATATGTGGCTGGCATATGTTCACCTGTGACAGGCATGGTGACATATGCCAGTGACTTGTACTGGGACACGTTGAACAGCAATGGACCGATCGGCATGCCCGGCAGGCCCATTGCATTCAATGTGTGCGGGTACGCCTTGTAACCTGTGTACGCGTTGAACAGCAATGGACGGATCGGTGTGCCCGGCCGGCCCATTGCATTCAATGTGTGCGGGTACGCCTTGTATCCTGTGTACGCGTTGAACAGCAATGGACCGATCGGTGCGAACCCATTGGCTATGGCCTGGCCTGGCAACGGACGCGTTTTCAAATTTTGAACGAGTCTGATGCTGTAAATTCAGTTGGTCACCCACAACAATGTTGCAATTTCATGGGTGCCATGAAGTTGAACTTTTGAAGGATGCTGTGGGCGTGTGTAAGTGGTGCAATTCCATGGATTGGCCAGATTCAGAAGATACAAACGACTTGGACCTATCACATTGGACACATGGGACAGTATCTGCCTCTGCAGCACACATATAATGCTGGCTGTTCCCCTGAGAGCTCACTTGCCTGCACTACATGCTCCAGGACGACATCTGCCACTACACTGCTGCTGACTCTGCACCCTCTGGACCCTGCAATGGCACGTACTGTGGAGAGAGCCCCAGCCTTCAGCACTGAGGAGAACCAGGCCCTGCTGGACAGCCTCCTTCCACAGTACAGCAAGCTGTATGGGAAACCAGGGGAGCAGGTGAGTGTTCTGTCCACTGCCTTTCTAAATGTGCATGTTGTCTGACTAGCAAGGCTAACAGTCTGCACGCCACTGGCTAGCAGGCTCACTGAGTAGTTGTCACCCCCATAGTGTGTAGTTACATGCACTGGACAGGTATAGTGCAGTGACAGTGCATTTAAACAAGGTTTTACTGCCCAGGCAATGATACCATGTAGTAACTGCTGGCATACTGTCCATGGCCATCGTTGCACTGCCTGTGTACATCATGTGCCCCTGTGATTGAGACATGTATATCCAACTGTGTAATGCACGGATATGTTGCATGTGTAGTAATGGCATTCTCACTTTGTCATCCTCACAGGTTGATGCCCACCAGAAGCATCAGATATGGCTGACCATCGTCCGGACAGTGAGATCCGTGGGGGTCTACAAGCGCCGGATCCGCAACTGCCAGAAGAGGTGGCAGGACCTTCGGGCTGGACCCGGAGGATCGCACGGGTCCAGCTGAAGCTGTCGCCTCCTCGCAGGAGGGGCGGACACCGGACCCTGACCCCCACATGCTGAGGATCCTGGCGGTGGTCTTCCCTGATCTGGATGGGCAGCTGAAGGCCAGAGAGCAGCAAGGAGGGGGTGAGTCCATGTCTGCATTGTGAACTATGTCTGCCATGCTATGTGCTCTCCTCTGGCCTGGTTAAACTTCCACAGTACATCAGTCTTGTGGTCCAGGACCCATGTCCCTCTATTGTGCACTGCCCACTCCTCATCTGATACCCAGGTGTGGCCCTTACAGTCAGGGTATTGTGTCACTTGGGTACTGTGTCCTTGCAGTTTGCTTGACTCAAGGTGGGGGACAGCATCTGTTTCCCTGACTCTGTGGTGGGCATCATGGGTGGGTCCATTGCTTACACAATGCCCGTGTTCTGACATGTGTTATGCGTGTTACTTTGATATGTGGTCCAATTGCTGAGCTGATCCACTGCCTGGGGTATCTGGCACACACCCATGCTGCGGGTGGGAACAATGTTTGGGCCCCAGGAGTGTGTATATAACGTGTGTCACACATACTTAGCCAGCTGCGTACTGTCCAGGGCTCATCCCTCATTCATGTGGGGCAGGACAGTCATGCCTACTCCAGGCCATACAATACACTCTGTACTCCCACTCCCGTGTATCAGCTGACACGTTTTGCTCAGTGATTTGTCCCCTCAGGTGTCTGCCTCTGTGTCAGTGTGCTGTGGCTTCGTTGTCAGGTCTGCTGGGGTGTTTCTCGGTTGGGGCTCCGCATGCCACCGGAGATGTGACCATAGGAGATGATACTTGTGTGACACATAGGTGTTTGATCACCTGACCGTGCAGACTGGGGTATGCGAATGTGAAGTTCAGGCAGCTGTTTCCCATTCACAGCAGATTGTGAGGTGCTCAGGTGCAGAGGGTAGTGTTACAGGTCTCCCATATGTCCAATGGGTATGACCTAGACAGATGAGGGTTCAGATGATGTGGTGTGTGGGGGATGTACATGTGCACTTGTTCAGCTCCAGGACTTGCATTCCCCATGACCTACTATTGTGACACAGTGCAGAGTGTTGTTGTCTGGCTGCCCTGCCCATGTGACTGGAGACAGTGATGTATGACTTAGCAGGCATGGCTGTGCCATGGCATGTGACTTCCTATTAGTGATCCTGCAGGGGAGTGACATGTGCTACATGCACACCATTGTGGCAATGGCTATCAGGACATGGGTGCATCATGGTGTCTGTCGCTGGTATGCATCACATGCATTTCCTATTTGACTCTGGGCATCCCTTTCATCCGGACACCTGTACTGACTCAGTGGCAAGAGTTGTGATGTGTGCATGTCCACATGCTTCACCGGGATCTCTGCACTGTCCAAATACTGTGTAGGTGGTGCATGTGTCCACACTGGGGTATTGCCATCCAACAGACACCAGACAGATGGGTGCAAGGCCAGGTGGGATGTGAGTGCCATGGTTGACCATCAGTCTGACAATTGACTTCTCCTGTTCTGTTTGGGCACTTTTAGCAATGTTCAAATAAGGATGCCAGGGCTTGCTCTGTAATGTGCTGTACTTACTGTGGTGTGTGCGTTCAGTGCAGGTGACTGATGTCTGTCTGTTTCCCTATTGATTGCAGATACATCCACGGCCACAGGAGGGGACAGCTCCACGGACCAGGAGGAGGTGCAGAGCCAGACTGGGTCAGCAGCCGAGGAGTGGTCGGAGGGACCCAGTGGCACGGAGGGCGAGGGGAGCCACACCGAGGAGTCCTCAGCACCATCCACCTCAGCGGAGAACCACAGCAGCTCGGATGATGACTCCCTTATGGAGGCGGGTGTCAGCAGCCACCACACCCCAGCTAGTGTTGCTGTCCCCGCCACCACCACCACCGCCCTCCCGTCGGCTCCCATTCCTGAGGTCCGTGGAGGCTCCCATGTTCGGGAGCGTGTCTCCTTCGGGCCAGGCACCGCACCCCCTGCCCCTGTGTCCCCTGCTGCCCTGAGTGAAGAGTCTGTGTACCTCCTCTGCCAGCTCCATGTAGGACAGACAGCGATGCTGAGTGTCCTCCATGCACACACCATCTGTTGACTCAGCTGGTGTCGTTCATGGAGGGCATCTCATCGGGCATGTCTGCCCTACAGAGGGGCAATAGGTCCATGGACTCCTCCCTGACGGCAGCAGTGTCCCTCCTCCGACAGTCCCTCACCCCTCCTGCCTCTGCCCCATCCACACTCCCCAGCACCTTACCTGTCCCAAGCACACACACACCGGCACAGGCACACACCAGCACAGACACGAGCAGCACACACACACACACGCCACAGACAAGACGCACATGCACGCACAGTCAGGGGACTGAAACCACACTCACAGGGGGTGGGGCCCAGTCACACACACACGCATCCACGAGCACTGCGCAGTCCACAGTTGCCTCTCCCTCCAAAGCCCCCTCCGTTGCCTCACCTGCAACCCCAAAGACCCAGCAGCTCTTCCTCAGTGACCTTGGCCTCTTCCCCTCCGATCCAGCTGATCCAGCATTCAGGGGGAAGAGGAAAAACACCCACACGCGGCGGAGTGCCCCTGGCCCCTGGACACCCTCCCCCAGGCGCAGACCGACTGACGCCCCCACCCGCAAGTCCCCCCGGTCCCGGAAGAGCAAGACCCCGCCGCCGCCCTGCAGCTCAGGCACCAAGTCTCCTTACTCCATCCCTCAGGCCCCCACTCCACAGGTGCCCCACCACACCCTGCCCCAGGTTCCCCCACCCACAGATACACCATCCCCAGAAGGATCAGGCCTTCTCCCCTGCCACTGTCTCTTCCGGCCCCACACCCCCGCTGCGCTTGTCTGTACCACTGATGTGGTGAGGGTGTCCTCCCCTCTGTCCTGCCCACCTTACCTGATCCCCATTCTCCTCCCTGGAGGTAGGCACTGCAGTGGAGTCCACTACCACCCTGTCTGACTTGGGCACTGCAGTGGCGAACCTGTCCACTCCATCTGCAGGGTCCACTGCAGTCGTGCCGGCACCCACAACATCTGAGTCATGCCCCCCAGTTGTGCCGGCACACACCATGCCAGACACCTCCACTGCAGTTGTCAGTGGCTCTCCAGCACCCACCACCCCTTCCCCCCTGCCTCCTCCTGGTGAGCCCTGATCCTGTCCCTGCGGTGCCTGGCCTGCCCCCCGTATGCCCCTCCTAGGGGATTGTCCCTGGTTTTTGTCAGTGCAGGCATGCAAAGGGTGACATCTGCCACTGTCACCCACTTTTGACTTTAATGATGGACTGGCCATTGGCCTTTGTTTATTTTCTACCGGACATCTACTTTTGTTGCCACATATGCTGAATAAAGCAACTTTCTGTTCTCTAGTGGTTTTGCTTCTGATGTACATGTTGTTGATGATGCTAACCATGCCCTTGCTGCAGTGATGGTGATATTTGGTCTCATGACAATGAAGTGTTACTGTGCAGGACCTCATGTGGTCCAGGGGGAATGTGTCCTATCCTGTGGTGTATCCATGTCATCCTTTGCAGCATATGAGGGTGTCATGTTTTCAATATTTGGCAATGGAATTTCCTAGTTACATTAGCAATATCACATCTGTGGCTTCCACCCCTGCACATCTGTTGTGCTTGCCATTGTTCAATTAGTCTACTTCCCTGACTGTGTGGCCATCTCCACTGGACATGCAGGTTTGGGCATCAATGGGGAAGGACTCATCTGTGTTGTCAGTGCAACTTGCTATACATGTGTGTTGGATCTGTGCTGATGATTTCGTTGACACTCCCATGACCAGGCTGATGTGACGGGAGCCTTCATTTGGTGCTAATTGTTGACTGTGTGACCAAGTGTTGTGCTGACATGATGGAGCCCTACTGATGCGACATATGGCACAGCTTTCCTCACACAGGAGTGGAGTCCCCTCATGGCAGTGTGTACTCCTGTGACATCGCCTGCGCCCAAGGTGTGTGTTGTATGAGCATGTCTGTGTTCACTTCCATTTTGCTGTGCATGCTGGGATCCCTAGTGATGTTCCTGTTTGTGATGCCTGCTGAGTTGAGCTATGTTCCCCCAAAGTCTTCTCCCTGGGTTCTCTGTGATGTGGGTGCATGGCACGTTACTGGTCATCAGGGTGTCACCCATAGGTGTGTTTGCTGTCAGGGCTGAGTTTGTGGGCAGACGCAGATGGGTCACAGTCAGGATTCCCCTTGGCACTTGTTGTTTACACCTGTCATGTGATTTCTGGTTTGTGTTAGCTTTCATTGGTTGTGACACGTTGTGTGTGTGACTGCTGGCACTCCTCAGGGTCAGGGCTGCAATGTTGGTAGTTGTCTATATGTGTTCTTTGTGGGTGACCTTGGCTTCTTCATTGGTGTGTGACTGTGGCTGGGATCCCATTGGTTGGTGTGGTATTGCCGTCATGTCCATGTACAGCGTAGTGTGCAGTGTGTCAGACATTCAGGAGTCTGGTTGAGTGGCCATGTGTGATGTGTTTCTGCACCTTGGTTCCCACCACCCCCCCTGGGATTGTAATGGGTGCATGTGCAATGTCACCAGTGCATGTGAGCTTCACTGCTGCACATTGTTGGAGGTCGAGGTGTGTGGTGTTGAGTGTGTGCAGATGAGAGTTGTTGCCCAGCTAGACCCCTGCCTCCATGTTGGCCTTGGCTTACTGGCCGTGCTGATTGATTTGTGCTTGTGTAGGTGTGATGGTAGTTTGTTGCTCAGGACACATGACTGTGGTTCACAGTGTGAACGACATCTAGCTTTGTCATCACAGTGGGATTGTAATGCAGCCCAGGGTCACCACATTGTGGGGGCCCTGGGGGTAGTGCTGTGGTGTCTCTGTGTCTTGCTGTGTTAGTTGCTGTTCCTACATGCTTGTGTGACATGTGTGATTTGTGCTCCCTCTCATCTGACAATGCCTGATTGCCCACATAGGGGATTTGGATCCATGAGTTACCTTTGTGTGGCACTGTATGCACATCTGTGTAATTGGTATTCAGGCCTCCTCATGTGTTGTGTGGTTGCCTGGGGACACTGGTACCCCCCCTCACCTGTTGTGTTTGATGTGCAGTGTGGGTCTGCCTGTTTGTGTTTGTGCATCTGCACCACTGCATTGGCATATCTTTAGTGTGCCATTGGCTGTATGTTGTTTGGTGTGTTTGCCCTACTGTCCCTGGGACTCCTGTAGTGTAGCTCCTATTTCCCTTATAGGCTCTGCGCATTGGAATAATATATCCTATAGGTTTGACATAGGACTGAGGTCAGTATGTCCCTATCGAGTATATTAAACTTAATTACTTGTGCCAGCTAGCTCAGAGGCCACTAGAAACTTCTTGACAACAAGAAGGGAGTAGTTTCTGGCAGCCGCAAAACATGACCACTGTGTTTCCCTTACAGAATCAGGACGTGTCCCAGAGTCGTAGAAACAATAGATAACTATTTCACTCAGCTCAGTTGTGCAGGATTCAGTTACGTCTCAAAGTTACACAGAAATAACAGACGGGCGTTTCAATAAAAGGTTTATTGAACAGTCTTGTTTCTGTTGTAAGTTAGATGTGCTGTTACGATCACAAGACAGTATGCGAGATAAATAATGTACAGAGTGAGCAGTAGAAATAAATAATACTGCTTTAGCATTATCTTTTCAGCATATATGCATTTACATAAAAATGACACAGCCTAAAAATGCGAGTACTCATACGATGCGTTTCTATCCTAGGTCTACCCAGTGTGCCTAACCTTTCCTAGGTGTAGGGAGAAGTAGAAGTAGGTGCTGTATTCCTGACTAGAGTATACTAAGAGTAAGTTACGCCTAGTATGCCAAGAGTCTAGTATGCCAAGAGTCCCTCTAGGTTCTAGTCTGCTCCATACCTGAAGAATGAGAGAGGTAGGAATCTCTTTTCCGGACTCGAACTCCAACACCCCGCAAGGGAAGTTAGATCACTCGAAGCTGGACTCTCGCGTGCAGGAATGACAGCGTCTTCTCAGTGCGTCCGGCCGGGAAACGGGCTCCTCTGAAGTCGAGGTCTCCTCTGATTTACAGGGGTTTGGGAAGGTATATTTATACCTGAAAATGTTAGCATTGACGTGAGTTGGGCAGCGAAAGACGTCATGAATGAACCTCTAGGGATTAACGGTTCATGCATAATGTATGAGTCCTTGAAGAAATCAAAAGTCCTGGGCAAGGGAAACTCCCGCAGCCTGAGGGTCTGTTTTTTCATGGACTTGTTGAGACGTTAGGGTGGACGGATGTCGGAATCCATGCCTGTATTTGGAGTGCATGGTTTATGCCTAAATAAGGTCTGGGATTTTATGCCTATATAAGGGCAAGGCGAATTGTGCCTATATAAGGACATGAGTCTAGAAAGCCCGTTTATGGACACCCTATAAAGTATACAACACTCCTAGGTCATCAGTCAGCACAATGATCATTGTTTGTGTGTCCCATTGCTGCCATAGTATGGTATCTGTTCACCTCACATCTACAGTCTCCACAGGGTATCTGAATTTGTGTGCCGAATGGTGCAAATATGTGGGTCTGCATTCTGATGGTCACTTCTGTCATTGTGTCATTGATGAATGTTGACAGTGTCAGCCCCCATGGGTGATGTTTGTCTGCACATGTCCAAAGGTATGTCTTATTTGCACTGCACTGTTTGCCTCACCCAATCTATGTTGCTATGGGACACAAGCACTACTTTGCCACTGCTGTGTTTGTTGTTCCGTGACCAGGAATCATCCATGCAGTTTGGCAGTTGCAGCTTTTTCTTTGTCAACACTTACATTTTGGTCACTGTGATGATGGGGGTTTGGACCCCATTGCCACAATGTTCAAAATGTGCTTCAGCTATGGACCCCACACTTACATTTTGGTCACTGTGATGATGGGGGTTTGGACCCCATTGCCACAACGTTCAAAATGTGCTTCAGCTATGGACCCCACACTTACATTTTGGTCACTGTGATGATGGGGGTTTGAACCCCATTGCCACAACGTTCAAAATGTGCTTCAGCTATGGACCCCACACTTACATTTTGGTCACTGTGATGATGGGGGTTTGGACCCCATTGCCACAACGTTCAAAATGTGCTTCAGCTATGGACCCCGCACTTACATTTTGGTCACTGTGATGATGGGGGTTTGGACCCCATTGCCACAATGTTCAAAATGTGCTTCAGCTATGGACCCCACACTTACATTTTGGTCACTGTGATGATGGGGGTTTGGACCCCATTGCCACAACGTTCAAAATGTGCTTCAGCTATGGACCCCACACTTACATTTTGGTCACTGTGATGATGGGGGTTTGAACCCCATTGCCACAACGTTCAAAATGTGCTTCAGCTATGGACCCCACACTTACATTTTGGTCACTGTGATGATGGGGGTTTGGACCCCATTGCCACAATGGTCATGGCCTGCTTGCATTGTGGGGGCCACACACATTTATGTGTGGCACTTGTGATAGGGGGTCACATTGTATGTTCAAAGTCATGTTCAGTGTGGTAGGCATTTGACACAGTCTACACACGCTTGTCATGGTGTTGGGGGAGGATGTCTTTGTGTTGCATTCTTTATGTTGGTGTGTGCTTATTGTGGCATGTATTTGCCATCCTGTGAGTGGGGGTGTTGTTGGTGGTAGGCATCCAGCCCCCCATGGGTAAGGGTGGTAGTAGTGACAGGCATCCAGCCCCCCCTGGGTAAGGGTGGTAGTAGTGGTAGGCATCTGGCACCCCCTGGGTAAGGGTGGTAGTAGTGACAGGCATCCAGCCCCCCCTGGGTAAGGGTGATAGTAGTGGTAGGCATCCAGACCCCCCTGGGTAAGGGTGGTAGTAGTGACAGGCATCCAGCCCCCCATGGGTAGAGGTGGTAGTAGTGGTAGGCATCTGGCACCCCTGGGTAAGGGTGGTAGTAGTGGTAGGAATCTGGCACCCCTGGGTAAGGGTGGTAGTAGTGGTAGGCATCTGGCACCCCTGGGTAAGGGTGGTAGTAGTGACAGGCATCCAGCCCCCCTGGGTAAGGGTGGTAGTAGTGGTAGGCATCCAGCCCCCTGGGTAAGGGTGGTAGTAGTGACAGGCATCCAGCCCCCCATGGGTAGAGGTGGTAGTAGTGGTAGGCATCTGGCACCCCTGGGTAAGGGTGGTAGTAGTGGTAGGCATCTGGCACCCTGGGTAAGGGTGGTAGTAGTGGTAGGCATCTGGCACCCCTGGGTAAGGGTGGTAGTAGTGACAGGCATCTAGCCCCCTGGGTAAGGGTGGTAGTAGTGACAGGCATCCAGCCCCCATGGGTAGAGGTGGTAGTAGTGGTAGGCATCTGGCACCCCTGGGTAAGGGTGGTAGTAGTGGTAGGCATCTGGCACCCCTGGGTACGGGTGGTAGTAGTGACAGGCATCCAGCCCCCCATGGGTAGAGGTGGTAGTAGTGGTAGGCATCCAGCCCCCTGGGTAAGGGTGGTAGTAGTGGTAGGCATCTGGCACCCCTGGGTAAGGGTGGTAGTAGTGACAGGCATCCAGCCCCCTGGGTAAGGGTGGTAGTAGTGGTAGGCATCTGGCACCCCTGCAAGGGTGGTAGTAGTGGTAGGCATCTGGTACCCCTGGGTAAGGGTGGTAGTAGTGACAGGCATCTGGCCCCCCCTGGGTAGGGGTGGTAGTGGTGGTGGGCATCCGGGCCCCTGTGTGTATATGTGGCATTGGTGATGGCCATCCCGCCCCTATGGTGCTGCTGTTGCAAGTAATTTCTGCATCCCTCTGTATGTGTGTGCTATTTCGGCTACATGTAGTTTGCTTTAGTGGATGGTGTCTGACTTACCTTCTGCGCCGTACGCGTCCGTACCTGTTCCGGTAGTAGATGTAGAATATTGGTAGGATCGGATCGATGGCATTCATGGTTGGTTCATCTCGATCGTCTTTCTCGTTGCTTCGCCTCGTCCTCGTCGCTGGCGTGTTCGTCTCGTAGCCGTGGATCGTGTTGTGGCGCCAATCGGAGCTTATGTACAGCTCTCCCGGATGCTTTGACGTGCCGTGCGTAGCGACGGGTTCGGCGTGTACGGGAAGCGCATCGTACTTGTCCGGCCGGACGGGGCTGCATTTTGGCTTCCGTGCGACTCGATACTGCGTTTCCGGCTCGGTCGGGGAACAGGACCTGGATTGGGTGAGTACGACTGGGTCGGAATCTATGCTGTAGTGCGCATCGTACTTGCTCGTTCGGTATGATGTGCGGATCAGTCGGGAAACAGGCATTCACATGGCTTTTTTCCCCACCGAATGGTATTAGGTGCGCCTCCGACCGAGATCGGAATCGGCCCCTAATTCTTAAAATATACAGTTTGAAATTCCAAGCATGCAGAAAACCAAGATGCCTACAAATAAAAAATAATACTTTAACAAAAACATTTTTGTTTAAAAAACAGGTCAAATAGTTCCCAATACATGGAAAAGCCAATTGTTTATGAGTTCTGAGTTATAGTCGCAACATTGCTGGTGCCAGAAACCATAGACGACGTTCCCAGGGGAGCACCTCGAAGCAAATTTTATGGAGCAAAGGTGGTTCCATCTGATTCCCACAGCAGACGCTGAGGGAGGGGCTACATCCTGTAAGTGATCTGTAGAGCCAGTATCCAGTTCTTTAGGAGTCAAAGCATCCCAGGGTGGCTCAAAGAATGCAGCCGCGGCCCGTGCAGGTAAGAGCAGTGGAGACCATGGGGGTGGAGGGGATTTCCACAGTGACGACGAGGGGAAATTAATTATTGTTTTAATTTTCCCTCATCGTCTGTCGAAAGCCCGCCTGGCCCCACTGCCCCGCCGCTCTTACCTGCATGGACCGAGGCTGGAAGAATGCATTCAGCAGCAAAGTAATATGCTGGGAACAACTGGCCAGGCCTTTAAGGGGTCCATCAGTCCAGTGGTGCAACCGATTGCGATACGAGACAGAAATCAAGCACACATTCGTGACTGCACAGCAGGCAGCGGAATACAGGTTGTATTCAGTGAAGCGGCACAGTCCTGAAGGATAAGAACAAATACTCATTCAATTCTCTAAGCCGAGTTGTGCCGAAGCAGTGTATAATGCACTCACAGCATTGCAGTATAGGCAGTGCTCCCTCCATTCCAGTTTGAACTTAGACGTCCATTGCAGAGCAGGAAAATTCAAATCAGAATTCCTGCCACAAGTGGCAGGACAAGCGGGAGACCTCCAAAAACGCTTCCTCACACAGAGTGTATGAAAGATGGAATAATTCTGAAAACTGTCTGGAAGGTGCTAACTAGTGCAGAGCCAAAACATTTTTAAAAAGTGTGCTATTCCTTTTGTATCAGACATATTAAAGATGTGGAGAACCAAATCCTCAAAATGCAGTAGGAAGTTAGAATGAAGTATCGTTTGTATCTCCGACGAAGACCTCGCAACCTGGAGATTAAACGTCTCTACAGCAGATGTTAAGGTCACATCCTTTTAAAAAAGCATGGCTTTCAGCTTGATCAGAGAAACAAAGCATATGTTGGAAACATTTATCGACGGCCACAGGTTTGCCCCCCTCATTGTGCGGGCAAGTGGAAACTTGGGTCGTGTACAACAAGTAGCTATGGAATTAATAGTTACCAGATAAGCGATGCCTGGCTCCATTCCACAGCAGGCTGAAAATCGGATGAAAGGCGGCTGCCGGAGAACCCTTCAGATAACAGGACAAGTTCACAATGTAAGCGTTACACGCCCCATGAATTGAAAAGTCCAGGTAACCTAAGGACCCGCTCACAGCGTTCTCACATTCTGATCCGCTAAGAAAACCTTCAGTGTCCCCATTCCTGCACCAATACCTCAAAGGTAATTCCCATTATTCATGCACAAAACCGTCCCAAGCGCTTCGTATCCGCCTACTTGGTATTGTCTCTATATTGGAACTGGAATGTCGTGATCGGTAAGTTACTGTAACCATGGATTATCCTGTCTGTGGATGGTGTCTCAACCATGGTGAAAGGTAATTGATTTAATTTTTCAATGTGCAACATGGTATACTTTGTATCTCTTCATGCCATTAATATCTGTCTTTCAGTTAGGTCTTATGCGGAAAACTGATTGGTGCTGTTGATATAACGCCACAGCACATGGCCTGACAGTAATGTTTGTAGAGTCTGGCTTAATATTACAATGGACCGCAGTCGTGACTGTCCATGTTGTAAAACAGACATGCCCTGCTGCATTATGTCAATTGCAGAAGATACTATGTTGCCCCCCAGGGAATATATCCTGGAAGATAATGTTGTCATGCCATTGTCAACTGCAGCGAATGCCGTTTCCAAATTAACCCTAGTAATCTTGTGCAGTCTCTCAGCAGCTTCCTGTTGAGAGACTTTCCACAGCTTGTTGTATTTTGCATACAAGAAGCTCTTTTGACGTGGGTTCTGGGGACCTAACAAGAAATTCCTGAGATCCAGATCCTCAGAAAGAAGGGACAAGCGTTGTTTCACCTGAGATAGTGTTGAGGGTTACAGCCAATCAAGGCACATCTTCCCAACACTATATGATGTCACCACTCCTGCGTGTTCAATTTGTACATAACACTGGTCAGGCCTCTTGATCTTAAACCCTTTCCCACTGCCCAGGGATCTACACTGACACTTATTAGTGTTTAAAGGCCAAACTAACCATCCCTTCCAATTGGGATCTTATGAATTGTAAGAGCCATTACGCAGCATGGCATCTAATGTATCCGCACTGTATCGTGTAAAATGCTGCCAGTTGAAAAAGCATGTCAATGTGTGAACTAGTGGTGTGCTTAAATCCCTTATCTTGGCTATTCGAAGACATGATGTTTGGTGCAGTCTTCAGGAAAACTATTTGGTGTGCTATTAACTAGGCCTCAATTAACTGAACCTCTCACTCCTTTGTCCCCCAAACAGATGTTGTGTCTTTCCAAAATTCGAAACCCTGTACAGACTGGGAAAGAAAGGAAAAGGAGTATATCGACTGGGTGTTTGTCAGCAAAGTTTTCTTTGAAGGTGTAGATGCAAACCTATAGTAGTATGAGGCAGGGTCTGAAGTGTCAGAACCAGAAGAATAGGCAAACTTTTGTGCAAATGTTTTTGAACTACCTTTTGGCGGTGATGGGCAGTGTTCCCATTGGGTGTAATTATAAACAGCGCGTGGGATACTCAATGTATGCAAAAAATCGTCACCATAATGTTGATAACAGAACATATCACCGTAATTAGCTGTACCATCATACAACTCATCAGAAGAAAACACAGTAGCTTGCTCTAGAGCTTTAAGTGGCATTCAGACAAAATATTGAGTCAATAATATGACCTGACACAATTATCCACACAAATATCGAGCTGGAAATATCGTGACACAGACATATCATGAGCAAGAATATCGACTGTAAGGTAAGTAAAATTATAGAAGTCATTAATATCATTTGCAAAAATATAGTTGTTTAAAATATTGTTTTTTAATTAGTGTTATGTATTTTAGTATATAAGTTAAATGTATGTAATGTAATTTTTTTGTGTAAGTATTGTTAAACATTTTCTAGTAATTACATTTAATTTCATTAAATGTTGTGTTTTTTATTTCCATAGTGGGTTTGAGTTTATAGGGAAATAGGGTGGGAAGTAATTTAATTATAATAAATTAATAATTTTTTTCTTTAATCATATTTATTTAATTGATATTTAATAGTGTTAATTGTGCTTTTATTTATTTTTTGGTATTTTATGTGTGAGTTGAGGAATTTATAGGGGTAAAAGGTGGGAAGTAATTTATTTTTAATTAATTAATAATTAGTTGGTAATTACTATCAAATAATTAATTGATAATTAACTATGTTAACTGTTTAATGACATTTCTTTGGCATGGGTTTCAGGTTTATAGGGGTAAAGGGTGGGAAGTAAATTAATGTTAAATAATTTATAATTAGTTGTTAAATACTATTAGTTATTTCATTGAAAAATATTTTTAATTGTGCAATCATTTTTTTAAAGTTTAATTTTAGGTGCGGGTTGTCAGGATTATCGGATTGAAGAGTGGGAAGTAATGTATTTTTAATGAATTGATAATTAGTTGTTGATTAATAATAATGAATTGATAATTAATTATGTTAATTGTTTAATTAAATTTTTTTGGTGTGGGTTTTGGGTTTATAGAGGTAAAGGGTGGGGAGTAAATTAATTTGAATTAATTTGAATTAATTTATAATTAGTTGTTAAATACTATTAGTTATTTAATTGAAAAATAATTTAAATTGTGTAATTTATTTTTTTAAAGTTTCATTTTAGGTGCGGGTTGTGGGGATAATAGGGGTAAAGGGTGGGAAGTTAATTAATGTTAATGAATAATAATTTGGTTTTTAATTATTAATATTTGTTTAATTGATAATTCATTATGTTAATGGTACAAATACATGTTTTTCAATTAAGTTGTGGGTTGTGGGTTTTGTAGGGGTATGGGGTGGGAAGTAAATAAATTGTAAGCAATTCATAATTTTCTCAAATTAATATTTATTATTAATGTAATAATTAATTGTGTTGTGTGTTTTGTGGCGGTATATTGTGGGAAGTAGATTAATTATAATTAATTATTAATTAATATTTAATTATTGAACAGTAGTTTGTTGATGAATATTTATATTAATAGTGTAAATAATTTATACGTGCAGGTTGTGAGTTTTGTGGTGTTATAGGGTGGGAAGTAACTAAACTACATTAATGCAAATGTTTTTGTTAAATAATTTCTAAATAAAAATATTTATTTGTATGAAAATTATTTTTGTGTTTTATCTATAATATTTGTAGGTATTTGTGATATGTATTTAACATTATAATATGTTTTTATTTTTAAAACTTTTTAATAATAAATATATTCTTATTTTATTTTTCAACATATTTATATAGTTTTTAATTTACTTTGCTCTTAAAATAATTTTATTTTCTTGAAGATATTTTGGGGCTAATAACGATGTCGGGCAGTAAGCCTCCTCCCGACACCGACTCGGAATTGGGACTGGCTGACTAGCAGTCAGCGGTTCCGACTGCCGGATTAGGATGCGACCGAACACTGTTCGGTCGGATGCCCATTGTTTCCTATTGAAACTCGTGTTACGACCGAGAACCGGCTGTAAAACAGCCAGGCCCCTATGGGGAAATAGAGTGTGTGTGTAAAACCCTGCACCCTGTCGCAGGCATCATTGGTTGACACACCTGACAGTTGTGACTGTGCCTCTGGGTGCGGGCCTGTACATTGCATTGTCCTAAGTTGTCACAGTCAGGGGTTGATATTGGTGTAGCACATTGTCCTGCATTATTTGGGCATTTCTATGTGTATGTTGGGGTGTGTACATGGTCTGCATTGGTTGTATTTGGTTGACATCCAGCCCTCCTTCCCTCCCAGCCAGATATCCCACCATGGAAGGTGCTTCCATTGCAGGGAGTGCAAGTTGTCTTTCAGGATGTCAGTCAGTGGTGTCCTGCTGTTGGTTGTTGCACAGTTGCCAGCAGGGCCTTGTGCTCCCCACAGCAGTAGCCAGTGTCAGCCATCTTGTCAGTTGTTTTCCACTCCCTGTGATGTGCGCATGGTTCATGGTGGTGTTGATGGGACAGTTGTGGGGGTGACCAATATCTGTGACTACGACTCCCATCATGCTATTGCCTCCACCCCACTTCCCAGCATGCCCATACTTACTTGCTTTTGGGTGGACTTCGGTGTGTGTGAGTGTGGGAGCAATGGCAAGGTGGCTGACAGTGGTGTCCTGCTGTTGGTTGGTGGGCAGTTCCCAGCATGGCCTTGTGCTCCCCACAACAGAGCACCAGTGTCAGACATCTTTGATGGGGCATTCCACTCTCTGTGGGGTGTGCATGCTTGAGTGTGAGCTTGCTGGGCCATGTGGCTTGGGGATGTTGGGCTGTGACTACCACTCCCATCATGCTATTGCCTCCACCCCCCTTCCCAGCATGCCCGTACTTCCTTCCCTTTGACTCTGCTTCCCTGTGGGGTTGTGTGCCTGTGCTGACAAGATGGCTGACAGTGTTATCCTGGGCTTAGTTCTGCTACAGGTCCCATGTGTGTCCCTGTGCTTCACTCAGCATGACCCAGGGTGGTGGTTCTTTGTGGGATCTTCATTTGGTATGTGAGGCATTGCATTCTCCCAGGTGGGTTGTGTGGAGTTTGTGTTGAGGGGGGGTGTGAGGTGAGCTGCTTGTAACTATGGTCAGTGCTGTGAGTCCTCCTTCCCACCCCGCCAGATATCCCACCATGCAACGTGCTTGCATTGCAGGGAGTACAAGTTGGCTTTCAGGATGTCAGGCAGTGGTGTTGTGCTGTTTGTTGGTGCACAGTTCCCAGCAGGGCCTTGTGCTCCCCACAGCAGAAGCCAGTGTCAGCCATCTTGTCAGTCCTCATCCACTCCCTGTAATGTGGGCATGGTTCAGAGTGGTGTTGATGGGCCAATAGTGAGGGTGAGCAGTATCTGTGACTCCAACTCCCATCATGCTATTGCCTCCACCCCCCTTCCCAGCATGCCCGTACTTCCTTCCCTTTGACTCTGCTTCCCTGTGGGGTTGTGTGCCTGTGCTGACAAGATGGCTGACAGTGTTATCCTGGGCTTAGTTCTGCTACAGGTCCCATGTGTGTCCCTGTGCTTCACTCAGCATGACCCAGGGTGGTGGTTCTTTGTGGGATCTTCATTTGGTATGTGAGGCATTGCATTCTCCCAGGTGGGTTGTGTGGAGTTTGTGTTGAGGGGGGGTGTGAGGTGAGCTGCTTGTAACTATGGTCAGTGCTGTGAGTCCTCCTTCCCACCCCGCCAGATATCCCACCATGCAACGTGCTTGCAATGCAGGGAGTACAAGTTGGCTTTCAGGATGTCAGGCAGTGGTGTCCTGCTGTTGGTTGTTGCACAGTTGCCAGCAGGGCCTTGTGCTCCCCACAGCAGTAGCCAGTGTCAGCCATCTTGTCAGTTGTTTTCTACTCCCTGTGATGTGCGCATGGTTCATGGTGGTGTTGATGGGACAGTTGTGGGGGTGAGCAATATCTGTGACTACCACTCACAAGATGCTATTGGCTACACTGACTTGCCCAGCATACACAGATTTCCTTTCTTTCAGTGGGCTTCACTGTGTGGTGGTGTGGTAGTGGTGGCTACATGTCTGGATGTGTTTGTCAGTTATATTTGTGCCACTGCCTAGCTGTAGTTGTAGTTGTGTTTGTACATGTGATGACACAGTTAAATGTAACTTTGAGATGGCATGTGTTGTGTTTATCTGACTGACATACACATTTTGGGATGATTCTGTTCTTGTTGCTGTGTATTTGCTAAGAGTGCATGGTTTGACTCTCCCCTTGACAGTGATGTGTGTGTGTAGTCGCACAATATTGTGTACATTTGTTGTGTACTCACCAGGCTCTGGGATGTTTTCTAGTCCATATACGCTCACTGGTGGTAGGATGGCCCGCACCTTCTCCTCCCAGGACCTGAGGTATACTGGCTTGGCAGGAGGGCCACTGCCGGTGTGTTGGCTCAAGAGCAGGGGTGTGGAAATTTGTCAAAAATCTACTTGGCCAATGGACAAAATGTTACAGAAATCTACTTGTCCTGGGCAGATATCTGCTTGCCCCACCTATTCCATAAATCACTAAGGTGGGTCTGCACGGCGAGAACCAGCACTGCAATCAGTGCAACATACTGTGCAACATTATTTCAAGCGCAAGTCCAATTATGCAGTGCATGGTCATGCATCCTTTAATGCAACTGTTGTACTGGCAGGTTGTACAGTATTTGCGTAGATGTGTCAGTTTGCACTGCACCCAATTATCAACCAGTATGCATGTGACAAAATTTCAATTGTAGAGAAAGAGTACCTAAAGACAGAGTGCAGACCAGTGATTGACTACATTTCTTGAAGCATATTTGGCATACACTGTCGGAATATGAACCTGTAGGACAGAAGGGTGTTCTCCATCCTAGGGCCAACTCATAGCTGTCCAGCTTAAAAAATATTCACATGGGAACATGATCTGATAAACATGTGAATGTGAATAACTGCACTTCTTGGCAGAGCTTATTAACGATTCATGGGGCAGCCAAAATTGCGTAGCAGAGGTGCTGTGGTTCACTGAGGCAGTATCCACAAGTACAAACACACAAGAGGCAGTAATGGGCAGTTAAATCAATCTCTCATTTTACATTCCTGGGCAGGTGAGGTGTGATTATACTATTGTGCACTCACTGCTAAATCTCCACATTCTTCTCCCACACAAGGAGCATGTGCAGCACTGGCAGTAGCAACAGGGTTCTCTTGTGCACAGTAGTGGTATAGTAATGGCACCAGAAGAGTAAGCTCCCCAAACACGAAGAGAAGCAGCACCGCAATAGATGTGCAAGTTTGTCTCACTTAGATTTGTGAAGTAGTCACTTTTTTCTTTAAAATCCGAGTTCTCTGCCACTTGTCTCTCTCCTTCCAATGTCCCCAGCCCCCACTGCCCACCCAAATGTGCCTGTTATCTTCTGGGAAAATCCTGTAATTCTGTTGCTGGATGCTGACATACGAGTACTGGGAAGCCTGGTGAAAGATAAGGTTTTAACGCAACTTGTGCAATCAGTTTGCTTTTTCAGAAGCTGAGCGTTCTGAGGGTCTAAGGGATGATGCTTGGATATTTCTAAATGGGCACATGCATAAAGAAGGCACAAAGTCAGGCACAGAGGAAAAACACTCCTTGTCAAATCATGTAGGGAAAGAGAAACAAGCCTTTATGTCTACATAGGACGAATACTCACACAGGTGGCAGAGCCACTTTTCCTTGGATCTGGTATGGGCTCATTTTTACTGCTGACGTAACTGTGCAACAAAAATGCAACAATACAGCGGTTGCATAAAATTGAGGTGGGAATATTGTATAATTTCATGCAGTTGTCAATAAAACGTGATTGTGAAACTTATAAATTTAAATTTTGATAATTTCTGCTTTATATTGAACTCGGTTCTGCAATTTTTGCCATTTTACATCGTTGCAAATGACAGATGGTCCCCCACTGATGGCAGGTCCTGTGTACATGCGTAATTTATAACAGAGCCACTCTAATTATGAGATTCTACAGCTGAGACGTTTTCCTCATAATTTGCCACATAATCATGCTGCCTAAACTGCATATTTTAACAAAAATGTTGATTCTAGCTCAAACAGATCAAAAGTTTTTAAAAAGAGGGCAACCCATCCTGCCACACAGTGAAAAGCCCATCACAAGTAGGGACTGGTCACTTTTACATTGCTATTGCTGTATTTGGGTGTTAATCTGAAAGTAATAAGGCAAACCATTTATACTGACGTTGTTAACATATACCGTTGTAAAACAAATTAAGTAATACGATAAACAAAAATGTGCTGCATTCTGCTACATAATTCTAATTTTTTGTGGCCACATAATTTAGTCAACCCTGCCGCATAATTTAGACCTTCCCTGCTGCTTCATTACAGTGGCTCTGTTTATTGAGCACAAACTGACAAAGCACTTTGCATGGTGGGGGTGGTTTACAGTAGGTACAGGAATCGAGAAATGCAACCAAATAGAGGTACAGGCTAACAGGAATGAGCCCAAAATGTGGAGAATAACCAGTTTCTTGCCAGATCAAGCCTGTAAAATTGACACTGACGTGAGGCTTTTCCTCTGCTGCAGTGGCAAGATTGGAAAATAAAGTGGAGGCACTGATTAAGCGAGAAGAGTGGAGGGAAGGTGGAGGTAATGGAATAAGGAAAAGGCAAGAAAGACTGTGGAACGGAGACCCCAGGCAAAAATGTAGACATGCGATGTTTCAGGCGCCAAGAGTGGCCCACGTTTCAGTGAGCTGTGTGAAATACGCTGCACACATAACATTGCCTGGAGCACGAAGATACTTTCTGCCTGCTTCATTATGTGGCGTTTCTTTTATTCAAATTTAGCTTTATTGTTTAACCCCAGGAAAAAGATGAAGTTTAAAAAATGTTTCTATTTACAGCGCACGCACAAGACTGCCTTTTCTGTAAGACTGCCAGTGCCAGGTGTTAAAGTATAATCGTTTGCTCTGTGCCCCCGAATGCGACCTCGTCCATAAAAGCAGGTCAATGTCTGTAAATAGTAAGCCTCTATTCGTTGTGTTTTCACTCATTACCAACGCTGCACTGGTTGCATTGCAATAGGCGCCTCATCGATCAGCCGATAGCAGTGGAGAAGTTCCCGCCTTACTGTAAATTAACATGCCAAACATTTGACCCTGTCCCCACGCCCACGGATCCCAAACCATTACATGCAGCATCACAGTTAACATACTTTTATTAAGGCTCTGACTGCTGCAAAACCCTTTATTAGATTGACTCACCTGCTGGTGAAGCATTCACTGTGTCGGAGACGGCGACTTTCCGCTCCCCATTCCGGAAGTGCCTCACAGCGCACCAAAGATGAGTGGACTGTCCTGGACGGATTCCAATGGTCAGGGCGATCGAGCCCTGCAGCAATCAGTGACAGAGAGACCACAAGGCCAACCGGCCCGCAGCGCTGGGACCCAGACAGCAGCAAAAGTGTTTCCGGCCTCGGCGCCCGCCCTTGCACGTTCAGCAGCTGGGTTCCAAGAGCAGGTGGGCTGCACCAGTGTGGAACTCACGCTAGAACACTGACGTCTAGCGTGACACTCCCCCAGCCAATCACTGGCTAGATAGAGCCCAGTCATGGGCTTCCATCCAGTCAAAGGCCTCCAAAGGCTTCCTGACAGCATTTCAATTGCCTGTGAGCCCCAGAGTGCCGACAGCTAATTTCTTTTTTGTGATTTAATGTCTACTTGTCCGTCGGACAAAATAGACAATAAATCTTCTTGCCCTTCATAAAATTCTAGTTGGTTCGGGCGTCGGGCGATATGATTCCCCGACCCCTGAAGAGGTAGTCCTTCTTCAACAGCTCCTTGACCCTCCTGCGCACGTCATACCACCTGTTCTGGATGTCTGTCTTTGTGCGCAAACATGGTGATTGTGCGTTCACCCTGTCGACGATCCTCTCCCACATCTTTGTTTTCTGTGAGATGGGTGTCTGTTGCACCAGTGTACCAAACAGCTGTGGCTCTACCCTGAGGATCTCATCTACCAGGACTTCCAATTCACTATCTAGGAACTTATGATTCTTCTTTGGGGGCATGGTGATGGGTGGTGATGGTGAGTGGTGTGTGTGTTGGTGTGCAGGTGAAGGTGTGTGAGTGTGTGTTTTGCTGGGTGTATGTGAGGTTTCTATTTGTTGTGGTGCTGATGGTGTGTGGCTTGTGTGATGGATGAGCTGTGGGTGTGTGGTTGCTGTCTCTTGAGTGCTGGCAGGTAATTTGAATTTGCAAAGGATCATGGTAGGGATTTGTGTCCTTTATATGGGTGGAGTTGTGGGTGTGTCTTTGTTCCCTGCCCCCCCCCCCCAGTATTTATTGGCTTTGTAATTGCTTGTTTGGCCTTTTTTTTTTGTATTTTCCCTTGGCACTTTTCGTGCATGTAGGAGACGTTCTTGTGACCGAGTCGGACCCTGCAGTTGTCTCGAACGGGCTTCTCCGTTTCGTTCACGCTGTGTTTGTGCTGTTTTCTATGCTGCGTACGCGTCGGTCGCGGTGTTTTGGGTTGCTTCGCATCGCAGTTTTGTATGCGTGTCGGTCGTACGGCTTGTCCTCCATGCGACTCGGTCGTGTTTTTCACGCCTTGCATCGTACTTTGCGGGTGGGAGTTCGCGGGTACGTCTCGTTCGGGATTGTTCCGGGTGCGTGTCGGTCGGTTCGATTCGCGTGTTTTTCCGGCCGGATAGCTGTTTTCCGCGTGGCTCGGTCGTTCGGCTTGTGCTCCGTACGAGTCGGTCGGGTTTTGCACGCTTCTCATCGTACTTTGCGGGTCGGGCTGCACCGGTACGTGTCGGTCGGAATGTATTCTGGCTCCGACTCGGTCGGTACGTTTTCCGGCCCGAATCGGAATCGACCCCTGTGTATGTGTTTTTTCAGGATGGATCTTGCCATCATGCATGTGCCCCTTTACAATTGTGCACGCTGCGGAGTATTGGTGTTTTGTCCCTACTGCAGGCTGGGCAGACCCATCAGTTGAGATGATGTAATCATATCGATCCAGAGCCATTATTTAATTCGGCAGGGGATATTGTTGTTCATACTGCATGAATGCTTGTGTTTGTAATTTAGAATCAAATCTGTAATCTACATCTGTTGCAGTGAGAGAGTTAGCCCATTGTATCCAACTTGGATGTAAAGCTTTGGCATTTGGAATGCTCTCTTTTGTAACAGCCTCTAAGAGAGGTACCGGGGTAACCACAGTTATGCGTTTTCCCTGAGCTAGTGCTCTCTCTCTCTCTCACTACAGCAGCATTTCTGCATTTGTGTACAAACGTGATTTGCATGCAATAGGTACTGTATCACCTTCTTTGAATGTGAGATATGTACACCCAGTTGGTCCAGCAACTGCACGGATCACCAGGTTGGTCATGTTTACACATGTGTGTAAATGTTTAGAAGCTCTCATGTCGGCTTGTACAGAACATAACATATTTGTATGTTCCTGTGTCCAATGTGTGCTTAAAAAGTCTGGACAAATGGAGTCGTAGAATGGTTTTACCCGTTCTGCATAATCCAAAATGTATGTTCTGCCAAATATTTTAAATCCCAAAATGGATTTTAGTCTTTTCAGAGTCGTTGGAGCAATGTACATCTTTCTAAAAAATTGGTTGCCAGGCTTTTGCCTTCACTTGACAGCTCATATCCTAAAAATAGGACATGGAGATGGAAAAGTTTTGATTTTTTTTAAGTTAAATTTGTAGCCCAAGTGAGCAAACCCCAGAATTATGTGGTCTACTCTGTCCAAGTGTTCCATTAACTCATCATCCGTCAGGTATATCTACATAGGACAATACCTCTCAAACAAAATTTTGAAGTAACTCTGTCACTCTGGCTAAAAACAGCCCAGGGCTATTCTTATACCATTGAAGCAAACAACAAAATTGCCTCTGTAAAATCCATTTGAGATATCTAGGGGCCGATTAAGATGCGGCCATAAAAGGCTCCGACCCTCGGTCAGAGCCTTTACGGCTGCATCGTAATGGGCCGGTCGAATTTCTTTCCGATCACCTCAATTGGAGGTGGTCGTAAAGGAATCAGACCAGTAATTCCGACTGGCTTCCAACAGGCTCGGAGAGCCCATCAGCCAGTCGGAATGCGGCCTGTAATCTCAACGGTGGCTCTTTCCGAGTTCTGTTTTGTTGGGGTTGAGTTTGAGGTGGTTGCTAGTTAATTAACTGTGTGAAGAGTACTATTTAGGTGTTAGATGTCTCTGACTTACGAGATTTTAATGTAGAGTTGGATGTCATCTGCATAGAGGTGATAGGCAATTATAGCTTCTTTAAGGATCACTGCAAGAGATTTCATATAGAGGTTGAATAGGGCAGGGAACAGGGTTGAACCTTGAGGGACACCTTGAGGGACTGGCGATGCATTTGAGATTTCGTTGTTGAATTTGATTAACTGTGTGCGCTTGTTTTGGAAGGAGGTGAACCACTGAAGGACAGTACCATTGAGGCATGCTCTCTTCGAGAGGGTGTTCAGGAGGATGTCACTGTTGACAGAGTTGAAGGTTACTGATAAATCCAGGAGGGCTAGGAGGCAAGCCTACCCTCCATCAAGAAACCTGTGAAGATCTTCTATAATGTTCAGTATTTTGGTCTCTGTACTGTAATTTTTTTCTAAAACCACACTAGAAGGTGTCATGTAAGTTGTAATTTTCAATCTGGGTGTAGAGTTGTTCAAGAACGCATTTCTCGATGGTTTTCACAAGGAGAAGGAGGTTAGTTATGGGTCTGTAGCGATTAAGGTCATTCAGGTCGGCGTCCGTTGATTTGATAAGGGGTGTTACTTGCCGAGTTTGAGGGGAGCCGGCATAGAGCTGCTCGAAAGGGAGAAGTTGATGATGTTGGTCCATATAGGAGAGATGATGCGACTGAGCTTTTTTACAAGTACTGCCGGGAGATGGTTTTATATCTGAGATGTCAGCTTCATGTTCGCAAGTATTTTTCAGACCAGATGGCACTGTTTTTCGATTGTAGGGAGTTGAAGTTTGGGAGCTGTGTTGACGAGTAGTGTATATTAGCAGCATTTAGTACATGGGGTTCAGGAGGGCCTTTTCTGGTTGGGCGTCATTTGTGTAAGGTGGCGGCTCAAGGAAAAGATTGATGATGGATACTTTTTCAGAGAAAAATGTTGCAAATTCTTCACAGAGTTTGGTTGAGTTGTTACTCTCAAGTTGAAGGAGGGAGGATGTATGCTGCTTTATAATGTTGAAAAGATCTTTCAGTCAGTTTTTGGACCGGTTCAGTTGTTCTTGGAAGAAGGAGGGTTTTTCTCTGGGGATATGTTTTTTGTATTTTTGACATTCAGCCCAGAGGATCGAGAGATTAGCTTCAGACAGCTGCTGTCTCCGGTTTCTTTCTGCTGCACTGAGTTGACGCCTATCAATGTTTAGGTCAAACCAGGATGTGGAGGGGATCATTCTTGACTTCTTGAGTTTCATAGCTGTGATTGCTTCAACGAGTTCTGTCATTTTCCTGTTGGTCATTAGTGGAGGAGAGGCCAGGTGGATGGACAGATTTGGGAGTTGACGAGAGATTCTAACTCTGCTTGGAGGATTTGGTGGAAGTTCCTCACCAATCACCTGGGACGGTTGGGTTTGGGGCGGGCCTTTGACTGGAAGGTATTGAGCTGGAATAGTATTAGATGATGATCAGACCAGTGTGATGGTAGGATAGACTGCAGGGAGAGTATGATGTGTTTGGAAATGATTGCGTCAAGGACGGCTCCCTTGTCATGGGTTTGTTCCTTGCAGTGCTGGGTAAGCTTGTTCACTTCCAGGTGTACACATTGTTCAGGTGTAAGTTGAGGTCACCTAAGATAATGTTGGTGTTGTCATTAAGGGAGTTTAGCTATATAAGGTCCACTAAGTCTTTCGAAGAATCCAGGATTGTCACCAGGAGGGTGGTAAATAAGATGGAATTTGATGGGGATGGGGCCTTTTGAGGAGAGCTGTACTCCTAAGTACTCACAGGGGGGGAAGTTGGTAGTGTGAAGAGGTGTAATGCAAAGCTCGTTTTTATGTATAATGGCTACTCTGCCCCCCCCCACCTGCTACCCCGGCAGTCACTGTGAATGATTAAGAAGCCCTGGGGGCTGAAGAGGTGGATGTAAGGGGATACATTATCTTTTAGCCAAGTTTCAGTGAGAAAGCATATGATGCTGTGTTGAAGGATAGTGTCAGCTATATCCGTGACATGTCTGACTGTAGATCAGCTGTTCCAGAGCAAGCAGTGGGACGAAGGTGGTGAATTCGCTATAGGATGGCTGAGCTGGATGGTAGTTAGTTGTGCCGGTGGCCTAGGTGTGCGAGCGGTATAGAGGGTCCTATTCGATGACGACCAGGATCTTACAAAGGACTGGCTGGTTTGGGGCCCTTTTAGATGTGTTGTTCAGTGAAGCAGCTGCCCAATGTGGCAGTCCCACCATGCTGTGGTTGGTATTGGCTTGTTGGTGCATGCCGGGTGTTTCTTCCTTAGGGGTGTGGAGTGTGAGGTCGGCATGAGTGAGTGAAGCAGGGTCGGTGTTCGGCTTAGGTGCAAGTGGTAAGGTCATAGAGTGATTCGCTCTTGCATTGCAGCAAAGCGAGGACATTTCTTCAAGGATAGAGTTGATTTTAAGTTCAAGGCGGGCAATTGTAAGGAGCAGCTGAGAGGCATCTAGGGTTTCCATAGGGATGGGGGAGTGTTGGCATTCATCAGAGTCTGGGGTGAGGCCTGGGAGGCACCGCTGCCATTTGGGATTGGGCGATTGAGCTGGGGTAGGCGCAACGTTATTCTTGTATAGAATACATGTGCTGCGATGATCAATAGACAGAAACAGATGAAAGTGATTACAGGCACCAAAAGGGTAAATAGCAAGTATAGTTTCACCATGGTGCTAAAACAGTGTATATATGTAGGCATCTGATACAAGGTAGTAATCAGACATACTTTTACTATGCAACCCTACTCTGTGTACCTAGAGTGTGTGTGTAGGTATGTAGCCAAGAATCCCCCAATGGGATGATCCAATCTCTTTAACTGAAGGGAAAGAATGTAAGGCACCGTCAAGGTCTCAAATTGGACACCCCTCACAGAGATGTCAGACCACTTCTTGGTGAAGTCTCAGCATGGAGGGACCCTCGGTGTCAGTTGAAGTGCCTCCTCTGCCAATCCCTCAAAATGCTTATTTATTTATAATAAAAAGCATCCTTGCAATGTATGTATAGATTAGCATTGTTATGGATTTAGATAGCACTGTCTCCCCGTGGATAAAGATAAAATGACATTTGTACAGCGTGCGTAAAGGCCTTGTACGTGCTGTTCATGGCATTATCATAATGTTGCACGAAGGCAGATGTATAAACAAAGCAGTTTCAGAGAAACTAATCCAGTATTGGGCACACACGCAAATGTGTGCAAAAGGTTAACCAAAGCGTTGTTGTGCAGAAAGTAGAACATGTAAGAAATGTGCAGCATTTGTACATAGGCCTAACTCGGATACATTACATTTGAATCCCCAAACATCTGTACAAATTCGGTACAAATAATAATAGGTGTGAAGAAATTATACAGTGTTCCCAGATACTGGGATTAAGCAGCATTTTATGAAGAATCTGGGCAGAGACGCAGGCGATGAAGAGCACTATTTTTCATTGGAGGGCTGTGAGGAGACGCATAGCTTGCTGTCTTCAGCAGCCAGTACCGGTGCCTGCACAGCTACTGAAGTGTATATTCTGGGTCTGCACCATGACAAGGGAGAGTCCAGGGTGCTGCCGAGCAGGTCAGGTGGAGGACCACCTGACCAGGAGCACACAGGATGTGCATTCAGGCTCTGTTCAGCTGAGGGTGGGCCAAGTGGGCTGAGGCATGCAGCTGGCAGCAGTATTTATTCATTTTCAGTGGGGAGATTGTAGTAGAAGAAAGCACCAACTGTACCCCAGCACGCAGCCTCCTTGGGGATTGTGGTGGTAAAGTAACAGATCAGGCAGAAACCGCCATAGAGTCAGACCATTGTATCGCTGAGCTGCTTCACAACGGGAGAGAAGCGGACTGTAAGCATGACGCCTACCCACTCCTTACAACCCGCCCGCTCCCACAGCGCCCAGTGCCATGACAAAAAGGAGCTAACCAACAGCAATTACATAATAAACTGTTAAAGATCTAATGATGCAAGGCTGACACTGCAAAAACGCAGTCCATGGGAAGTGGGATAGAGGACTCAGATACACCAGAGGATGCAACACCAGGAAATATGAACTATGCCTGAAACAATGTACCATAACAAGATCTGCACATATACTTCAATGATTTTGTAGAAAACTGACATTACTGAGTATATCTTCAGACCTTAGGTATTATGCATTCCTTAAGAACAATCTGTTGCTACATTTATAATGCTCGTTCTGGATAAGCTGGGATGCTGGAGGTGGTCAATTCATGCTAGGAATCGAGAACATGCATATAAGTTGCATTTGCACACTCCTCACAATGGGGGTAAAGACAATGAGAGATCGATAGCCCAAGCCATACCCTGATAGTTGTGCTGTTAAGTGGGCCAACACAGGGTGCTCTCTAATCATTACTCAAGTTTTTAAGAGAGGGCGTGACAGATGTTTCCTACATTGGGGAATGGGTTGTTCACATCCTACTGTGGGATAAGGTGGGTACTTGGGGAGAGTAGGAAGTTTTTCGTAACCAATATAGCAGATTGGGGAACTTAAAGGTTAAGTAGACATTTAAGATATAACGCAAGGTATGAAACACACAACTATAGTAACAATGGCGCAGGCAACACAGCATCAGTGCACCCCCAGCTTTCTGATGTGGAATAAAACAGAGAGGGAGCAATTTTCCAAACTCTTAAGAGACAGAATCATGATTTTATGTCAAGACCGGAGGCTAATCTTATTGCAATCTTCTTTATTTAGCTAACCAAAACAAAAAATCCAACCCAATAAAGGCCAGAACATACATAACTCTTCCTTCTTTTTTTGGCTGCCGCAGTCAAGATAAGTATTCTCTCTTAACCTGTGAAGTATTTATTATTATTTGCATTTGTACTGTATTATTTCTCTCTGATTATTACTCCAGGGATGTAAGTTTTTCTTCATACCCACTTTTTCATGCCTATTGGATTTTCGTATTCATACTTTGTGTGTGTAGGAAGGTGGAATCTGACTATATGGTTGCCCCCACTTTTTTCCTGGTGTTTTGCTGGTTTATGACTTAGTTGGACTGGGACCCTGCTATTCAGGGCCCCAGTCTATCTGTTCTCTCTAAACGACATGGAGTGCACTCTAGGTGCACTAGTGATTGGATACTGTGGTGCCTTATGAGTCCCTAGTATATGGTACCTTAGGTGCCAAGGGCATAGGTACTTCACAGGCCTCCCAGGGGCTGCAGCATATATTATGCCACCCCTGGGAAGCAGTCTAAATCTGACACCACAGGCCTGCTACTGCAGCCTGGGTGAGGTGGTGCTAGCACCCCTCACTGAGATATAGGTTTCCTATATCTCTCCTGCACACACATATAAACCTATCAGTCACCCCTAAGGCAGGCCCTATCAATCCTGAGGGCAGGGTGCTTGGCTTCTATGTGAGGGGGTGCCTCTGCATGAGCAGGGCCCCTCTGCAGTTCTCAGAGTCCATTCTCTGGTGCTGTTTGTGGATGCGGTTAAACCATATACTATGTAAGTGCATTATATCCTCGCGGTAAATGCTAACTTTGGAATGGCTGCATCAAAACATGTCGTGTTTGGTGTCAAACATCTTGGAATACTACCCCCCCGCCAATCTTGGCGGCGGGGGTAGCATTCCACCCTTCTAGAGGGATAAGACATGTACCTGCTGTGGAAACGCGGTAGAATCCTAAAGAGCCCTGGCATCACAAAATGGATGCCACCAGTCACAGACACTGGGCTGCCCTCCTGCTGATGACCGAAACTCGCAGTGGAGGAAGCCCAACAATAGGCATCCTGTCACAGGGAGGTGTAACCACCTCCCAGACAGGGTTTAGTGTATTGGGGCTGGGTGGGTGCACTCTTAGAGTGCTTTGAAGTCCTGCACTGGGGGAGCAGAAGGCTCCTCTGTGCATATGCCAGTTCAAACCAGCTCAGGGGCTACCTGCCCCTGCTCTGGCACGAAACTGGACAAAGGGAAGTGGGTGTAGCCACCCCTCCCTTGACCCTCCCATAGGTGGGGTCATAGAGCTAGTCCATCCCCTCTTTTTAGTATAAGAGGGGGAACCTTGCCATTGCAAAGCAGATAACCCCTGGACGACGCTCTACAGAAGAATCCTGGCCCTTCGACGTTCCACTACCTTTGGAAGACAGAAGAATCTCCCTTGGAGTCAAGGAGTGACTCCCCTGCTTGGCAGGCACCAAAAACGACAACGACGGTCGCAAACTACGCCGCTCCCGCCGGAGTCCGAAGTCCCTGCAGCCCAGGAAGTGGATTTCCTGACCTCTCCCAGGCCATCGTGAGTCCCCAGCGAAGCTGAGGCAAGTGGACCCCACGAGTAACGAGGAACCGCGACCCCTGGGTACCGTGCACTATTGTCGAGTGCAACCCCTTCACAACGTTCCACGAACTTGTGCTTTGGACCACGTGTGGTCCCGACCTCCAGCAGGAATCCCTCCGAAGATCAGAGGCCTACACCGTCCCGAGTGACCATGGGCCCCTGTTGAGTGATTCCGCCCGAGGTGTCTTCGCGATCCCTTGCCCGCTGGCTTGTGGGTCCCCAGAAGACTTCCTAAAGAAACCAAAGGGCTCCCCTGGTTGCTCCAGGCCTGCCCTGACTTACCCTCGCTGGGTGAGTTCCACAGACCTTGCTGGTCTGCGCCATCGACTTTTCTTCATCTCCCCGAGACTTGCGGCTGCCAAGGCTTGTTGGCTCCGATCGAGTTGCCGACACCGCAGTCAGCTGCAGACGTCGAGGGACACACCGAATCCAGCTCCTGGTCGTCGTCGACGCCTCCTGGACCACGTGGCTGAAGAGTCAAGGCACCTGCAACCGACCTGAAGCGACCGACGACGGTGGGCATCCATCTTCCTTGCCCCGGGTCACTGCCAAGTGACTTTGAACACTGTCCCCTCTGCTTTCAGGTCATCCTTCTTCAGAATCCAGGCTTGGATTCCACCGGACACTTCTTCAGCTCCCGCAAGCAGCAAGTCTTCTTTGTTCGCCATTGAAAACGACGCCGCGACCCGACACCAAAGGACACCTGTGCACCCGGCTTCCCTGGGTGAGGTAACTCCAGCACTACGGTGCTCCTGTGGGTGTGGGCCCTAGAACTACTTACCCTGTAAGTGACTTGCTTGTAGGTTCTCCCGAAGTATCCTAAAACTCTTTATTTCCAACCGCGACTTGCCCCATTGAAGTTAACGGCGATTCGCGCCTGTGTATCCACACTGCACGCGTCCCCCGTGGGTCCTTTACTTACCTGCCTTGGGTGGTTTTGTGAGGCCCCAGCACTTCTGAAGGCCCTAGGCCTTGTCTCCTTGCAAGTCGTTGTTTCTAAGTCTCTTACTTAGTATATGGTCTGGTACGCCCCTAGGGCCCCAGCCATATTTTGTGCTTAACTTATTGAGAAACGTTGATTTGTGCATATGTTTGTCTTCTAATCTCATAAAGAGATTAGTAGAGAGTTATTTAGAAATAAATACATATATATTTGATATATATACCTGTGTGGTGTCTTTTCATTTGGTGATTCAAGAGATTATATGGTAAAACAAGCTGCTTTACATTCCTCCGAGACTTAGCCTGAAGGCTGCTCTCCACAGCTACCACTAGGATAGCTTTCTTTAAAAGGTTGTCTTAAACCTATCTACCATAAGAGTCGATTTGCCCTGGTGCAAGGTGTCCACTTTAATTAGTGAACAGCATATGCCAGGCCAACTTCTCACATTGGTGGGCAGCGTGTGGGATTCCAGCTTGCCATTGTTTTACCAGAAAATCTCTATTTGAATTACTAACTGAAAACCATTATAGGTACTCAAGGTACATATAAAGTCAAGCTTAGTATCAATAAGTTCTACTGAACTTAGAGCTGTGTTCCAAGGGATAGCACACCCTTTCCACAGCTCAAGCTAGGATCAGTAGGCCACAAACTAGTGTAGGTAGTACAACACTGCACAACACTAGAATGTCCTTAAAGGGTGGACCCAGTGGATCCACTCAGCCTCAGTATAAGGACATGGCTTTCTCTGACTTGAGAGCCATGTGTGTTGACAGACACCTGAGGATAGGACAGAGTCCCTCAACACTCCACCTGATAGATCTGCTGACAGCAGATGACCTTAGGTTGGCTCTAGGAGCTAAAGGGTTTGAATCAGTGGGTGGGTCAGTCATAGTATCTGGGTCAGATGATGAAAATCAGAATGACCAAGACTCTGTGATTGAAGGGCCAGGCTCCAAGGGGCCTGAAAAGGACAGAGGAATTCTCCATAAGAGAACTGACAGAGAGGAGGAGAGGCACAGATCCCCTTCCAGGGAATCTGACCACTCTTATCACTCTGGCAGAGAATTTGTCCAGCAGAGGAGCTCATACTTTTCCTTAAGAGAGACCTCCTCTGAGAGAAGGTGCAAACTGCTCCAGTATGAGGAAGCCAAAGTGGCCCTCAGAACCAAGCAGTTGGCACTGGATAGAGAAGCCCTGGAGATCCAGAGAGCTTCCAGAAGGGAGGGTTTAGAACCCCCTGGTGGCAGCAACAGTGTCCCTAGAGGCAGAGAATATATTCCTGACCATAGGAACCTGAGCAAGGTTGTTCCTCCCTACCAGAGTGGGGATGATATCCACAAGTGGATAACTGCTATGGAGAGGGCCTGTAGAGTACAGCAGGTCCCCCAAAAGCAGTGGGCAGCAATCTTGTGGCTCTCCTTTTCAGATAAAGGAAGAGACAAGCTCCTCACTGTTAGAGAGGAGGATGCTGATGATTATGAGGGCCTGAAGAGTGCACTGATAGATGGGTTTGGCTTAACCACTGAAGAGTACAGGTTGAAGTTCAGAGATACCCAGAAGGCACAGACTCAGGACTGGACAGACTTTGTAGATTGTGCATCCAAGGCTCTGGAGGGTTGGCTGGTTGGCAGTAGGGTTACTGATTTCAAAGGATTTTATAATCTAATGATGAGAGAACAGATCCTTAATAATTGTCAAAACCAGCTTTTACACCAGTACCTGGTGGACTCTGATCTGACCTCTCCCCAAGAATTGGGAAAGAAGGCAGATAAATGGGTCAGAACCAGAGTAAGGCCTAAGAATCAGGGTGGTGACCACAAGAAAGATTCTACCAAGTCCCAAGAGAAAGGTGGGGATAAATCTAAGGATAAGTCCACTACAGGGCCCCAAAATTCCTCTTCTGGGGGTGGGTCCCAAACTCCTTCCTCTCCTGAAAAGAAACCATATTGCCATGTCTGTAAAAAGCCTGGGCACTGGAAAACTGATCCCAGTTGCCCCAGGATTGGCAATAAAGAAAATGTTCCTCCCACAACTACTACCACCCCTCCTGGTACTACCAGTAGTAATCCTCCAGTTGGGAGTAGTGCACCCAAAAAGTTAGGTGCTTTTGCAAGAGGAACAGAGGTGGGCCCTAGTTTAGACAGGGACCCCTCAACAGACTCCTCTGACTCTGATGGTGGTATAGGATTTGCCACCTTTACCATGGGTCCCATAGCATTGGGCAGGTACAGACTGGAGCCAATGATTAATGGTCAGAAAGCTGTGGCATTTAGGGACACAGGGGCTAGTGTCACCATGGTGGCAGGGAAACTAGTCCCCCCTCACCAGCTTTTACCTGAGTTTAAATACCAGGTGACCAACATTGATGGTGTCAGAACAGATCACCCCATGGCCATAGTCAATCTCAGCTGGGAGGGGGTCACAGGCCCAAAAAGAGTGGCAGTGTCCCCAACCCTACCTGTAGATTGCCTGATGGGCAATGAATTGGAAATTTCAGCCTGGGCTGAAGTTGAACACCAAACACATCTTAGGATGTTGGGCGTCCCTGCAAAGGTTAGTGGGGCTGTGATGGCCACAGCCCCAGCCCAAGAATTTGGAGAGATGGAGCCTGAAAGAATGGCCCACTCTCCCCCAAAAGAGAGCACAAGGGTTGAAGAAAAGTCTTCTTCCCCCAGACAGTAGGTAAGGGTCAGCCTCCTCAGGGAACTGACCCTACCCCTAGTGAAGGAACTGCCACAGAGGTAGTCCGGCCTGGCCTGGCCACACCCCTGATGGCAGAGGACCCTTCCAAGGTGGTACCCAGTCTGGAGCAGGTAACCTGCCCCTCTCTACCCTGCCTCAGTCAGCCCAGGGCTGCAGAGGTCAGGGAGGTCAGTGGACCCCCCGGGCCCCCTGTCCAGAGGAAGCCCCCATCAGCAGATTAGGGGCACCCAGTCTAGTAGCCCTAGCCAGGTGAAAATTCCTCTACACACTGAGGGATCCCCCATACCTTTATGTAGGGACCTCCCCCAGAAGGACTCTGGTAGGCAAGGGCAAACCTGGGACCAGAAGGTTCCAAACCTGCCATGTCCCTCCAGTGTTCCATCCAAAGGGATCCAACCCCCAGCTGTAGGCAGCCAAAGGTTGACCCTTAGAGCAAAGTGCAACTCAGTCATGGAAAGACAGGCATACATGGTGACCAGTGATCTGAGGAAGCTGAGGCCAACATTCCTAGGGCCTCACTTCCCTACTCAGACACCTCACCGGCCTTGTACTTTACCTAAGCACACCAGAGGTAGTGATTCCCCATGGTGGAGACCCTCTCATACCCTTAGGGCGAGGGATTGCTTAGTGGACCATAACATAGGGGGCAACCATGCTAGTGCAGGTGCTTCCTTATATGGCCACTTAGTCAATATAGGCTCAACTGGTCAAGGTTAGCCTTATCTCCTTTCGTTTGGGGGGGTTATGTAGGAAGGTGGAATCTGACTATATGGTTGCCCCCACTTTTTTCCTGGTGTTTTGCTGGTTTATGACTTAGTTGGACTGGGACCCTGCTATTCAGGGCCCCAGTCTATCTGTTCTCTCTAAACGACATGGAGTGCACTCTAGGTGCACTAGTGATTGGATACTGTGGTGCCTTATGAGTCCCTAGTATATGGTACCTTAGGTGCCAAGGGCATAGGTACTTCACAGGCCTCCCAGGGGCTGCAGCATATATTATGCCACCCCTGGGAAGCAGTCTAAATCTGACACCACAGGCCTGCTACTGCAGCCTGGGTGAGGTGGTGTTAGCACCCCTCACTGAGATATAGGTTTCCTATATCTCTCCTGCACACACATATAAACCTATCAGTCACCCCTAAGGCAGGCCCTATCAATCCTGAGGGCAGGGTGCTTGGCTTCTATGTGAGGGGGTGCCTCTGCATGAGCAGGGCCCCTCTGCAGTTCTCAGAGTCCATTCTCTGGTGCTGTTTTTGGATGCGGTTAAACCATATACTATGTAAGTGCATTATATCCTCGCGGTAAATGCTAACTTTGGAATGGCTGCATCAAAACATGTCGTGTTTGGTGTCAAACATCTTGGAATACTACCCCCCGCCAATCTTGGCGGCGGGGGTAGCATTCCACCCTTCTAGAGGGATAAGACATGTACCTGCTGTGGAAACGCGGTAGAATCCTAAAGAGCCCTGGCATCACAAAATGGATGCCACCAGTCACAGACACTGGGCTGCCCTCCTGCTGATGACCGAAACTCGCAGTGGAGGAAGCCCAACAATAGGCATCCTGTCACAGGGAGGTGTAACCACCTCCCAGACAGGGTTTAGTGTATTGGGGCTGGGTGGGTGCACTCTTAGAGTGCTTTGAAGTCCTGCACTGGGGGAGCAGAAGGCTCCTCTGTGCATATGCCAGTTCAAACCAGCTCAGGGGCTACCTGCCCCTGCTCTGGCACGAAACTGGACAAAGGGAAGTGGGTGTAGCCACCCCCTCCCTTGACCCTCCCATAGGTGGGGTCATAGAGCTAGTCCATCCCCTCTTTTTAGTATAAGAGGGGGAACCTTGCCATTGCAAAGCAGATAACCCCTGGACGACGCTCTACAGAAGAATCCTGGCCCTTCGACGTTCCACTACCTTTGGAAGACAGAAGAATCTCCCTTGGAGTCAAGGAGTGACTCCCCTGCTTGGCAGGCACCAAAAACGACAACGACGGTCGCAAACTACGCCGCTCCCGCCGGAGTCCGAAGTCCCTGCAGCCCAGGAAGTGGATTTCCTGACCTCTCCCAGGCCATCGTGAGTCCCCAGCGAAGCTGAGGCAAGTGGACCCCACGAGTAACGAGGGACCGCGACCCCTGGGTACCGTGCACTATTGTCGAGTGCAACCCCTTCACAACGTTCCACGAACTTGTGCTTTGGACCACGTGTGGTCCCGACCTCCAGCAGGAATCCCTCCGAAGATCAGAGGCCTACACCGTCCCGAGTGACCGTGGGCCCCTGTTGAGTGATTCCGCCCGAGGTGTCTTCGCGATCCCTTGCCCGCTGGCTTGTGGGTCCCCAGAAGACTTCCTAAAGAAACCAAAGGGCTCCCCTGGTTGCTCCAGGCCTGCCCTGACTTACCCTCGCTGGGTGAGTTCCACAGACCTTGCTGGTCTGCGCCATCGACTTTTCTTCATCTCCCCGAGACTTGCGGCTGCCAAGGCTTGTTGGCTCCGATCGAGTTGCCGACACCGCAGTCAGCTGCAGACGTCGAGGGACACACCGAATCCAGCTCCTGGTCATCGTCGACGCCTCCTGGACCACGTGGCTGAAGAGTCAAGGCACCTGCAACCGACCTGAAGCGACCGACGACGGTGGGCATCCATCTTCCTTGCCCCGGGTCACTGCCAAGTGACTTTGAACACTGTCCCCTCTGCTTTCAGGTCATCCTTCTTCAGAATCCAGGCTTGGATTCCACCGGACACTTCTTCAGCTCCCGCAAGCAGCAAGTCTTCTTTGTTCGCCATTGAAAACGACGCCGCGACCCGACACCAAAGGACACCTGTGCACCCGGCTTCCCTGGGTGAGGTAACTCCAGCACTACGGTGCTCCTGTGGGTGTGGGCCCTAGAACTACTTACCCTGTAAGTGACTTGCTTGTAGGTTCTCCCGAAGTATCCTAAAACTCTTTATTTCCAACCGCGACTTGCCCCATTGAAGTTAACGGCGATTCGCGCCTGTGTATCCACACTGCACGCGTCCCCCGTGGGTCCTTTACTTACCTGCCTTGGGTGGTTTTGTGAGGCCCCAGCACTTCTGAAGGCCCTAGGCCTTGTCTCCTTGCAAGTCGTTGTTTCTAAGTCTCTTACTTAGTATATGGTCTGGTACGCCCCTAGGGCCCCAGCCATATTTTGTGCTTAACTTATTGAGAAACGTTGATTTGTGCATATGTTTGTCTTCTAATCTCATAAAGAGATTAGTAGAGAGTTATTTAGAAATAAATACATATATATTTGATATATATACCTGTGTGGTGTCTTTTCATTTGGTGATTCAAGAGATTATATGGTAAAACAAGCTGCTTTACATTCCTCCGAGACTTAGCCTGAAGGCTGCTCTCCACAGCTACCACTAGGATAGCTTTCTTTAAAAGGTTGTCTTAAACCTATCTACCATAAGAGTCGATTTGCCCTGGTGCAAGGTGTCCACTTTAATTAGTGAACAGCATATGCCAGGCCAACTTCTCACAGTGTGCCTTTCTGTTTTCAATTATATGTACTTCCTTTAAATGTATCTGTTTGTTGACTGAACCTTTTGTTGGCCCTTGCTCCTTTTCAACCGCTTGTTAACCTCTCTCCGTTAAGAAAAGTAAAGAATATAAACGCTAGGGGTTATTTAGACCGGCTATTTGTTGTTTTCCTTTGAAACTTACCGTCTCTCCGGCGGTCGTGACGGCGAACCGCGCACCATGGCAACCTCTCTGGTTACTGCCTGCGCACCTCAGCCGCGTTGCTAGGAGCTTCAATAATGCTCCAAACGCGGCTGAGCTCTCACATTAACCTTGCCGTCCGCCGTGCAATTTACTCCGGGCCTGCTTCGCGCCACAAAATCATTGAAGCGGATGGCGCATTCAAGCCCTGACACCGCTTCTGCGCCCTGCGTGGCAGACCATCTTTTTCCATTCCTCCTCTGTCCTCCGTTCCGGGCCCCAATAAAGATGAATAAATACATTTTTAAAAAGAGCAATAAAAAGGGGACTATCACGGGCGCCGAGACTACGTCAGTACGTAGTCTCAGCGGCCATTTTAAGGCTTTGGGATGCCTTTAATTGAATAAAATGATTTTAACGTTTTTTTTTACGTTTTAAACTTCAACAGTTATTCCTGTTAGAGCTACAGCTGTTTGGCAGTTGATCTCCCACTGCGCTGTTTACTGCATCGGTGTACTCTTGCCCTGCCCTCTTAAATCAATTGGTTTAGCCTTTTACCATTTGGATTGACATTTTACTTATATTCTTTGCCATGGAGCCAGAAGATATATGAAAACAAGGAATCCCTAGCACTTCAGAAGAGTCCCTTGAGAACAAATTAAAAGGAATGTTGGAAACATTTTCCAAAGACCTGGAGAGGAAAATGGATAAAAAGCTGGAAAATATTACCTTTGATAAAAATAGAGTTTCGGATGAGGAGAGATTTTGGTCAGCCAATGAAGACCCCTAATTAAGAAAGGAGGTAAGGCTAATAGGAAGCGCAAACATTTACAACCAGCTGGTCCAAGTTATAAAAGGGGCACATTTTCTGATTCAAAGAAAATATCTGTTCATATGAAAATTGGTGGTGTCGAGGACACACAAGGGGACCGTGGAAAGGGTCCATCTAATGAATCAGAAACACAAATAATTAATGCTGGCAAACACAAGGTTGTGCATTGTGATGACTCCTCGGGGAGCGCTGAAGTTGAACTGAGTTATTCCTCTGACTTTGACTCAGAGGGATCTGAGGTTCTACCACCAAAGGGCAACAATAAAGTTGTTTTGGAGGGTGAGGATTTTGGAGAATTAATGGACCCCTTCGGGGGCCTTATGTTTGACCCCTGTCTCTTAAAACACCCCTTATCTCGTGAATGGTCACCAGCTGCACACGTAGCGGACCATATGCAGTTCTGGTTCAGAAAGCAAATCCCCAAAGACGTGAAGCTACTCCTCAGATCTGAAGGCCCTAGACCCCTGTTGCCCAATAAAGTCACTCAAACACCTGATCTGGTTCCCCCAAAAATTGCCTTTATTGGCAAAGGTGGTCGAGATCCCAGAAAAAGGCTTGACAAAGGATTACGCATGTGCCTAGACAGGCTTTTAGACCTTTCTGGTCCTTTGACCAAGATATTTGACATGACGGAAGAGGCCTTTGTTGGCAAATCCACCCTTATTGTGGAAGAGCTAAGGCAATGGATCCAAAGGGCAGTGTGCCTCCTAGGCAATGCCAATATGGCCATATCTGTTGAAAGAAGGAAGAGCATCCTTCTAAAAATTGATCCAAAATTGGTGGAGCTAGCCAATAATGAAGGAGGGCAAGAAGCCAATGGGCTACTTTTTGGAGATGATTTTATCAAAGAGATGTCCAAATATGTGGGAGCTTTTAGCTCCTTACAAAAATCTCAAAGAGTAATCAAGAAGGTCTTCAACAGACATGTTTTTGGTGGGGCCGGGCGATCAAGAGGTCGATTCCCCGGCCGAGGCCAAGGAAATTCAAGGACCTCCTTTCAGAGAGGATTTAGACCTAACCTCTATCAATCCCAGAACTCATATACAGGTTTCTACCCTCAGAGGCAAGGGTTTAGAGGAAGAGGAACACGAGGTGATCGTCGTTCAAGAGGCTCAGGTAAGTCAAGACCCTTCTGTTACCCCTATAAAGATAGGTGGGAGGCTAGCTCAATTTGCAAAAATTGGTTATCGATAACACAAGACCCTTGGGTGTTGGAGACCGTTATGGGATACCAGATAGATTTTGTGGGGGAACATATACAAGACCATATCCCAGAATTCATAAGATTCGGCGAAGAGTTATCAGAACTAGTCAACAAAGAGGTTCAAGACCTACTAGAGAAAGGTGCGATAAGGGAATCACTAGAGTGGACAAAAGGCTTTGTAAGCAATATTTCTCTAGTACAGAAAAAAGAGAAAGGTATGAGACCTGTTATAAATTTAAAGAGTCTCAACGATTGGGTAGTATACCATCACTTCAAAATGGATGGTCTATACTTAATAAGGGATATTTTGCAACCGGGGGATTGGCTAACAAGATTAGACCTAAAAGATGCGTATTTAACGATCCCTATTTGCAAAGATCAGCAGAAATATCTCCGCTTCAGATGGGGAGGAAAGATGTGGGAATTTGTATGCCTACCCTTTGGTCTCTCTTCGGCCCCTTGGTGTTTCACCAAGGTACTCCAGCCAGTGGCAGCTTATCTGAGAGAACGAGGGGTATGTCTGATTATTTATCTAGACCACATTCTCATAATGGATCAAGTGAAATCGAGGGTGTTAGATCACACTACTTTGGCAATAAACCTTATGGAGGATCTAGGTTTTGTAGTAAACACACAGAAGTCTTGCCTAATCCCAAACCAGATTACTCAATTCCTAGGTTTTATGATAGACACTGTGCAAGGTCAACTGAAACTCCCAAGAGAAAAATTGAAACGCATAAAAAAGGAAATAAGGAACATCCTAATTCTGGGGAAAATATCTCTTCCAATGCTAGCAAGGGTAATAGGCTTGCTATCCTCTACGATTCAAGCCATTTTTCCTGGTCCCTTGAATTATCGGGTGCTCCAGCGCTTGAAGAGCAAACACCTAAGAGATGGCTTGAGTTCTTCAGAGGAGGTAACCCTTTCTCAGGAAGCGAGGGAAGAAATAGAGTGGTGGTTAAAAAATATGGAAGCATGGAATGGAAGAGCAATTTTTGTGTCTCTCCCAGATCTGGTAATAGAATCGGATGCAAGCTTGTCAGGATGGGGAGCGAACTGTGGCTCAGTTTCTACAGGTGGTCTTTGGACGGAAGAAGAAAAGAGTTTACATATAAACTGCTTGGAGCTCCTGGCAGGTTCTTTCACAATAAAAAGCTTTACGAAAGACTGCGCGATGTTCGATTCTCTTGAGAATGGACAATGTCTCAGCAGTAAAATATGTCAACAAGTTAGGAGGTCCGAAATCGAAAGATTTGGCAGATTTGGCGAAAGTATTTTTGGAATATTGTCTGAAACAGAATATTGTAGTTCAAGCAGAACACATTCCTGGCTTGAACAATGTGGAGGCAGATTGGTTTTCAAGGAATCACAGGGACTCAAGCAATTGGTGTCTGAACAGGGAAATATTCCTGAGTCTGATGGACATTTGGGGTCCATGTCAAGTAGACCTGTTTGCGGACAGACTCAATACCCAACTAGAGATTTTCTACAGTAGGCATCCGGATCTGGAAGCTGCAGGAGTGGATGCATTCAGACAAGATTGGAGGATTCTGAAAGGATATGCCTTTCCTCCCTTTGCGATGATTACTCAAGTAGCTTCAATGGTTCGCAAATGGAAAGTCTCTCTGGTTCTTGTGACCCCCTTTGGAAGTCTCAAGTGCGGTACCCTTTGTTGTTGGAAATGCTGGTAGATTATCCAATTTTACTACCGGTATTCCCGGAAATTCTACTAGGTCCTTCAGGAGAGCTGTACGATCTAGTTCTGCAAGGGGAATTGAGAATGATGGCTTGGAAAATTTCAGGAATCTATGGAAGGGCCAGGACTTTCTGAAGAGGCATCTAACCTCATCAAGGTATCTTGGGCACCAGGAACACGTAAAATATATAGATTAGCTTGGCAAAAAATGGGTTTGCTGCTGTGTCGAAAGGAATTTTGATCCCATTTCGGTGGATATAGTTGAAATAGCCAACTATTTATCAGAATTGTTCGCAAGAGGTCTAGCCTATAGAACTGTTAATGTTCATCGTTCTGCTATTGCTGCTGGCCATGTTATGGTTAATGGTTACTCTGTAGGTCAAAATGTACTCATTAAGAGATTATTAAGAAGTATTAGAATTTCAAAACCACCGATTTCTAGGTACAACTCTCTGTGGGACGTTTCTAAAGTCCTGAAGCTCTTAGATAGTCAGGGTTCAAACGATTCGTTATCTCTTAAATTACTTTCTTTCAAATTGTCAACCCTTCTCTGTTTAGTCTCTTTTAGAAGAGTTTCCAATGTCAAAGCTTTAGAAATTTCTAATAGTTTTTTCTCCCGAGGATCTATTTTTTTTATTTAAACAGCAGAACCAAAACTAATTCACAATCAATTTTCTATCCTTATTTTGATGATTATTTGAATTTATGTGTTGACAAATGTGTCAAAGAGTATGAAAGGAAAACTTTTCCATTAAGCTCTAATGTCAAACAGTTACTGATTTTGTAGTATCCTCAGGTCATGTCATTATGTTCCCTGTACCTAGCTGCTCAGCCAGTGTGAGTGTTCGGTCAGAATGTCAGTGTGAGTGGAATGCTTGGGTGCCTGTGTGTGTGAGAGACAGTTGGGAAGATGGGCTGAGCAGCTAGGAGGCTGCTCCTGGTGGGGCCTGTTCCAGCTTATTGCAACTTCTGAATAAACTACATCAACTACAACTCGGCTACATCTTCTCTGTCTGCTGAACACGTGGGCTAGACCACTATAGATTTATGGCGACGATCTGGAGCTAAGAACCCATCGCATTCACAGATGAAGAGCAACAAGTTGAAAGAAACTCAAGGTAAAGAAACCAGTAAAGCAAGAAACATGTCAAGCACGCCTCGCAGCCCCACCAGTGTCCACTACACCGGACAGCCCAGCCCAGGCGAGCGGTGTCTTCATCTTGGCATCCTATACTTCTTTTATACGTTAAGGAAGGTTGCCTACATATTTCAGAAAACCCTGTGCCAGAACAAATTTCTACAGTGGAAACAAACGCCGACTGTGCCACAGGAAACTTATTTAGTGTAAGAAGAAGCGAGGTAACCTGTCTAAGTTGCTGCCAACGTCTACAGTGGCAACAATTGTCGTATGTGCCTCGAGAAGTGGATGGACTGCCTGAGAAAGTGAGTTACGGTCTCAAGTGCACAGAAGCTATTTTGTCTATTTTCACAGTGTAGAGGCAAGTGAACTAAATACAATGTTTGGTCAACGTTAGAATTGGGAAAATGCGGTGATCAACATTTGTTTATGTGGTCCCAGTTGCAGCGAGAGGCTTCTTTGGAACTAAGTAATATTCATTAAAGACATTTGTCTAAATTCAAATTGTTAGGGCTCTACAAGTGGCCCCGGTTGGTGTTACAAGTGACCCCGGTTGGTGTTGTGCAAAACATGAATTCACTATTGAGCAGCCATAAGGTGAGCCCACTGTCCGTCTTTGGTTGTTGGCCTACTTTGAGACACCCGACCTGCCTGCCCTCCCCAACAGTCTTGGTACTGTTTGAATCACTACAGCGCGAGGAGTCAAGAGCGCGCGCAATCCTACCTGCCTTCACTCTTGCTGGATCTCTCATTTTCTTAGCGGGTTCTCTGTGACGTTCAAGTCGCACTTCACTGTATCCTTGTGCGCTCGCACTCACCGTGAGCCATCCGGCACCAGCGTGACACAGCGTGCCGCCATGTTAGGATTGTCAGGCTCATGCATATGCAATCCTATTACTGGCTCAAGTTTCTTTGACAACCACGTCGTATGCGCTGAATAAAGTTTTACGAAGTCAGTACCAGCGTCAAGATGTGAGGATCGTCATGAGCCCAACCGTCGTCCGTAGCGGAGCAGCCTTTCAGGTTACTTTGTTTGTACTGTGCTTTGGGGTGGTTGGGCATGAACAGTTCGGAAGTCATGTGGTGAGTTGAAATGACTTAAACAAACAAGAGAGCCTTTCCTTCTTCAGTGGGCATGGTTTCTGCTGCCAAGTACTTTTATTTGGTGCCAAGTACTTTGTTCCTCAGTCTAGAATGGGCATTTTTTCCGCAGCAAAGTACTTTCCGGTGGCAAGTTTCCTGGAGATGTTTCGTTTATTAAGACTCTGCTCGTGTTCTTTGAACGACTGTTCCTCACTATCGCGGTGACAGGCACACCAGTGACATTCATTGTTGTATTAAGCTTACAGTGCCTCGGCACACCATTGCCAATGTTGAATTACAAATTTCTTGTCCATTTCTACTAGGTATAACGCTATAATGTCTTGTTTTTACAGGAAAAATACATTTTTGTATTTACGCAAATTTCTTTTTGCTAAATGCCAACATTTGTTATTTTGCATTTCACATGTTGATGTTTTGTTGGCATGGGAGTGAGTGTTCGTCCCATTTGCCTTCTTCACGCAGGTTCTTGTTTCAGGAGTTTTATCCCTGTCATTGGGATGGGAGTGGGTGCTAGTCCCATATCTCTTTTTCACGTAGGTTTTGTTTACAGATTTAGAATCCCGACCAAGGGGATGGGAGTGGGGTCCTAGTCCCATGTCTCAGGTTCACGCATTTTCGTATGTTATATCCCTGTCTTTGGGATGGGAGTGGGTTCAAGTCCCATTTCTCTCATTTCTAATTTACGGATTTGTTGCTTTTGGTATGGGTGTTGGTCCCATTTCCTAGTTTGTGGTCTCTTATGTCATTCCTTACTGTGGGTTTGATGTACATCCTTTCTTTTGGATGTCTGTGTTTGGGTGTCAGTCCCAGTTACACGTTTGAACGTCATGTCGTATGTTTGTGTATAAGTCGCCCTGCGTTTCACTCTGTGTTTTTGCGTCGTTCTGTTGTGTCGACGTATTGTGTGCGTTTGTCACACTGTGCTTCTTTCTGCTGCACAAAGTTCTTGGGTGTCAGTCCCATGCAACGTTATATGTACATTTGGGTGTCAGTCCCAATCATTGTTTTTTTTCACTGGGGTTTTAGTCCCACAGTGTCCCTCACATGAGGGGTGGCATATGGTGTTTTCGCCACAGTCTCCTCACGTGAGGTGTACTTCCTTGGGTGTTGTTCCACTCATGAATGAAATGAAATGAAATTTGTACTTGTAAAGCGCACCCATACCCCCAAAGGGGTGTCCAGGCGCTGTACGCATACCGCTGTGGAACCCTTCCTGGCTTTTCCCTGTGAAATGTCCACTCCTGGGCACCCCCAGGGTGAAGCCAGGCATCCCAGCGCTGTTGGGGCCGTTGTGGAGATTAAGCAAGCTATTGCCCAGAGTTGCAGAGTGGGGCCCATGATTAGAATAGGCACCGAGGCGAGAATTATCAGGTCCGAGGAAATTGAGCCCAAGACCCGCCGAGGCGGGAATTGAACCCTGGTCCCGGGCCAGATCTCTGCATCAGGGTCTGCCGCTCTAACCATTGAGCCACACTTCTCATTGTATTCTAGTCTGGGTTAAGTTTACCCTTTTCTTCTGTCATGTGTGTTTTGCTCACTTGTGTATGTGAGCTCTTATTACGCTATTTACTTTTTATTCAATTGCTATGAAAGGAAGAGGATGGGTATAGTGCATATGCATTTCTATTTCTCCATGCTTCTTTCTTTCTTCGTGTTTCCGTTTTCCCTCTCGTGATGTCATTCCTTGCATCCCTGGGTTAATGGATGGTTCACTTCATGTGTACATTATTGTGTATAGTTGTTTTCATTTTAGTTTGGTTCTTTTTATTGTTCAGTATAAAAGGGATAGGATATGTAGTATCCTCAGGTCATGTCATTCTGTTCCCTGAACCTAGCTGCTCAGCCAGTGTGTGTGTTCCGGTCAGAATGTCAGTGTGAGTGGAATACTTGGGTGCCTGTGTGTGTGAGAGACAGTTGGGAAGATGGGCTGAGCAGCTAGGAGGCTGCTCCTGGTGGGGCCTGTTCCAGCTTATTGCAACTTCTGAATAAACTACATCAACTACAACTCGGCTACGTCTTCTTTGTCTGCTGAACACGTGGGCTAGACCACTATAGATTTCTTTCAGGAAACCTCACAAAGGTGTATCATCTACAACTTTGGCAAGATGGGTTAAAGAAGTGATGAAAATGTCTGATGTAGGTGTTAGTATGTTTGGTGCACACTCAGTTCGTGGTGCTTCTGCTTCTCAAGCCTTTTTGCAAGGAGGTTCTTTGAATGATATTCTAAAAAGTGCTGATTGGTCAAATGATATGGTTTTTCGCAAGTTTTATTTTAGACCTGTTAAAAATGCTGCCTCATGTCTATTAAAAATGCTTTAAACTTGCAATAAGATTAGCCTCCGGTCTTGACATAAAATGTAGATTTTCCCCAACCTTGATGGTCAGAAAATCTGGATTTTATTAAAGACACGGAGGCTAATATTATTCCCACCCTTATCCCAACCCTTTGTTCATTTTCTTTTCCTTATTTTGTAGGTCGTGCTCAACAATAAAGAAAAGTTGCTTTAAGTTGGATTTTGCTCCTGTTGGAGTTTGATGCTGAAGTAGATCTAAATCGTTTGGGACTTTTTCTGGTTTATGTTTATCTTAGTGGAAGAATGTTTTGAAAAAAGAAGGAAGAGCTATGTATGTTTTGGCCTTTATTGGGTTGGAATTTTTTGTTTTGCAACATTCTAAGTTTTTTAAAGTGGCTGTGGTTAGCTAAATAAAGACGATTGCAATAATATTAGCCTCTGTGTCTTTAATAAAATCCAGATTTTCTGACCATCAAGGTTGGGGAAAATCTACATTTTGTGCTCCAATAAGAGACACACATCACCAAAAAGCAAGCCAGTGGCATTTATAGACCGCTAATTGTTACCCAGGAGGGTATCCAGGTGCTTGCTGATGGTCCCTTCCTGAAGTCGGTCAACGAACGTGAAGATTGGGTCCAGTGTGTGTCCTGCTTTGGGCGTTGGGTCAGTGACTTTCTGCTTGAGGCCGATGTTGGTTAGTATTTTCAGGAGGCTGGTGGAGCTGGTGTCGGTTGTGTCATCCAGGTGGACGTTGAGGTCTACCAGGAAGGAGTAGTATTCAGATGCAATGGCGAGTGGGGTGATGAATTCAGTGATGGTGTCGCTGAGGCCAGTTTGTGGTCCTTACGGTCTGTGTTCAAGGGTACTTCCGATGGTGGTGTTGACATCATTACAGACCTGGAATATAATATGTTCCATGAACGGCATGGATTCATCATTGGGGATGGTTCAGGTGATCGATTCTTCGTGTATGATGGTAGATGTCACCTCAGTGTCTTTTAATGCAGTCACAGCATTTCATTTTGTAGCTGATGGGTGTTGCCGTTGCGATGTCTAGGGTCAATGTAGGGTTGAGTCAGGTTTCTGTAATGAAGGTCATGTCGGGGGAGGGTGGAGATGGCGTCCCAGACTTCGGTGGCGTGCTCGCAGAGCGATCTAGTGTTGAGCAGGAGGCAGGTCAGTTGTCCGGGGGGTCTTGGCTATCGGTGCTGGTGTGGCGCTGGCTGCAGTGGTGATGTTCAGTGCTGAGGCTGAGGTCGAGGTGAACTTGCAGCAGAGGCAGGTGAAGGGTCCTGTTGTAGAGTGGGGTGATGTGAGGCAGCAGTTGTTGTTTCATCCAAAGCTGAGTGCACTAAGGTCTGCAGCAGAGTATCGTCGGAAGTGGGTGGGCTAGGGGTCCTGGTGCTGGGCGCAGTCCAGTCACAGACGGGCAGCGTGGCTGTGCAGCGGCCTCCATAAGTAGTCCTGGGAGGGGCTAACCAGGAGGCAGGTGGGTGGCAAGGTGGGAGCAGAGAGGAGTGGGAAAGAAAAAATGTCGGGAAGGCAGTGCAATTAAATACAAAAATACAATATCAAAAACAATTAAATACAAATATGCTAAATACAAATAGATGCAAATAAGACTAAATTAATGCGAAATCCAATTCGAAACCATTGAATTCAATTGGGGTTATATAGAGGCTAACAGCCCAACGGCTGAAAACAGGGATAACACCAAGAAGCAAATAAGGAGGTCCCCTGACCTCTGAACAGCAGGCTTGAACTGCCAGCTTGGGGGCTTCTGGCAAAGCGGCAATCCCACAGAGTTAGGGCAGCAGGGGGAGCGGCGTAAAACCCGGGGTCAAGGGCTACTCATGTTACAAATACTCACAGTCAGTGGATGATGTCATCAGTGATGTCATTTGAGATGTAAGAAGTGTGTCCAACACCAATCCAGCACCACCTGTAAGGTGACTAGCTGATGTGGACACCACCTTTTCAGATTCCTCCATCTTGTTTTGGATGGAATTAGCACTCTAGGGTCGGGGTTATGCCCACTTCCTAAAGGAAGTGACCATATGGAGGATGTAGACACTCTAAAGGTAGGTAGCCCATTGGCTCTTACCTGTCCCTAAATTAAGTATTTAGGCGGCACCCCTGAACCCAAGAACTCAGATTTCTAGAATCAAGAGAAGAAGGATGAAGAAGCGTCACTGCCTGGCGAGAACTGCAGAAGAACTGTGAACTTTTGGTGCAAACCCCTGCCTGTTCGCAAATCTATTGACAGTTGCAACAGAGTGACTCGTCTTGCAAGCTGGAGATCTACCACAGCCTGGGGTAGCCTGCCAGCATTTCAAAACTTGCCTGCAGTCTCCCTTGGAGTAGAGGAGCTGCTCCCCTGCAGTCAACAGGCACCGAAAAGCAGAGCCCGGTCCACTGACTTGCAGTTCAACGGCCCGACGGATGCCACAGACAACCAGATAGAGGTACCCATGCTCTGGAGGGTCAGATATGTCTCCCCACCCAGTGTGAAGACACTGGATCCCACCAGAGCCATGCAGCACCAATACTCGGGGTACCGAATGCCCTGCACCAAACACCAACAGTGAGAGACCAATCCAGAGTCTCACTGCACCAGGACCGAGCTGCCATGGAGGGACATCAGCATCACTGAGACCCACTTTGTGAGTGGCCCAGCTGTCCTGATTGTACCCGATGCGTCTCTTTGCCATGATGCGTCAGGGGCGGAAAACATTATTTATTCGTCATGATGCGTCGGGGTAATAGAATTAGAGGAAAGCGCTAGGCAACACTAACGGCTGGGCTGTTGCATGGTTCCGTAGGTTTCACGTGTTTCATGGGACGCAGCTGATCACTCAGAGACACTGTGACGTCACAAAATCAGTTGACAGTTGCAGTGCCTCTGCGATCAGCTGTCTTCATCTTCGACAGTTTTTTAGGGCCCTACTACTCCCCAAGTATTGGAAAAGAAGGCAGATAACTGGGTCAAGACTAGGGTGACCAAAACCACCACTAGTGGGGGTGACCAAAAGAGAGGGGTTACTAAACCTCCCCAAGGAAAAGAGGGTGAACATCCTAAGGATAAAAGTAAAAGTCTTCTAAAGGCCCCTAAAAAGCTGTTCAGGTAGGTGGGCCCCAAAACTCTTCACAACAAAAAACTGGGTACCATGGGAAGAATTGGGATCCTAAAAAGGCTTGGTGTTACAACTGTAAACAGAATGGACAGCGATCTGGAGACTCTGCCTGTCTCAAAAAGAATCCCTCTTTTGTTCCTCGAGCTAGCTGTTAATTTGAAACTCTCCAGGTGAGATCCCCAGTGTGGTCTGAGCAAATCAGAGTGCACACAAAAGCTACACTAATCTATGAGGGTGGAGTGGATCTTGCATCCTTAGATGTTTGGCCCCTCTAACATGGAAAAATACAAACTGCAGTCCTTAATTAATGGGATCAGAGTAGAAGCACTGAGAGATACAGGTGCAAGTGTCACCATGGTGACTGAAAAACTGGTATCTCCAGGTTAGGTTAGGTAGTTTTATAGAGCACACAGCTGCCCCAGCAAAGGGGCGTCCCAGTGCTAATAGCAACAAAAAGGCAACAGACGGCAGAAGAAAGCCAGTAATCACCAAAGGAGGGGGGTCATAGAAACCTATTAAAAAGCCAAGGGGCAGAACAAGAACAGAAAAACTGCAGAAGGGGCCTATAGTGAAGGGAAGAGGTGGGTCTTAATAGACTTACGGAAAGCCAAATAGTTATCTATGCTCCGAATGTGTACAGGGAGTGAATTCCAGAGTTTAGCTGCCAGTGAACGAAAGGAACGCCCACCGGCGCGTACCCTCCTTACCGGGGAACGACCACCAGGTGGTGGCCCATTGAGCGAAGATGGCGGGGGTGTACAGGGAGAGCAGGCTGGCAAGGATGCCAGGGGAGGAAGAGTTCAAGATCCTAAAGGCAATGCAGAGGGACTTAAACTCCACACGTCTAGCCACCGGCAGTCAATGTAGCCGGCTAATAGCACTAGAGGTGGAGCAGAATCTAGGCAAGCCAAGGAGAGTTCTGGCAGCTGCATTTTGAACTCTCTGCAGTCTCATAACCTCTGTCTTGTTCGCCCCCAGGTAAAGCGAGCTGGCATAGTCCAGTCTCAACAAAACGGATGCCTGGACAATCACCTGCCTAATAGATGGGTAAAAAAAAAACAACAGCGGTTTGAGCCCGCGTAGAATCCCAAAGCACGTCGCCGCCACCTTCTTGGTTTGGGCCTGAAAATTAAGAGCCGAATCGACCCACACACCTAGGTTTTTCACCACCTGTTTGGGGGCGGGTGCAGGGCCCAAGGTGGCAGGCCACCAACGTTCACTCCACAGCTCAAGATCTTTCCCTACCAGCAAGACCTCAGACTTGCTGGCATTGAGCTGGAGGCAGTTGGCAGTCATCCAATCCGCAACCTCAGCAAGACCGCTCCGAAACTTCACAGCGTCATGCAGATCATCATCGGAGAGAGAAACTACCAACTGCATATCATCTGCATATGATACTATTGTCAGCCCCCTGCTCTTGGCCACTGCAGCTAACGGCTGAACATACAGATTGAAAAGCGTTGGACTCAGAGCTGAGCCTTGCGGTACTCCCTGCTTGATAGTATGGACCTTGGAGGTGAAAGGGGGGGCCGACACCTGGAAGGTCCTTTCCGAAAGAAAGGAAGCAAACCAATCCAGTGCAGAGCCCACAATACCAGCGTCTGCCAACCTCAGCAACAGAATCTGGTGAGAGACCGTATCAAACGCGGCACTGAGATCCAATAGGATCAGTGCCGAAGTACGTCCCTCATCCATTGCTGCCCTCAGGCGTTCGGTCACAGCTAAGAGAGAAGACTCTGTGCTGAGGCCTGGACGAAAGCCACATTGGGAGGAGTCAAGTATATTATTCTCCTCCAGAAAGCCTGATAAGATGGAATTTATATAGGCTTCAGAGATCTTGGAGACCCATGGCAGAAGAGAAATAGGACGGAAGTTCTCAGGTTTAGCTGTATCGAGGGTGGGCTTCTTTAATAGAGGAACCACCCTGGCCTGCTTCCAAGTCCTAGGGACAATAGCCCTAGACAGAGACGTGTTGATCACTTGCCCCAGAGGAGAGAGAAGCACAGGTAAGAGTCTCATAAATTGATCAGGCTTCATGGGATCAGCAGGGGAACCAGATTTCACCTTACTGCAAAGTAAGCGCAGCGCGTCCTCAGAGATAGGCGGAAAGGCGGCAAGCGTGTGGGTGGGGGAGGTTGTAGCCCCAGGACTAAGGCCCATATCCAGCTGAGAGAAGGTCTTATAGATGTTTTCCACCTTGTTAACAAAGAAGGTGGCGAGAGCCTCGCAGTGCTCATCTGACATGATAGAGGACACATCGGGTGCCCCAGCTGTTTTGAGATCTTTAAGTATGGAAAAGATTCTCTTGGTGGGGTTATTGCTGTTTCTGATCTCGCCTGCAAAATAGGCTGCCCGTTATTTCTGGACGGCCCTATGGTATTTCTTAATGGCTGCCTGATAGCATCCCTTCCGGATAGGGTCAAAATCTCGTCTCCACTCCCGCTCCTGCCTCTTACAAGCTTTACGCATGTTAGCGAGTTTATCACTGTACCAAGGATGAGATTTGGTACTGCGGCACTGTAGGAGAGTAGGATCTGCCTCTTATGTTGCCCCCACTTTTTTTCTGATGTTACACTGGTTTCTGGCTATAGTCAGGCTGGATCCCTGCCAATCAGGGCCCCAGCCTCTCTGTTCTCTCTAAACGATTTGGAGTGCACTCTAGGTGCACTAGTGATTGGATACTGTGGTGCCTTATGAGTCCCTAGTATATGGTACCTTAGGTGCCAAGGGCATTGGTACTTCACAGGTCTCCCAGGGGCTGAAGCATGTATTATGCCACCCCTGGGAAGCAGACTAAATCTGACACCACAGGCCTGCTACTGCAGCCTGGGTGAGGTGGTGCTAGCACTCCTCACTGATATCCCTATATCTCTCCTACACACACATTTAAACCTATCAGTCACCCCTAAGGCAGGCCCTATCGATCCTGAGGGCAGGGTGCTTGGTCTCTAATGTGAGGGGGTGCCTCTGCCTGAGCAGGGCCCCTCTGCAGCCTCTCAGAGTCCATTCTCTGGTGCTGTTTGTGGATGCGGTTAAACCATATACTCTTAAGTGCATTATACCCTCGCGGTAAAATGCTAACTTTGGAATGGCTGCATCAAAACATGTCGTGTTTGGTGTCAAACATCTTGGAATACTACCCCCCCCCGCCAATCCTGGCGGCGGGGGTAGCATTCCACCCTTCTAGAGGGATAGACATGTACCCACTGTGGAAACACGGTAGAATCCTAAAGAGCCCTGGCATCACAAAATGGATGCCACCAGCCACGGACACGGGGCTGCCCTCCTGCTGATGACCGAAACTCGCAGTGGAGGAAGCCCAACAAAAGGTATCCTGTCACAGGGAGGTGTAACCACCTCCCAGACAGGGTTTAGTGTATTGGGGTTGGGTGGGTGCACTCTTAGAGTGCTTTGAAGTCCTGCACTGGGGGAGCAGAAGGCTCCTCTGTGCATATGCCAGTTCAAACCGGCTCAGGGGCTACCTGCCCCTGCTCTGGCGCGAAACTGGACAAAGGGAAGTGGGTGTAGCCACCCACTCCCCTGACCCTCCCATAGGTGGGGTCATAGAGCTAGTCCCTCCCTTCTTTACAGTATAAGATAGGGAACCCTTGAACTTGTAAGTTAGATATCCCTGGACGACGCTCTGAAGAAGAATCCTGGCCCTTCGACGTTCCACTACCTTTGGAAGACTGAAGAATCTCCCTTGGAGTCAAGGAGTGACTCCCCTGCTTGGCAGGCACCAAAACCTACAAACGACGGTCGCAAACTACGCCGCTCCCGCCGGAGTCCGAAGTCCCTGCAGCCCAAGAAGTAGATTTCCTGACTTCTCCAAGGCCATCGTGAGTCCCCAGCGAAGCTGAGGCAAGTGGACCCCACGAGTGACGAGGAACCGCGACCCCTGGGTACCGTGCACTATTGTCGAGTGCAACCCTTCACAACATTCTACAAACTTGTGCTTTGGATCACTTATGGTCCCAGCCTCCAGCAGAAATCCCTCCGAAGATCAGAGGCCTACACCGTCCCGAGTGACCGTGGGCCCCTGTTGAGCAAATCCTCCTGAGGCGTCTTCGCGATCCCTTGCCAGCCGGCTCGTGGGTCCACAGAAGACTTTTCCAAGAAACCAAAGGGCTCCTCTGGTTGCTCCAGGCCTGCCCTGACTTACCCTTGCTGGGTGAGTCCCTCAGACCTTGCTGGTCTGCGCCATTGCCTTTTCGCACTTTCCACGAGACTTGCCGTTACCAAGGCTTGGTGGCTCCAATCGAGTTGCCGACACCACAGTAAGCTGCAGACATCGTGGAACACGCCGAATCCAGCTCCTGGTTGTCGTCGACGCCTCCTGGACCTCGTGGCTGAAGAGTCAAGGCAACCATGATCGACCTGAACCCTGCGACGACGGTGGGCATCCATCTTCCTTGCCCCGAGTCACTGCCAGGTGACTTTGAACACTGTCCCCTCTGCTTTCAGGTCATCCTTCCTCCGAATCCAGGCTTGGATTCCACCGGACACTTCTTCAGTCCCCGCAAGCAGCAAGTCTTCTTTGTTCGCCATTGAAAACGACGCTGCGACCCGACACCAAAGGACACCTATGCACCCGGCTTCCCTGGGTGAGGTAACTCCAGCACTACGGTGCTCCTGTGGGTGTGGGCCCTAGAACTACTTACCCTGTAAGTGACTTGCTTGTAGGTTCTCCCGAAGTATCCTAAAACTCTTTATTTCCAACCGCGACTTGCCCCATTGGAAGTCAACGGCGATCCGCGCCTGTGTATCCACACTGCACGCGTCCCCCGTGGGTCCTTTACTTACCTGCCTTGGGTGGTTTCGTGAGGCCCCAGCACTTCTGAAGGCCCTAGGCCTTGTCTCCTGCAAGTCGTTGTTTCTAAGTCTCTTTCTTAGTATATGGTCTGGTACGCCCCTAGGGCCCCAGCCATATTGTGCTTAATTTATTGTGAAACGTTGATTTGTGCATATGTTCCTGACTTCTAATCTCATAAAGAGATTAGTAGAGAGTTGTTTAGTAATAAATACATATATATTTGATATATATACCTGTGTGGTGTCTTTTCATTTGGTGATTCAAGAGATTGTGTGGTAAAACAAGCTGCTTTACATTCCTTCAAGACTTAGCCTGAAGGCTGCTCTCCACAGCTACCACTAGGATGCTTTCTATAAAGGTTGTCTTAAACCTATCTACCATAAGAGTCGATTTGTACTGGTGCAAGGTGTCCACTTTAACTAGTGAACAGCATATACCAGGCCAACTTCTCACAGGCACTTAGCTCGTTTGACAGGAATAAGTTAGTCCAGACCGCGAAGTATCCAGTCCGATATCGCATTGTCGGCAGCATCCGGGTCATCCGGCAAGCTGGGCAAGCTGGAGGAGCGGACGGTGCTCAGGTGGTCAAAATTTAATTTGTGCCAAGGGCGTCAGAGCGAGAGTTTCTGAGGCGCCCTTCGCGAGAGCCCAACCCCCGAGAGTGTCATGGGGATCAGAAAGTGGTCAGATCAACATACCGGAATGGGGTTAGAAACTGTAAGACATAAAAGGTTAGAGAAGACTGGATCCAGTAAATTTCCAGCAGAATGGGTAGGGCCCTGAACCAGTTGGCGCAACTGGCAGGCCGCTAAGTCCGCTGTGAAGTTGCCCACTTCAGAGTCGTGGGGATTATCGAGATGCAGATTTAAGTCGCCTATGAGAGTGAAGTTGGCATACCTCATGACCAAAGAACAAACTGATTCAATCAACGCGACCCTGCACTCCTTCGAGGGACCTGGGGGACGATATACCAGTAGGCCAGACATGGTATAGTTGGTATTAAGGGAGATCCCAAAACGTCCACACTCACAACCCACCAGGGTTTCTTTGACAAGGGTACAGGTATAGAAGGATTTAAAAACAACTGCAATACCACCCCCTCTAGCTTCCCGATTAAGAGTGGTAATACTATAGCCCGGGGGGAGTGCCAGGCCAGGCTCAGCCACCGTATCTACTGACAACCATGTCTCTGTCAGGAAGAGAACATCCGCAGATTCATCATAAAGCAGGTCATAGACATCCTGGTGGTGCTTAACTAAGGAACGACAGTTAAGACTGAACAATTTAATTTTCTGACTAGGGCCAGGGAGGTGAATAGGGAGGGACTCAATGGTAGCCCAGGAGTTAAAGCCACAGTTCCCACAGCAAAAAGGACCTTCAGGCAGGTTACAAGAAAGATGCCTACAAGGGCTCCCTATTTGCCTAATGGCTAGCAGTTTATCACGGGAGTAGGAGAGCTTATTGCTGTTAAAACCGGCAGCATGTCTGGCGACGCCCAGGCGCGGACGGGTGCAGACGGGCTTGCCGTAGGCGCGGAGCGCGGCCGCGGTCTGTTCATGCCTAAATACCAGGAAGCATGAACAGTACCACCCCCTCCGCCCTCGGAAATACGTCACCTAATGCGGGTGAAAGAGATCAAAGTAGCCGCTCTCCACGCAAATGGCAAACTACCGCGGTGGACCGGCGCGGAGAAAGAGACACCAATAGGTACGTGATGTAAAGTAGAGAACAGCGAGCGAATCAAAAATAAAATGTTTAAAAACAAATAAGCAGGGTATATGGCACAACAATAGCGGACACAGAAAATTTAAAACCAAGCCCAGGGAATATTAATAGAAGCCGTGCAGCCTCACCATTTCATTATCTGATTGGACAAACATATCTAGTCACCAATGCTGATAATGTCACTAAGGTTTCATCCATGGCTATCATGTCCTAAGAGTGGGGAGGGGTTACTGGCCTGAAACAGGTGATCGTGTCCTCTGCAATTCCTGTAGAATGTGTGCTAGGGAATGATCTGGACTCCTATGCTTGGACTGAGGTCGAGCTTAGGAGCCATGCTGGCAATCCCTGAATGGGTTAGCTTACAAACCTGAGCACAGTGCAAGGCCCAGGGTGAAAAGGAGGTGTTGGAGCGTTGAGAAAGCAGCTGCTCATGTAGAAAATCTACTGGAGCAGCAGAAAGAAGCAGCGCACCCTGGTGTGCCGAGTGGCGTTGTTTGCATTGATATTACAGCGTGGAACAAGCTTGCGGCACTACAAATCAACTTAAGCAGCACAACATGCTGAGTCCCGCCCGCTTGCGGATCTTTGTGGAATCTCGCTGAGTTTTTAGGTAACTTTGTGGAATTCAGGAGAGTGAATCTCCTTGAGTTCTGCCCACCCCTACAGGGCAGCCACTCTTGCAAAATGCAGGCACTGGGGATGGAATCCCTGTGGTCGATAGCGGCTGGGGCAGAGGGGCCCCACTCCCCTTAAAATAATACACAGCCCAAGGGGATGGGTTCACAGGGCCATTTTTTGGTTTGGGGAGGGGGACCACGCAACCCTTCTCCCCTTACTTTTTAGAAATGTCCTTAGAGAATGGGGTCCCCAGGAGCCACCGCCATGCTCATCAATAATTTTATTTGAAATGTTGCAGTTATATTATGAATGATGTCATAGAAGATGTAATATGTGGGTTAGTAGCACGAGTGGCAAGGGCACGAGTTAGAGTTACCTTAGGGCAGCAGTTATACTGTCTTCAGATACGTATAACTATAACTGTTGAATTTCAATGGTTTTGTGTGTGTAAATTCTTAACCTAACTATCATGTCCCTCTAACCCTTGGTTTTTTTGTGAATATTTAAGGTTTTTTAATTCTGTTCCCTAACTATAATAACGTCCCTGTTGTTAATATTGAAAAATATGAGGTCGAGGTCCATCATGATATCTGTACTTATAATAACTACCTTGCATCGCCATTCTTGAATTCACCTTATATGACCTCCCCCTCAACCCCAAGTCAAAAATACGTGGTCAGGCAGTACCTGCGACCTAGGCTTGAAGCAACTGATTTACAGATCACAGGTGGGGGGACATTGTGAGAAGTTGGCCTGGCATATGCTGTCCACTAGTTATAGTGGGCACCTTGCACCAGTCCAAACAACCCCTTATTGGAGATAGGTTAAAGACAACCTTTATTGAAAGCTATCCTAGTGGTAGCTATGGAGAGCAGCCTTCAGGCTAAGTCTTGAAGGAGTATTAAGCTGTTTGTTTTACCAGTATATAATCTCATGAATGACCAAATGAAAGGAGAACCACACCAGGTATATATATAAAATATATGTATTTATTTCTAATCACTACCCACTAGTCTCTTTATGAGGCTAGAGGTCGAAATACACAAGTTGCAAGTCAATTAACACAGTAAATTAGCACAATATACGATAGGCCCTAGGGGCGAACCAAACCATATATTAAGAAAGTGGTATAAGAACCACGACTTGACTAGACACAAGGCCTAGAGCCTATAGAATCGCTGGGACCCCAAGGAACCACCCAAGGTAGTGACACAGGGGACCCATGGGGGACGTGTGCAGTGTGTGAACACAACCGCGAGCTCCGTTAGCGTCTATGGGGAAAGTTGCAGTTAGAGTTTTAAAGTTTAGGGACACTTCAGAGTGGACTAGGAACAAACCCTTTTGGACTTAGAGGGTTCTAGGGCCAACACCCATGGGAGCACTGAAGTAATCGTGTTACCTCACCCAGGGAAGCCGGGTGCACAGGTGTCAAATGGTGTCGGGCTGCGCCATCGTTTTCAATGGCCGCTGGCTGAAAAGTGCTGCTGCCGGGAAGCTGCGAAGTGTCCGAAGAGATCCAAGCCCGGATCGAGGATGAGAAGAACCTGAAAGCAGAGGGGACAGAGTCTGGGTCACTAGCCAGTGACCAGGGGCACGATAGTCGAATGCCCACCGTTGTCGGGGGCTTCTAGTTCGAAGAGGTGAAGATTGTCTCTGCAGCCACAAGGACCAGGAGGTGTCAACGACAACCAGGAGCTGGAATCGAGCTGTCCCACAAAGGTAGTAGCTAACTGCGGTGTCAGTGCCCGGTTTGGACCCAACAAGCCTTGGTAACAGCAACCCACGCAGAAAGAGAATAATGGCTTCGGAGCGGACCAGCGAGGTCCGAGGGACTCCCCAAGCAAGGGAGAGTCAGGGCAGGCCTGGCGCAACCAGGGAGGCCCATTAAAATCAGAGATGTCCTTCTGAGGGACCCACAAGTCGACGGACAAGGGATCGCAAAGGGGCCTCAAGCAGAATCACGAATTGGCAGTCCACGGGTCACTCGGAGTGGCCAGGCCCGCAATCTTCGGTGGATTCACTGCGCGAGGTTGGGGCTACAAATAACCCAAAGCACAGCCTCTAGGATTGACCAGAAGCTTATGCACTTGCAAATATGCACGGTGTCCAGGGGTTCCGGTTCCACGGTACCCACGAGGGCTATGGGTCTCAGCTTTGCTGGGGACTCGGGTCACCCTCTGGGAAGTCTGGAAATCTACCATCTGGGTTGCAGGGTCATTGGCGTCTGGCGGGAGCTTCGGAGATGCAGACCGGACAGATGCATCTTTGGTGCCTGCCAAGCAGGGGAGAAACTCCTTTACTCCAAGGGAGATTCTTCAGTCATCTGGCATTTAACAGATCATTGAAGGTCCAGGATTCAGTTTCACAGTTTCATCCAGAGATATCTAAAGTCCTATTGCCAGGGGTTCCTATCTTATACCCAAGGAAGGGGTTGGACTAACTCAGGGGACCCACCTATGGGAGGGTTTGGAAAGAGGAGTGGCTACACCCATTTCCTTTGTCCAGTTTTGCACCAGAGCAGGGACTGGCAGCCCCTGCAACCGGTTTGAACTGGGGTATGCACAGGGACATCAAATGTGCCCCCAGTGCAGGACTTCAAAGCACTCAGAGAGTGCACCCACCCAGCCCCAATACACTAAAGCCTGTCTGGGAGGTGGTAACACCTCCCTGTGACAGGAAACCTATTGTCCAGGCCTCCCCTGCCGGAGTTTCGGTCAGCAGTAGGAGGCCAGACTCGTGTCTGTGGCTGCAGCATCCATTTTGTGATGCCAGGGCTCTGTTTAGCTGATACCGGGTATACCGGTGCTGTCATGTCTCTGCCTCTAGAAGGGTGGAATCATACTCCCACACCAGTTACTGGTGTGGGGGTATGATTCCAAGGTGTTTGACACCAAACACGACATGTTTCCGTGCAGCCATCCCAAAGTTAGCATTTACCATTGAGATATAATGCACTTAAGAGTATATGGTCAGGCTGCACTCACAGACAACCCCGGAGGATAGATTCCGAAGGCTGCAGAGGGGCTCTGCTCATGCATGGGCACCCTCTCACATAAAACCAAGCACCCTGCCTTCAGGATTGATAAGGCCTGCCATAGGGGTGACTGATAGGTTTATATGTGCAGTGATAGGGGGAGATATAGTGAACCTATATCTCAGTAAGGGGTGCATGCACCACCTCACTCAGGCTGCTGTAGCAGTCCTATGGTGTCATTTTTGAAGGCTTCCCAGGGTGGCATAATACATGCTGCAGCCCCTGGTAGGCCTCCTGGGGTACCTATGCCCTGGGTACATAGTATACCATACACTAGGGACTTATAAGGGCACCCCAGAATCCAATCTGAAGTGTACCTAAGGTACATGGAATCCATTTATAAGAGAAAGCAGATAGGCTGGGGACCTGAATAGTAGGTTCCCAGCCAAACTAAGTCAAAAACCATCAAAACACCAAGAAAAAAGTGGGGGCAACCATGTAGTCAGATTCCACCTTCCTACATAACCCCCCCCAAACGAAAGGAGATAAGGCTAACCTTGGCCAGTTGAGCCTTTATTGAATAAGTGGCCATATAAGGAAGTACCTACACTAGCATGGTTACCCCCTGTCCTATGGTCCACTAAGCTATCCCTCACCCTAAGGGTATGAGAGGGTCTCCACCATGGGGAATTACTACCTGTGGTGTGTTTGGGTAAAGTAAAAGGCGGGTGAGGTGTCTGATTAGGGAAGTGAGGCCCTAATAAAGTTGGTCTCAACTTCCTCAGATCCCTGGTCACCATGTGGAAATTAGCAGAGATCGCTGTTAGCATGAGCTGAAGCCATTTTGTTCTTGGCAGCCATTTTAGTTAGCTATGTGCTCGCCATGTGCTTTCTCCCTATTCACTGTTGCCTGCTCTTGTATTTCACTTGAGTCAGGAACTATAATTAACTCCTTCAGTATTGAGCCTGAGCACTGTGCATGCTCAGAGAGGCCTTAGTTGCTGGAATGCACCTGTTACAGATGTAACTGTCAGGTTATTTTTACTGATGTCAGCAGTTCTGTAACTCCTCCCGTTCTGTTGACTAAGCAATTCTGATGTATCCTTGTATGTAACTGGCTATTTGTGTGTACACTTGTACTGCCCCTTTTTGAACCTCCATGCTTACACTGCACTTGCTACAGTATATAAGACCCCTGGTCTCTGCTCCTTGTACTACCTCATACATTGCCTGAGGGTTCTGTATAGATGTAGTTCCACTCATGAGGTTTAATAAATTATTTCTTTGATACTACAGCTTCCGTGCCAATCTCTATTTGTTAGTCCAAGGACTTGAGTACGCAGAAGGGCGAACCCCTGTACTGGTGGGCTTCTGGAGAGTCTCACCCCCCACAAATTGGCACCCAAGGTGGGGCTCATCGGCGACTCGGATGCCCGACGGAGTGGTCTCGACGGAGGTTTGGAATCTCGCTAAGGATGTACACTGCATGAGGAGACCCGTGTCTTAGCAGGCCGAAGTACTTTTCCGATTTTCCCGATTTGACCCTCCAGGTGGTGCCTGTCCCCGACTGAGATCCCTTTGGCGTTCGTCTTGCAGAGACCATTAGGTCGATTCAGAGCTTGGCAGTTGGAGGCTGGAGACTTTTGCTTGGTAAGGTCGTTTGATGCGACACTTCTTGTTTGTTTGGCCAAAATCTTGGATTTGTTTGGGTATATATAAATTGCAATTTATATAGGCAGGCAATGAGGAGATCTTTCTCTAATTTTTGAATTCTTGAACGGTACAGTTTGCGTTAAGTACTACTTTGTTATAATATTATATATGCCTGTTTCAAGCACGCTCCGAAGGATGTGTTGCTTTCTTGGAGGTATCAATATGGATTTAGAACAGAATCAGCCGGCTCCCCCCGAGGGGACACCAAATAGGGATATGTACATTAAAAATGGTATTTCTTCCATAATGTATAGTGCACTATGGAATAAATACACTAAAAAGGATCCTGATTTACGATGGCCAATACATGGGTCATTCGATATTAGAAAAATTCAGTATGTGGAACAGTGTATGTTTAAGCGCAGAAGTAGACAAGATATGTTTGACTGTGTACGAATGTGGGAGAAAGAAGCGCGTGAGAGAGTGAGGAAAGAACAAGCACTAGCAGACAAAGAACAGCGCAAAAATATTTATGCGAAAGCGCTAGAGATGAAAAATAAAGAAATGAAGGAAATAAAAGAAAAAGAAGATAGGGAGTGTCGTTTACAGGTAAATGGCCAATACCCTGTCCGGCGCCCCCTTTATCCTCTACTTAATAAACCACAGGACGATTCACCCTATTAGATCGCTCTCCGCCTCCATATACTCTTCCCTCTGCCCCGAGGTTGATTCTGATGATGACAAATCTTTCTCAGATCAGGGAAAGACAGAATTAGACGCTAAACGACAGACTCGCTCCTTTTGGACCGCTGACCATGCGGCCACTCTTAGATCTGCTGCTCGTAAAGCAGCTCGTGGTGACACTTCTGCTCCAGACCTTATAGCAAATGTTCAGCAATAGCCAGAGTCAGAGCAGTTATATTTTACAGAGTCGTTTACTGGAGAAGTAATTGCAAATTTTAGGAAATATTCCATAGACTTAGAGCCTGTTGATATAAAAACTGATCATAAACAATTGAGTGACGGTCTTTTTCTCCCTTCCCAGGTGGCTGATTTAATTGGACGCGTGGTTAAACTACGAACTGATGCATTCCGTTTGTGAGCGGAGAAAAGGCAGCTGCTACGCCTGAACAAACAACTCACACCCCTGTGTCGCAGGAGGCAAACCCAGGGACAGATAAGGACAATGTGGTTCATGGGAAACCAATGCGTGAAGCTGCACCTTTATATGTCCCCCCTAGGGGTGTGGGAACGGATGACAGTAAAGAATCATTTGATGCGAAGGGATATTTTGTTTATAATTGGGTTTATACTCCTTGGAGTAGAGCGGATGTCATGGCTCTTAAAGCTGCTTTGCCTGACCCGCGGAAAAATCCGGCTGCTTTTTATGAAGAAGTTGAAGGAGCTATTAGTTCTTGCACTATGACTTTGCCTGATATTGACATTTTTTGGGGCTTATCTTACCCCTGATATGTGGAGATCTATTCGTAGAATAGACGATCATACCGCTTTGGAGATATTTGGAAGGAAATAGAGAGAAAAGATGCAGAAAGAGAGCCTGCGCAGAAACCGCTACAAGAGATATTAGACCTTCCAAAGGCTATCATAACTAAATTGAAAACCCTTATACCTCCTAAAAAGATAGATTGGACTATGTTAGCGTCTTGTAAGCAGAAACCAGATGAGTCAGTTTCTGATTTCTTTACGAGTTTGGAGGAGACATTCCATGACTTTAGTGGCCAGTCATTGACAGATGACACGGGCAAGCATCTGTTCGTTGACAAATTTGTTGCGAACATGTTGCCAGGAATAGCTAGTCGCCGAAAGGCCAGCCAGAGTTCATGGACTACGTCTTCTCCAGTCTCTCTTTTGACTATGGCCCAGCATTATGAACGTCAGGAATTGGAAGATAAAGGCAAGGAGGATAAGAAAGCTAAGGATTTAAAAACAAAGGTGATGTTAGCTCAGGTTTATGGTCCATCTTATAGAGGTAGTGGTAGAGATGGACGTGCAATGTATCGACCTAGTGCACCTCTCTTTCCCTCGAGCTACTTTGTCTTCTGATCAGTGTGCTTATTGTAAGGAGATAGGACATTGGCGCTCTGAGTGCCCATTTTTGCGTAGTCAGCAGTATCAGCGTGGTAGAGGACAAATGAGAAGCCGCCCAGGGAACTTAGGGAAATAGGGGAGTGTATGGATAATCGTACTAGGTTTGAGGCAGTAGAACACACTCAAAATCCTTCTAATACTTTTGACAGATGAAATCAGTATCAGATGTCTGATTATTCACACGATGATTTGAAGGATTCTAATTATGCACAGGAATGCCTAGGATGGGGTAAGGAATCAGTTAAAATTCCAGTAGATCAGAAGGGTCCCTATGTTAATGCAAACGTTTTGGGTTCTACTGATCGATTCTTGGTTGATACGGGAGCTACTCGAAGTGCCCTGTCTAAACAATTGGGGGCAGATTTACAATAAACTAACGCAGCACGGCGCAGCAAGTCATTTTGCTGCGCCATGCTGCGTTAGTTTGGAAAGCACAGGGATGCGACATATTTACAAGAATATGTCGCATCCTTGTGCTTCCCCTGCGCTGGCGCACAAACTGCAGCCATGTGCTGGCGCAGGCACCCTTGCACCATGGTGCAAGGATGCCTGCGTCGTGGGAGATTGTTTTGTGCAGGAAGGGGAACCTTCCTGCACAAAAACAATCACTACAACCATTTTCCTCTTTCAATGCGTGCTGCAGAATGCAGCACAGATTGAAAGAGGAAAAAACGAGGAGATATCTCCTTGGTGCGCCTCGCTATGCCACCTCTAGGGTGGCGTAGCTTTCAGACGCATCTCCAGAGTTACGATTTCTCGTAATTCTGGAGATGTGTCTTGTTCCATGGGTGTTGCGTGGGAACACCCACAGCAACACCCATGGAACGCCCCTTCACCGCAAAGTGCTGCGTGTGAAGGGGCCGTATTTACAAGGAGAGGAAAAGTCACGCAGGGTGGCTTTTCCTCTCCTTGTAAATATGGAGCAGCTCTGCGCCACCAGTACGTCACAAAAAGTGACGTACTGGTGGCGCAGGGGGCTTGTAAATCTGCCCCTTGGTTCCTAGGGCTCCCCTGTCTGGCTTAACAATAACATCGATAGGATTCGATGGGACACCTTCCTTAGCCCACTGTCACATCCACTTGCATTTCATGTTGATAAATTTACTGCAGCATGTCTTTTTTTGCTTTTCCCTAACACACCGGATAATATTGTGGGTCTCGATATGCTCAAACATTTTCGTGCTATGATACGATGTTCCCCAGAAGGTGTGCGTGTTATTCTGAATGATAACTATCCTATGGGTGAGAAGTTTTGTCTTATTAAAGAAGATATTGCTTTGGCATCCCTACCTAGTACTCTGTGGGCCATGTCAGATTAGATTAGATTAGATTAAAATACTTGTAGAGCGCATGGCTGCCTCGGCAATGAGGCGTCCCAGCGCTGAAGCAAGACGGAGTGGGGAGCAAACGAGGAGTTAAAGTTGCGAGAAAAGCCAGGTCTTCACAAGCCATCTGAAGGCCTGGTGATCAGAGTTGCTGCGGATGTGTAGAGGAAGAGAATTCCATAAGGCGGGAGCCAGTCGCCTGAAGGAGCGCCCGCCAGATCTGGTCCTTCGTATGTGTGGAATTCGTGCGAGGATCTGGTTTGCTGAGTGCAGCGCTCGCGGTGGAGAATAGAGGGCGCACAAGTCGCTCAGAATATCTGGGCTGATGCCTGTCAGAATCTTGTGCATGGTACAGAGCGCCTTAAAACGCACTCGATGTTCGAGGGGCAGCCAGTGCAGGCGATGGAGGAGGTTGGAAACATGGCTGTACTTGGGGAGGGCGAAGATGGCGCGTGCTGCAGCGTTCTGGACCCGCTGTAGTCGGTTCAGCACGGACTTATTGGAGCCCAGGAGAAGCACGTTGCAGTAGTCCAATCGGGCCAGTATAGAAGCTTGGATGATCAGCTGACGCATTTGGGCGTCAAATAGACCAAGTATCGGTTTAAGGCCACGCAGTAGCCCAAAACATTTTCCGGCCACTGATTTGGCATGCGTCTCAAAGCTGAGATCCTTGTCAAGCATAAAACCCATATTTTTCACTGCAGGTTTAGGGGCTGGAGGGGCTCCAAGGGCCAGAGGCCACCAGTCATTGTTCCAAAGATGGGAGTCTTTGCCAATCAGAAGAATCTCAGATTTAGCAGAGTTCAGCTGCAGGAAGTTAGCTGTCATCCACTCTGCGATGGCCACTATATTTTCTTTAAATTTCGCTCTGTCCTGGCTGGGATTGTTAGACAGGGTGATCACCAGTTGGGTGTCATCTGCGTACGACACCAGGGAGATTCCTCGCGCTTTAGCCAACCGTGCCAGTGGGCTCATATATATATTAAAAAGCGTGGGGCTCAATGCCGAGCCCTGGGGAACCCCACAGCGAAGTGGGTGGACACGGGAGGCAAAAGGTGGAGCTATCACTTGGAAGGTCCGGTCGGCCAAAAAGGAAGAGAACCATGATAAGGCTTTATTGCCGATCCCTATCTCCTCCAAACTGTGGAGCAGAATTTCGTGGGAGACCGTGTCAAACGCCGCACTCAGATCCAGCAGAACCAGAGCGGAGGTTCTGCCGGCATCCAAGGCGGATCTTAGTTGCTCAACAACCGTCAGCAGTGCAGACTCGGTACTGTATCGTGGTCGGAAACCGTTCTGGGAGCTATCAAGTAAGTGGTTGGCTTCCAGAAAGTGAGTTAACATCGAATTTACATGAGCTTCCAGGATTTTGGATAGGAATGGAAGCAGTGAAATTGACGGTAATTTTCTGGACTTGGAGGAGTCCAGTGTTGGTTTTTAAGTAGAGGAACCACTTTTGCATGCTTCCAAGATTTTGGGACCACCGCCGAGGCAAGGGATAGATTGAACAACTCCAGACACTCAGGTAGGAGGCCCTGTTGTACTTTCCTAAAGGCGTCCGGTCTTAAGGGGTCATCTGGAGATCCTGATTTAATTGTGACCACTAATCCCTCCAAGTCTTTAAGAAGGATAGTGGGTAGTGATGTAAGAGGGACGATCTCAGGACCACTGTGCGTGTTCCTCTCGGTGACGCTGGGAGTTGCACCATGGTCGAAGTTATGGTAGATGCCTTCAACCTTCTCCAGGAAGAAGTTCGCCAGCTCTTCACATTGTTGGTTAGAGGATATGATACTGCCTGATGCCGAGGGAGAAGTGACCAAGACCTTTAAAAGAGAGAATATAGGGGCATATTATCAAGGGCTCTATCGCCGCTTTAGCGGGACTTTTTCCCGCTAAAGCGGCGATATTTTTATCGCCCTATCAGCAAGCTGTCGCTAACAGGTGTTAGCGACAGCTTTTGGCGTTAGCGACTGGTTTGGGTGCCGCTTTGCATGTCAGCGATATTTATCGCTAATGACATGCAAAGGAGGCGTTCCCAACTAAAAGCGACAGAAAACAGTTGCTAACATATCTATCGCCTATTAGCAATACCCGCGAAGCGATAAAAAAAAGCGCACTAACCCCGAATAGCGCTTGTTTTTTAGTAAAAACATGACTTAACAATAATAGTCAATGGGGGGTGGATTCTAAGGTTAAGTCCCCAGCCTTAGCGCTAGGATTTTATCGCTGGATTTCTCGCGTTAATGCTGGGTTTCGCCGCTATCGCTGGATATTTTATCGCAATGAAGATAAACCTTGCTAATAGCATGTTATTTCCGCGGTAATATCCAGCGATAGCCGGCGATAAAAAAACGCGCGCTAAGCAAGGTTTGCGATAATTTTCGCAGGTTCTTGCTAATATGCCCCATAGTTTTACTGCGATTGGTACTTGTGCTGATCAGGCTGGAGAAGTGGGCTGCCCTAGTTTTGCGCACTAATTTATGGTAGTATTTGATAGCTGCTCTACACTGTGATTTAGCCTGGGGGTCATATGATCGCCTCCATATTCTTTCCAGGACCTTGCAGTTCTTCCTGGCTAGGGTCAAGTCCTCGTTGAACCAGGCATTAGCCCGAGCACCTTTAGAGTGAGTGAGTTTGAAAGGAATGCAGGTGTCCAGTGCTTGAGTTACCCACCTATGAAAGAGCACATCAGCCTCTTCCATATTGATGGCTCCATCTAGCGGCTTTGTGCTCAAGGCTGTAAGGAAAGACTCCTGGTCAAGTTTATGCCAAGGCCGTTTCAGTGACGGGTGCTGGTTTGGCTGGGACTTGGGGCCAGCTAACGTAAGCCGCATGGAAATGAGGAAGTGATCCGTCCAGATCATGGGAAGAGGTGCTAGGACTTCCAGTGACTCAAGGTTAGAAAAGATGGGGTCAAGGAGATGTCCGGCGTTGTGCGTAGCGCCGGAGACCAGTTGATTCAGTTGGCAGGCTGCCAAGTCCCCTAAGAAACTGAGAATGTCCGGTGATTCTAGCATCTCTAAGTGAAGGTTCAGGTCACCAATAATATTGAAGTTGGCAGTCTGGAGAGCTAGTATTGTAACAGATACTGATGTGGGTCAAATGGTTATCCCACCAGTCCATATTCAGGTGAAGGAAGGTGCTTCATTGCCACAACTTCCTCAATATAAAATATCTCGAGAAGGTGAAGAGGCACTAATACATATTGTTCAAGATCTGATTGGAGTAGGGGTTGTGGAAGAAGTCCCTTACAATATTTGCAATAGCCCTATCCTTCCCATCTTGAAAAAAGACACTGATATTAAAATATACAGGTTTATCATTGACTTACGAGAGGTTAATAAGATTGTAGTGCCCCAATATCCAGTAGTCTCTGATATCACAACACTTCTTATTATGGTTCCTCCGACTGCAACCACATTCAGTGTGATCGATTTGAAGAACGCTTTCTTCTTGATACCTATTCATCCTGATAGCCGTTATTTGTTCGGCTTCACTTTGAATAATCGATCATTCAGATTTTGTAGAGCTCCACAGGGGTATACAGAGAGTCCTAGCATTTATAGCCAGGCATTGAAAAGACAGCTTGATTCTTTCTCTGTGCCAAAAGTGGTGGCTCTCATACAATATGTCGATGACATTTTGTTGGCAGCTGATAACCCTGAACTGTGTGAAAAAGGAACACTGTCATTACTTTCCTTTCTTGCATTTCACCATCACAAGGTTTCTAGGAAGAAATTGCAATATTGTAGACAGCAGGTTACCTATTTAGGTCACCTCCTGTCTAAGGAGGGACGTGCACTCACACCAGATCGCATTCAAGCTATTTTAGATATGCCTGTGCCCTGCACTCAGAAGGAGGTTTGTGCGTTGATTGGCCTTACTTCTTTCTGTAGGCAGTGGATTCCTAGTTTTTCTCATATTGTTAAACCCTTGTTGGCCCTCTTGACAAAAGACACTCCCATGCCCCTCCCATGGACTACTGAATGCCAGAATGCTTTCCAGCAGTTTCGTCAAGCTTTATGTTCTGCACCAGTATTAGGCACTCCAGACTACACCAAGGCCTTCACACTCTATGTACACGAAAGGGATGGTTGTGCTATCTCGGTTTTAGTACAGACACGCGGTGATAAGCAACGTCCTTGTGCATATTTTTCAGCTGTCCTTGATCCAGTCGCTCATGCGTTGCCTCGGTGTTTTCGCTCTGTGGCAGCGGCAGCTGTGTCCATACGTCAGAGTGAGGGGATAGTCTTGTCACATAGATTGCTTGTGTTAGTGCCCCATGCAGTTGATGCCCTTTTGAACCAAACCAAAACGCAGCATTTAACTAGTGCCCGTTTGACAGGATATGAATTGACACTTTTGTCCCCTCATATCACTTTGAAAAGATGTTCCACTCTTAATCCTGCTACGTTATTGCCATTCCCAGCTACAAAGTCCCAGTCACAAGAGTCCCATGACTGTATATTTCTTACTGAGGAACAGACAAAGGGTCGTATTGACTTGCAAGATACGCCCCTCTTGAATGTTGATGGGGAATTATGGGTAGGCCTGGGCAGTAAATTCTGTTCCGCTCACAGAATTTGCGGAATTCGGGTAATTTTGCGTTCCACGGAGAACGCGGAATTGCCAAAAATTCCGCGATCCGCGGCTTCGCAGAGTTTTTTGCTTGTTCGTGCTTTCAAAATGCGTGTTCACGAGATATTTCTCCCCGAGCACGCAAACAGCGTTCGCGAACAGGAAAAAAGCCTCGCGAACGGGCGGAACAAGCAATTCCGCGTGTTTGCTGAACTTTTGCGTGCTTGCGGAGATTTTTTACCGTTTCGCGGAGCTTTGCGTAGCGCGACTACGCAAATTCCACCCACCCCTAATTATGGGTTGATGGGTCCTGTTTAAAACTACCAGATGGCACAACATCAGCTGCATATGCAATCACAACACTTCAGACGGTAGTTGAGACAGCTCGTATACCACAGAAGTCAGCTCAGGCAGCTGAGCTGATAGCATTGACGAGGGCGTGTGAACTTAGTACTGATTTGTCTGTTAACATCTACACCGATAGCCGATATGCCTTTGGAGTGGCTCGCGATTTTGGGCTACTCTGGAAGGAAAGAAGCTTTCTTACATCACATGGGACACAAATAGTGCATGGAGAATTAGTGCATAATCTCCTTACTGCTTTGATGTACCCTAAGAAAATAGCGATTGTTAAGTGTAGTGCACACAAGAAAGTGATTGTTAAAATAGGAGAGGGCAATGCCTTCGCAGATCACACAGCCCGTGAGACTGCAATGCAGCGAAGCACTACATCTATGTACGTGGTGAAGTCACAGGCTGAACGTTGGCATGATGCCAGGCAAGAAGTGCTGGACATGCAGTGATCTGCCTCTGCTGAAGAATTAGACCATTGGTCTAAGGAGGGAACATTGGATGATGAGGGCTGTTGGAGAAATAAAGACATGACCAAATGGAGATTGCCCACAGCCTATTTACACCCTATGATTCACATGGCACATGGGCCGGCACATGTTGGAGCATCCTCAATAGCAAAGCTACTTACGCAAGTTTGGGATCATCCTGAAATTGCCGGCACAGCTAAAAGATAGTCCAGTCTTGTCTGATTTGTCTCCAGTATAATCCTGGAAAGGGAACACGAACTCCAACAGGAGGGTTTGCCACACCAACTGCACCTTTTGAGGTTCTGCAAATGGATTACATCCAGCTTGAACGCTGTAATAATCTGAAGTATATCTTAGTAGTGGTATGTGCTTTCAGCAAGTGGATAGAGGCGTACCCTACGAAGGATAATACAGCTCTTACTACAGCAAAGGTGCTTCTGAAGGAATTTTTCCCCAGATTTGGTGTTTGCCGACTCTTGTGGAATGACAACGGACCCCATTTCATTGGGCAAGCTGTTGAGTATGTCTTGAAAGTATTGGGAATCAAGCAGAAGTTCCATGCTGCTTTCCACCCACAATCAGCAGGGTTAGTGGAACGGTACAATTCCACCCTCAAGCTTAAGTTGGCTAAAATACAGGCTTCCACATAAGGGTCTGAAATGGCCTGATGCGCTACCCCTTGCTCTGTTTTCCATTAGATCGGTGCCACATACACGATCTGGCCTTACACCATATGAGGTGGTATTTGGGAGGCCTATGAATATTTGGGGGATTCCTAAGCCACGCCCCATACATGATGTACCTTGTGTCTTTATGAGTGACTACCTGTCACAGTTGACTGACAGCTTGCTTTCTATTCATCAACAGGTTCGAGAAGCTCTTCCTGACAGGTCGCAAGGTGATGGCCATGATCTATGACCCGGCGACCAGGTAATGGTCAAAGTTTTCCAGAGGTCGAATAGCCTGGAACCGTGGTGGTGCATGCCGCATCATCGGGAGCAGTTGTTGTGTTTACATCCCTGATCACGCCCCTTCAGTTTTTTATGCAATCTCTAAACTGTATAAAATCGCTGCTGAAATTCACCCTGATACCGGAACATGGACTTTAACCGGTTGGCTATGGACACTATTTGTTACCTGGGGCTGGAAACTGTTAACGATTCTATGTATCTTCTTTGCGATCTTACTGTTGTGTTCCTTATGTATACAATGTGGTCCAATGCTTTTCTCCCCTTGTATCACTGCTTGCATGCCTACCAAACGTAACGTTAAGAATATGAATGTCCAATATGTATTAGATCAAGAGATTAGCGATATGATGAAAATAGACATACAAGATGTTTTCTTTGTTCCCTCTAAAACATAGAAATGTCTTCAGCTAATGCTAAAAGGGTCGTCTGTGGAAATTAGCAGAGATCGGTGTTAGCATGAGCTGAAGCCATTTTGTTCTTGGCAGCCATTTTAGTTAGCCATGTGCTCGCCATGTGCTTTCTCCCTCTTCACTGTTGCCTGCTCTTGTATTTCACTTGAGTCAGGAACTATAATTAACTCCTTCAGTATTGAGCCTGAGCACTGCGCATGCTCAGAGAGGCCTTAGTTGCTGGAATGCACCTGTTACAGATGTAACTGTCAGGTTATTTTTACTGATGTCAGCAGTTCTGTAACTCCTCCCGTTCTGTTAACTAAGCAATTCTGATGTATCCTTGTATGTAACTGACTATTTGTGTGTACACTTGTACTGCCCCTTTTGAACCTCCATGCTTACACTGCACTTGCTACAGTATATAAGACCCCTGGTCTCTGTACTCCTTGTACTACCTCATACATTGCCTGAGGGTTCTGTATAGATGTAGTTCCACTCATGAGGTTTAATAAATTATTTCTTTGATATTACAGCTTCTGTGCCAATCTAAAATAAATCCGTATTTGTAAAGCGCAAACTACTCACCCTTACGGGTCTCAAGGCGCTGGGGGCCATCGTGGAAATTAAGTGAGCTATTGCCCGGAGTCACATGGTGCTGAGCTGAGCTGCCGCCGGAGCCGGGGATCGAACCGTGAGCCCTGTGCTCCGAAGTCAGCTGCCCTGGCCGCTGCACCACACCTCTCCACCAATCTCTATTTGTTAGTCCAAGGACTTGAGTATGCAGAAGGGCGAACCCCTGTACTGGTGAGCTTCTGGAGAGTCTCACCCCCCACAACCATGTGTGCCTCTCTTTCCATGACTGAGTTGCTCTTTGCTCTAAGGGTCAACCTTTGGCTGCCTATAGCTGGGGGTTGGGTCCCTTGGGGTGGAACACTGGAGGGACATGGCAGGTTTGGAACCTTTTGGTCCCAGGTTTGCCCTTGCCCAACAGAGTCCTTCTGGGGGAGGTCCCTACACAAAGGTATGGGGATCCCTCAGTGTGTGGAGGAATTTTCACCTGGCTAGGGCTACTAGACTGGGTGCCCCTAATCTGCTGATGGGGTGGTTCCTCTGGACAGGGGGCCCTGTGGGGTCCACTGACCTCCCTGACCTCTGCAGCCCTGGGCTGACTGAGGCAGGGTAGAGAGGGGCAGGTTACCTGCTCCAGACTGGGTACCACCTTGGAAGGGTCCCCTGCCATCAGAGGTGGTGCCAGGACAGGCCTGACTACCTCTGGGGCAGTTCCTTCACTAGGGTTAGGATCAGTTCCCTCAGGAGGCTGACCCTTACCTATAGTCTGGGGGAAGAAGACTTTTCTTCAACCCTTGTGCTCTCTTGTGGAGGAGAATGGGCCATTCTTTCAGGCTCCATCACTCCAAAATGTCCTTGGGGTTGGACTGTGGCCATTACAGCCCCACCAACTCTCTCAGGGAGGCCTAACATTCTTAAATGGGCCTGGATTTCAACTTCAGCCCAGGCTGAAATTTCCAGATCATTGCCCAATAGGCAATATACAGGCAAGTTTGGGGACACTGCCACTCTCTATGGGCCAGTGACCCCTCCCCAGCTGAGATTGACTATGGCCATGGGATGATCTGTTCTGATACCATCTATGTTGGTCACCTGGTGCTTGAACTCAGGTTAAAGCTGTTGAGGGGGGACTAGTTTCACTGTCACCATGGTAACACTAGTCCCTGTGTCCCTGAATGCCAAAGCTCTTTGACCATTGATTAAGGGCTCCTGTCTGTACTTGCCCAAAGTATTGGGACTCACAGTAAAAGTGGCAAACCCCATCAGAGTCAGAGGAGTCTGGTGAGGAGACCCTTCCTAAATTATGGCCCACCTCTGTTCCCCTTGCAAACGCACCTAACTTTTTGGGTACACTACTCCCAACTGGGGGATTACTACTGGTAGTGCCAGGAGGAGTAGTAGTTGTCCTAGGAGGAAAATTTTCTGTATTGCCAATCCTGGGGCAACTGGGATCAGTTTTCCAGTGGCCAGGCTTTTTACAAACATGGCAATATGGTTTCTTTTCAGGAGAGGAAGGAGTTTGGGGCCCACCCCCAGAAGAGGACTTTTGGGGCCTTATAGGGGACTTATCTTTAGATTTATCCCCACCTTTCTCTTGGGACTTGGTAGAATCTTTCTTCTGGTCACCACCCTGATTCTTAGTCTTTACTCTGGTTCTGACCCATTTGTCTGCCTTCTTTCCCAATTCTTGGGGAGAGGTCAGATCAGAGTCCACCAGGTAGTGGTGTAAAAGCTGGTTTTGACAATTATTAAGGATCTGCTCCCTCATAATCAAATTGTACAATCCTAAAAAGTCATGCACTTGGTTGCCATGTATCCAACCTTCCAGAGCCTTAGTAGCACAATCTACAAAATCAACCCAGTCTTGAGTCTGAGCCTTTTGGGTATCTCTGAACTTCAACCTATACTGTTCAGTGGTTAGGCCAAACCCATCTATCAGGGCACTCTTCAGGACTTGGTAATCATCAGCATCCTCTTCTCTTACAGTGAGGAGGTTGTCTCTACCTTTGTCTGCAAAGGAGAGCCACAAGATTGCTGCCCACTGCTCCTGGGGGACCCTCTGAACTTTACAGGCCCTTTCCAGTGCAGTAATCCATTTGTGGATGTCATCCCCACTCTGGTAGGGAGGGACAATCTTGCTTATGTTTCTATGGTCATGAGACCTTTTCCTACCACTAGGGAAGTTGCTGCCACCATGGGGCTCTAGTCCCAACTTTCTTCTTGTTCTTTGAAGCTCTAGGGACTCCCTGTCTATAGCCAACTGCTCTCTTCTGATTCTCAACTGAGCTTCTTCATACTTGAGCAGTCTCTCTTTCCTTTCATGAGAGGGTTCCCTCCTATGAGAGGAAACAGAGGTCCCTATTGAGGTGTCAGAATGGTTAGACTCCTGAGAAGGAGACCTTGACCTTTTAGGCACACTCTCAACTCTTCCTGGTGGGACAAAGGGGAGGCCATTCTGGTCCTCCTCCTCATCTGCAGGAGGAGCTGGATTTTCCAGGGTAAGATCATTGTCATCTTCCTGGTCAGCTTCAGAGGTCAGGTCATGGGTATCTTCACCCCTTGGCCCTTGCTCATTTGCTGCCCCACCCTCTCTGCCTACCCCTTCAGACCCTGAGGGCCTTCTGAGATCATCCAACAGCAGCACCTCTATGAGGCGTTGGGTGTTTGCACTTTTGCCTGTCTTCAGCTTCCTAGTACTACACAATGCTCTCAATTCCAAGAATGTGAGGTTGTCATACTTGGATGGTAGAAGCCCACTGGCTTCTGGCAGGGACCCACTGGTTCCTGGCCTTGAAGACATCACTAGTGACGTGTGGTGTATGCACTACCTACTCTAGTGTGGCCTACTAAACTCTCTTGAGTTGTAGGAAGGGTGTGCTAAGCCCTTGACACACAACTCTAAGTTCAGTAGAACTTACTGTATTTCTAAGCTTGAATTTATATGTACCTCAGGTACCTTTTAGTGGTTTTCAGTTAGTCACTCACTTGAGATTATCTGGTAAAACAAGGCAAGCTTGAATCCAACCGCTGCACACCAATGTGAGAAGTTGGCCTGGCATATGCTGTCCACTAGTTATAGTGGGCACCTTGCACCAGTCCAAACGACCCTTATTTATGATAGGTTTAAAGACAACCTTCATTGAAAGCTATCCTAATGGTAGCTATGGAGAGCAGCCTTCAGGCTAAGTCTTGAAGGAGTATTAAGCTGTTTGTTTTACCAGTCTATAATCTCTTGAGTGACCAAATGAAAGAGCACCACACCAGGTATATATTCAAAATATATGTATTTATTACTAAACACTACCCACTAGTCTCTTTATGAGGCTAGAGGTCGAAATACACAAGTTACAAGTCAATTAACACAGTAAATTAGCACAATATACGATTAGCCCTAGGGGCGTACCAAACCATATATTAAGAAAGTGGTATAAGAACCACGACTTGACTAGACACAAGGCCTAGAGCCTGTAGAATCACTGGGACCCCAAGGAACCACCCAAGGTAGTGACACAGGGGACCCACGGGGGACGTGTGCAGTGTGTGAACACAGCCGCGAGCTCCTTTAGCGTCTATGGGGAAAGTCGCGGTTAGAGTTTTAAAGTTTAGGGATACTTCGGAGTGGACTAGGAACAAACCCTTTTGGACTTAGAGGGTTCTAGGGCCAACACCCACGGGAGCACTGAAGTACTCGTGTTACCTCACCCAGGAAGCCGGGTGCACAGGTGTCAAATGGTGTCGGGCCGCGCCGTCGTTTTCAATGGCCGCTGGCTGAAAAGTGCTGCCGCCGAGAAGCTGCGAAGTGTCCGAAGAGATCCAAGCCTGGATCGAGGATGAGAAGAACCTGAAAGTAGAGGGGACAGAGTCTACATCACTAGCCAGTGACCAGGGGCACGATAGTCGAATGCCCACCGATGTTGGGTGCTTCAAGTTTGAAGAGGTGAAGATTGTCTCTGCAGCCACGAGGACCAGGAGGCGTCAACGATAACCAGGAGCTGGAATTGAGCTGTCCCACATAGGTAGTAGCTCACTGCGGTGTCGGTGCCCGGATTGGACCCAACAAGCCTTTATAACAGCAACCCACGCAGAAAGAGAACAATTGCTTCGGAGCGGACCAGCGAGGTCAGAGGGACTCCCCAAGCGAAGGAGAGTCAGGGCAGGCCTGGAGCAACCAGGGAGGCCCATTGAAATCAGAGATGTCCTTCTGAGGGACCCACAAGTCGACGGACAAGGGATCGCGAAGGGACCTCAAGCGGAATCACAAAATGGCGGCCCAAGGGTCACTCGGAGTGGCCAGGTCCGCAATCTTCGGTGGATTCACTGCTCGAGGTTGGGGCTACAAATAACACAAAGCACAGCCTCTAGGATTGACCAGAAGCTTATGCATTTGCAAATGTGCACAGTGTCCAGGGGTTCTGGTTCCACAGTACCCACGAGGGCTACGGGTCTCAGCTTTGCTGGGGACTCGGGTCACCCTCTGGGAAGTCTGGAAATCTACCACCTGGGTTGCAGGATCATCGGTGTCCGGCGGGAGCTTCGGAGATGCAGACTGGACAGATGCGTCTTTGGTGCCTGCCAAGCAGGGGAGTAATTCCTTTACTCCAAGGGAGATTCTTCAGTCATCTGGCGTTTAACAGATCGTCAAAGGTCCAGGATTCAGTTTCAGAGTTTCGTCCAGGGATATCTAAAGTCCTGTTGCCAGGGGTTCCTATCTTATACCCAAGGAAGGGGTTGGACTAACTCAGGGGACCCACCTATGGGAGGGTTTGGAAAGAGGAGTGGCTACACCCATTTCCTTTGTCCAGTTTCGCACCAGAGCAGGGGCTGGCAGCCCCTGCAACCGGTTTGAACTGGGATATGCACAGGGACACCAAATGTGCCCCCAGTGCAGGACTTCAAAGCACTCAGAGAGTGCACCCACCCAGCCCCAATACACTAAGCCTGTCTGGGAGGTGGTAACACCTCCCTGTGACAGAGAAACCTATTGTCCAGGCCTCCCCTGCCGGAGTTTCGGTCCAGCAGTACGAGGCCAGACTCGTGTCTGTGGCTGCAGCATCCATTTTGTGATGCCAGGGCTCTGTTTAGCTGATACCGGGTATACCGGTGCTGTCATGTCTCTGCCTCTAGAAGGGTGGAATCATACTCCCACACCAGTTACTGGTGTGGGGTATGATTCAAGATGTTTGACACCAAACACGACATGTTTCCGTGCAGCCATCCCAAAGTTAGCATTTACCGTTGAGATATAATGCAACTTAAGAGTATATGGTCAGGCTGCACTCACAGACAACCCCGGAGGATAGATTCCGAAGGCTGCAGAGGGGCTCTGCTCATGCATGGGCACCCTCTCACATAAAACCAAGCACCCTGCCTTCAGGATTGATAAGGCCTGCCATAGGGGTGACTGATAGGTTTATATGTGCAGTGATAGGGTGAGATATAGTGAACCTATATCTCAGTAAGGGGTGCATGCACCACCTCACTCAGGCTGCTGTAGCAATCCTTGGTGCCATTTTGGAAGGCTTCCCAGGGGTGGCATAATACATGCTGCAGCCCCTGGTAGGCCTATGGGGTACCTATGCCCTGGGTACATAGTATACCATATACTAGGGACTTATAAGGGCACCCCAGAATCCAATCTGAAGTGTACCTAAGGTACATGGAATCCATTTAAAAGAGAAAGCAGATAGGCTGGGGACCTGAATAGCAGGTTCCCAGCCAAACTAAGTCAAAAACCATCAAAACACCAGGAAAAAAGTGGGGGCAACCATGTAGTCAGATTCCATCTTCCTACAGACATGTAACCCTTAGACAAATGTGAGAACAGATAAACCCAGGTCGATCCCACAGGTAGACAGCAACACTACAATGGTCTCAGGAGATTTGCCTCACATTTGGCCGGAGGGGTGCATGTTTCCAAAAACACCGTAATGTCACATGCCACACTAAGATAGAAACACACAAACCCATCAGAACACAGCATGCACACTACATGCAGTGATCACATGCTCCCCATGTCAGACATCTTGCATGTGCCCACTGACCCTGCATTGTGTCCAAGCAAGGTCGACACCCACCTGCGGTTCTTATCAAACAACCAGATTTATGTCCCCGTGACTAATCCCAAATGTCTTTCTCCAAAGGAATGCATAAATCATTTTATGACGCTTCATTCATTGTGTATGAATGACGGCCGAAACCAATGTGCTTTGAGACAGTCTTCCGACTCCGACTCTGTTGCCTGCTCTCTCAGCCACTGCGTTTAATTAAACCAATTGTTCCTGTTTTGCCAAACGCCTCTTGTCTTTCATTTTTGCAAGGTAAATTCATATTCGAGCAACGCTGTAACCTTTGTTTTTTTCTGTGAATTGCTCGGGTTTATTTAATGCTAAGAAATATTAAATTACACTATGTTAATCTAAAAGGCTGCAGGGCCTGGCATGGCCTCTGGCCAGGAGCTGCGGCCAACCCGCCATTGGCACCCAACACCACGCCACGCACGCCCTTCAGCCGTGTGTAGTGTAGGTTGGCTGCAGGGCCTGCGGACAACCTCCTTAGGCACACAACCTTGCGCCACGCACAGCCTTTGGCCATGTGCGGTGGGAGTTGGCTGCAGGGCCTGACCGCCAACACCCTGCAGGCACCCAAACCACTGATTAGTTCCAGTGTGTCTTTGCGGATTAGAATGCTACAGGGCACCTATATGTATACCTGTCCTGATGTTGTCATGTTTTTTTTTTTTTGAGAGGTCAAAAAAATATGCTTGCATTGCTGCAGTTATTTTGGAATTAGAATACAAAGAAAGCCTATATGGCACATTGGCAAAAAGCTATGGATCCATAAGCAGCTACACTATCCCAAAATGTCACATGCCACACTAAGATGTCATTGGACTGATAAAAAGAGCAGAGCGTGACACAAAATTGGGTGCCTATAAGGGGTTGGCCACAGGGCCGTGCGCGTCAGGGGTTGGATTAACATATGTGTAGGAGAGTAGGATCTGCTTCACAGGGGTACCCCCACTTTTTGCTGATACTTCACTGGTTTTCGACATTAGTCTGGCTGGGGCCCTGCTATTCAGAACCCCAGCCTAGCTGTTTCCTCTTTAAAAGGGTCTCCATGTGCCTTAGGCACATCTCTGATTGGGATCTGGAGTGCCCTTGTAAGTCCCTAGTATATGGTATACTATGTACCAAGGGCATAGGTACCTCAGAGGCCTGCCAGGGGCTGCAGCATATATTATGCCACCCCTGGTAGGCCATCCAAACTGACACCACAGGTCTGCTACTGCAGCCTGGGTAAGGTGGTGCATGCACCCCTTGCTGTGGTATAGGTTACCTATATCACTAAATGCATACACACATATAAACCTATAAGTCACTCCTAAGGCAGGCCTTATCAATCCTAAAGGCAGAGTGCATGGTTCCTATGTGAGAGGGTGCCCCTGCATGAGCAGGGCCCCTCTGCAGCGTTCGGAGACCATCTCTGATGCTGTTTGTAGTGCAGCCTGACCATATACTCTTAAACGCATTATATCCTCGCGGTAAAATGCTAACTATGGAATGGCTGCACCGAAACATGTCGTGTTTGGTGTCAAACATCTTGGAATACTACCCCCCGCCAATTCTGGCGGCGGGGGTAGCATTCCACCCTTCTAGAGGGAAAGGCATGTTAACTCTGACGAGTCCGGTAACTTCTTTCCAGAGCCCTGGCATCACAAAATGGATGCTGCTGCCACAGACACGAGTCTGGCCTCCTGCTGCTGGACGAAACTCCGGCAGGGGAGGCCTGGACAATAGGTTTCCTGTCCCAGGGAGGTGTGACCACCTCCCCAGACAGGACAATGTGTATTGGGGCTGGGCGGGAGCACTTTCGGGTGCTTTGAAGTCCTGCACTGGGGGCACATTTGGTGTCCCTGTGCATACCCCAGTTCAAACCGGATCAGGGGCTTGCAGCCCCTGCTTTGGCGCGAACTGGACAAAGGGAAAGGGGTGTAGCCACCCCTCTGCCCTGACCCACCCATAGGTGGGGCCACAGAGTAGTCCATCCCCTATTTTTGGAATAAAGGTAGGAACCCAGTCCTTAGGACTTTAGATTATACCTGGACGAAACTCTGAAACAGAATCCTGGACCTTCGACGCTCTACTCACGATTAGAGGACTGAAGAATCTCCCTTGGGGTCAAGGAGTGACTCCCCTGCTTGGCAGGCACCAAAGAAGCATCTGTCCGGTTCGCATCACTGAAGCTCCCGTCGGACGCCGAAGTCATCGCATCACCAGAGGTGGATTCTCAGACTTCCCCGAGGCTACCCTGAGTCCCCAGCAAAGCTGAGGCCCGTGGCTATCGTGGGTAACGTGAGACCGTGACCCCTGGACACCGAGCACACTTGCAAGTGCACCATCTTCTGGGTCTCCCAAGAAGTCGTGCTTTGGGCTCCGAGTAGCCCTAGCCTCCAGCACCACCTGCACCGAAGATCACTGGCCCCCACTCCACGAGTGTCCTGTAAGCCAGCTCCACGTGCGGCGTCACGAGGCTCCTTCGCGGTCGCTAGCCCGTTGGCTAGTAGCCCTTACCGAAGGCCAATCTTTTCTTTACTTGGCAGTCTGGTTGCTCCAGGCCTGCCCTCACTTACCCTTGCTGGGTGAGTTCCCCAGACCTTGCTGGTCTGCACCATCGACGATCTTCAGCTACATCGAGACTTGCCGTTGCCAAGGCTTGTTGGGTCCAATCTGGTCGCCGACACCGCAGCACTCGACAGACATCGTGTACCAGCCCGAATCCTGCTCCTGGTCGCCGACAACGCCTCCTGGACCTCGTGGCTGCAGAAACGAGACGACCGTCAACGCACCTGAAGCACTCGACATCGGTGGGCATCTGTCCATCGCCTCCCTGGTCACTGGCTAGTGACCCAGACTCTGTCCCCTCTGCTTTCAGGTTCTTCAGAACTCCGATCCACTCTTGGATCCACCCGGACACTTTTCTCCTGGTCGCCAGCAGCACTTTGCAGCAGATCGCCATAAGAACCGACGACGAAACCCGACCCCGAAAGGCACCTATGCACCCGGCTTCCCTGGGTGAGGTAACACGAGTACTCCGGTGCTCCCGTGGGTAGAGACTCTTCAAAGTCCTAGATCTCAAAGGGTTTTGTCCTAGTCCTCTTTAAAGTGTCCCTTTCCTCTATTTTCCCGATCCCGACTTTCTCCATAGAAGTTAACGGCGTATCGCGGTTGTGTATTTACACTGCACGCGTCTCCCGTGGGTCCCCTGTGTCACTACCTTGGGTGGTTCCTTGTGGTCCAAGCACTTCTAGAGGCTCTAGGCCTAGTGTCTAGTTCAGTCGTGGTTCGCATACCACTTTATTGGTATATGGTTTGGTACGCCCCTAGGGCCCAAACGTGTATTTGTGCTATTACTGTGATTTAAGATCTTATAACCTATGTATTTCGAACTCTAGCCTCATAAAGAGACTAGAGGGGTGTGTTTAGTAATAAATACATATATTTTGAATATATACCTGGTGTGGTGCTCTTTCATTTGGTCACTCAAGAGATTATAGACTGGTAAAACAAGCTGCTTTACATTCCTTCAAGACTTAGCCTGAAGGCTGCTCTCCACAGCTACCACTAGGATAGCTTTCAATAAGGTTGTCTTTAACCTACCTACCATAAGAGTCGATTTGGACTGGTGCAAGGTGCCCACTATAATTAGTGGACAGCATATGCCAGGCCAACTTCTCACATTGGTGTGCAGCGTGTGGGATTCCAGCTTGCTATTGTTTTACCAGATAATCTCAATTGAATTGATCAACTGAAAACCACTAAAGGTACCTAAGGTACATATAATTTAAGCTTAGAATATCAGTAAGTTCTACTGAACTTAGAGTTGTGTGTTAAGGGATAGCACAACCCTTTCTACAACTCAAGAGAGTTTAGTAGGCCACACTAGAGTAGGTAGTGCATACACCACACCACACTAGTAATGTCTTTAAAAGCAGGATCCAGAGATGCCCTGCAGGAAGCCATTGAGCTTCCCCTCCAAGTATGACACACTCCCATTCTTGGAACTGAGAGCTTTGTGTAACGTGAGGAAATTAAGGACAGGCCAAAGTCCCACCACCCAACACCTCCAGGAGTTGTTGGTGGCTTATGATCTTAGTAAGTCCTCAGAGACTGAAGGGGTAGGAGCAGAGGGTGGGCCAGCAGATGAGGAAGGGACCAGGGGTACTACTACCCCCAGCCCCCCTCTGAAACTGACCAGGAGGGTGACAATGACCCTGACCTGGAAAACCCAATCCCTTCTGGGGAAGATGAAGATGAGGATCTGGAGAACCACACCTTTGTCCCCCCAGGAAGGATTATGAGTGTGCTCAGAAAGTCTAGGTCTCCTTCTCAGGAGTCTAACCACTCTGGCACCTCAATAGGGAGCTCTGTTTCTTCTCACAGGAGGGAATCCTCTCATGAGAGAAGAAAGAGACTGGTCCAGTATGAGGAAACTCAACTGGAGATCAGGAAGAAGCAATTGGCTTTAGATAGAGAATCCCTAGATCTCCTTAAAGAGAGAAGAAAGTTGGGACTAGAGTCCCATGGTGGCAGCCATATCCCTAGAGATAGGGAAAGGTCCTATGACCATAGGAACCTGAGCAAGATTGTCCCTCCCTACCAGAGTGGGGATGATATCCACAAATGGATAACTGCTTTAGAGAGGGCCTGTAAAGTACAGAAGGTCCCTCAGGAGCAGTGGGCAGCAATCTTGTGGCTCTCCTTTGCTGACAAAGGTAGAGACAAGCTCCTCACTGTTAGAGAGGAGGATGCTGACAATTACAAGGTCTTGAAGAGTGCTCTTATTGATGGGTTTGGCCTAACCACTGAACAGTACAGGTTGAAGTTCAGAGACACCCAAAAAGCACAGACTCAAGACTGGGTAGACTATGTGGATTGTTCTGCCAAGGCTCTGGAAGGCTGGTTGATGGGCAGTAAGGTGTGTGACTTCTCAGGATTGTATAATCTGATAATGAGGGAGCAGATTCTTAATAACTGTCAAAACCAGCTGTTGCATCAGTACCTGGTTGACTCTGATCTGACCTCTCCCCAAGAATTGGGAAAGAAGGCAGACAAATGGGTCAGAACCAGGGTGAAGCAGAAGGTACAGAACCAAGGTGGGGAAACCAAGAAGCAAGATGCTAAGAACTCTGACAAGGGTGGGGAGAAGGGTAAAGATCAAAAGTCTTCATCAGGCCCCCAAAAATCTTCTTCTGGTGGGGATTCCCAGTCTACCAAGGGTAAAGGCCAAAGAAAACCATGGTGCAAGGTCTGTAAGCAAAAGACCCACTGGACCAGTGATTGCACCAAGTCCAAAGACTCCAGTCCAGCATCCACCAATGCCCCTAAGGCACCTGTTCCCCCTAGTACAGTTGGTGGAAGTGCTCCAGCAAAGGGTTTAGTAGGGTTCACCCTGGGAACTGAGTTGGGCTCTGACTTAGTCAGGGAGCTGACTCAGGCTGTGTTAGTCTGTGATGGAGGCATGGATGTGACCTCCACTGTGAGTCCCAGTAATCTGGGCAAGTACAGACAACAGCCTTTAATCAATGGACGAGAGGCTTTGGCATTTAGGGACACAGGGGCAAGTGTCACAATGGTGACACAAGACCTTGTGCTACCTGGGCAAGTTATACTTGGTGAAATGTACCAAGTGACCAATGCTAGCAATGTCAGAACAGACCATACTCTGGCAGTTGTTAACTTCTCCTGGGGAGGGGTAACTGGCCTTAAGAAGGTTGTGGTAAGTGCAAACCTACCAGTCGAATGCTTGCTTGGCAATGACTTAGAGACTTCTGCTTGGGCAGAAGTGGAGCTCAGGACCCATGCAGAAATGCTGGGGATCCCTGCAGATGTGTTTGCTGTGACCAGGTCACAAGCTAAACTGTCTAAAACTGAACAGGCCTTGGATTCTGGAAGAATGGACCAAGTGCCTTCCAAGAGGAGGAGTAGTAGGGTTAAGGCAGTGCCTTCCCCTTGGCTCAGGAGGAAGATCAGTCCCTTGAGGGGGATGATCTCAGCCCTGAAGAAGGAACTGTCCCAGAGGAACTTGAGCCTGACCAGGTTGAGTTCTTGGGGACAGGGGGACCTTCTAGGGCAGATCTGAGCCAGGAGCAGCAGAGCTGCCCCTCCCTTGAACCCCTCAGACAGCAAGCTGCTGCTGAGGCTGCTGGGAAAGCTAGTGGTCCCCATACAGTGTATTGGGATGATGGACTCCTGTACTCAGAGAGTAGAGACCCCAAGCCTGGTGCTACCAGGAGGTTGGTAATACCTTTGAAGTTCAGGGGCTTCCTATTGACCCTAGCCCATGATATTCCCTTAGCAGGACACCTGGGCCAGAACAAGACTTGGGACAGAATTGTCCCTCACTTTCACTGGCCCCACATGTCTGAAGACAGTAAGGAGTTTTGTCGCTCCTGTGTAACCTGCCAAGCCAGTGGCAAAGCAGGTGGCACTACAAAGGCCCCCTGATACCACTACCTGTGGTGGGGGTGCCCTTTGAGAGGGTAGGGATTGACATTGTTGGTCCCATGGATCCCCAAACAGCATCTGGGCACAGATTTATACTGGTGGTAGTGGATCATGCCACCAGGTATCCAGAGGCTATACCCCTTAGGACCACTACAGCACCTGTGGTGGCAAGGGCCCTCCTGGGAATTTTCTCAAGAGTGGGCTTTCCTAAGGAGGTGGTATCAGACAGGGGTGCAAACTTCATGTCTGGGTACTTAAAGGCAATGTGGAAGGAGTGTGGAGTTACTTATAAGTTCACCACACCCTATCACCCACAATGCAATGGTTTAGTTGAGAGATTCAACAAAACCTTGAAGGGCATGATTAAAGGGCTCCCAGAAAAGCTTAGGCGTAGATGGGACATACTCTTGCCCTGCCTTTTATTCGCATATAGGGAGGTGCCTCAGAAGGGGTTGGTTACAGCCCTTTTGAACTTCTGTTTGGCCACCCTGTGAGGGGTCCACTGTGCTTGGTGAAGGAAGGATGGGAGTTACCTCTCAAGCCCCCAAAGCAAGATATAGTGGACTATGTACTTGGTCTCCGCTCCAGGATGGCTGAGTACATGAAAAAGGCAACCAAAAACCTTGAGGCTAGCCAGGAACTTCAAAAGGCCTGGCATGACCAAAAGGCTGTCCTAACTGTTTACCAGCCAGGACAGAAGGTGTGGGTGTTGGAGCCAGTGGCCCCAGCAGCTCTCCAAGACAAATGGAGTGGACCCCACACTATTGTTGAGCAGAAGGGTGAGGTCACTTACTTAGTAGACCTGGGAACACCCAGGAGTCCCCACAGGGTTCTCCATGTCAACAGACTTAAGCCATATGTGGACAGGGCAGACATGGGCTTGCTCATGGCTACTGATGAAGGGCAGGAGGAAGAGAGTGACCCACTCCCTGACCTGCTCTCACAGAACCCTGACGATGGGTCAGTTGATGGTGCAGCCTTGGCAGGCAGCCTCACTACCCAGCAACAAACTGATTGCAGGCAAGTCCTCAATCAGTTTAGACATATGTTTTCTCTGACACCCAGTCAGACCACCTGGTGCACTCATGAAGTGGACACTGGGGACAGTCTGCCTATTAAAAACAAGATTTATAGGCAACCTGACCATGTCAGGGACTGTATCAGGACTGAAGTCCAGAAGATGTTGGAATTGGGAGTGATTGAGCCCTCAGATAGCCCTTGGGCTAGTCCAGTAGTCCTAGTACCTAAACCTCACACCAGTGGTGGGAAAAGAGAGATGAGGTTTTGTGTAGACTACAGGGGCCTCAATGCAGTCACTAGGACTGATGCCCATCCAATACCCAGGGCAGATGAGCTCATAGATACTTTGGCCTCTGCCAAATATCTCAGCACATTTGACCTAACAGCTGGCTACTGGCAGATCAGACTAGCTGATGCTGCAAAGCCCAAAACAGCATTTTCAACCCCTAGTGGGCATTATCAATTTGTGGTGATGCCCTTTGGTCTGAAAAATGCACCTGCCACTTTCCAGAGGTTGGTGAACACAGTTCTCACAGGACTGGAGGCCTATAGTGCAGCTTATCTAGATGATATTGCTGTCTTTAGCTCCACCTGGGAGGATCACCTGGTCCACCTCAGGAATGTTTTACAGGCCCTGCAAAAGGCAGGCCTGACTATCAAGGCCACTAAGTGCCAGATAGGGCAGAGTCAGGTTGTGTACCTGGGCCACCTTGTGGGTGGAGGCCAGGTTCAACCTTTGCAGAGCAAGATCCAGACCATCATGGACTGGACTGCTCCCACTACCCAGACTCAGGTGAGAGCCTTCTTAGGCCTGACTGGGTACTATAGGAGATTTGTCAAGGGGTATGGATCAATAGTGACACCCTTGAATGACTTAACTTCTAAGAAAATGCCCAAAAAGGTTCAGTGGACAGTTAGCTGTCAAAAGGCATTTGATGACCTCAAGCAGGCCATGTGCACTGCTCCAATTCTGCAGAGTCCTGATTACTCCAAGAAGTTCATTGTTCAAACTGATGCATCTGAATTGGGGGTAGGGGCTGTACTGTCACAATTGAATGAAGAAGGTCAGGATCAGCCAGTAGCTTTTATTAGCAGAAGGCTGACCCCTAGAGAGAAACGTTGGTCAGCCATAGAGAGGGAGGCCTTTGCTGTGGTCTGGGCTCTGAAGAAGTTGAGGCCATACTTGTTTGGTACACACTTCCTGGTTCAGACAGACCATAAGCCCCTCTTATGGCTAAAACAAATGAAGGGTGAAAACCCCAAACTGCTTAGGTGGTCCATTTCCCTACAGGGGATGGACTTTACAGTGGAACATAGGCCTGGGAGTAACCATGCGAATGCAGATGGACTCTCTAGGTATTTCCACTTAGAACATGAAGACTTAACTGGGCAAGGTTAGTTTAATGTCCCTACGTTTGGGGGGGTTGTGTAGGAGAGTAGGATCTGCTTCACAGGGGTACCCCCACTTTTTGCTGATACTTCACTGGTTTTCGACATTAGTCTGGCTGGGGCCCTGCTATTCAGAACCCCAGCCTAGCTGTTTCCTCTTTAAAAGGGTCTCCATGTGCCTTAGGCACATCTCTGATTGGGATCTGAGTGCCCTTGTAAGTCCCTAGTATATGGTATACTATGTACCAAGGGCATAGGTACCTCAGAGGCCTGCCAGGGGCTGCAGCATATATTATGCCACCCCTGGTAGGCCATCCAAACTGACACCACAGGTCTGCTACTGCAGCCTGGGTAAGGTGGTGCATGCACCCCTTGCTGTGGTATAGGTTACCTATATCACTAAATGCATACACACATATAAACCTATAAGTCACTCCTAAGGCAGGCCTTATCAATCCTAAAGGCAGAGTGCATGGTTCCTATGTGAGAGGGTGCCCCTGCATGAGCAGGGCCCCTCTGCAGCGTTCGGAGACCATCTCTGATGCTGTTTGTAGTGCAGCCTGACCATATACTCTTAAACGCATTATATCCTCGCGGTAAAATGCTAACTATGGAATGGCTGCACCGAAACATGTCGTGTTTGGTGTCAAACATCTTGGAATACTACCCCCGCCAATTCTGGCGGCGGGGGTAGCATTCCACCCTTCTAGAGGGAAAGGCATGTTAACTCTGACGAGTCCGGTAACTTCTTTCCAGAGCCCTGGCATCACAAAATGGATGCTGCTGCCACAGACACGAGTCTGGCCTCCTGCTGCTGGACGAAACTCCGGCAGGGGAGGCCTGGACAATAGGTTTCCTGTCCCAGGGAGGTGTGACCACCTCCCCAGACAGGACAATGTGTATTGGGGCTGGGCGGGAGCACTTTCGGGTGCTTTGAAGTCCTGCACTGGGGGCACATTTGGTGTCCCTGTGCATACCCCAGTTCAAACCGGATCAGGGGCTTGCAGCCCCTGCTTTGGCGCGAACTGGACAAAGGGAAAGGGGTGTAGCCACCCCTCTGCCCTGACCCACCCATAGGTGGGGCCACAGAGTAGTCCATCCCCTATTTTTGGAATAAAGGTAGGAACCCAGTCCTTAGGACTTTAGATTATACCTGGACGAAACTCTGAAACAGAATCCTGGACCTTCGACGCTCTACTCACGATTAGAGGACTGAAGAATCTCCCTTGGGGTCAAGGAGTGACTCCCCTGCTTGGCAGGCACCAAAGAAGCATCTGTCCGGTTCGCATCACTGAAGCTCCCGTCGGACGCCGAAGTCATCGCATCACCAGAGGTGGATTCTCAGACTTCCCCGAGGCTACCCTGAGTCCCCAGCAAAGCTGAGGCCCGTGGCTATCGTGGGTAACGTGAGACCGTGACCCCTGGACACCGAGCACACTTGCAAGTGCACCATCTTCTGGGTCTCCCAAGAAGTCGTGCTTTGGGCTCCGAGTAGCCCTAGCCTCCAGCACCACCTGCACCGAAGATCACTGGCCCCCACTCCACGAGTGTCCTGTAAGCCAGCTCCACGTGCGGCGTCACGAGGCTCCTTCGCGGTCGCTAGCCCGTTGGCTAGTAGCCCTTACCGAAGGCCAATCTTTTCTTTACTTGGCAGTCTGGTTGCTCCAGGCCTGCCCTCACTTACCCTTGCTGGGTGAGTTCCCCAGACCTTGCTGGTCTGCACCATCGACGATCTTCAGCTACATCGAGACTTGCCGTTGCCAAGGCTTGTTGGGTCCAATCTGGTCGCCGACACCGCAGCACTCGACAGACATCGTGTACCAGCCCGAATCCTGCTCCTGGTCGCCGACAACGCCTCCTGGACCTCGTGGCTGCAGAAACGAGACGACCGTCAACGCACCTGAAGCACTCGACATCGGTGGGCATCTGTCCATCGCCTCCCTGGTCACTGGCTAGTGACCCAGACTCTGTCCCCTCTGCTTTCAGGTTCTTCAGAACTCCGATCCACTCTTGGATCCACCCGGACACTTTTCTCCTGGTCGCCAGCAGCACTTTGCAGCAGATCGCCATAAGAACCGACGACGAAACCCGACCCCGAAAGGCACCTATGCACCCGGCTTCCCTGGGTGAGGTAACACGAGTACTCCGGTGCTCCCGTGGGTAGAGACTCTTCAAAGTCCTAGATCTCAAAGGGTTTTGTCCTAGTCCTCTTTAAAGTGTCCCTTTCCTCTATTTTCCCGATCCCGACTTTCTCCATAGAAGTTAACGGCGTATCGCGGTTGTGTATTTACACTGCACGCGTCTCCCGTGGGTCCCCTGTGTCACTACCTTGGGTGGTTCCTTGTGGTCCAAGCACTTCTAGAGGCTCTAGGCCTAGTGTCTAGTTCAGTCGTGGTTCGCATACCACTTTATTGGTATATGGTTTGGTACGCCCCTAGGGCCCAAACGTGTATTTGTGCTATTACTGTGATTTAAGATCTTATAACCTATGTATTTCGAACTCTAGCCTCATAAAGAGACTAGAGGGGTGTGTTTAGTAATAAATACATATATTTTGAATATATACCTGGTGTGGTGCTCTTTCATTTGGTCACTCAAGAGATTATAGACTGGTAAAACAAGCTGCTTTACATTCCTTCAAGACTTAGCCTGAAGGCTGCTCTCCACAGCTACCACTAGGATAGCTTTCAATAAGGTTGTCTTTAACCTACCTACCATAAGAGTCGATTTGGACTGGTGCAAGGTGCCCACTATAATTAGTGGACAGCATATGCCAGGCCAACTTCTCACAATATGGTAATTAAATATTAACATTGAAAAACCCTAGAAATTCACTGAAAAAAACAAAGGTTACAGGGATGGTATAATTGGAAGACAGCATTAAAAAAACTTTTAGAAATTCACTAAAAAAGGCAAAGGTTTGAGGGACGTTATAGTTAAGTTTAAGTTATACTTGTGCTTGTGCCCTAAGGTAACTATAACTCGCTTCCTCACAATGCACTGCTACTTACCCACATATTACATCAGTAATGACATCTTGTATGAATAATTCATAATATAACTGCAACATTTGCAATGAAATTAGTGATGATAAAACTGTGCATGGAGGGGCGTGATTTATAGTTACCGTAGGGCACAAGGTATAGTTTCTAGGGATATATATAACTATAACTGTTGAATTTCTCTGGTTTTTGTGTGTGTAAAATTTAAACCTAACTATAACGTCCCACTAACCTTTGGTTTGTTAGTGAATATATATGGACATTATCTACTGGCGGTCGCCAGTAGATAGTTATAGTTAGGACCTAGTTTCCATTGGAAAAGTGTATTTTCTTTTCCCAATAACTTTGGCGCCGGTTGACGAATCTTCGCGAAATTTTCAAAACTTGTAGCCCGCTCCGGTCAGCTCCTATCTTGAAAGTTTCAGGGTGATTCGTCAAGCGGGGGCCGAGACAAGAGGGGGGTCCCAAAACGTGTTTTCTCCATGTTATTTTCCATAGGAAACTTTAGACACGGCTACAGCCCGAACTGCTGAACGGAATTACACCAAATTTGGCAAAAAGGTAGCCCTTGGTTCAGAAAGAGACCTTTTTTTTTTAAATGGTGTAAATCCGTTCAGTAGTTCCTGAGAAAATGGAAAAAAAGAGATCGGAAAATGAATTTCCCATAGGAAATTTTAGACACGGCTACAGCTTCGAACTGCTGAACGGAATTACACCAAATTTGGCAAAAAGGTAGTGCTTGGTTCAGAAAGCGCCTTTTTTTAAATGGTGTAAATCCGTTCAGTAGTTGCAGAGAAAATCAAAAAATAAAAGTTTCGATATTTAGAGGCACGGAGGATCCGCGGACCCTCCTGATCACGAGCTTTATTCTAATTGGCTGTCAACACTCCAAACCAGGAAGTGTTGGCAGCCATATTGTGACTTGGTAGAACCGAGTCACAAGAAAAGAGAAAAACAAACGCAAAAAACAAGAAAAGGGGGCAGGGTAGAAACACCCTGACCCCCTAGGCCTGCTCAGGGGGTCCCACAAGGACCCCCAGGGCCCAAAAAAGCATTTTTTTTTTTTAATCAGCCGAATTCGAGCTGGTTGCACGAATCCGGCCGAGAAAATAAAAAAAAACGAAGCGCGGGCTCCCGCGCTTCGTTGTATTGAAGCCCCCGGGTGGGGCTTGACAGCTCATCCAGTGTCTTGACAGCTCTGTTTTGGAAGCAAATCGCTCTTAATATCTGCCAGACGTAATACGCAGGCTAATCCAAGAGAGAGCAGTCCCGCTGAGCTCCTCTTTGAATATTAAGGTGCGGTGAAGGATGCTGGCAAGCAGGAACCTGACCCCTGCACGCTGCTGAAGAAAACACACGTTGCTCACTCAGAGCGAGCCGGCGTGACTCCGTCTGCGCAGCTCAACCGTGTCATCTGCAGCACACCCGGGGGATGCCAGGCAAGCTGACAGTGCGGTGGGGACTCGACAGTATGGTTGACTAGAGGCAGCGCCCCGCCCCCACCAGTGCCCGCTGTTTTGTGGAATTAGCCCAGACCTTTTGGCAAATAAGTAACTGGGCACTGACCTCTGTACGCCCTGCATCTCAGCGTGTTAAAAAATAGCTGAAATGTAGCTTGTTTTTGACATTTTGGAAGTAAATACAGCCTTCCGGTCTGTGCGTCACAGCAAGAGTGCCACAGCGCTAGTGCAAGCAAGAAATCGGCTTCCTGGTAAAATACGGTACTGATCAGGGTCACAGGGCCCCTCGGGAAACTGGGAGTCGGGGGCCACTGCACCTGCTGCACCATTGTTAGCCAGCCCCCTGAGTCCTATCACTTTACGGTTGGTTACCTGGTCTGTACCCAGGATGTATAGATGAGTTTATATAAATATATATTGTGCACTCGGTCTCAGGTGTTACACTTCAGCGGAGGAGCAAACCTTGAATTCCACTGAGGGCCAGTTATCTGTTGAACGTTATCATTTGACTCTAGTACTAGATTTGTTGTGTGTTAGGAAACCCAGTTAGAGCACCTGGACTCAAATCTGTGACGTCGATGTTCAATTTACGGAATTGTCTATTGTATTTTTGGAATACATTTTTTTCCATGCACGGCCAAGCATTTTGAAGTTTATGAAAACGGAATAATTATCATTGTATTTTTAGGTAATTAATTTCACTTTAGAGGGCGTTAGGAATAGTAGAATGACATTGACAGCTCTAATTTGCCACCGCGAGGTCATGTTCTACTAAACTCTTTTCTGTACATTTTTCTCTGAAGCCCTGGGCTTCAAACTCCTCATCCACGCACACAAGGCACTCCACAAGACTGGCCCAGCCTACCTCAACAGACGACTCCTCTTCTACGTCCCCAACCGCCAACTCCGCTCCGCCGACCTCTCCCTCGCCACCGTCCCTCGCATTCGAAGAACCACCACCGGCGGCAGATCCTTCTCCCACCTCGCCGCCAAGACCTGGAACACCCTTCCACTAAGCCTACGACAGACCCAAGACCTGCTGACCTTCAGGAGGCTACTCAAGACCTGGTTGTTCGACCAGTAGCAGCACCCCCCTTTTTTTCCCCCAGCGCCTTGAGACCCTCGCGGGTAAGTAGTGCGCTTTACAAATTCTGTGATTGATTGATGCGACCCCTGACCTTGACTGGTAGGTCGCTCCCCCACCACACAGCTCCGTCTGTGTGCCCTGCTGCTGCCCCTGATTGTGCTCGTTTTTTCCTTTCTGTGCCCCCCTTGCTGCCCCTGATTGTGCTCGTTTTTTTCCTTTCTGTGCCCCCCTTGCTGCCCCTGATTGTGCCTCGCTTTTTCCTTTCTGTGCCCCCTTGCTGCCCCTGATTGTGCTCGTTTTTCCTTTCTGTGCCCCCTTGCTGCCCCTGATTGTGCTCGTTTTTTTCCTTTCTGTGCCCCCTTGCTGCCCCTGATTGTGCTCGTTTTTCCTTTCTGTGCCCCTTGCTGCCCCTGATTGTGCTCGTTTTTTTCCTTTCTGTGCCCCCTTGCTGCCCCTCATTGTGCTCGTTTTTTCCTTTCTGTGCCCCCTTGCTGCCCCTGATTGTGCTCGTTTTTTCCTTTCTGTGCCCCCCTTGCTGCCCCTGATTGTGCTCGTTTTTCCTTTCTGTGCCCCCTTGCTGCCCCTGATTGTGCTCGTTTTTTCCTTTCTGTGCCCCCCTTGCTGCCCCTGATTGTGCTCGTTTTTCCTTTCTGTGCCCCTTGCTGCCCCTGATTGTGCTCGTTTTTTCCTTTCTGTGCCCCCCTTGCTGCCCCTGATTGTGCTCGTTTTTCCTTTCTGTGCCCCCTTGCTGCCCCTCATTGTGCTAGTTTTTTCCTTTCTGTGCCCCCTTGCTGCCCCTCATTGTGCTAGTTTTTTCCTTTCTGTGCCCCCTTGCTGCCCCTGATTGTGCTCGTTTTCTTCCTTTCTGTGCCCCCTTGATGCCCTGATTGTGCTCGTGCTTCCCTTCTGTGCCTGTTTCCCGCCGCTGCGCCCTGCGGCCCCGCCCCCTCACTGCCCATTCGCTGCCCCATTCCCTGCTCCTCCCTCCCACCTCCCCATTTATGGCGGCCGCAGTGCGGCCGCGCAGCGGACGTGCGCAGCGGGCGCGCCGCTGGCGCGCCGAAGGCGCGCCTAAGGCAAGCCCGTCTGCGCCCGTCAGCGCCGTGACCGCGCCCAGCGCCAGACCCCCTGGTCCGGGCATCCCCCGCGCCCGCCACATCAACAGGCACCGATACGACGCCAGCACCCTCCACGCACTCAACCCCGGAAAAGATCACGCCTGCTACCAGGCCACCCCGAAGCGCACCCAAGGGCCCTTCACCTGCCGGAACTGCAGCTTCGCCAGCACCCGCCCAACCAAACCACCGCCCAGGAAAGAACCCAACTACCTCAGATGCATCCTCCTCAACACCCGCTCCGCCCGCAAACACGCCATCGAACTCTGGGACCTTCTCGACTCAACCTCCCCAGACGTCGCATTCCTGACGGAGACCTGGCTGAATCCCCGCTTCAGCCCCCGACATCGCCATTGCCATCCCGGACGGATACAAGATCACCCGCAGGGACCGCACCAACGGAGTCGGAGGAGGCATCGCCATCGTCCACAGGAACACCCTCAGAGTCTCAACCAACACCGACGACACCCTCAGCACCGCCGAACACATGCACTTCCAGATCCACACCGATCCCAACACCACCCTCAGAGGAACCCTCATCTACAGACCCCCCGGACCCCGACCACAGTTCAGCGATTCCATCGCTGACTTCGCCAGCACACACGCCATCGCCTCCACGGACTACATCCTCCTCGGGGACCTGAACTTCCACCTCGAGAACAACAAGGACACCAACTCCACCACCCTGATCGACAACCTCGCCACCCTCGGACTCAGACAGCTCGTGACTCACACCAACCCACGCCGCCGGCCACACGCTCGACTCCATCTTTTCCGCAAGCCCACACGTCTCCTTCAACCACACCTCCGAACCCCACTGGACTGACCACCACTGCATCCACTTCACCTACAGGAAGGTGGTGTCCGGTTCCCTTGGTGTCCCCACAGTCCACTGCAGGGTCCTAGTGCCCTGCCCCCAGGTCACTACATCTCCCCCCTTTGTTACGAAGAAGTTACTAGAAAAGTGAAATACAGAGATCTGTTGATAGAGATAGATGCAAGTCTGCCCTGGCACAGGTCACTGTGCTTCCCATCATTACATTTCTTCTATTAGCCTTTTTGGCCGTCTGCATGATCTTTTCGGGCCGGCCTCCGTCTGTTGCTCTTTTGCTGTTCCCTCACCATTGTCTCTTTCCTTCCTGGTCTGCTCCTGCTCTTCTTGTTCTGCTGTTTCCTTATCTTGGTCTTCCTCTTTCTTCTCCTTCAGTTCTTTGAAGTGTGAGCTGTTCCGCGTTATCCTCTGATGTTCTGACTCTGCCGTGATCATTGGGCCCTTCACTTTAGTTACTATTAGCGGGTCTTTGGAGAACATGCTGTCCGATTTCCTTTGTTGTCGTTGGCGCACTATCACCGTGTCTCCTTCCTTGAGGCCTGACGATCTGGCGTGCCGCTTGCCGTCTGCATATCGTTTCATTTTTTCTTTCTCCTCTCTGTCTTTCTCGGCGATATTGCTGCGATCTGGCGCTGTCATTGCTTCTATTTGTGGCAGCCTCGTTCTACTTGTCCTCCCCAGCACGAGCTCCGCTGGGCATCTTCCTGTGGAGTTGTGCGGTGTGTTTCTGTAGTCCCGCAATACCTGGCATAGAGCTTGGCTAAGTGATATCTGCGCTAGCTTCGCCCTTTGAACTGCTTTTTGATGTTCCCCATGAACCTCTCCACCATTCCATTAGCTTGAGGCCACAGTGGAGTTATCTTCCGGTGACTTATCCCTAGATAGGTCATGAATCTGCGGAAGTCTTCTCCTGAGAATGGAGGACCATTGTCCGTCTTTAGAGTTTCCGGTGAGCCCCATGCAGCGAATATATCATCTAAAATCGGCAGTGTTGCTGATGCTGATGTCGATGAGACGTGTCGCACTATTGGAAATCTTGAGTATTCATCGATGACCACCAGCAAGTAGTTTCCTGTGTCCAGTGGGCCAAAGAAATTAGCTGCCAGTGTCGTCCATACTGCTCTTGGGAGCTCTGACATTTGTAGCGGTGCGTGTCTGGGCGGTGCTCCTGTCACTTGACATAGGTGGCATGTCGTTACTGTGTCTTCGACCATGCGATCTAGTCCAGGAAACCACACTTTCTCTCTAACAGTTTCTTTGTTGATACTACGCCTCGGTGTGACTCGTGAGCCAAATCTATCACTTGTCTCCTGAGTGATCTTGGTATCACAATTCTCGTCCCTCTCATTAGTATTCCGCTTTCCGTCTCCGACAGTTCTTCATTTATCTTTTGTAGAGCTAGCACTTCTTCTTTACATATCCCTGTTTCCCAGGTGCAGTTGTTGTTGATGTGCCTCCATCTTTGTCTTCTCGTTATCTCCATTGCCAGTTGCAGCGTGCCATCTTCTCTCGTCTCCCTTTCTAACTCCGCTAGTGTTATTGGTGCTGGCGTGCTTTGCTTGAGCACAAAGTTTAGGTATTCTTCTGCTATCGATGTCGTGTCGTGAGCCTGTGGTAACGGGTGCCTTGACATGTAGTCTGCAGGATTGTGTTCTTTCCCTGGTTTATGCACAATTGTGAAGTCATAGTCCATTAGTCTGATGCCCCAGCGTTCAATCCGGATGCCTGCCTGCGGCTCCGATAGGCTGAATGGTAAAGGCCTGCGGAAGACTGCTTGCGTGCTTTGTTTCTCATCGTTGTCGCTCATTTCCTTCCTTGGCACTCCTCTGCTCTTCTTCCTCTTTTATTTCCTTTGTTTCTGTATTTGTCCCTTTGTTTCCTCTTTATTGTGCTTTATTTCCACTGTTTTCTTCTTCTTTTTTGACTCTTTCGCTCTGTTTTTCTGTTTTCCTATCTATTTCAATGGCCGCCTGACTTCAAAATGGCCGCCGCGCTGTATTTTGTTCTTATTGGCTTAGTTGCCTGACTCCAAAATGGCCGCCGTAGTCTCGCGATGTTTCTTTGTCCCTCTCGCTTTGCCTGACCTCTTAAAATGGCCGCCGCTTGTTCCTGGCTTCCAATTGGCCCGCTCTGCCTGACCTCAAAATGGCCGCGCTCTCGCGATAGTTCGTTTGAACTAGCGCGCGTCTTTCTATTCAGTCTTCTCTGAGCACTCTCGGGTGCTGACGCTTGCCGGCTCTTCTGTTTTCTGGCCTCCTCTTGCGTGCAACCTCACAGCGCTCTTACCGCTATTTCGGCGGCCGGGGTGGGCTCCCGCGTCGCTGCTTCTGGCTGCTTGACTCGGACCAGGGTGGGCTCCTGGCTCCGCTTTTTCTTCTTACCGCCGCGCCGATTGCCACGATGTTCCTTGTGTTGGCCAGCGGACCAGGGTGGGCTCCTGGTTCCGTCGTGCTTTCTTCGGGCAGACGACGATCCGATCCACTTCTGCTCTTCTGAAGGGTGGTGGATGATCCCACCTTCGTCGCCAGTTGTCGTGTCCCCAGCCCACAGATGCACAGGAGACAGGTAAGGATCTGCAGTTTCTTTATTCTCGTTACATGCGCTGCGCTGTGCCCACGCACGTCTGCCCACGCTTCTCCTCGTTCTGTAGTGTCCTCTTCCTCGCTGACCGGATGTGGTGTCCGGTTCCCTTGGTGTCCCCACAGTCCACTGCAGGGTCCTAGTGCCCTGCCCCCAGGTCACTACACCTCCGACCCCGACACCGCCGCCCGCAACCTCAGACAGTGGATCGACGACTGCGCCAACACCCTCGCCCCGCTCAAGAATCCGCCCAACAGCCACACCAGCAAGAAAGCCACCTGGTTCACCGAAGACCTCCAGGCCTCCAAACGAACATGCCGAAAGCTGGAGAAGATCTGGCTCCACGAACAGACAGCGGACAGCTACGCCGCCCACAAGAGCGCCACCCGCAGTCACCATCACCTCATCAGATCCGCCAAAAGGGCCTCACTCAAAGACCGCCTAGACAACAACGCACACAACAGCAAAGAGCTCTTCAACATCGTGAAGGAACTCTCCAACCCCAGCTCCAACACCAACGACATCCAGCCGTCGCGAGACCTGTGCGACTCACTGGCCACCTTCTTCCACCGCAAAATCGCCGACATCCACGACAGCTTCAACACCACGACCGCCCCGGCAACCACCGAGACCACTGCCCCACAACCACCAACCGCCTGCTCTCCTGGACCAACATCAACGACGAGGACACCAGCGAGATCATGAACACCATCCACTCCGGTTCACCGCTAGACCCGTGCCCTCACCACATCTTCAACAAAGCCAGTACAGCCATCGCGCCCCATCTCCGGAAAATAATCAACATCTCCTTCGAGACAGCAACCTTCCCGGAAAGCTGGAAGCACGCCGAGATCACCGCCTTACTCAAGAAACCCAAGGCAGACCCCAAGGACCTCAAGAACTTCCGACCCATCTCTCTGCTCCCGTTCCCCGCGAAGGTCACCGAGAAAATCGTCAACAAACAACTGACCCGCTACCTCGAGGAGAACAACATCCTGGACCCTTCCCAGTCCGGCTTCCGCAGCAACCACAGCACCGAAAACGCCCTCATCGCCGCCACCGATGACATCAGGACCCTGCTAGACAACGGAGAAACAGCAGCCCTCATCCTCCTGGACCTATCAGCCGCCTTCGACACGGTCTGCCACCACACACTACGAACACGCCTTCACGACGCCGGGATCCAAGAGAAGGCCCTGGACTGGACCACATCCTTCCTTTCCGGCAGAACACAAAGCGTCCGCCTCGCCCCCTTCCGATCCAAGGCCACCAAGATCATCTGCGGCGTACCCCAAGGCTCCTCCCTCAGCCCAACGCTGTTCAACATCTACATGGCACCCCTCACCCACGTCGCCCGACAGCACAACCTCAACATCATCTCCTACGCCGATGACACCCAGCTGATCCTCTCCCTCACCAAAGACCCTCACACCGCCAAAGCCCACCTCCACGAAGGAATGAAGGCCGTCGCCGAATGGATGAGGACCAGCCGCCTGAAGCTGAACTCGGACAAGACGGAGGTCCTCATCCTTGGTTCCAACCCTTCAGCCTGGGACGACTCCTGGTGGCCAACATCACTGGGAACAGCCCCGCCACCCACCGACCACGTACGCAACCTAGGGGTCATCCTCGACCCCACCCTCTCCATGACTAAGCAGGTCAACGCCGTTTCCTCATCCTGCTTCAACATCCTCCGAATGCTCCGCAGGATCTTCAAGTGGATCCCCACCGAAACAAGAAAAACAGTCACCCAGGCCCTCGTCACCAGCAGGCTGGACTCACGGAAACGCCCTCTACACAGGAACGACGGCTAAGCTCCTGAGACGGCTGCAATGCATCCAGAACGCCTCTGCACGTCTTATCCTCGACATCCCCGACGCAGCCACATCACACCCCACCTGAGAGACCTGCACTGGCTCCCTGTCAACAAGAGGATAACCTTCAAGCTCCTCACCCACGCACACAAAGCACTCCACAACTCCGGACCAGCCTACCTCAACAGACGACTCAGCTTCTACACCCCCACCCGCCAGCTCCGCTCGACCAGCCTCGCCCTCGCCACAGTCCCCCGCATCCGGAAAACGACCGCCGGCGGCAGATCCTTCTCCCACCTCGCCGCCAAGACCTGGAACACCCTCCCCACCAACCTCCGACAGACCCAAGACCTACTGGCCTTCAGAAGACTCCTCAAGACCTGGCTCTTCGATCAGTAGCAGCACCACCCCCTCTTCCCCCAGTGCCTTGAGACCCTCAGCGGGTATGTAGTGCGCTTTATAAGTGACATGATTGATTGATTGATTGATTGATTGATTGATTGGGCAAACGGATCTGGAAGAAGAGACTGAACATTTCCACGGCATCCACGTTATTGTAGAAAAGTGGTGTTAAAGTTTGGGGAGTAAACAAATGCCCCGATATGAATTAAGTGCGCAACATAAACTTGCAGGCCTCTTGTGTTTCTTTAGTAATGTGAAGAATTTGAAGATGCTACCCAAGGTCAAAATGTCAACTACGAATGAGTATGTGATTGCCTGCGCGTCTCTTTGTCGCCCCTAGGTGGCAGTGCCCCTTTACAAATCCCACCGCCACGGTAACCCTTGGATGGCGCTCTCAGCCCCTGTGAAAGCGTGTAACATCAGTGCGAATGTTAGGATATATCTTCGCCAGAGACATGCAGCTAGTGTATTCCCGATGAAAAAATGCTGTTAGCTTGTTTTTCCGCCCCAGTTCTTAGACAGTTGTCTTGCACCCGAGGCAGAATACATATCCTTCCTTCCATCATTGACAAAAGTGCATTTTTACCGTATTTTCCTAGTTGTGATAAGTGAAAGGCACGCACGCTCACCAACTACGTAAATGTAGCCCATGTTTTCGCAGTCCTGACAGGTTTGCTCTTTCACAGTTTAGGAATGTAGCAGATGAGCTCCAAGCGAAACTCGTGAGTCCAGCCGATTATGTTTAATTAAATAAACTACTAACATTACCTTACGGGCTTGATGACTGAATGAATATTTAGTATTCGGCGCTCGTTGTCTCAAAGTCAATCTTCGCAGTGTTCGATCAAAGTTGTGTTTTAATTCTTGTGACAGTTCTAATCCATGCTTCAGTGTTTGACCACTTTTTGTGATCCTGGGCAGGTAACTCATTGTGCCAATAGTGGCTGCTGAAAGGTCGAGATGGAGGACCTTTGAAATGGTTAATACAATAACACCAGTTATTTACAGCGCTTGGTAATGGCAGACCAGCGCTATAACGCGCAGTATAAAACAAGACCATTATATTCTTTCTAGCGGAGCTTTGTTGCAAACCCTATTAAAACAGGATCCCCACGTGTAGTTAGTTGATCACATGTTCCCTATTATATATAATCTACGTCCTGATTAAAGTGCGGGCAGATCTCAGTTCTGTGCAGAAGATCACACAAGTGGCCCAGACCCCTGCTTTCCCGCGCTGCTGTTTTGATGTGTGGTACAAAGAGCACGCGCGCCGGTCCCAGGGGACTCTGCTCTTAAAGAGGAATATTGTCTAAGAGCCAAATGTGTTTGTTTGAAGTGGCTACTGTCGATCTTCATTGAGCACAGAGGCTTTATAGAGACAGTGAGATTGGACGGCGCTGTAACTCCGCAGGGACTGGACACTTCCAGATAGTTCTATCGACTTTTAAGTGCCAGCCCCCCACCCATCTCGTGAATATCCCTGGCGCTGAGAGGTCAAGTTACCAGGCTCTGTGGTAAAGTGCAGACGCCTGGACTATAACCCTGATCTTCTGGATCCACGTCTGACAGAAAGCCCCCAAAACATGATATAAACAAATATTCAAAGTGTGGCGACTAAACCCTATTTTTGTGCAGTTTGAAGAGTAGTGAGAGACCGCCAGCTAACAGAAATGCGTCTCTCAAGAGATTATCGGCCAGCAGCACAGTACTGTGCACTAGTGAGCTCGGAATTCAATATTTAACCCAAATCATCGAAGCGATAAAACGCTCCGGCTGGTGGCTGTTTTACACGAAATTCAACATATTTCAGTGGACGTTTGGCCCTTGTGCAAACAACCGCAATCGGGGAGGGGCATGTTCCATGGTACTGCAGGTTCGATCGTCTAAGTAAAAAGTCCAAAAACACAGATATGATTTATACAAATAGAGGCAATGAAACTGATGACCTCTCAGTTCTGGGGATTTCTTAATTTACATTTTAGCCCTCTGTTTTTTCGTTGCATTCTTTTACGGTCAACAACAGGAGATCTGTTTGCGTTTTAGAGCAAAAAACGTCCACAATAGAGAGATTTCAACCTCCTGCAGGGGTGCGTTCATGGGTACATGGTGTGTCTAGAAGGGAGACAGGAAAGCAGAGCACGTTATGTTCTGTTAAAAGCCACCCCCCACCCCCCCTCCAAACGTAGCCTTCTAATCCAGGCTCCCGCTACCTGTCCTGTTCTCACCGTGTGATCGTGGCGAACCGCTTTGCAGGCTGCCCGGGGTCCACGAAGGAGACTCGCTAAGAGGGCGGCCGCCTTAGTGCCACAGGAGGCAGCCTTCCAGTGTTTGGGACCCTCATGGGTCCAGTGTGCCGCGTCACTTCCGGGGAGGGGGCGAGGTACATATACCTCTCCCCGCCCCCTGGGCGCCCTCTTGGCCCATTCCCCTGACGCTGTTTCCCTCCCTACCGCATACCCGGCGTTGAAGTCAGCCCTGGGATACAATTTCACTGGCTGGTGGAGTGGCTGAAATGAAAGGGGCTTGTGTTTGACCTCTCGGTCACAAGTTCAGATCCTGGTAGGCCCACTTAGAATTTTATCCTTATGAGGTCGATAAAACGAGTACCATCGAGTTGAGTAACAATAAACATGTTATGCAGCGCCAAGACATCATGGGGTGATCGGATTCCCAATTACAGTCAGAAACGGAAATTGGAAAGGATTTTGTGAAGGTACCGGGCTCACTCAGCAGTGTAGAAAGCGGGAGACTTTGCGGTAAATTCTCCCGCCCTATAGCCTTGGCAGCCAGGCAGGTTGTGGAAGTTGTCATCCAACAAGTGTGCTGCGGTTAAAAAATTGGGGAAACTCTGGGTTAAAGCACTAAGGGGCTACAAAGTACTAAAGAACATCTGGCATTACCGGTATTCAAGAAAGGGCAGATATTTATACATATGGTTCCCCTCCTGTTCCCACTGTCTGTCTGCTCCCTGGTATACTAGCAGAAGTTTGGGAGGGCAAGACGTCACCTAGGGTGGTGACTGGCTTAATTCGATAGACATGCTCCACAAGCGCTATACACAGATAACTGGGTGAGGGGAAGTAAGGCGGGCTTGATACTCTAACTTCTACCTGCATTGGCACATCTGGGCAAGGCGAGTGCCCCGGATACGGGGTCCCCCTTAGTGTTTCAGACTCAGCAGGACATGCTTGCAGGTGGGGCGATGGGAATCCCAAGGTGCTAAAGGGTACAGCCGGCAGTAAGCCACCCTGGGGAGGGCCGGAAGACAGGTTAAGAGATCACGTACAGGTGAATTTTGAGTTTGCCGAAGGTATCCCTGTGATGCACCAGATGCTTGGTGTGGTGCTGTCTTATGGTGCCGAATTAAGTGCATGCTTGAGTAGTTATATAGAATGGCTTCCTGGCATTGCTTTAATTTTCCGGGGCCAAAGGTATGGGTGATTGGCCATTTATGCGTTCTGAGAGTGGCACGAGGGGCGGAAAGCATGAAATGGAGGCATGGGCAAACGATTATGCAGCCACTCATTCCGCATAGGAGCAGCCACCACAGCGTTTAGGGCAGGCCTGCCAGCTGAACGCATCAAACAGGTGGGCCGCTGGGAGTCTCAGTGTTACAAGAGATACATACGGTCTTGAAGGCCACTGAAATGGGCCTACGGACTGAGTGGAAGGGAAGGTACGGACTCTCTTGGGGACGGCCAGAATGTTTGCAGCACTTATTGCCGGTGGCTTGCAGTGAAGTGTAATAAGTGCTTTTGTTTATTAAGAGAGGTGCAGGGAGGCAACAATAACTTCTGGCAAGGACAACTTTAGGGACGTCCAGAACATTCTGCGGCACTAGATGCCGGTGACTTGCACGGAAGTGTAATGTGTACATGTTAATTTTGGAGATGTGCAGTGAGTCAAAAAAAAAGAAAAACATTTTTTTAAAAAAACTTTGCAAACTTTCATTTCTTTAATTGCCAGGTACGATGGTCTGGGTGATTGGCCATTCGGGCATCTTACGAGTATCACGGTGGGCCGAGAGCAGGAACTGGAGGCACGGCCTAACGGCCACAGACATTATCTGGCTAGGATACCCAGGCATGCGCTGGACCTGCTTGCTAAAGAAGCTGCAGCAGAATCTGGGGTGGGGGATTCCTCCTCCTAATGTGTTGGTCATACACCTGGGAGGGAATGACCTGGCAGCCCTCGGGAGAAGGGCACTACTTCAGGACATGACGGGCACCATGTGTAAATTGAGCAATCAGCTGGGGGCATGTGAAATATGGTGGTCGGAGATAACGCCCCGGCGGGTGTGGCAGGGCGCACGATCTAAGGAAGCCATGGAGGTCTCTCGCAGGAAGGTTAACAATGCCATGAGAAAATTCACGGAGCAAAGGGGTTTTGGTTTCATCCGGCATGGGTTACTGCACTCTAAGGTCACAGGGTGTTTGGAAGAGGATGGGGTTCACCTATCCAGAGTGGGGATGGACCTGTTCCTGCTTGATCTGGAGGAGGCGTTGGAGACAGCAGGGTGTAAGTAAGGGAGTCTACCTTGGTGGGGAGCTCTGGGGTGACGGTGGCCACACCCAGAGCTGTGGCAGAGTTACAGGGCGATCCAGAGGCTGTCGGTACATACGGGTACCATGTACAGAAGCACAACAAGGGTGCAAAGGCCAAATATCCACAGGGAGGTCCTCGCGTTGGACCCTGGAGGAGCGACGGCACCCCGTTAGTCCTACGGGCGGTTGTGGACCTGAGCAACCGGGGGTTGCCTGGCAGGCTCCGCCCCCGTATGGGGCGTGGGCTGTTGGTCCACTGGTGGGAGGGGTCTTCCCTCCCCCAAAATATGGCAAACACCGTTGGGGAGGCCACAGTGTAATTTGGCTCATCAGGTGGCAGGCGGCGAGGGGCTGCCTGCCTTGGGATCGCCCGTAAGATAACCCACCATGTTGGCATATTTGTAATGCTAATAAACCTGCAGCAGTTTTCTCCACAAAGAAGGTGTCTTGTCTGGTTATTTCTATAGGAGATTGCTGTATGGTGGGGTGGCGAGTGTTGCCGATATTGGCACTATGCAGGCTGCCCGGGGTCCACGAAGGAGACCCGCTAAGAGGGCAGGCGCCTTAGTGCCACAGGAGGGCACAGGAGGCAGCCTTCCAGTGTTTGGCACCCTCAGGGGTCCAGTGTGCCGCGTCACTTCCGGGGAGGGGGCGAGGTACATATACCTCTCCCTGCCCCCTGGGCGCCCTCTTGGCCCATTCCCCTGACGCCGTTTCCCTCCCTACCACATACCCGGCGTTCAGGCAGTGGGTGTAGGGGGGGTTTTTTGTCTAATGTATTATTTTGTGTTGCAGGCGGAGTTACAGGGCGATCCAGAGGCTGGAGGTACATACGGGTACCATGTACAGAAGCACAACAAGGGTGCAAAGGCCAAATATCCACAGGGAGGTCCTCGCGTTGGACCCTGGAGGAGCGACGGCGCCCCGTTAGTCCAATGGGCGGTTGTGGACCTGAGCAACTGGGGGTTGCCTGCAGGCTCCACCCCCGTATGGGGCGTGAGCAGGGGCGTATGGGGCGTGAGCAGGGGCGTGGGCTGTTGGTCCACTGGTGGGAGGGGTCTTCCCTCCCCCAAAATATGGCAAACACCGTTGGGGAGGCCACGGTGTAATTTGGCTCATCAGGTGGCAGGCGGCGAGGGGCTGCCTGCCTTGGGATCGCCCGTAAGATAACCCACCATGTTGGCATATTTGTAATGCTAATAAACCTGCAGCAGTTTTCTCCACAAAGAAGGTGTCTTGTCTGGTTATTTCTATAGGAGATTGCTGTATGGTGGGGTGGCGAGTGTTGCCGATATTGGCACTATGTCTCCCAGCACGTTGGCTCCCCTTCCTGACAAAGATGGAAGCGGTTAGAACGGCTTGAGGGTTTAACCTTCTTTGTAAGATATTGGGTAATACTGAAGAGGTAGATGATCTAAGCGTTTGTTTCTGACACTTGCCGGCCAAGAGTTCCAAAAAGGGCCACCTCAGCCTTTCATCTTACTAAGTCGTCACACTGAGCACCATTACCCACGTGTCAACCAGACGCTTGCAGATGACAGCGCTTAGAATTGGTATAGCTCCTTCTTTAAAATATTTATTGGCCAAAGAATCGAGTTATTCATGACCATCGAGGTTTGGAAAATCAAATCGAGTGTTTTTTTAAAGTAATAAATACAAAAATCACTTATTCAGCTGATGCCATAATTTGGCTTTACACGATTGAAAATAGGCACTTGATGGAAAATGTTGGCAGACAGCTCACGGAAAAAAGTGCTGACAATCAATGAGTTTTTATGTGCTTTTTGCCCCTCCCCCCTTTTAACCTAACGTGACTTTTAATATACCCTTTGCACGTTTCTACACTTAAGCACATTTTGGGCGAATCTGAATTGAATACTGCAAGTTGTAAAGTAGTGGGCACTTGGCCCACGTACTTGTAGATAATGCACACAGGCACCGTAGTAGGGTACTGGCCAACTGGCCCATGGCACGTGCGCCCGGCCCCTTTTATTAGCAGGGTCACCAGACCGGTGACGCCTGTGACGGCTGGGTGTAAAGTGTAGTTACAGCACAAGGCTGAACACTAGAACGTGTCCAGCAGGACACTACTCAAGTGTCCCACGTTAGAGTCACAGCCCTGCGCCCTGAGTGTTGGCCTGGTGCTAATCGACTGGACCTGGTACTGTCCGGTACTGAGCACCGGCACATCTTTGTTAGAAGGGGAGAGTACCTGCACTTCTCAGTGCTGCTGCAATACATTACAACGGATGAGCACTGGTGCAACTGAGGCGCAAACAGGCGCTCTAAATGTTTCAAATTAAAGCACTACCGGTTACGGGTGGTTTTTGTCGGATCCCGCTCTGGCATGAGGGGTTTTGTGCATTTACAGTGCTGCCAGTTTGAAACTGAATACTGATGACTTTTGGGGCCTGTTGCTTTAATGTGTTATTTTCTTTTGATAAGCATGGCTCCCCTCGTGTATGTTTGTTTGCTGGGCACGCACTCATAGCCCAGTGTTCATAATCCCCAGTACTTCAGATGGATCAAGGAGACCACATGCAAGCCATGTGGGAGCTCGTTTTTTCTTAGCATTTGTGTATATGTGCATTTTAGGGTCCTGGTGGGGTGGCTGGTTGGACAGGTAAGGGGGCTGAGGGTTTTGACATCGATCTACTGTTCATCAGTGTGTTTTTTTGTGCGTGGACGTTTTTCCTGGGCCTAAGTCTACAGGTACCTCGATTCAGTCTGTAACGATCTGAGTGAGTTCTGTGTAACACTTGCAGTCACCAGGCTGTGTTCACCCGGATACTGTACTTCAGTGCTCCACCAGAAAAGAATGTCAGAAAATTACATGAAAACACATCATGTGTTCAGTACATAATGAATAGAGGGTCACGCATGCGTGTCTGTGTGTGGGGCGCATTCTGAGGGCTGTATTATTGAAAAGGGGAAAACAGAAAGGCTAATTAGGTCCAGCGTGACCTCATTAATACTGGTCATTGTCAAGGCTGCGGTTTCTTAAAATGGAAACGGTCGCATTATATCAGGCCGTGGCCTCGCGCCACCAAGCGGCGGTGCCTGTGTGGCACGCTCCCCAGTGTAAAGAAGGGCATGGGTCCCAGGGCCTGTGTATGAACTGTGCAGCACAGCAATAATCAGCGTCCAGTGGGCCCCTCGGGCATCTGGGCCCAATGCCACTGCTCCCGCTGCACCAGTGCTCTGGCGCCACCACCTGAAATACAATCGGAGAGTGTCACCCTTCACCTCGTGTTTGCTAGTTTTAATGCAAGCAGCCTCACCAGTGTACCATTGGTGCGTCCATGTGTGCATGTGCACAGCCGGTGTCGACCCAATGGCGGGCATTTTTGTTTTTTCTTTCGCCCCCAGATCCCCTCGGATTAGGCGGCAGAGTTTAGCGTCTGAGAAGACAGCAGTTTTCCCGAGACTCCTTGCTGCGTGACATGTCGAAACAAGCCTCCCTTCAGGTCTACAGCAGAGACGCGCGGCCGCCAGCAGCAGCCAGCGTGTGCCGTGTTTCACATTCATGTTTCTGCTCTCAAAGCCCACTGACTCGGATTGCAGTTTGCATTTTTGTTTTTCAGGACCATTGTTAAAACTGACACTTCTGGTGTACTGTTACGCGGGCCACATTCCTATGGCTAAACGCAGGAACAGAGGAGTTTTGCAAAACGTGTTCCTCTTGACAAAGCAAATTATTTTTTAGACAAAAAACAGTTTGTTTAGGTTTTGGTACTGGCAGCAGCAAATCACGTCAGCTAGAATATTTTGAGGGGGCAGGCACTGGCGTAACAAAAAATGCCCCCCCCTTAGATTGTGACGTCAGGCCCCTCATTCTCCATTATGTATATATATGTGTGTGTATATATATATAAATTCACTGAAAAAACCATAGGTTTCAGACACGTTATAGTTAGAAATTAGCATTTAAAAAACCTTTGAAATTCACTGAAAAAACCATAGGTTTTAGGGACAGTTACAGTTAGTTGGACATTTCACTCGTACAAAACCATAGAAATTCCCCTGTTATAGTTAGTTCAGCTAACTATAACTCGCGCCCCGCAATGCACTGCTGATGACGTCACATATTACATCACTCATGACATGGTCAGTGACATCACTGATGACATCACTGATGACATCTCAAATGACATCACTGATGACATCATCCAGTGACTGTGTGTTTCTGTAAAGTTTAAATATGTTTAATATATATAGGGAAAGGCGTATTGAAGAATGAGTGGGTGTATAAGTGTCTGAATGGATGATTTAGTACGTGAGTGACTGACTCTACAAGTGAGTGATTAAATGTATCTTACTGAATGCATGGGTTAGTGACTAAACTGTGTGAATGTCTGTATCCATCTGTCTGTTGGTTTGTAAGCGGCTGCATGGCTTTCTGAATAGCTACATGAGTGTCTACATGGGTTATTGATTGATTGTCTGAGTATCTGTATGGGTGCCTGAGTGTTTGTGTGGGTGGGGTGTGTGTGACTCTGTGCATAGATGTGTGAGTTGGTGATTCACTGGGTGCATGGTTTCAAGAGTGCATCTGTGATGGACTATATGGGTGGGTGAGTGTGTGTATGGGTGTGTTAGTGATTGAATGTATATCTCAGTGGTACATGTGTGAGTAACTACATATGTGAAAGGCAGTATATATGTGTGTTGGAGTATATAAATGGCTATAAGTGAGAGTGTGTGATTGTGAGAGTGGCTGTATGGATGAGTGTGTACTTGTATCAGTGATTGTATAAGAGTGTAAGAATGTGCTAGTATTTGTATGAGTAAGTGAGCTGGTGTGTGTATAACTGTATAGGTGAGTAAATGGGTGTGTGATTACGTTTTTGCATGACTGACTAGGTGTGTGAGTACCACTATGGATGAGTGGCGGTGTGTGAGTGTTTATATAGGTGTATGAGTGCATATGATAGTCCTGTACTGAGTGACTAAGTATGAGTGACTGTACGGGTGAGTGAGTGGATGTGTGTGTAGACCTAAGAATCAGTGAGTGGGTATGTAGTTTTTGGTGTTGGAGTGTCTATGGTTTTGAGAATGGCAGTCTGTAATTTAGAGTGGGTGTATCAAAAGTTATATTAGGGTGTGAGAAGATGCATGAAATTATCACATGGATGATGTCATCAGTGATGTCATTTGAGATGTCATCAGTGATGTCATCAGGGATGTCATCGGTGATGTCATTTGAGATGTCATCAGTGATGTCATCAGTGATGTCACTGACCATGTCATGAGTGATGTAATATGTGACGTCATCAGCAGTGCATTGCGAGGCGCGAGTTATAGTTAGCTGAACTAACTATAACGGGGGAATTTCTATGGTTTTGTACGAGTGAAATGTCCAACTAACTATAACTGTCCCTAAAACCTATGGTTTTTTCAGTGAATTTCAAAGGTTTTTTAAATGCTAATTTCTAACTATAACGTGTCTGAAACCTATGGTTTTTTCAGTGAATTTCAAAGGTTTTTTAAATGCTAATTTCTAACTATAACGTGCCTGAAACCTATGATTTTTTAAGTGAATTTCAAAGGTTTTTAAATGCTAGTTTCTAACTATGCCTACAGAGGTAGGACATGTGAAGAAAGAAGAAAAACGCACAGAAAGAAGCAAAAGATGTGCAGAAAGAACCAACAGAGGAGCAGAAAGAGGCCTTGTTGCAAAATCATCCTGTGCCCACAACTTTTTCAGACGGGTACTGGTGGTAACTGACTCTGACTAACCAGAGCCAGTGCTATGCTAAAAGACACTTAGAATACAGTGAAAACACCTACATACACTAGGGAACACTATGCGTTGGGGTACCCCTGTGATTAGCATGACCTCCTCTGCAAGTCCAAAGTACATAATAGGGCAGGGGATTAAAACTACCTCTTAAAACGCGCTACAGGGCGCGTTTGCACAGTGGTGAAGGGAGGGGGCCTGAGGTGACATGTGTGCAAACGCACCCCGTGGCGCGTTTTAAGTTGCAGGATTAAGTCCCCTTGAATTCTGAGAGTCCCTGAGGCCCAACTAGCCCCCAGGTACCTACAGTTAGGACCACAGAGCTGAGTTGCAGAGAGGCGTTCCGAGGCCACGCACCTTTTTCACCTCTCTGCAACGCAACTCTGTTGTGCTTACTGAAGGTACCTGGTGGGCTAGTTGGCCCTCAGGGTCCCTCAGGATTCAAAGGGAATTAATTCCCCAACTTAAAACGCACCACAGGGCGTGATTGCGCACATGTCACCTGAGGCCCCGCCCCTCCCTTCACCACTGTGCAAACGCGCCCCGTGGTGCGTTTTAAGTTGGGGGATTAGGTCACCTTGAATCCTGAGGGTCCCTGGGGCCCAACTAGCCCATTAGGTACTTCCAGTAAGCACCACAGGCCTGCGTTGCAACGCCTGTAACAAATTGTGCAGTTGTGTTTAGGTAGTGAAGAGGGTCGTGCTGGGGTAGTGTTTTAGGGTTTAGGGTAGTGCAGTGGTGTTTGTGTAGTGTAGGGGGTCATGCTGGGGGTAGATTTAGGGTTTAGGGTAGTGCAGTGGTCTTTGGGTAGTGTAGGGAGTCGTGCTGGGGGAGTGTTTTAGGGTTTAGGGTAGTGCAGTGGTGTTTGGGTAGTATAGGGGTCGTGCTGGGGGTAGTGTTTTAGGGTTTAGGGTAGTGCAGTGGTGTTTGGGTAGTGTAGGGGGTCGTGCTGGGGGTAGTGATTTAGGGTAGTGCAGTGGTGTTTGGGTAGTGTGGGGGTACTGCTGGGGGTAGTGTTTTAGGGTTTAGGTTAGTGCAGTGGTGTTTGGGTAGTGTAGGGGTACTGCTGGGGGTAGTGTTTTAGGGTTTAGGGTAGTGCAGTGGTGTTTGTGTAGTGTAGGGGGTAGTGTTTTAGGGTTTAGGGTAGTGCAGTGGTGTTTGTGTAGTGTAGGAGGTCGTGTTTTAGGGTTTAGGTAGTGCAGTGGTCTTTGGGTAGTGTAGGGAGTCATGCGGGGGTAGTGTTTTAGGGTTTAGGGTAGTGTAGGGGGTCATGCGGGGGTAGTGTTTTAGGGATTAGGGTAGTGCATTGGTGTTTGGGTAGTGTAGGGGGTCATGCGGGGGGTAGTGTTTTAGGGTTTAGGGCAGTGCAGTGGTGTTCGGGTAGTGTAGGGGTCGTGCTGGGGAGTGTTTTAGGGTTTAGGGCAGTGCAGTGGTGTTTGGGTAGTGTAGGGGTCGTGCTGGGGGAGTGTTTGAGGGTTTAGGGCAGTGCAGTCGTGTTCGGGTAGTGTAGGGGGTTGTGCTGGGGGTAGTATTTTAGGGTTTAGGGTAGTGCAGTGGTGTTCGGGTAGTGTAGGGGGTCGTGCTGGGGGTAGTGTTCTAGGGTTTAGGGCAGTACAGTGGTGTTTGGGCAGTGTAGGGGGTAATGCTGGGGGTGGTGTTTTAGGGTTTAGGGCAGTGCAGTGGTGTTCGGGCAGTGTAGGGGGTCGTGCTGGGGGTGGTGTTTCAGGGTTTAGGGCAGTGCAGTGGTGTTCGGGCAGTGTAGGGGGTGGTGTTTCAGGGTTTAGGGCAGTGCAGTGGTGTTCGGGCAGTGTAGGGGGTCGTGCAGGGGGTGGTGTTTCAGGGTTTAGGGCAGTGGTGTTCGGGCAGTGTAGGGGGTCGTGCTGGGGGTGGTGTTTCAGGGTTTGGGGCAGTGCAGTGGTGTTCGAGCAGTAAAGGGGTCGTGCTGGGGGTGGTGTTTCAGGGTTTAGGGCAGTGCAGTGGTGTTCGGGCAGTGTAGGGGCGGTGCAGGGGGTGGTGTTTCAGGGTTTAGGGCAGTGCAGTGGTGTTCGGGCAGTGTAGGGGGTGCTGCAGGGGTGGTGTTTCAGGGTTTAGGGCAGTGCAGTGGTGTTTGGGCAGTGTAGGGGGTCATGCAGGGGTGGTGTTTCAGGGTTTAGGGCAGTGCAGTGGTGTTCGGGCAGTGTAGGGGGTTGTGCTGGGGCTGGTGTTTCAGGGTTTAGGGCAGTACAGTGGTGTTCGGGCAGTGTAGGGGGTCGTGCTGGGGCTGGTGTTTCAAGGGTTTAGGGCAGTGCAGTGGTGTTCGGGCAGTGTAGGGGGTCGTGCTGTGGCTCGTGTTTCAGGGTTTAGGGCAGTGCAGTGGTGTTCGGGCAGTGTAGGGGGTCGTGCAGGGGTGGTGTTTCAGGGTTTAGGGCAGTGGTGTTCGGGCAGTGTAGGGGTTGTGCTGGGGGTGGTGTTTCAGGCTTTAGTGTAGTGCAGTGGTGTTTGGGCAGTGTAGGGGCGGTGCAGGGGTGGTGTTTCAGGGTTTAGGGCAGTGCAGTGGTGTTCGGGCAGTGTAGGGGTGCTGCAGGGGTGGTGTTTCAGGGTTTAGGGCAGTGCAGTGGTGTTTGGGCAGTGTAGGGGGTCATGCAGGGGGTGGTGTTTCAGGGTTTAGGGCAGTGCAGTGGTGTTCGGGCAGTGTAGGGGGTCGTGCTGGGGCTGGTGTTTCAGGGTTTGGGGCAGTACAGTGGTATTCGGGCAGTGTAGGGAGTCGTGCTGGGGCTGGTGTTTCAAGGGTTTAGGGCAGTGCAGTGGTGTTCGGGCAGTGTAGGGGGTCGTGCTGTGGCTCGTGTTTCAGGGTTTAGGGCAGTGCAGTGGTGTTCGGCCAGTGTAGGTGGTCATGCTGGGGCTGGTGTTTCAGGGTTTAGGGCAGTGCAGTGGTGTTCGGGCAGTGTAGGGGTCATACTGGGGCTGGTGTTTCAGGGTTTAGGGCAGTGCAGTGGTGTTCGGGCAGTGTAGGGGGTCTTGCTGGGGCTGGTGTTTCAGAGTCTAGGGCAGTGCAGTAGTGTTCGGGCAGTGTAGGGGGTCTTGCTGGGGCTGGTGTTTCAGGGTTTAGGGCAGTGCAGTGGTGTTCGGGCAGTGTAGGGGGTCGTGCTGGGGGTGGTGTTTCAGGGTTTAGGGCAGTGCAGTGGTGTTTGGGCAGTGTAGGGGGTCATGCTGGGGCTAGTGTTTCAGGATTTAGGGCAGAGCAATGGTGTTCAGGCAGTGTAGGGGGTTTTGCTGGAGGTGGTGTTTCAGGGTTTAGGGAAGTGCAGTGGTGTTCGATGCAGTGTAGGGGGTGGTGTTTCAGGGTTTAGGGCAGTGGTGTTCAGGCAGTGTAGGGGGTCTTGCTGGGGTTGATGTTTCAGGGTTTAGGGCAGTGCAGTGGTGTTCGGGCAGTGTAGGGGGTCGTGCTGGGGGTGGTGTTTCAGGGTTTAGGGCAGTGCAGTGGTGTTCTGGCAGTGTAGGAGGTCGTGCAGGGGTGGTGTTTCAGGGTTTAGGGCAGTGCAGTGGTGTTCGGGCAGTGTAGGGTGTCGTGCTGAGGGTGGTGTTTCAGGGTTTAGGGCAGTGCAGTGGTGTTCGGGCAGTGTAGGGGGTCGTGCAGGGGGTGGTGTTTCAGGGTTTAGGGCAGTGCAGTGGTGTTTGGGCAGTGTAGGGGGTCATGCAGGGGGTGGTGTTTCAGGGTTTAGGGCAGTGTAGTGCTGTTCGGCCAGTGTAGGTGGTCTTGCTGGGGGTGGTGTTTCAGGCTTTAGTGCAGTGGTGTTCGGGCAGTGTAGGGGGTCTTGCTGGGGGTGGTGTTTCAGGGTTTAGGGCAGTGCAGTGGTGTTCGGGCAGTGTAGGGGGTCTTGCTGGGGCTGGTGTTTCAGGGTTTAGGGCAGTGCAGTGGTTTTCGGGCAGTGTAGGCGGTCGTGCTGGGGCTGGTGTTTCAGGGTTTAGGGCAGTGCAGTGGTGTTCGGGCAGTGTACGGGGTCGTGCTGGGGCTGGTGTTTCAGGGTTTAGGGCAGTGCAGTGGTGTTCGGGCAGTGTAGGGGGTCATGCTGGGGGTGGTGTTTCAGGGTTTAGGGCAGTGCAGTGGTGTTCGGGCAGTGTAGGGGGTCGTGCTGGGGCTGGTGTTTCATGGTTTAGGGCAGTGCAGTGGTGTTCGGGCAGTGTAGGGGGTCGTGCTGGGGGTGGTGTTTCAGGGTTTAGGGCAGTGCAGTGGTGTTCGGGCAGTGTAGGGGTCATGCTGGGGGTGGTGTTTCAGGGTTTAGGGCAGTGGTGTTCGGGCAGTGTAGGGGTCTTGCTGGGGGTAGTGTTTCGGGGTTTAGGGCAGTGCAGTGGTGTTCGTGCAGTGTAGGGGGTCATGCTGGGGGTGGTGTTTCAGGGTTTAGGGCAGTGTAGTGGTGTTCGGGCAGTGTAGGGGGTCATGCTGGGGGTGGTGTTTCAGGGTTTAGGGCAGTGCAGTGGTGTACGGGCAGTGTAGGGGGTCTTGCTGGGGGTGGTGTTTCAGGGTTTAGGGCAGTGGTGTTCGGGCAGTGTAGGGGTCTTGCTGGGGGTAGTGTTTCGGGGTTTAGGGCAGTGCAGTGGTGTTCGTGCAGTGTAGGGGGTCGTGCTGGGGGTGGTGTTTCAGGGTTTAGGGCAGGGCAGTGGTGTTCGGGCAGTGTAGGGGGTCATGCAGGGGTGGTGTTTCAGGGTTTAGGGCAGTGCAGTGGTGTTCGGGCAGTGTAGGGGTCGTGCTGGGGCTAGTGTTTCAGGGTTTAGGGCAGTGCAGTGGTGTTCGGGCAGTGTAGGGTGTCTTGCTGGGGGTGGTGTTTCAGGGTTTAGGGCAGTGGTGTTCGGGCAGTGCAGGGGTCTTGCTGGGGGTGGTGTTTCAGGGTTTAGGGCAGTGCAGTGGTGTTCGGGCAGTGTAGGGGGTCTTGCTGGGGGTAATGTTTCAGGGTTTAGGGCAGTGCAGTGGTGTTCGTGCAGTGTAGGGGGTCGTGCTGGGGATGGTGTTTCAGGGTTTAGGGCAGTGCAGTAGTGTTCGGGCAGTGTAGGGGTCGTGCAGGGGGTGGTGTTTCAGGGTTTAGGGCAGTGCAGTGGTGTTCGGGCAGTGTAGGGGGTCGTGCTGGGGGTGGTGTTTCAGGGTTTAGGGCAGTGCAGTGGTGTTCGGGCAGTGTAGGGGGTTGTGCTGGGGGTGGTGTTTCAGGGTTTAGGGCAGTGGTGTTCGGGCAGTGTAGGGGGTCTTGCTGGGGGTGATGTTTCAGGGTTTAGGGCAGTGCAGTGGTGTTCGGGCAGTGTAGGAGGTCTTGCTGGGGGTAGTGTTTCAGGGTTTAGGGCAGTGCAGTGGTGTTCGGGCAGTGTAGGGGTCATGCTGGGGGTGGTGTTTCAGGGTTTAGGGCAGTGCAGTGGTGTTCGGGCAGTGTAGGGGGTCGTGAAGGGGGTGGTGTTTCAGGGTTTAGGGCAGTGCAGTGGTGTTCGGGCAGTGTAGGGGGTCGTGCTAGGGTATGTGTTTCAGGGTTTAGGGCAGTGCAGTGGTGTTCGGGCAGTGTAGGGGGTCGTGCTGGGGGTAGTGTTTTAGGGTTTAAGGTAGTGCAGTGGTGTTTGTGTAGTGTAGGGGTTCATGCTGGGGCAGTGTTTTAGGGTTTAGGGTAGTGCAGTGGTGCTTGTGTAGTGTAGGGGGTCGTGCTGGGGGTAGTGTTTTAGGGTTTAGGGTAGTGCATTGGTGTTTGTGTAGTGTAGGGGGTCATGTTTTAGGGTAGTGCAGTGGTGTTTGGGTAGTGTAGGGGGTCGTGCTGGGGGTAGTGTTTTAGGATTTAGGTTAGTGCAGTGGTGTTGGGGTAGTGTTTTAGGGTTTAGGGTAGTGCAGTGGTGTTTGTGTAGTGTAGGGGGTCATGCTGGGGGTAGTGTTTTAGGGTTTAGGATAGTGCAGTGGTGCTTGTGTAGTGTAGGGGGTCGTGCTGGGGTAGTGTTTTAGGGTTTAGGGTAGTGCAGTGGTGTTTTTGTAGTGTAGGGGGTCATGTTTTAAGATGCAACGCTCCAATACCTGACCAGTCTGCACTACATAAAACTGCAAAAAACTAAAACTAAAAAGTGTTTAGCACACTTTTGTCATTGGGCTGTATGTGGGCTACATCTGGGTAATATTTGTGCTACATTTGGGCTCTTTTTTCACTGGTGGCCATCTTGGAAGACTTCTTTGTTATGAAGTTTCCTAATTTCCTCATTTACTGCAGTCTCCTCAGTAGGAAATGCTTTCAGTTTTTTACTTTGATTCCATCAAGAAGGCATTCAGATGTGTCACACATTTGCCATAAATTCAGAATGTTATTACTCTAGTTGTTCATTAGATCACTGTAGTAAAGCTACTGCTCACCAAGGAGTTAACTGGAAGTCTACTGCTGGTATTGAAAGTGATTGTTTCAGTCTGCATGTCAGAATTTTCTAATGAAATAGAAGAGGATTTGAGATCTCACTTAAAACATGCACTACATTTTCTTTTTGCAGCACTAACCATAATTTCTATGGCAAAATGAACCCCTCATTTTGTTCCTTTTAAATTAAATGTTTTAAGTGTTACCAGTTTATTCCAATCAAGATGGCTTCAGGTGTGCCATACTTTTGTCATAAGTAAGGCTGTTAGCACTCTAGTTGTTCTTTAGAACACTCTGGGAAGCTGCAGTAGAACACAAAGGCATCAACTGACAGTCTCTGCCCTTGTTGGATGTACATGTTTTACTGAGAATGTCAGACTTCATTCTCACATGACTGAGAAAGATAATGTGAATTTACAGAAAATATGCTCTCATTTTAGCTTCTGGAGCACCTTCCAAACCTCCATGGGACAAGCATGAGAAAATAGTGTTCTCTCAAACATGATTCATGATATCCCAGCAGAAGGTTTTTCACAAGGTAAAATCACCTTAGAACACACCACAATTCCTGAAATTAGTATGGTACCATCAACAAATGAATTCTAATGTAACTAAAGTCTGTTATCACCCTTTATAGTTCTCCTTTTGGTAACCCTCAAAATCTTCGATTCACTACAATGCATTTCAATGGGGTACTATCATTTATATTGGTCCCAAGATGGCTGCCAGCAATTCCAGTATGAAGTGCTGACAGCCAATCAGATCTCACGATGACATGTGTGGTTAGGCTCCGCCCAGATATATATGTGTTTTTACTTTTGATTTTCTCAGCAACTACTGAACGGATTTACACCATTTAACAAAAAGGGTTCTTTTGAACCAAGAACTACCTCTTTGCCAAATTTGGTGTAATTCCGTTCAGCAGTTCGGGCTGTAGCCTTGCATAAAGTTTCCTATGGGAAATTGTTTTTTGACTCTTATTTTTTTAATTTCTCCGCAACTACTGAACGGATTTACACCATTTAACAAAAGGGTTCTTTCTGAACCAAGAACTACCTCTTTGCCAAATTTGGTGTAATTCCGTTCAGCAGTTCGGGCTGTAGCCGTGTCTAAAGTTTCCTATGGGAAAATGAATGGGGAAAACACGTTTTGGGACCCCCTTTTTTCTCGGCCCCCGCTTGACGAATCACCCTGAGACTTTCAGGGTAGGAGCGGACCGGAGCGGGCCATAAAGTTTGAAAATTTCGAGAAGATTCGTCAACCGACGCAAGAGTTATTTCAAATAGAATGTCGTGGATTTCCTATGGAAAATAGGTCCTAACTATAACTATCTACTGGCGACCGCCAGTAGATAATATATATATATATATATATATATATATTCACTGAAAAAACCATAGGTTTCAGGGACGTTATAGTTAGTTGGACATTTCACTCGTACAAAACCAGAGAAATTCGGCTGTTATAGTTAGTTCAGCTAACTATAACTCACGCCCCGCAATGCACTGCTGATGACATCACATATTACATCATTCATGACATGGTCAGTGACATCACTGATGACATCTCAAATGACATCACTGATGACATCATCCAGTGACTGTGTGTTTCTATAAAGTTTAAATATGTTTTATATATATGCCAAGGTGTATTCAAGAATGAGTGGGTGTATAAGTGTCTGGATGGATGATTTAGTAGGTGCGTGACTGACTGTATAAGTGAGTGATTAAATGTGTTTTACTGAATGCATGGGTTAGTGACTGATACAGACATTCACACAGTTTAGTTTGTCAGTTGGTGTGTAAGCTATTGCATGGGTTGGTGAGTAGCTAAATGAGGATCTATATGGGTTATTGATTGGTTGTCTGAGTATCTGTATGGGTGCCTGAGTGTCTGTGTGGGTGGGTGGGGGGTGTGACTGTGCATAGATGTGTGAGTGGATGATTCACTGGGTGTATGGGTTCAAGAGTGCATCTGTGAAGGGCTGTATGGGTGGGTGAGTGTGTGTATGGGTGTGTTGGTGAGTGAATGGATGCCTCAGTGGTACATGTGTGAGTAACTGCATATGTGAAAGGCAGTATATGTGAGTATTGGAGTGTATAAATGACTATATGTGAGAGTGAGTGATTGTGAGAGTGGCTGTATGGATCAGTGTGTGCTTGTATTAGTTATTGTATAAGAGTGTACGTATGTGTTAGTATATGTTTGAATAAGTGAGGTGGTGTGTGTATAACTGTATAGGTGAGAAAATGGGAGTGTGACTGATTCTTTGCATGACTGACTAGGTGTGTGAGTAACTCTATGGATGAGTGGCGGTGTGTGAGTGTCTGTATAGATATGTGAGTGCATATGATAATGCCATATTGATGGTTGACTGCATGTATGAGTGACTGTATGGGTGAATGAGTGGATGTGTGTGGAGACCTAGGAATTAGTTAGTGGGTATGTACTAACTGGTATTGGTGTGTCTATGGTTTCGAAAATGGTAGTCTGTATTTTAGAGTGGGTGTATCAAAGGTTATATTAGGGTATGAGGAGGTGCATCAGATTATCACGTGGATGGTGTCATCTGTGATGTCATCAGTGATGTCATTTGAGATGTCATCAGTGATGTCATCAGTGATGTCACTGACCATGTCATGAATGATGTAATATGTGACGTCATCAGCAGTGCATTGCGGGGGCTAACTATAACAGCCGAATTTCTCTGGTTTTGTACGAGTGAAATGTCCAACTAACTATAACGTCCCTGAAACCTGTGGTTTTTTCAGTGAATTTCTAAGGTTTTTTAAATGCTAATTTCTAACTATAACGTCCCTGAAACCTGTGGTTTTTTCAGTGAATTTGTAAGGTTTTTTAAATGCTAATTTCTAACTATAACGTCCCTGAAACCTATGGTTTTTTCAGTGAATTTCAAAGGTTTTTTAAATGCTAATTTCTAACTATAACGTCCCTGAAATCTATGGTTTCTTCAGTGAATTTCAAAGGTTTTTTAAATGCTAAATTCTAACTATGCCTACAAAGGTAGGACATGTGAAGAAAGAGGAAGAAAAGCGCAGAAAGAAGCAAGACAAAGGCAGAAAGAGGCAACAGAAGTCCAGAAAGACGCAGAAAAGTGCAGGAAGAAGCAAGAGATGTGCAGAAAGAACCAACAGAGGAGCAGAAAGTCCTCCTGTGCCCCCAACTTTTTGCTGACGGGTACTGGTGGTAACTGACTCTGACTAACCAGGCCTAGAGCCAGTGCTATGCTAAAAGACACTTAGAATACAGTGAAAACACCTACATACACTAGGGAACACTCTGCGTTGGGGTACCCCTGTGATTAGCATGACCTCCTCTGTATTTCCCATGAGTTAGTGCCTCGGTCATTGCATGAGTACATGGGTAGTGACTGGATGATAAGAGTACTGCCATGAGAGTGCATGGTGAATTTATAAGTGCTTGGGTTTTGGTGGAGTGATTGGATAAGTACATGATGCTGGATGGGTGATTGGAGGAGTGCATGGGTAGAGACTGAAGGATTGCTGGCGTGCATGGGTACTACCTGGGTAATTGGAGGAGTGAATCAGTAGTGTGTAGGTGGTTAGAGGTCTGCATGGGTAGTGCACAGGGGATTGTAGCAGTGCATGTGTTAGTGCCTGGGTCATTCCATGAGTACATGGGTACTGACTGGAAGATTAGAGTACTGCAAGGAGAGTGCATGGTGAATTTATATGTGCTTGGGTTTTGGCGGAGTGATTGGATAAGTACATGGTGCTGGCTGGGTGATTGAAGGAGTGCATGGGTAGTGACAGGGCGATGGCTGGACTGTATTTATGAGTGACTGTATGGATGAGGGAGTAGATGTGTGTGTAGACCTATGAATCAGTGAATGGGTATGTAGTAACTGGTATTGGTGTGTCTATGGTTTCGAGATTGGCAGTCTGTATTTTAGAGTGGGTGTGTCAAAGGTTATAATAGGGTGTGAGGAGGTGCATCAGATTATCATGTGGATGGTCTCATCAGTGATGTAATCAGTGATGTCATTTGAGATGTCATCAGTGATGTCATCAGTGATGTCACTGACCATGTCATGAGTGATGTAATATGTGACGTCATCAGCAGTGCATTGCTGGGCGCGAGTTATAGTTAGCTCAACTAACTATAACGGCCGAATTTCTCTGGTTTTGTACGAGTGAAATGTCCAACTACCTATAACGTCCCTGAAACCTATGGTTTTTTCAGTGAATTTCAAAGGTTTTTTAAATGCTAATTTCTAACTATAACGTTCCTGAAACCAATGTTTTTTTCAGTGAATGTCAAAGGTTTTTTAAATGCTAATTTCTAACTGTTGGACTTGGCGCTTTTTGGCAGGTTTACCCCTAAACTTTTGCCTTTTCTCTCACATGGTGTTGGTGGTTTTAGGCCTCTGGGCACTTTAGCACTGTGGTTCAGTGTAAAGTGCGTGCGCTCTCTGTGTACATTTGGTAAGGTGGGCCTGTCCTCCCATAGGAATGCATGGGGTTTTCCCTGATTACGTGTGTCAGTGGTAATTCCTGGAATGGGAGGAGCAGCGTGGTCAAGTTTAGTATGTATGAAATTGTGAGAATAAATGCTGCGCAATGGTGTGCGCAGATTTATTATGACTATGGGAGAAATGTCACTTTTAGAAGTTGGCATTTCTGTGTGCTATGTGTCTGCCTGCCTGATGTGAATTGCATGTCTGGCTTGTGAGTGACAGGGGCTGAGAGGTGTGTGTGGCTCCAGGAGGGGCAGAGTGAGTCAGCGCTAGGCTGAATGGGACATCTGCAGTAGGAGTAGTGGGAGGAGTAATCCCCTGACCCTGAATAGGACTGTGCCCAGCCTGCACAATGCTGGCTCTGCCCCCTGTGGTGTGTCTGATCACCTAGCCCCCACCTGACAAAGGGGAAGAGGAGCTTGGAAAACAAAGTGCTCCAAATCCCTCCTGAACCAGTTGCATCTGGTTCCCCAAACCCTACACTGCAGACAAAGGATTATGTAGTATAAATATAGGGGCTGTGACCCCATGAAGATGTTCAGTTCTTGTGCTGTTCTTGAACCTGCGGGGGCGTGCTGCTGCTGGGGCCCAGGAGGAACCGCCATGAGGGCTGGCCTCCCTGGGCACAGCATTGCCCCCTTGATCCCTAAAGGAACTTTTTGCATGTATCTTTGGTTTCTGTTTACCCTCCAGGACTTTAAAGATTTCTTTGCTGCATCTAGCGCCTGGAAGCGCTTTTATTTTTAATTTGCCCAACAGAAGGAGGACAGCGTGGCCTGCGCAGCACTGAGCCACAGCACCTTTAAGAGGGAATCCCCACCGTAGGGATTCCCCGCGGTGCCGCTTTATGGATCGAGCCCTGCGGGTGCCCACCCCGCTTATGCTTTTGTTTTAGGCGGGTGCCCACCCCGCTTTTGTGCTGGTTGCGGCGGGTGCCCACCCCGCCATTGTCTGAGTTAAAACGGGAGCCTACCCCGTATTGCCACCGCCGATGAAAGGTGCTGCCGGCTGCCGCAGCGCAACCCGGAAGTCAGGCGAGCTGCCTAACTCTGGGCGAAGCATCGACCGGAAGGAGAAAGTGCCGCCGGCCACCTAGGGCCATCCGGAGCCTTGCGGGCTCCACCGTGAAGTCCCGGTCCCAGAAGAGGGACCGGGTGAAGAGAGGAGCAGAGTCGTCTGCAGCGAAGAGACCGGACGAAGCCTCCCCAGCGAGGGAGCAGAGCAGAGAGTCCGGTGAGTGGAGCCTGGTGGGGAGGGGGTGTGTGTCGAGGCACACTATCGGTTCCTGCCCCCGTAGTGCTCCCCGAGGCACAGAGGTGCCGGTTCGAGGCGCAGTGTCAGTCTTGAGTTCTTGAGCGGTCCCGCTGTTGCGGGCCGCTCCACCGATGGGGGCAATTCTTTGCAAGAGTCCCTGTTGGGGGGGCGCGTCGGGGCATATTGTCGATGCCTGCCCTCCGTGGCCACATGGTTGTTAGGATCCCCGTGGGGGTATAGAGGGCCCAGGGGGGTCCGTGCTCCTTTCAGTTTTGGCCATTTTTACAGCTGCCCCGCCTGCAAGAGGGCAGCTGCACCGATGGGGCCATTTGAGTTAGAGAGCCCCAGAGCAGGGCCTCATGGTGATTTCTCAGTTGCACCGCCGTAGCGGGCAACTGCAACGTTTGGCCCATATGTGCTAGAGCCCTGAGTGGGACAGGAGGGCACAGTGAGTGCCCAGGCCTACAATTATTCACAGCTGCACGGCAATTAGCGTCAGATGCTACGTTTATGTTGACATTTTTTGGGGGGCATTTTGGTATGAGATAGGAGTGAGATACACTCCTGCCCCAGCGCAATTGCGCACTTGCGAATCCTGCTGCATTGGCAGCCGCCCTGACTTTTTGGACAAGGGCATTTGAGCCCTCTGAGAAGGCCAGTTGGCCGGGGGGATTGTTAGGTTTGTAGGGCGCCAGGCCCTAATGTGATTTATGTGGTGCTAGGAAATGCGATTCATGTACTGTGAGTTATGCACCGTGATTTATGCCTCTACCGTGATTTATGCCTCTACTGTGTTTATGTTATGAGGTTTTGCATATTGTGGTTTATGCTTGTGAGGTTATGCCCCTAATGTGAGTTATACTTAGGAGGTTACTGCATAATGTATTTATGCTGGTGAGGTTATGGTCTAATATGTTTAGGCTTATGAGGTTGGCGTATAATGCATTTTGCGCCTGATGTGATACTGTGCATAATATGGTTTATGTTGCAGGAGATAATGCTGGGTACAGTGTTTGCCAGTAATTACTGGTTGTGTTCTACGTTTATTATATGTTCTACATTTACTATCTTTACTAAGTGATGGTTCTGACAGTGGCCCAATTGGCCCTGTCAGGTGTATATAATCCCCTGTAAATATTACCTAGTGCCAGTTGGCACAGTGTATATTGTGTGATTACTATTCTAATGTGTTTATGATAATACAAAGGCTATTTTTGATATAACCTTGTGTGGAGCTCCTTTTGTGGTGTGCCTAGTATGTTGTTGCTGTGTGTGTGTTGCGCAAACGCTTTACACATTGCCTCCGGGATAGGCCTGACTGCTCGTGCCAAGCTACCAAGGGGGTGAGCAGGGGTTATCTTCGGCGTGTAACTCCCTTGCCCTGACTAGAGTGGTGGTCTCTGCCTGCCTTTGGTGCAAGCCTTAGCCAACCAGAGATCCCATTTCTAACACTAACTATGCCTCCAGAGGTAGGACATGTGCAGAAAGAGGAAGAAAGGCGCAGAAAGAAGCAAGACAAATGCAGAAAGAGGCAACAGAAGTCCAGAAAGACGAAGAAAAGTGCAAGAGGAAGCAAGAGATGTGCAGAAAGAACCAACAGAGGAGCAGAAAGTCCTCCTGTGCCCCCAACTTTTTGCTGACGGGTACTGGTGGTAACTGACTCTGACTAACCAGGCCTAGAGCCAGTGCTATGCTAAAAGACACTTAGAATACAGTGAAAACACCTACATACACTAGGGAACACTCTGCGTTGGGGTACCCCTGTGATTAGCATGACCTCCTCTGTATTTCCCATGAGTTAGTGCCTGGGTCATTGCATGAGTACATGGGTAGTGACTGGATGATTAGAGTACTGCCATGAGAGTGCATGGTGAATTTATAAGTGCTTGGGTTTTGGTGGAGTGATTGGATAAGTACATGATGCTGGATGGGTGATTGGAGGAGTGCATGGGTAGTGACAGAAGGATTGCTGGCGTGCATGGGTACTACCTGGGTAATTGGAGGAGTGAATCAGTAGTGTGTAGGTGGTTAGAGGTCTGCATGGGTAGTGCACAGGGGATTGTAGCAGTGCATGTGTTAGTGCCTGGGTCATTCCATGAGTACATGGGTACTGACTGGAAGATTAGAGTACTGCAAGGAGAGTGCATGGTGAATTTATAAGTGCTTGGGTTTTGGCGGAGTGATTGGATAAGTACATGGTGGTGGCTGGGTGATTGAAGGAGTGCATGGGTAGTGACAGGGCGATGGCTGGACTGTATTTATGAGTGACTGTATGGATGAGGGAGTAGATGTGTGTGTAGACCTATGAATCAGTGAGTGGGTATGTAGTAACTGGTATTGGTGTGTCTATGGTTTCGAGAATGGCAGTCTGTATTTTAGAGTGGGTGTGTCAAAGGTTATAATAGGGTGTGAGGAGGTGCATCAGATTATCATGTGGATGGTCTCATCAGTGATGTAATCAGTGATGTCATTTGAGATGTCATCAGTGATGTCATCAGTGATGTCACTGACCATGTCATGAGTGATGTAATATGTGACGTCATCAGCAGTGCATTGCGGGGGCGCGAGTTATAGTTAGCTCAACTAACTATAACGGCCGAATTTCTCTGGTTTTGTACGAGTGAAATGTCCAACTACCTATAATGTCCCTGAAACCTATGGTTTTTTCAGTGAATTTCAAAGGTTTTTTAAATGCTAATTTCTAACTATAACGTTCCTGAAAACAATGTTTTTTTCAGTGAATGTCAAAGGTTTTTTAAATGCTAATTTCTAACTGTTGGACTTGGCGCTTTTTGGCAGGTTCACCCCTAAACTTTTTGCCTTTTCTCTCACATGGTGTTGGTGGTTTTAGGCCTCTGGGCACTTTAGCACTGTGGTTCAGTGTAAAGTGCGTGCGCTCTCTGTGTACATTTGGTAAGGTGGGCCTGTCCTCCCATAGGAATGCATGGGGTTTTCCCTGATTACGTGTGTCAGTGGTAATTCCTGGAATGGGAGGAGCAGCGTGGTCAAGTTTAGTATGTATGAAATTGTGAGAATAAATGCCGCGCAATGGTGTGCGCAGATTTATTATGACTATGGGAGAAATGTCACTTTTAGAAGTTGGCATTTCTGTGTGCTATGTGTCTGCCTGCCTGATGTGAATTGCATTTCTGGCTTGTGAGTGACAGGGGCTGAGAGGTGTGTGTGGCTCCAGGAGGGGCAGGGTGAGTCAGCGCTAGGCTGAATGGGACATCTGCAGTAGGAGTAGTGGGAGGAGTAATCCCCTGACCCTGAATAGGACTGTGCCCAGCCTGCACAATGCTGGCTCTGCCCCCTGTGGTGTGTCTGATCACCTAGCCCCCACCTGACAAAGGGGAAGAGGAGCTTGGAAAACAAAGTGCTCCAAATCCCTCCTGAACCAGTTGCATCTGGTTCCCCAAACCCTACACTGCAGACAAAGGATTAAGTAGTATAAATATAGGGGCTGTGACCCCATGAAGATGTTCAGTTCTTGTGCTGTTCTTGAACCTGCGGGGGCGTGCTGCTGCTGGGGCCCAGGAGGAACCGCCATGAGGGCTGGCCTCCCTGGGCACAGCATTGCCCCCTTGATCCCTAAAGGAACTTTTTGCATGTATCTTTGGTTTCTGTTTACCCTCCAGGACTTTAAAGATTTCTTTGCTGCATCTAGCGCCTGGAAGCGCTTTTATTTTTAATTTGCCCAACAGAAGGAGGACAGCGTGGCCTGCGCAGCACTGAGCCGCAGCACCTTTAAGAGGGAATCCCCACCGTAGGGATTCCCCCGCGGTGCCGCTTTATGGATCGAGCCCTGCGGGTGCCCACCCCGCTTATGCTTTTGTTTTAGGCGGGTGCCCACCCCGCTTTTGTGCTGGTTGCGGCGGGTGCCCACCCCGCCATTGTCTGAGTTAAAACGGGAGCCTACCCCGTATTGCCACCGCCGATGAAAGGTGCTGCCGGCTGCCGCAGCGCGACCCGGAAGTCAGGCGAGCTGCCTGACTCTGGGCGAAGCATCGACCGGAAGGAGAAAGTGCCGCCGGCCACCTAGGGCCATCCGGAGCCTTGCGGGCTCCACCGTGAAGTCCCGGTCCCAGAAGAGGGACCGGGTGAAGAGAGGAGCAGAGTCGTCTGCAGCGAAGAGACCGGACGAAGCCTCCCCAGCGAGGGAGCAGAGCAGAGAGTCCGGTGAGTGGAGCCTGGTGGGGAGGCGGTGTGTGTCGAGGCACGCTATCGGTTCCTGCCCCCGTAGTGCTCCCCGAGGCACAGAGGTGCCGGTTCGAGGCGCAGTGTCAGTCTTGAGTTCTTGAGCGGTCCCGCTGTTGCGGGCCGCTCCACCGATGGGGGCAATTCTTTCCAAGAGTCCCTGTGGGGGGGGGGGCGCGTCGGGGCACATTGTCGATGCCCGCCCTCCATGGCCACATGGTTGTTAGGATCCCCGTGGGGGGTATAGAGGGCCCAGGGGGGGCCCGTGCTCCTTTCAGTTTTGGCCATTTTTACAGCTGCCCCGCCTGCAAGAGGGCAGCTGCACCGATGGGGCCATTTGAGTTAGAGAGCCCCAGAGCAGGGCCTCATGGTGATTTCTCAGTTGCACCGCCGTAGCGGGCAACTGCAACGTTTGGCCCATATGTGCTAGAGCCCCTGAGTGGGACAGGAGGGCACAGTGAGTGCCCAGGCCTACAATTATTCACAGCTGCACGGCAATTAGCGTCAGCTGCTACGTTTATGTTGACATTTTTTGGGGGGCATTTTGGTATGAGATAGGAGTGAGATACACTCCTGCCCCAGCGCAATTGCGCACTTGCGAATCCTGCTGCATTGGCAGCCGCCCTGACTTTTTGGACAAGGGCATTTGAGCCCTCTGAGAAGGCCAGTTGGCCGGGGGGATTGTTAGGTTTGTAGGGCGCCAGGCCCTAATGTGATTTATGTGGTGCTAGGAAATGCGATTCATGTACTGTGAGTTATGCACCGTGATTTATGCCTCTACCGTGATTTATGCCTCTACTGTGTTTATGTTATGAGGTTTTGCATATTGTGGTTTATGCTTGTGAGGTTATGCCCCTATTGTGAGTTATACTTAGGAGGTTACTGCATAATGTATTTATGCTGGTGAGGTTATGGTCTAATATGTTTAGCCTTATGAGGTTGGCGTATAATGCATTTTGCGCCTGATGTGATACTGTGCATAATATGGTTTATGTTGCAGGAGATAATGCTGGGTACAGTGTTTGCCAGTAATTACTGGTTGTGTTCTACGTTTATTATATGTTCTACATTTACTATCTTTACTAAGTGATGGTTCTGACAGTGGCCCAATTGGCCCTGTCAGGTGAATATAATCCCCTGTAAATATTACCTAGTGCCAGTTGGCACAGTATATATTGTGTGATTACTATTCTAATGTGTTTATGATAATACAAAGGCTATTTTTGATATAACCTTGTGTGGAGCTCCTTTTGTGGTGTGCCTAGTATGTTGTTGCTGTGTGTGTGTTGCGCAAACGCTTTACACATTGCCTCCGGGATAGGCCTGACTGCTCGTGCCAAGCTACCAAGGGGGTGAGCAGGGGTTATCTTCGGCGTGTAACTCCCTTGCCCTGACTAGAGTGGTGGTCTCTGCCTGCCTTTGGTGCAAGCCTTAGCCAACCAGAGATCCCATTTCTAACACTAACTATGCCTCCAGAGGTAGGACATGTGCAGAAAGAGGAAGAAAGGCGCAGAAAGAAGCAAGACAAATGCAGAAAGAGGCAACAGAAGTCCAGAAAGACGAAGAAAAGTGCAAGAGGAAGCAAGAGATGTGCACAAAGAACCAACAGAGGAGCAGAAAGTCATCCTGTGCCCCCAACTTTTTGCTGACGGGTACTGGTGGTAACTGACTCTGACTAACCAGGCCTAGAGCCAGTGCTATGCTAACAGACACTTAGAATACAGTGAAAACACCTACATACACTAGGGAACACTATGCGTTGGGGTACCCCTGTGATTAATTAGTAATAATTAGTTGTTAATTAATATTAATTAATTATTTGGTAATTAATTATGGTAATTGTGTCATTAATTTTAGGTGTGTGTTTTTGCGTTTATAGGTGTAAAGTGTAGGAAGGTGGAATCTGACTATATGGTTGCCCCCACTTTTTTTATGGTGTTTTGCTGGTTTATGACTTAGTTGGACTGGGATCCTGCTATTCAGGGCCCCAGTCTATCTGCTTTCTCTGTAAAATGGATTCCATGTGCCTTAGGCACATCTCTGATTGGGATCTGGAGTGCCCTTATAAGTCCCTAGTATATGGTATACTATGTACCAAGGGCATAGGTACCTCAGAGGCCTGCCAGGGGCTGCAGCATGTATTATGCCACCCCTGGAAGGCCATCCAAACTGACACCACAGGTCTGCTACTGCAGCCTGGGTAAGGTGGTGCATGCACCCCTTACTGTGATATAGGTTACCTATATCACGAAATACATACACACCTAGAAACCTATAAGTCACTCCTAAGGCAGGCCTTATCAATCCTAAAGGCAGAGTGCATTGTTCCTATGTGAGAGGGTGCCCCTGCATGAGCAGGGCCCCTCTGCAGCGTTCGGAGACCATCTCTGATGCTGTTTGTAGTGCAGCCTGACCATATACTCTTAAGCGCATTATATCCTCGCGGTAAAATGCTAACTTTGGAATGGCTGCACCTAAACATGTCGTGTTTGGTGTCAAACATCTTGGAATACTACCCCCCGCCAATCCTGGCGGCGGGGGTAGCATTCCACCCTTCTAGAGGGAAAGACATGTTAACTCTGGCTTACCCGGTAACTTCTTTCTGAAGCCCTGGCATCACAAAATGGATGCTGCTGCCACAGACACAAGTCTGGCCTCCTGCTGCTGGATGAAACTCCGGCAGGGGAGGCCTGGACAATAGGTTTCCTGTTGCAGGGAGGTGTGACCACCTCCCCAGACAGGATAATGTGTATTGGGGCTGGGTGGGTGCACTCTTAGAGTGCTTTGAAGTCCTGCACTGGGGGAGCAAAAGGCTCCTCTGTGCATATGCCAGTTCAAACCAGCTCAGGGGCTACCTGCCCCTGCTCTGGCGTGAAACTGGACAAAGGGAAGTGGGTGTAGCCACCCCTCCCTTGACCCTCCCATAGGTGGGGTCATAGAGTTAGTCCCTCCCTGTTTTACTAGTTAAAATGGGGAACCCTTGCCACAGCAAGATTAGATATCCCTGGACTAAACTTTGAAACTGAATCCTGGACCTTCGACGCTCTACATCACGATTAGAGGACTGAAGAATCTCCCTTGGGGTCAAGGAGTGACTCCCCTGCTTGGCAGGCACCAAAAACGATAACGACGGTCGCAAACTACGCCGCTCCCGCCGGAGTCCGAAGTCCCTGCAGCCCAAGAAGTGGATTTCCTGACTTCTCCAAGGCCATCGTGAGTCCCCAGCGAAGCTGAGGCAAGTGGACCCCACGAGTGACGAGGAACCGCGACCCCTGGGTACCGTGCACTATTATCGAGTGCAACCCCTTCACAACGTTCTACGAACCTGTGCTTTGGACCACGTGTGGTCCCAACCTCCAGCAGGAATCCCTCCGAAGATCAGAGGCCTACACCGTCCTGAGTGACCGTGGGCCCCTGTTGAGTGATTCCGCCCGAGGTGTCTTCGCGATCCCTTGCCAGCCGGCTCGTGGGTCCCCAGAAGACTTTCTAAAGAAACCAAAGGGCTCCCCTGGTTGCTCCAGGCCTGCCCTGACTTACCCTCGCTGGGTGAGTTCTCCAGACCTTGCTGGTCTGCACCATCGACGATCTTCAGCTACATCGAGACTTGCCGTTGCCAAGGCTTGTTGGGTCCAATCCGGTCGCCGACACCGCAGCACTCGACAGACATCGTGTACCAGCCCGAATCCTGCTCCTGGTCGCCAACAACGCCTCCTGGACCTCGTGGCTGCAGAAACGAGACGACCGTCAACGCACCTGAAGCACTCGACATCGGTGGGCATCTGTCCATCGCCTTTCTGGTCACTGGCTAGTGACCCAGACTCTGTCCCCTCTGCTTTCAGGTTCTTCAGAACTCCGATCCACTCTTGGATCCACCCGGACACTTTTCTCCTGGTCGCCAGCAGCACTTTGCAGCAGATCGCCATAAGAAACGACGACGAAACCCGACCCCGAAAGGCACCTATGCACCCGGCTTCCCTGGGTGAGGTAACACGAGTACTCCGGTGCTCCCGTGGGTAGAGACTCTTCCAAGTCCTAGATCTCAAAGGGTTTTGTCCTAGTCCTTTTTAAAGTGTCCCTTTCCTCTATTTTCACGATCCCGACTTTCTCCATAGAAGTTAACGGCGTATCGCGGTTGTGTATTTACACTGCACGCGTCTCCCGTGGGTCCCCTGTGTCACTACCTTGGGTGGTTCCTTGTGGTCCAAGCACTTCTAGAGGCTCTAGGCCTAGTGTCTAGTTCAGTCGTGGTTCGCATACCACTTTATTGGTATATGGTTTGGTACGCCCCTAGGGCCCAAACGTGTATTTGTGCTATTACTGTGATTTAAGATCTTATAACCTATGTACTTCGAACTCTAGCCTCATAAAGAGACTAGAGGGGTGTGTTTAGTAATAAATACATATATTTTGAATATATACCTGGTGTGGTGCTCTTTCATTTGGTCACTCAAGAGATTATAAACTGGTAAAACAAGCTGCTTTACATTCCTTCAAGACTTAGCCTGAAGGCTGCTCTCCACAGCTACCACTAGGATAGCTTTCAATAAGGTTGTCTTTAACCTACCTACCATAAGAGTCGATTTGGACTGGTGCAAGGTGCCCACTATAATTAGTGGACAGCATATGCCAGGCCAACTTCTCACATTGGTGTGCAGCGTGTGGGATTCCAGCTTGCTATTGTTTTACCAGATAATCTCAATTGAATTGATCAACTGAAAACCACTAAAGGTACCTAAGGTACATATAATTTAAGCTTAGAATATCAGTAAGTTCTACTGAACTTAGAGTTGTGTGTTAAGGGATAGCACAACCCTTTCTACAACTCAAGAGAGTTTAGTAGGCCACACTAGAGTAGGTAGTGCATACACCACACCACACTAGTAATGTCTTTAAAAGCAGGATCTAGAGATGCCCTGCAGGAAGCCATTGAGCTTCCCCCTCCAAGTATGACACACTCCCATTCTTGGAACTGAGAGCTTTGTGTAACGTGAGGAAATTAAGGACAGGCCAAAGTCCCACCACCCAACACCTCCAGGAGTTGTTGGTGGCTTATGATCTTAGTAAGTCTTCAGAGACTGAAGGGGTAGGAGCAGAGGGTGGGCCAGCAGATGAGGAAGGGGCCAGGGGTACTACTACCCCCAGCCCCCCTCTGAAACTGACCAGGAGGGTGACAATGACCCTGACCTGGAAAACCCAATCCCTTCTGGGGAAGATGAAGATGAGGATCTGGAGAACCACACCTTTGTCCCCCCAGGAAGGATTATGAGTGTGCTCAGAAAGTCTAGGTCTCCTTCTCAGGAGTCTAACCACTCTGGCACCTCCATAGGGAGCTCTGTTTCTTCTCACAGGAGGGAATCCTCTCATGAGAGAAGAAAGAGACTGGTCCAGTATGAGGAAACTCAACTGGAGATCAGGAAGAAGCAATTGGCTTTAGATAGAGAATCCCTAGATCTCCTTAAAGAGAGAAGAAAGTTGGGACTAGAGTCCCATGGTGGCAGCAATATCCCTAGAGATAGGGACAGGTCTTATGACCATAGAAACCTAAACAAGATTGTCCCTCCCTACCAGAGTGGGGATGACATCCACAAATGGATAACTGCACTGGAGAGGGCCTGTAAAGTTCAGAAGGTCCCCCAGAGGCAGTGGGCAGCAATCTTGTGGCTCTCCTTTGCAGACAAAGGTAGAGACAAGCTCCTCACTGTAAGAGAAGAGGATGCTGACAATTACACAGTCTTGAAGAGTGCTCTGATAGATGGGTTTGGCCTAACCACTGAACAGTATAGGTTGAAGTTCAGAGACACCCAAAAGCTCAGACTCAAGACTGGGTTGATTTTGTAGATTGTGCTACAAAGGCTCTGGAAGGTTGGATACATGGCAACAAAGTGCATGACTTTTTAGGATTGTACAATTTGATTATGAGGGAGCAGATCCTTAATAATTGTCAAAACCAGCTTTTGCACCAGTATCTGGTGGACTCTGATCTGACCTCTCCCCAAGAATTGGGAAAGAAGGCAGACAAATGGGTCAGAACCAGAGTAAAAACTAGAAATCAGGGTGGTGACCAGAAGAAAGATTCTACTAAGTCCCAAGAGAAAGGTGGGGATAAATCTAAGGATAAGTCCCCTACAGGGCCCCAAAATTCCTCTTCTGGGGGTGGGTCCCAAACTCCTTCCTCTCCTGAAAAGAAACCATATTGCCATGTCTGTAAAAAGCCTGGGCACTGGAAAACTGATCCCAGTTGCCCCAGGATTGGCAATAAAGAAAATGTTCCTCCCACAACTACTACCACCCCTTCTGGTACTACCAGTAGTAATCCTCCAGTTGGGAGTAGTGCACCCAAAAAGTTGGGTGCTTTTGCAAGAGGAACAGAGGTGGGCCCTAGTTTAGACAGGGACCCCTCAACAGACTCCTCTGACTCTGATGGTGGTATAGGATTTGCCACCTTTACCATGGGTCCCATAGCATTGGGCAGGTACAGACTGGAGCCAATGATTAATGGTCAGAAAGCTGTGGCATTTAGGGACACAGGGGCTAGTGTCACCATGGTGGCAGGGAAACTAGTCCCCCTCACCAGCTTTTACCTGAGTTTAAATACCAGGTGACCAACATTGATGGTGTCAGAACAGATCACCCCATGGCCATAGTCAATCTCAGCTGGGAGGGGGTCACAGGCCCAAAAGAGTGGCAGTGTCCCCAACCCTACCTGTAGATTGCCTGATGGGCAATGATTTGGAAATTTCAGCCTGGGCTGAAGTTGAACACCAAACCCATCTTAGGATGTTGGGCGTCCCTGCAAAGGTTAGTGGGGCTGTGATGGCCACAGCCCCAGCCCAAGACTTTGGAGAGATGGAGCCTGAAAGAATGGCCCACTCTCCCCCAAAAGAGAGCAAAAGGGTTGAAGAAAAGTCTTCTTCCCCCAGACAGTAGGTAAGGGTCAGCCTCCTCAGGGAACTGACCCTACCCCTAGTGAAGGAACTGCCACAGAGGTAGTCAGGCCTGGCCTGGCCACACCCCTGATGGCAGAGGACCCTTCCACGGTGGTACCCAGTCTGGAGCAGGTAACCTGCCCCTCTCTACCCTGCCTCAGTCAGCCCAGGGCTGCAGAGGTCAGGGAGGTCAGTGGACCCCCCGGACCCCCTGTCCAGAGGAAGCCCCCATCAGCAGATTAGGGGCAGCCAGTCTAGTAGCCCTAGCCAGGTGAAAATTCCTCTACACCCTGAGGGATCCCCCATACCTTTATGTAGGGACCTCCCCCAGAAGGACTCTGGTAGGCAAGGGCAAACCTGGGACCAGAAGGTTCCAAACCTGCCATGTCCCCCCAGTGTTCCATCCAAAGGGACCCAACCCCCAGCTGTAGGCAGCCAAAGGTTGACCCTTAGAGCAAAGTGCAACTCAGTCATGGAAAGACAGGCATACATGGTGACCAGTGATCTGAGGAAACTGAGGCCAACATTCCTAGGGCCTCACTTCCCTACTCAGACACCTCACCAGCCTTGTACTTTACCTAAGCACACCAGAGGTAGTGATTCCCCATGGTGGAGACCCTCTCATACCCTTAGGGTGAGGGATTGCTTAGTGGACCATAACATAGGGGGCAACCATGCTAGTGCAGGTGCTTCCTTATATGGCCACTTAGTCAATATAGGCTCAACTGGCCAAGGTTAGCCTTATCTCCTTTCATTTGGGGGGGGTTATGTAGGAAGGTGGAATCTGACTATATGGTTGCCCCCACTTTTTTTATGGTGTTTTGCTGGTTTATGACTTAGTTGGACTGGGATCCTGCTATTCAGGGCCCCAGTCTATCTGCTTTCTCTGTAAAATGGATTCCATGTGCCTTAGGCACATCTCTGATTGGGATCTGGAGTGCCCTTATAAGTCCCTAGTATATGGTATACTATGTACCAAGGGCATAGGTACCTCAGAGGCCTGCCAGGGGCTGCAGCATGTATTATGCCACCCCTGGAAGGCCATCCAAACTGACACCACAGGTCTGCTACTGCAGCCTGGGTAAGGTGGTGCATGCACTCCTTACTGTGATATAGGTTACCTATATCACGAAATACATACACACCTAGAAACCTATAAGTCACTCCTAAGGCAGGCCTTATCAATCCTAAAGGCAGAGTGCATTGTTCCTATGTGAGAGGGTGCCCCTGCATGAGCAGGGCCCCTCTGCAGCGTTCGGAGACCATCTCTGATGCTGTTTGTAGTGCAGCCTGACCATATACTCTTAAGCGCATTATATCCTCGCGGTAAAATGCTAACTTTGGAATGGCCGCACCTAAACATGTCGTGTTTGGTGTCAAACATCTTGGAATACTACCCCCCGCCAATCCTGGCGGCGGGGGTAGCATTCCACCCTTCTAGAGGGAAAGACATGTTAACTCTGGCTTACCCGGTAACTTCTTTCTGAAGCCCTGGCATCACAAAATGGATGCTGCTGCCACAGACACAAGTCTGGCCTCCTGCTGCTGGATGAAACTCCGGCAGGGGAGGCCTGGACAATAGGTTTCCTGTTGCAGGGAGGTGTGACCACCTCCCCAGACAGGATAATGTGTATTGGGGCTGGGTGGGTGCACTCTTAGAGTGCTTTGAAGTCCTGCACTGGGGGAGCAAAAGGCTCCTCTGTGCATATGCCAGTTCAAACCAGCTCAGGGGCTACCTGCCCCTGCTCTGGCGTGAAACTGGACAAAGGGAAGTGGGTGTAGCCACCCCTCCCTTGACCCTCCCATAGGTGGGGTCATAGAGTTAGTCCCTCCCTGTTTTACTAGTTAAAATGGGGAACCCTTGCCACAGCAAGATTAGATATCCCTGGACTAAACTTTGAAACTGAATCCTGGACCTTCGACGCTCTACATCACGATTAGAGGACTGAAGAATCTCCCTTGGGGTCAAGGAGTGACTCCCCTGCTTGGCAGGCACCAAAAACGATAACGACGGTCGCAAACTACGCCGCTCCCGCCGGAGTCCGAAGTCCCTGCAGCCCAAGAAGTGGATTTCCTGACTTCTCCAAGGCCATCGTGAGTCCCCAGCGAAGCTGAGGCAAGTGGACCCCACGAGTGACGAGGAACCGCGACCCCTGGGTACCGTGCACTATTATCGAGTGCAACCCCTTCACAACGTTCTACGAACCTGTGCTTTGGACCACGTGTGGTCCCAACCTCCAGCAGGAATCCCTCCGAAGATCAGAGGCCTACACCGTCCTGAGTGACCGTGGGCCCCTGTTGAGTGATTCCGCCCGAGGTGTCTTCGCGATCCCTTGCCAGCCGGCTCGTGGGTCCCCAGAAGACTTTCTAAAGAAACCAAAGGGCTCCCCTGGTTGCTCCAGGCCTGCCCTGACTTACCCTCGCTGGGTGAGTTCTCCAGACCTTGCTGGTCTGCACCATCGACGATCTTCAGCTACATCGAGACTTGCCGTTGCCAAGGCTTGTTGGGTCCAATCCGGTCGCCGACACCGCAGCACTCGACAGACATCGTGTACCAGCCCGAATCCTGCTCCTGGTCGCCAACAACGCCTCCTGGACCTCGTGGCTGCAGAAACGAGACGACCGTCAACGCACCTGAAGCACTCGACATCGGTGGGCATCTGTCCATCGCCTTTCTGGTCACTGGCTAGTGACCCAGACTCTGTCCCCTCTGCTTTCAGGTTCTTCAGAACTCCGATCCACTCTTGGATCCACCCGGACACTTTTCTCCTGGTCGCCAGCAGCACTTTGCAGCAGATCGCCATAAGAAACGACGACGAAACCCGACCCCGAAAGGCACCTATGCACCCGGCTTCCCTGGGTGAGGTAACACGAGTACTCCGGTGCTCCCGTGGGTAGAGACTCTTCCAAGTCCTAGATCTCAAAGGGTTTTGTCCTAGTCCTTTTTAAAGTGTCCCTTTCCTCTATTTTCACGATCCCGACTTTCTCCATAGAAGTTAACGGCGTATCGCGGTTGTGTATTTACACTGCACGCGTCTCCCGTGGGTCCCCTGTGTCACTACCTTGGGTGGTTCCTTGTGGTCCAAGCACTTCTAGAGGCTCTAGGCCTAGTGTCTAGTTCAGTCGTGGTTCGCATACCACTTTATTGGTATATGGTTTGGTACGCCCCTAGGGCCCAAACGTGTATTTGTGCTATTACTGTGATTTAAGATCTTATAACCTATGTACTTCGAACTCTAGCCTCATAAAGAGACTAGAGGGGTGTGTTTAGTAATAAATACATATATTTTGAATATATACCTGGTGTGGTGCTCTTTCATTTGGTCACTCAAGAGATTATAAACTGGTAAAACAAGCTGCTTTACATTCCTTCAAGACTTAGCCTGAAGGCTGCTCTCCACAGCTACCACTAGGATAGCTTTCAATAAGGTTGTCTTTAACCTACCTACCATAAGAGTCGATTTGGACTGGTGCAAGGTGCCCACTATAATTAGTGGACAGCATATGCCAGGCCAACTTCTCACATAAAGGGTGGGAAGTAACTGCGAATCGGTAAAATTCACGATTTGTCAATCGCAAAATGCAGGCTTGATGCATGTGCCCCTTGGTTTCTGGGCGCTGGCCCCAAACCACTTTGTAGAGTAAGCCTTGACTGCTTCAACACAGCTACCACTGGAGAGTCGATTGAACTAAGGGAGGACTGGAGAGCCTTTGCAAGCATGGAGAGGAACAACACAAAACACAGCGGTTGTGCTGCCTGGTGTCCCCACTGGCCTGGGACTTGGAGAAAAAGACTGACAGTCAGCTCACTATTGGGTGGCTAAATGTCTTACACCAGGCAGCAACCTATTAGAGTTAAAAAACAACACCGGATGAAATAGACCCATGAGGTACCACAACCATCACGTGGGAGGTGGAGGACATATGAGAATTCATCTTCACAAACTGAATAACCAGCAAGGGAAGTTGAGAACAGAGCTAGGAAGTTACTCCCAACCTGCAGGTCTGGCAGAATCAATATTGTCTTGCGATCCCCTTTACCATAAACCACCAAGATACACGGGTACACCTGCATCCAGAAACCCTGAACATTCTGCACACTTGAGCATAAAACCACTGCCGTCAGGTGTGTCCTTGTTATGGGTGACCCCTGCAGGCAGTCCTGATTTTTCAGCAACTGCACACTGCCGGCTGGTTTGAAGTTGATATTATAGTTTTAAAAGCAAAATAAAAAGTTATGGGATACAACGTGATATTGGTAAAATATCCAAGACTGGCTCAAGGCAGTGCTTAATTTGAGCCGGTGGTTCCCGGTGCTCAACATCGGCACTTAATCATCAACACTGGCGCTTTTCATGAGCACCAGTTAAGGACACCTTCCTTTATGGTAGGGATGGGGAGATTAAGTGATTCGCCCAGAATCACAGGATGTTGAGCCAACACCAAGACTTGAACCTGGTTCCCCAGCTCCGAAGCCAGCAGTTCTGGCCACTACGCCACATCCTCTCCCTAATTTCATGGTTAGTAGTTGGTGGTGTTTTAGGCAGCGCTAACAGGAGAAATGGGATGGTGCAAGCTGCCTCCTGACGAGAGCCCCAGCACTTATTTGTTTACAAATTAACTACTGGCTAAAGGTACCACATGTAACAAGGGGCCACTTAACGGCTGTGTCTTCCACCGCTTCCAAAGGGGCTGTCTGTTTTGCACTGCTGCCCTGTCTTGAATTGCTCGCTGTGTGGAAAACATGTTCTGTTTTTGCTTGCACTATAGGTATTCTGTAGGAGAGAAATTTCCAGTGCTCCTGTCCCTGCTGTACCATTGCCTGTATGTGAGAAACATGGTGTTTATGACTTAGCTCTCTCTAAAGTGTGCCGGATACTTTGCGTTGCAGACACCTGACCTGGAACTGTTCTGTGCTGGAGGGGAGGCGCACAGCAGCTGCCGCTACCAGTATTGTTGCAAGTTTGACATGGGCCCTGGTGCAAATAAGGAAAATGGCCCATTTGACTGCTGTTTGGGTAGAAAAATACAGCACTCACCAGGGTTAAATGGGCCCCCGTGCTCTGGGTTCCGGTGCCACTGCACCAATGGGGGAGAGGAGAGAGAGGAGTGAAATAGGAGAGAGAGAGAGAACACCAAGTGTCTGCGCTGTATCTGTTCTGTGTATGAGGAAAGGTGCACCGATTCTGTGTGAAGCCATGCTACACGAACATGGTGGGAGGTCTCCATAAGGCACATGGCTCAAGAAGTGTAGTGGGGAATCTTTTCCAAGGTGTGTGGTCTATGTAATTAAGGGTTTGGCTTAACCCCTTCGATGCTCATGACGGAGCGGTTCCGTCATGAGCATCGGTTGAGCTGTGCTTATGACGGAACCGCTCCGTCATGAGCACAGCCCCTGGGAAGCGCTGGCGCTCCCCCTGGGGCATCGATCTTGCCCCCACAGAGGGGATGGCAGCGGAAGAGTTTCCGCTGCCACCCCCGACCCCCTACGCTTCCCCATGACGTCAGCGTGCTCAGCGCGCGCCGACGTCATCAGGAAGCGCTGGAAATAATTTCTTTCCAGCGCGTCCAGAGGGAGGGTAAGTTTTTGTTGCTCCGGTGGGGTGGGGGGGCCAAATCTGGATGCCTTGAGGCATCGGGGAGAGGAAACCGTGTTTCCTCTCCCTGATGTCTCAATGCAGGGCATTCCTGGTGCACGAACGTGCACAGCGTCGCGATCGTGCACCAGGAATGCCCCAGTAGACACCAGGGATTCCTTTTTTGTGTGCAAAGGAAGTGACCCCTTGGGAAAGGGTCGCTTCCTAAGGGGGAGAAATAATTTTAGACTTTTCTGCCCCCCCTGGGGACAGATCGGCCGATTTTTGGCCGTTTGTGGACCCAGGGGGGGGCAGAAAAGCCCACTAGAGCCAGGGATTTGTTTTTTTATAAAATTGGAAGCGACCCCTTGGGCAAGGGTTGCTTCCTGGGGGCCAATTAATTTTAAAGTATATTCTGCCCCCTCTGGGGGCATTTCGTTTTTTTTATTTGGCCTAGACACCAGGGAATTTGTTTAATTTTTAAATGGAAGCGACCCCTTGGGCAAGGGTCGCTTCCAGGGGCTAAATTTATTTAAAAATTATATTCTGCCCCCCCTGGGGACAGATAGCCTGATTTTTTTGGTGTTTCTGGACCCAGGGGGGGGCAGAAAAGCCCACCAGAGCCAGGGAATTTGTTTTTTTAAAATTGGAAGCGACCCCTTGGGCAAGGGTCGTTTCCAGGGGCCATATTTTTTTTAAAAGTATATTCTGCCCCCCCCCCCCCCTGGGGGCAGATCGGTTTGTTTATTTGGCCTTTCTGCCCCCAGGGGGGGCAGAAAACCCCACTAGACACCAGGGAGAGTTTTAAATTTTAAATGGAAGCGACCCCTTGGGCAAGGGTCGCTTCCTTATGGGCCTAAATAATTTTTAAGACTTTTCTGCCCCCCCCGGGACAGATCACCTGCATTTTTTGGCATTTCTGGCCCAGGGGTGGGGGGGGGCAGAAAAGTCCACTAGAGCCAGGGATTTAAAAATAAATAAATTGGCCACTTCCAGGGGAGATATATCTTTTTTATGTGTATTTGGCCTTTCTGTCCCCATTTGGGATGTTAATTGTTTTATTTCTTGTGAATTGCAATTGTAATGCTTCATTTCTCCCTTTTTGTTAGGTCAAGGCTTTTGCTCTTTAGACTGTTCCAGGTTGTGGTTTCGTTACTGCGGGTTCTGCTGTTTGTGTAGTTGCATGTGTTTGGTAAGAGACTTTTTTGGTAAATGAGTTTTATTTCTCTGTGTTTTTTGCAAATGGTGTAATAATAGCAGTATTTTTGGCTTCTGTTTTTTGAGTGTCAAAAACTTTTTGCATTTGTGCTCGATGTGTATTTTGTTGTATTGTGAGTAATTGGGTTTGTTTTTTTCTTTCTAGTGGGATATCGTTGGTTTTTGCTGTGTCTCTGCAGAGTAGGTGCTGGTGAGTGTAGCTGTCTTTTGTAAGTGAATCGTATAGTTTTTGAGTATATAGATCTTTTTGATAAAGGCACACATTTTTTTACTTACTTGCTTTGCACATTGTTGGTTGTTGTTGACTTGTTTGTGCAGTCTCCTTTCTTAGTAAGGATAATGGCTAGCCACAGGATTACTGCTCAGCAGGTTGTTGGTATGCTTTTTGAGTCTTCCTCTGACCATGGTTCAGAGACTTACTCTGCATCTGAGGCAGAGGAGGCAGGGGACGATTCAGGCAGTGAGTTTTCTCTCCACATGGAATCATCGGATGATGAAGCTACTCTCAGTGCGGATGAAGCTACTCTTAGTGCGGATGAAGTGCCTGTACTAGAGGAGGACATTGATGTGCCGATAGTGCGGCAAGAGGCATCTGGGCTGCAGCCTGGGGCTGCAAGGCTTCCCGTTGGTGTAGTGCGGCAAGAGGCATCTAGGCTGTAGCCTGGGGCTGCAAGGCTTCCCGTTGGTGTAGTGCGGCAAGAGGCATCTGGGCTGCAGCCTGGGGCTGCAAGGCTTCCCGTTGGTGTAGTGCGGCAAGAGGCATCTGGGGCTGCAAGGCTTCCCGTTGGTATAGTGCGGCAAGAGGCATCTGGGCTGCAGCCTGGGGCTGCGAGGCTTCCCGTTGCAAGTGCTGACCTCTGGGTTGCCCCAGGCATGGTGCAGCCGGCATTGCCAGACTTTACTAGTGTTCCAGGGTGTAGAGTGAATAACTTTTTGCCGATACATTTTTTTCAGTTGTTTATGGACGATGTGTTTTTGGCAGAGATTGTTGAGCAGACTAATTTGTATGCCGAACAGTTTTTGAGGGACAACAGTGCCAGCCTTAGGCCCCAATCTAGAGCTACCCGTTGGACTCCCACAAATCTGGAAGAGATGAAGAAGTTCTTGGGTTTAACTTTTTTGATGGGCTTGCTAAGGAAGCCATCAATGTCTTCATATTGGTCTACTAGTCCCTTGATGGCAACGGCTATATTTCCGGCAGTCATGAATCGTGATAGGTATTTGCTTCTGCTTCGGATGATGCATTTTGTCGATAATGGTTTAGCGTTGCCACGAGATCACCCTGAGTGTGACCTTCTTTTTAAGATTCGGCCTGTCATTGATCAGTTTGTTGATCGATTTTCTGAGATCTATGCACCAGGGAAAGAAATTGCAGTGGATGAGTCTTTGGTGTTGTTCAAGGGCTGCTTGGTTTTTAGGCAATACATTCCTAGTAAGAGGGCACGCTATGGAATTAAGCTGTACATGCTGTGTGACAGTAGGACTGGATATGTCTCTAATTTCAGGGTGTACACCGGTAAGGAATCCAGGATTAACCCCCCTGGTTGTCCGTCCACTTTTGGAGTGACTGAGAAAAGTGTGTGGGAACTTGGTAGAGGATTTTTTAACAAAGGCCATTTATATGTAGATAACTTCTACACTGGTGTGCGGTTGTTCAGGGAATTGGCCAAAGTGGACACTGTTGCTTGTGGCACAATCCGCTCTAACCGTAAAGGTTTCCCAAAAGAACTTGATTGCCAAAAGCTTGTGCGGGGACAGTGCAGTGCGTTGCGCTGCGAGGAGCTTCTAGCTGTGAAGTTTTCAGACAGGAGAGATGTCTACATGCTGACTACCATCCATGATGAAAGCACTGCACCTGTGACTGTTTGGGGTCACATTGCTGAAGTGCGCAAACCTGTGTGCATTTTAGACTGTAATAGGCACATGGGTGGTGTTGACAGAGTAGATCAGAGGTTGGAACATTACGCTGCTCTTCGTAAGGCTTACATTTGGTATAAGAAGTTGGCTGTCCATCTTTCCCACTTGGCAACCTTTAATGCTTTTGTTGTGTTCCAGTATTCTTGTCCTGAGTCAAAGATGACTTTTGTTAAGTTTCAGGAGTCTGTAATAGGCAGCCTTGTTTTAGTGGAACAGGAAGTGTTCCTAGAGTTGGAGTGGTGGAGGATGTTGCTAGATTGAAAGATCGCCACTTTCCTGATCACATTCCTCCCACACCCTCAAAAGACTTTCCCAGTAGGAGATGTAGAGTCTGTTGGTGAAGAGGTACGCGGAAGGAGACTCGTATGTACTGCCCCGAGTGTCCTTCTAACCCTGGGCTGTGTGTGCCTGCTTGTTTTAGAATGTACCACACGCAAAAGAATTTTTGGGAGCATCCATGAGTGGTAAAGTGAACTGCCTGGCCTCTATTGTTTAATATTTTTTGTTCAGTTTCAAGGTTGGCATTTGTGTAGTGTATTTAGTTTCAGATTTTGTGTTAGTAGATTTGTATCTATTTGCAATTTGTTTGTGTTTTCTTATTTATATAAAAAAAAATCCTAAATGTGATGGCGGTGTGCGTGGAGTGGCACTTGTGTGGTGGTGTGCGTGGTCTGGCGCTTGGCTGGCGGTGTGTTCGGATTGGCGCTTGGCTGGCGGTGTGTTTGGATTGGCGCTTGGCTGGCGGTGTGCGTGGACTGGCGCTTGGCTGGCGGTCTGTTTGGACTGGCGCTTGGCTGGTGGTGTGTTTGGACTGGCGCTGGGCTGGCGGTGTGCGTGGACTGGCGCTTGGCTGGCGGTGTGCGTGGACTGGCGCTTGGCTGGCGGTGTGTGTGGACTGGCACTTGGCTGGCGGTGTGTGTGGACTGGCGCTTGGCTGGCGGTGTTTGTGGACTGGCGCTTGGCTGGCGGTGTGCGTGGACTGGTGCTCGGCTGGCGGTGTACGTGGGTGGCGCTTGGCTGGCGGTGTGTGAGTAGTGACTAGCTGCTGGTCACTACACACACTGCTAGCCAAACGCCACTCAACGCAATCCGTGAGCTGGTGTGGTTGCTGTGTCAGGAATGTGGGCGTGTGAAAGTGATGGGCCCTTGAATGGCGCTGTCTTCTGGTGTGAGTGTTGTAATGTGCTGGGCCCGCGGCTGGCGTTGTGAATGGTTTTGTATGTGTCACACTTATGAAAGGTGTATGAATGGCCTGTAAAGCGGTTGGTGCCTTTTCGTGGCTTTACAGCTCACGAGCTGTGAGTCAATGGTTCAGTTTCTCGTCCTTTCAATTATTAACAGTGCATTTCATTTTTGTGAAATCTCTGTTTAATACAACTGTATATACTGAACCATCACTCACCCTCGTGCCAAATCCAACCAGTATGTATGTGTGCGTGAGGAATAGGTGGTTGTGCATAAAAATTTCTTTTCTGTTTTTGTCATGCAGGGTGTACCTTGTCCTTTTTTGTGAATGTTGTAATGTGTTTGTTTCGTGCCTGGTGGTGTGAAAGGTCTTGTGTGTATCATGTATGAAAGGTGTGTGAATGGCCTGTAAAGCGGTTGGTGCCTTGAAGTGGCCTTACAGCTCACGAGCTGCGAGTCACTGGTTCAGTTTTTTGTCCTTTCAATTATTGACAGTGCATTTCATTTTTGTGAAATCTCTTGTGTATACAATTTTATATACTGAACTATCACTCGCCCTCGTGCCAAATCCAACCAGTATGTGTGTGTGCTTGAGGAATAGATGGCTGTGCAGTAATCTTGGTTTTTTTCTGTCTCTCTGCCAAGGTGTACATTTCATCTAAGAATAACCTACCAACTGTAGATATTGTCGTAAACTAAACACCCATGGAAGTACATGGTGATGTCTCTTTTGTGGATCCCAACAAGTTATCTTACCCACAATGTCCTGCAAACCTCAAAATGTGTCTGTCACATTTTCCTTGCATTATTGTGTCCAAATTTTCACACTGCAGAAAGTAACAACAAATTTCCAACACCCCAGCATTTCTCCAAGTATCCCAATAGAAATGGTACCTCACTTGTATGGGTGGGCCAAGTACCCGCGGCAGGGAAGGGCCCAAAACCTATTGAGGCGACATCAAAATTACCTATCACAAACCAACCTTTTTTTGCAAGGGGGGTCCCATGAGTTTTTGGCCTGGGGCTCGGCGGCCATCTGGGGAAACCTACCTAACCCACACATTTCTGGAAACTAGACACCCGGGGAGTCCAGCGAGGTATGGCTTGTGTGGGTCCCCCATCATTCTCCTACCCAGAATCCCCTTCAAACCTCAAATTTCGCCGAAAAATTCACTTTTTCTCACATTTCTGTGGTGGAAAGTTCTGGAATCTGCGTGGATCCACAAATTTCCTCCCACCCAGCGTTCCCCCAGGTCTCCCAATAAAAATGGTACCTCACTTGCGTGGGTGGGTCAAGGCCCTGCGACAGGCAAAGGCCCAAAAGCTATTGAGGCGACATCAAAATTACCTATCACAAACCAACCTGGTTTTGCATGGGGGTCCCATGAGTTTTGGCCCGGGGCTCGGCAGCCATCTAGGGAAACCTACCTAACCCACACATTTCTGGAAACTAGACACCCGGGGAGTCCAGCGAGGTATGGCTTGCGTGGGTCCCCGATCATTCCTCTACCCAGAATCCCCTACAAACCTCAAATTTCGCCGAAAAATTCACTTTTTTCTCACATTTCTGTGGTGGAAAGTTCTGGAATCTGCGTGGATCCACAAATTTCCTCCCACCCAGTGTTCCCCCAGGTCTCCCGATAAAAATGGCACCTCACTTGCGTGGGTGGGTCAAAGTCCTGTGGCTAGGAAGAGCCCAAAACATAGGGATTTAGAGTATAGCACCGAGAATTCTAAGCGCTACATTTTAAAAAAAAATACGTTTTTAGCCAATTCTGCTTTGGACACCCACACAAGTGAGATATCATTTTACTCAGGAGAACAAGGGGAATGTTGGGTGGTAGGAGATTTGTGCCGGCACGGTGATTCCACACAAACATGTGGAAAAGGTGTTTTTTTCAGCTAAATTTAAGGTTTGCATTGCATTCTGGGTAGGAAAACGTTGGGGGATCCACGCAAGCCATACCTCATTGGACTCCCCCAGGTGTCTAGTTTTCAGAAATGTTTGGGTTTGGTACTGTCCCAAGATGGCCGCCGAGCCCGGGGCCAAAATATCAGGTGCCTCCCCCCAAAACCAGGTAGTTTTGCTATAGGTAATTTTGAAGTCTCCAGAGTACGATTTGGGCCATTTCCTGTTGCAGCCACTGTGCCTACCCACACAAGTGAGGTACAATTTTTATCGGGAGACCTGGGGGAACGCTGGGTGGGAGGAAATTTGTGGATCCACGAAGATTCCAGAACTTTCCACCACAGAAATGTGAGAAAAAAGTGAATTTTTCGGCAAAATTCGAGGTTTGCAGGGGATTCTGGGTAGGAGAATGATGGGGGACCCACGCAAGCCATATCTCGCTGGACTCCCCCAGGTGTCTAGTTTCCAGAAATGTGTGGGTTAGGTAGGTTTCCCTAGATGGCCGCCGAGCCCCGGGCCAAAAACTCATGGGACCCCCCATGCAAAACCAGGTTGGTTTGTGATAGGTAATTTTGATGTCGCCTCAATAGGTTTTGGGCCCTTGCCTGTCGCGAGTCCTTGACCCACCCACGCAAGTGAGGTATCATTTTTATCGGGAGACCTGGGGGAACGCTGGGTGGGAGGAAATTTGTGGATCCACGCGGATTCCAGAACTTTCCACCACAGAAATGTGGGGAAAATGTGGTTTTTTGACAATTTTTAGGTTTGCAAGGGATTCTGGGTAACAGAACCTGGTGGGAGCCTGTCAAGTCACCCCATCCTGGATTCTCCTGGGTGTCTAGTTTTCAAAAATGTCTAGGTTTGCTAGGTTTCCCTAGGTGCCGGCAGAGCTAGGGTTCGAAAACTACAGCTAGGCACTTTGCCAAAAAAGGGTCCGTTTTCACTGTGGAAATGTGGTGTGTCCACGTTGCGTTTTGCGCCGTTGCCTGTCGCGGACACTAGGCCTACCCACACAAGTGAGGTACCATTTTTCTCAGAAGACTTTGGGGAACGCGGGGTGGGTGGAAATTCGTGGATCCACGCACATTCCAGAACTTTCCACCACAGAAATGTGAGGAAAATGTGTTTTTTTTGACAATTTTTTAGGTTTGCAAGGGATTCTGGGTAACAGAACCTGGTGGGAGCCAGTCAAGTCACCCCATCCTGGATTCCCCTGAGTGTCTAGTTATCAAAAATGTATAGGTTTGCTAGGTTTCCCTAGGTGCCGGCAGAGCTAGGGTTCAAAAACTACAGCTAGGCACTTAGCAAAAAAAGGGTAAATTTTCATTGTGAAAATGTGGTGTGTCCACGTTGGGTTTTGAGCCGTTTCCTGTCGTGGGCACTAGGCCTACCCACACAAGTGAGGTACCATTTTTATCGGGAGACTTAAGGTAACACAGAATTGTAGAGCAACTGTTATTACCTATTGACTTTCGATGCATTTCGGCCTTCCAAATGAAAGACAATGTGTAAAAAGAAGTCATTTTGAAAAATGACCTATAATTCTCATGCTAGTATGTGTACTCCCAATTTCGGAAATGTGCAAATATCTACTGTTTCTAAACTCTATGCTTTGTTCCAATTTCAGAAATACATAGGTGTCTTTCATACCGATTTTTCCATGTATACATTTTCCCACAATAATTGCTATATACCCGGAACATAATGAAAAACCATTGCAAGACGCTGCTCAGTTGTTGGCTCTGGGTTCGTCGGGTTCTTGGTGAACCTACAAGTCCTATATATCCCTACAACCAGAAAGGTCCAGCGGATGTAACGGTATATTGCTTTCAAAGAGCTGTCATAATTAGAAGAAGTTACAGGTGAAAACGTTGACACAAAAGGCTGTTTTTTTCAACTAATTTTCAATTTTTCCTATATTTAACTGTTAGTTTCTATAAAGAAACCTTGAAGGATCTACACAAATGACCCCTTTCTGAATTCAGAATGTTGTCTACTTTTCTAAAATGTATAGCTTTCCAGGATCCATTATTGCTTTCATACCCATTTCTACCATTAACTGGAAGGAGGTTGAAAGCACAAAAAATAGGCTATGTCCCAGAAAAATGCCAAAACTGTGTAAAAAATGTTGGTTTTCTGACAAAAGTCTGTCATTCCCTAAAAGCTGGGAAAATGGTGATTTCAGCCCCACAAACCCTTTTTTGATACCATTTGCAGGGAAAAACCCAGACGCTTTCATTTGCAGCCCTTTTTTCCCATTTTTCCCCAAAAAAACAAAATTTAGCTGTATTTTGGCTAATTTCTGGGACCCCTCCAGGGGAATCCCCAAACCCTGGGTACCTTTAGAATCCCCATGATGTTGGAAGAAAAGGACGCAAATTTGACGTGGATACCTTATGTGGTCAAAAAGTTACAGGGGCCTGAGCGCGCACTACCCCAAATAGCCTAAAAAAGGCTTAGCACAGGGGGGGAAAAGGCCTAGCAGCGAAGGGGTTAAACACGTGAACTAGAATGCAGTCCTTCATGCACTGTGTGACCTGATTAGTTTGGGTTTTGTGTTATTGCATCCAGATATATCACACAAGAGCGAACCAGAACAGGAATGGAAACCAAAAACAAACCTTGCAAAAGATGCTCAAACCAGCTCTGCTTCTCTCCTCCTCGGTCCGACAGTTCTTTATTCTCTTTCTTTCCCCCTTCTCTCTCTTGAAGCTCCCACTGTGCCTGCTACAATTAACCAGGGGAAGTTGCAGAAAGCAAAAGGGGTGCCAGCAGCAGCCCCCGCTCTAAAAACTGACCCCCAAAGACTTCAGCACACCAAGGAAATGCTGGGGGCAGACAAGGCCTGGAGTGAATATATTCCTAAAATCAGACCATTTGGCAGTATCAGATGAATGAGTAACAGAATGAAAATGTTGTAAATATTAGATTGGAAATTATTTAAGTTCTGGAAATATGAGACTGGGAATTAAACATCACTACGGCCTGTGAAAGGGCTGTTGGTCTTCGGATTTTCTCAGTCACTCCCTTCTCTCCACTTTCCTCTGCAATCTCTCACTCTGACAGGCACACCCTTTTCCCTCATACCTTTCTGAAAACTTACAGCTGCATATATCAGACACCACCTCCTTCCTCATCACTATCGTGTCACTCTGCCCTTCTACATGTACTTCCTTGTGTCACCTCCCTTTCACCATGCCCTCTCTCTCTCTCTCTCTCACACACACACACAGGCACACACACACAGGCACACACACTTTCAGAGACAATGTCCACGCCTGCAAACGTGGCACTTGCTCTGCTTTTAGTACTGTTCGTTTTTGAACAGCTGTCTATGCATCCTTCATACACTTTCCCATAAAATGGTAATTACAGTTGGCACATATGTGATAATTGCTTTGTGTGCTTTACAGAGACACCAATGACTACATGAGCATGTAGTTTGAACATCTTTACAACCCACTGAGAGGCAGTGGTAGAAGCTTGCATTGCATTCAGCCTCAACCCAAGAGCTCTCCATCATACCCCATTGTGAGCAAAACATCCCACTCACACCATGAAATTAACCAGTCACTTACAGGTGACAGTTCACCATATGTGCTCTACTGAGTAATATGTTGCCTGGACAAAAAACCTACAGTAACACAACACCTGGAAAATTCAAATACTCTTAGGGAATGCAAGATGAAGTTAAACGTGGAATCTAGACAACTGCATCACTGACATGGATTAGCTGACCGGTTTTAAAGTCACTGTTTAGAAATCGATATCTTTTGTCTATAAAGTTAAAGACATGAATATATGGCCCAGTAGGTACCCGTCTCAAAGTCATTTTTTTTTATTACTTCTGGGTTTGAGATCCACTTAGAGCTCTGACTAACTTGTCTGTGTGTGAGGGAAGGTACACAGTAGCTGTCCGCAAGTAGCTGCCTGCAGTGTAACTGTTGAGTTAAGAAAACATGCCCTGTTGCTTCCCATGCTGCTCCTCCTATGTTTCTGAAATGTGTGCCTCACTTGTTTGTGTGTCTCAATTCTGTAAATGTAAATCCGTATTTGTAAAGCGCGAACTACTCACCCTTACGGGTCTCAAGGCGCTGGGGGCCGTCGTGGAAATTAAGTGAGCTATTGCCCAGAGTCACATGGTGCTGAGCTGAGCTGCTGCAGGAGCCGGGGATCGAACCGTGAGCCCTGTGCTCCGAAGTCAGCTGCCCTGGCAGCTGCACCACACCTCTCCACATGGGAGGAATACATGTACCTAAGCTGTCTGAGCTGCATTTATTGTATGAATGTGTATGTGTGTATCTGTGAAGTTTGCACTGTTGCATGTGCTGCACATGTCCTGTCGTACAGGGATGGTGCACTGATGTTGGATGTGCTGTAACTGTTCTCCCTATGAGGGAACTTTCTACTGCTGGTGCTCGCACAATACCTGCATATGTGAAGCAGTGAAGCTTGCACAGCTGCTCCATGATCTGTAACTGTTTGTATGATGTAAATTGGCCCTACTGCCGCACGTACAATACCTGTTAAGCAACTTACTGATGGAGTTGACCCGGTTGGACTGGGGTAGAATGAGGCATTTGGTATTTTAATAAGGGTACTTTATAGGTTATTTAAAGAATGGAATATCGTGATTACATAATTTAATGAGTCTTAGATGATGAAGTGATTCATATTGTCTGATTTTAATAATTTTATGTCTCTTTGTTATGGTTTTAATTAACTATACAATAAACGTTACAATACAATACAATACCTGTTCTAGGTGAGAAAATAAAGCTTGCACTGGTGTTCCAGCTGCTGGAACTGTACTGTGAGAGAATTGTGCACTGCTGCTTGCACTATGCCTGGTATGTGTGAGGGAGTGAAGCTTGCACTGTTTCTTAATGAGCTTTAACGCTTGTTTGTATGAAGGACATTTTTTACTATTGCTGTGTGCGAAATACTGGTTGCATGTGAGAGTATAATGGGAAACAGCCATAACAACGCATGTCTTGCATCGCATGCCTTTACAATTCGGTTGTTACAATGACCGCGTTGTTACAACGCGAACCATTACATCGCAAGTCGTTTCAATGACTTGCTGTAGGGGATGCACTGGTGTTTGATTTAGAATCCAACACCTTCCCTGCTGTTGCACAAATTGGAGTAGGAATAGTAAGTTATACTATTCCTAAGTCCAGCGCTCCCTACAGCAAGTCGTTGAAATGACTTGCGATATAATAGTTTGCGTTGTAACAACGCGGTCGTTGTAATGACCGCGTTGTAAAGGCATGCGATGTAACGCATGCGAAGTAAAAGTATATATTCGGGTATAACGCACAGCTGTTGCATGTGCTGAAACGGTTGTTTATTTAGTGAAAAATTACAATATTGCTTCTCATGCAATACCTGTTCTATGTGTGGGATGGATGCTTGCACGGCTCCAGTTGCTGTAATAGTTTTTTGTATGATGAAAAAAGGCACTATTGCTGCTCATGCAATACATGGTCTATATATGGGAGGGAAGATTGCACTGCTGCTGCCTGAGCTATAACTGTTCTATTAATGTGAGGGGTGCTTAGATTTAAGGCACACACAGAGCAAACTGGCTTGATGTGCATGGGAGTGCACCCAGGATACACTGGGTGCAGACAGGTTCAATGTGACCTATTACAGCAAATGTGCTCTCCCCAATGCAGCTGTGAACTCACACCTTCCCTACTGAATTGCAGGTTAGCTGTTTGAAGCAGGTAGTTCGCCCCTCACTGTGCAGTTAATAATGTGGCCTCCTTTTGAACGGAGGACAGAGTCTTCGCTGCAGGCGGGTGCAGTGATTGGCTGTCCCCACATAGATGGGGGAGGGGGATGTCTGGAGAGTTCTTAGGACACCTGATGCCCCTTACATCAAATTGCCCTCAGGGAGCAAGCACACTGTGTGCCACCTCTATGAGACACACATCCAGTGTGTGTCCTGACATCCCATTCCCCTCTGCACCAGAGTCTATAATACAGCAACGTTGCAGAGGAAAGTTTTTCATCATTTGCATGGGGCCATGTCCCCTGAGATTGTACGGGTGCTATACATGTTTTGGTGCAATATGTATTAGAGAAGGGGAATCACAAGTGCCCGTGACCTCTTCTGCAAATCTAAAATGCCCCAGGGTGAACAAAACGGTGCATACGCCCATTGCACATCTGGAATGCTAGGTGCATTCTGTCCATGCTGTGCTAGGCCTCTGTATCAGTCGAGCTTGCACTGCTGCGTCCCTTGGTGCACATATTCTCCCTGCGGTTGCATGTGCTGCATGTATGGTGCTATAGAAAAAAACATATACATACATAGTGTGTATGAATGAAGCTTGGCTGCTTCTGTCCAGCCTGAACCGGTTATATGTGTATGGGCATGTTGCACTGTGGCGGTCTGCACAGTACATATTCTGTGTATGAGGGAAATGTACACTGCTACAGCTTAAGCTGCGCCTGTGGTTTGTGTGTGGGTAGATTGCACTGTGGCTGTCATTACTATTCAGGTTCTGTTTACGAGGGATGCTGTTGTCACCGCCTCTGTGCCTGTATGAGTGGGAAGCTTGCACTGCTGATGAATGATGATCAAGTTGTGCCATTACTATGCGAGGAGAAGCTTGAAATGCCGCTGCCGTGCGTGTTCCGGTCCTTGTTACAGTGAAGTTGTGTCTCATCTTCTCGTGCGTTTTCCTTGTTTTGTGAACACGTGAAGTAATTTATCCCCAGTTATACTCTCCCACCCTCCCCCAACATCCCCCCACACACTACCATTCACAAATAACCGCAGAAACACCCAGAACCAAATCTGCCACCTTTAGGGTGGCCTGACTCTCCGTGGTTTGCAGCAGGATGGAAGCTCTCACTAGTGCACCAGGTGAAGTGCACCGGGGCCAGGTTTGTGAGCGCCCCTCTGTCCCCCAAGTGTTTCCGCATTTCACTGCGTAACTGGGGACATGGGGGTCATTTCCCTTGGTTGAACTGAGGCACCAGGTGAGGTGAAAGTAATGGACAAGGTCTAAGAGGAAGCGAGGAGCTGGTGAGGTTACAGTGATGAAAAGGGGACACAGAAGCGGAAGTGGGCAGCGCGTGAGGTAGCACGGATGGGCGGAGAGCTGAAACGAGAAAGTGAGGCATGGGGACAGAGAAGAGGAAATGGGCAGCAGGTGAGGCAACAGTGATGGGAATGGGAAGACAGAGAAGAGGAAGTGGGCAGTGGATGAGGCTGCAGTGATTGAAAGGCGGCAGAGAAGAGGAGATTGGCAGAAGGGGAAGTCACAGTGATTAAAAGGTGCCAGGGAAGAGGAAGTGGGCAGCAGGTGAGGTAACACTGGTGGGCAGAGACGATAAAGTGGCATACTACTCACCGAAAGGGCCGCAGGGTGATGAAGCATCGTCCGACCATAATTGTCCCATCCGAGGTCACCGAGACCATGGCTCAAAAGTCATCCGACTGAACTGCGCAGGGGAGGGCAGCAGCGCTGGCGCTGACCCCGGGACGCATGACCCAGCAGCACTCCGGTCCCGACCGCCTGCTCCGAGCACGGAGGGTGACGTGAAGGCGCCGGTCGCGGAGACCTGAGACGGAACAAAAGCAATCCCAAAGTAGGAGGCGGAGGTAGAGCAATAGAGCCCGTGCCTACCAGGGAGGCAGCAGCAGGGCGCGGAGGCACCTGTCCACAGATGCGCGGGTACCACGGAGGCAGCAGCAGGGCGCGGAGGCAGCTGTCCACAGATGCGCGGGTACCACGGAGGCAGCAGCAGGGTGCGGAGGCACCTGTCCACAGATGCGCGGGTACCAGGGAGGCAGCAGCAGGGCACGGAGGCAGCTGTCCACAGATGCGCGGGTACCAGGGAGGCAGCAGCAGGGCGTGGAGGCAGCTGTCCACAGATGCGCTGGTACCAGGGAGGCAGCAGCAGGGCGCGGAGGCAGCTGTCCACAGATGCGCGGGTACCACGGAGGCAGCAGCAGGGCGCGGAGGCAGCTGTCCACAGATGCGCGGGTACCAGGGAGGCAGCAGCAGGGCGCGGAGGCAGCTGTCCACAGATGTGCGGGTACCACGGAGGCAGCAGCAGGGCGCGGAGGCAGCTGTCCACAGATGCGCGGGTACCAGGGAGGCAGCAGCAGGGCGCGGAGGCAGCTCTCCACAGATGCGCGGGTACCACGGAGGCAGCAGCAGGGCGCGGAGGCTGGCGTGTCACGCATGCAGCTGTCCACAGATGCGTGGGTACCACGGAGGCAGCAGCAGGGCACGGAGGCACCTGTCCACAGATGCGCGGGTACCACGGAGGCAGCAGCAGGGCGCGGAGGCAGCTGTCCACAGATGCGCGGGTACCACGGAGGCAGCAGCAGGGCACGGAGGCTGGCGTGTCACGCATGCAGCTGTCCACAGATGCGCGGGTACCACAGAGGCAGCAGCAGGGCGCGGAGGCAGCTGTCCACAGATGCGCGGGTACCATGGAGGCAGCAGCAGGGCGCGGAGGCACCTGTCCACAGATGTGCGGGTACCAGGGAGGCAGCAGCAGGGTGCGGAGGCTGGCGTGTCACGCATGCAGCTGTCCACAGATGCGTGGGTACCACGGAGGCAGCAGCAGGGCGCAGAGGCACCTGTCCACAGATGCGCGGGTACCACGGAGGCAGCAGCAGGGCGCGGAGGCAGCTGTCCACATATGCGTGGGTACCAGGGAGGCAGCAGCAGGGCGCGGAGGCAGCTGTCCACAGATGCGCGGGTACCACGGAGGCAGCAGCAGGGCGCGGAGGCTGGCGTGTCACGCATGCAGCTGTCCACAGATGCGTGGGTACCACGGAGGCAGCAGCAGGGCGCGGAGGCAGCTGTCCACAGATGCGCGGGTACCAGGGAGGCAGCAGCAGGGCGCGGAGGCAGCTGTCCACAGATGGGTGGGTACCACGGAGGCAGCAGCAGGGCACGGAGGCAGCTGTCCACAGATGCGCGGGTACCACGGAGGCAGCAGCAGGGCGCGGAGGCTGGCGTGTCACGGAGGCAGCTGTCCACAGATGCGCGGGTACCACGAAGGAAGCAGCAGGGCGCGGAGGCTGGCGTGTCACGGAGGCAGCTGTCCACAGATGCGCGGGTACCACGGAGGCAGCAGCATGGCGGGGAGGCAGCTGTCCACAGATGCGCGGGTACCACGGAGGCAGCAGCAGGGCGCGGAGGCTGGCGTGTCACGCATGCAGCTGTTCACAGATGCGCGGGTACCACGGAGGCAGCAGCAGGGCGTGGAGGCAGCTGTCCACAGATGCGCGGGTACCAGGGAGGCAGCAGCAGGGCGCGGAGGCAGCTGTCCACAGATGCGCGGGTACCACGGAGGCAGCAGCAGGGCGCGGAGGCTGGCGTGTCACGCATGCAGCTGTCCACAGATGCGTGGGTACCACGGAGGCAGCAGCAGGGCGTGGAGGCACCTGTCCACAGATGTGCGGGTACCACGGAGGCAGCAGCAGGGCACGGAGGCAGCTGTCCACATATGCGCGGGTACCAGGGAGGCAGCAGCAGGGCACGGAGGCAGCTGTCCACAGATGCGCGGGTACCACGGAGGCAGCAGCAGGGCGCGGAGGCTGGCGTGTCACGCATGCAGCTGTCCACAGATGCGTGGGTACCACGGAGGCAGCAGCAGGGCGCGGAGGCAGCTGTCCACAGATGCGCGGGTACCAGGGAGGCAGCAGCAGGGCGCGGAGGCACCTGTCCACAGATGCGCGGGTACCACGGAGGCAGCAGCAGGGCGCGGAGGCAGCTGTCCACAGATGCGCGGGTACCACGGAGGCAGCAGCAGGGTGCGGAGGCACCTGTCCACAGATGCGCGGGTACCAGGGAAGCAGCAGCAGGGCACGGAGGCAGCTGTCCACAGATGCGCGGGTACCAGGGAGGCAGCAGCAGGGCGCGGAGGCAGCTGTCCACAGATGCGCGGGTACCACGGAGGCAGCAGCAGGGCGCGGAGGCTGGCGTGTCACGCATGCAGCTGTCCACAGATGCGTGGGTACCACGGAGGCAGCAGCAGGGCGCGGAGGCACCTGTCCACAGATGTGCGGGTACCACGGAGGCAGCAGCAGGGCACGGAGGCAGCTGTCCACATATGCGCGGGTACCAGGGAGGCAGCAGCAGGGCACGGAGGCAGCTGTCCACAGATGCGTGGGTACCACGGAGGCAGCAGCAGGGCGCGGAGGCTGGCGTGTCATGCATGCAGCTGTCCACAGATGCGTGGGTACCACGGAGGCAGCAGCAGGGCGCGGAGGCAGCTGTCCACAGATGCGCGGGTACCAGGGAGGCAGCAGCAGGGCGCGGAGGCAGCTGTCCACAGATGCGCGGGTACCACGGAGGCAGCAGCAGGGCGCGGAGGCAGCTGTCCACAGATGCGCGGGTACCACGGAGGCAGCAGCAGGGCGCGGAGGCTGGCGTGTCACGGAGGCAGCTGTCCACAGATGCGCGGGTACCACGGAGGCAGCAGCAGGGCACGGAGGCTGGCGTGTCACGGAGGCTGCTGTTCACAGATGCGCAGGTACCACGGAGGCAGCAGCAGGGCGCGGAGGCTGGCGTGTCACAGAGGCAGCTGTCCACAGATGCGTGGGTACCACGGAGGCAGCAGCATGCCGCGGAGGCAGCTGTCCACAGATGCGCGGGTACCACGGAGGCAGCAGCAGGGCGCGGAGGCTGGCGTGTCACGCATGCAGCTGTTCACAGATGCGCGGGTACCACGGAGGCAGCAGCAGGGTGCGGAGGCAGCTGTCCACAGATGCGCGGGTACCACGGAGGCAGCAGCAGGGCGCGGAGGCAGCTGTCCACAGATGCGCAGGTACCACGGAGGCAGCAGCAGGGCGCGGAGGCTGGCGTGTCACGCATGCAGCTGTCCACAGTTGCGCGGGTACCACGGAGGCAGCAGCAGGGCGCGGAGGCAGCTGTCCACAGATGCGCGGGTACCGCGGAGGCAGCAGCAGTGCGTGGAGGCAGCTGTCCACAGATGCGCGGGTACCACGGAGGCAGCAGCAGGGCACAGAGGCTGGCGTGTCATGGAGGCAGCTGTCCACAGATGCGCGGGTACCACGGAGGCAGCAGCAGGGCGTGGAGGCTGGCGTGTCACGGAGGCAGCTGTCCACAGATGCGCGGGTACCACGGAGGCAGCAGCAGGGTGCGGAGGCAGCTGTCCACAGATGCGCGGGTACCTCGGAGGCAGCAGCAGGGCGCGGAGGCTGGCGTGTCATGCATGCAGCTGTCCACAGATGCGCGGGTACCACGGAGGCAGCAGCAGGGCGCGGAGGCAGCTGTCCACAGATGCGCGGGTACCGCGGAGGCAGCAGCAGTGCGCGGAGGCAGCTGTCCACAGATGCGAGGGTACCACGGAGGCAGTGGTGCTTCACAGAGTCAGGTGCTCCACAAGGTCACAGGATGTCCCACGGAGGCGTGTGTTCCGCAGAACCTGTCGGGTATTGCAAAAAAAAATAGGCGTATCCCGGAGTAAAGTGTTCCGCGGATGCAGGTATCCCTCAGAGTCAGACAAGTATCCCGCAGACCGGTGCTCCATCCAGAATCAGTGCGTCCACTGAGTAGGTGTTCCTCTGAGGTATGTGTAAATGGAGGAAGCCGTACCTCGGAGCCAGCGGTGCTCAGTGAAGGCGCCTTCCTCCGAGGCCGGTGTTGGCGGACGCGCCAGTTCCTCTTTCAGGACCACCTTTCCGCCTGTCGCGTTTTATGGCCTCTTCCTCCACCAGGGGAGGCGGGACTGGGAAGCAGGGTGGTAGGGTGGCAGGAGAGTCACGAGTCAGCATTGTGTGTGAGGAGGAGGTGTCAGACTGCCAATACTCACAGCCACACATCACCTGCGGCGGAGGCTCAAAGCGCAGGTACGTACAGGGAAGTGATGAGCATCCCACTGGCGTCCCGTGGGGACCCGCGAGGACACGCTGTACCACGCAGAAGAGTCCGGATACAGAGTCTCGCTGCAGTGCTGTCCTAAGGAAGTGTTTGTGATCAGACGCAAAGCACCTGTGTCCACTAGAGAAGTGTTGGTGATCAGACGCACAGCACCTGTGTCCACTAGAGAAGTGTTGGTGATCAGACGCACAGCACCTGTGTCCACTAGAGAAGTGTTGGTGATCAGACGCACAGCACCTGTGTCCACTAGAGAAGAGTTGGTGATCAGACGCACAGCACCTGTGTCCACTAGAGAAGTGTTGGTGATCAGACGCACAGCACCTGTATCCTACAGAGAAGTGTTGGTGATCAGACGCACAGCACCTGTATCCTACAGAGAAGTGTTGGTGATCAGACGCACAGCACCTGTGTCCACTAGAGAAGAGTTGGTGATCAAACGCACAGCACCTGTGTCCACTAGAGAAGTGTTGATGATCAGACGCACAGCACCTGTGTCCTACAGAGAAGTGTTGGTGATCAGACTCACGTCACCTGTGTCCTACAGAGAAGTGTTGGTGATCAGACTCACGTCACCTGTGTCCTACAGAGAAGTGTTGGTGATCAGACTCACGTCACCTGTGTCCTACAGAGAAGTGTTGGTGATCAGACTCACGTCACCTGTGTCCACTAGAGAAGTGTTGGTGATCAGACGCACGTCACCTGTGTCCACTAGAGAAGTGTTGGTGATCAGACGCACAGCACCTGTGTCCACTAGAGAAGAGTTGGTGATCAGACGCACAGCACCTGTGTCCACTAGAGAAGAGTTGGTGATCAGACGCACAGCACCTGTGTCCTACAGAGAAGTGTTGGTGATCAGACTCACGTCACCTGTGTCCTACAGAGAAGTGTTGGTGATCAGACTCATGTCACCTGTGTCCTACAGAGAAGTGTTGGTGATCAGATGCACGTCACCTGTGTCCACTAGAGAAGTGTTGGTGATCAGATGCACAGCACCTGTGTCCTACAGAGAAGTGTTGGTGATCAGACTCACGTCACCTGTGTCCTACAGAGAAGTGTTGGTGATCAGACTCACGTCACCTGTGTCCTACAGAGAAGTGTTGGTGATCAGACTCACGTCACCTGTGTCCTACAGAGAAGTGTTGGTGATCAGACGCACGTCACCTGTGTCCACTAGAGAAGTGTTGGTGATCAGACGCACAGCACCTGTGTCCACTAGAGAAGAGTTGGTGATCAGACGCACAGCACCTGTGTCCTACAGAGAAGTGTTGGTGATCAGACTCACGTCACCTGTGTCCTACAGAGAAGTGTTGGTGATCAGACTCACGTCACCTGTGTCCTACAGAGAAGTGTTGGTGATCAGACGCACGTCACCTGTGTCCACTAGAGAAGTGTTGGTGATCAGACGCACAGCACCTGTATCCTACAGAGAAGTGTTGGTGATCAGACGCACAGCACCTGTGTCCACTAGAGAAGAGTTGGTGATCAGACGCACAGCACCTGTGTCCACTAGAGAAGTGTTGATGATCAGACGCACAGCACCTGTATCCTACAGAGAAGTGTTGGTGATCAGACGCACAGCACCTGTGTCCTACAGAGAAGTGTTGGTGATCAGACGCACAGCACCTGTGTCCTACAGAGAAGTGTTGGTGATCAGACGCACAGCACCTGTGTCCACTAGAGAGGTGTTGGTGATCAGACTCACGTCACCTGTGTCCACTAGAGAAGTGTTGGTGATCAGACGCACAGCACCTGTATCCTACAGAGAAGTGTTGGTGATCAGACGCACAGCACCTGTGTCCTACAGAGAAGTGTTGGTGATCAGACGCACAGCACCTGTGTCCTACAGAGAAGTGTTGGTGATCAGACTCACGTCACCTGTGTCCACTAGAGAAGTGTTGGTGATCAGACGCACAGCACCTGTATCCTACAGAGAAGTGTTGGTGATCAGACGCACAGCACCTGTGTCCACTAGAGAAGAGTTGGTGATCAGATGCACAGCACCTGTGTCCACTAGAGAAGTGTTGGTGATCAGACAATCAGCACCTGTATCCTACAGAGAAGTGTTGGTGATCAGACGCACAGCACCTGTATCCTACAGAGAAGTGTTGGTGATCAGACGCACAGCACCTGTGTCCTACAGAGAAGTGTTGGTGATCAGACGCACAGCACCTGTGTCCTACAGAGAAGTGTTGGTGATCAGACGCACAGCACCTGTGTCCACTAGAGAGGTGTTGGTGATCAGACTCACGTCACCTGTGTCCACTAGAGAAGTGTTGGTGATCAGACGCACAGCACCTGTATCCTACAGAGAAGTGTTGGTGATCAGACGCACAGCACCTGGGTCCTACAGAGAAGTGTTGGTGATCAGACGCACAGCACCTGTGTCCACTAGAGAAGTGTTGGTGATCAGACGCACAGCACCTGTGTCCTACAGAGAAGTGTTGGTGATCAGACGCACAGCACCTGTGTCCACTAGAGAAGTGTTGGTGATCAGACGCACAGCACCTGTGTCCTACAGAGAAGTGTTGGTGATCAGACACACAGCACCTGTGTCCTACAGAGAAGTGTTGGTGATCAGACGCACAGCACCTGTGTCCACTAGAGAAGTGTTGGTGATCAGACTCACGTCACCTGTGTCCACTAGAGAAGTGTTGGTAATCAGACGCACAGCACCTGTATCCTACAGAGAAGTGTTGGTGATCAGACGCACAGCACCTGTGTCCACTAGAGAAGAGTTGGTGATCAGACGCACAGCACCTGTGTCCACTAGAGAAGTGTTGGTGATCAGACTCACGTCACCTGTGTCCACTAGAGAAGTGTTGGTAATCAGACGCACAGCACCTGTATCCTACAGAGAAGTGTTGGTGATCAGACGCACAGCACCTGTGTCCACTAGAGAAGAGTTGGTGATCAGACGCACAGCACCTGTGTCCACTAGAGAAGTGTTGGTGATCAGACGCACAGCACCTGTGTCCTACAGAGAAGTGTTGGTGATCAGACGCACAGCACCTGTGTCCTACAGAGAAGTGTTGGTGATCAGACGCACAGCACCTGTGTCCACTAGAGAGGTGTTGGTGATCAGACTCACGTCACCTGTGTCCACTAGAGAAGTGTTGGTGATCAGACGTACAGCACCTGTATCCTACAGAGAAGTGTTGGTGATCAGACGCACAGCACCTGTGTCCACTAGAGAAGAGTTGGTGATCAGACGCACAGCACCTGTGTCCACTAGAGAAGTGTTGGTGATCAGACGCACAGCACCTGTATCCTACAGAGAAGTGTTGGTGATCAGACGCACAGCACCTGTGTCCACTAGAGAAGTGTTGGTGATCAGACGCACAGCACCTGTGTCCTACAGAGAAGTGTTGGTGATCAGACGCACAGCACCTGTGTCCTACAGAGAAGTGTTGGTGATCAGACGCACAGCACCTGTGTCCTACAGAGAAGTGTTGGTGATCAGACGCACAGCACCTGTGTCCTACAGAGAAGTGTTGGTGATCAGACGCACGTCACCTGTGTCCACTAGAGAAGAGTTGGTGATCAGACGCACAGCACCTGTGTCCACTAGAGAAGAGTTGGTGATCAGACGCACAGCACCTGTGTCCACTAGAGAAGTGTTGGTGATCAGACGCACAGCACCTGTGTCCTACAGAGAGCTGTTGGTGATCAGACGCACAGCACCTGTGTCCTACAGAGAGGTGTTGGTGATCAGACGCACAGCACCTGTATCCTACAGAGAGGTGTTGGTGATCAGACGCACAGCACCTGTATCCTACAGAGAGGTGTTGGTGATCAGATGCACAGCACCTGTATCCTACAGAGAAGTGTTGGTGATCAGACGCACAGCACCTGTATCCTACAGAGAAGTGTTGGTGATCAGACGCACAGCACCTGTGTCCACTAGAGAAGTGTTGGTGATCAGACGCACAGCACCTGTGTCCACTAGAGAGGTGTTGGTGATCCGACTCACGTCACCTGTGTCCACTAGAGAAGTGTTGGTGATCAGACGCCCAGCACCTGTATCCTACAGAGAAGTGTTGGTGATCAGACGCACAGCACCTGTGTCCTACAGAGAAGTGTTGGTGATCAGACGCACAGCACCTGTGTCCACTAGAGAAGTGTTGGTGATCAGACGCACAGCACCTGTGTCCTACAGAGAAGTGTTGGTGATCAGACGCACAGCACCTGTGTCCACTAGAGAAGTGTTGGTGATGAGACGCACAGCACCTGTGTCCACTAGAGAAGTGTTTGTGATCAGACTAACCCTGGGCGAAGTGCTACGCTACGCTCGCGTAGTTTGCGAAGTTTGCGCTACTTCGCACAACGCGAATTGCACGTAGCACAGTGCAAACACGCGTAGCGTAGCGTAGTGCCGCGGTCATTTTTGCTTGCTCGCAGTCCTCAACGTCAAGTTGGCGACCGCGAGCAAGCAAAATGACATCCCGGCGAGACTTTTTCCTCGTTCGCGATCAGCAACATCAAGTTGCCGATCGCGAGCGTGGAAAATAAACCTCCCGGCGAGATTCTCAACGCGGGGAGGTCAGGTTTCTCATTGCGAGTGGTCGCGTATGCTCGCGACCGCTCGCGATGAGAAACTACCAGTCCGCGTTGAGAAAGCTGCCGCTCGAGTAAAAATCTACTCGAGCGGCAGTAAAAGACAGCTCGCACTGTGCAAGTTGCCGTTTTCAATGATTGCACAGTGCGGACAAGCATCCGGCACTGTGCAATCATTGCGAACAGTGCGCTACGCAGTTCGCGTAGTGCTACGCGAAGCTTGCGTAGTGCGAACTGCACTTTGCGTAGCTTCGCGAAGCATTACTTCGCAAACTACGCCCAGCCTTAGATCAGACGCAAAGCACCTGTGTCCACTAGAGAAGTGTTGGTGATCAGATGCACAGCACCTGTGTCCACTAGAGAAGTGTTGGTGATCAGACGCACAGCACCTGTATCCTACAGAGAGGTGCCGCTACTCAGTCTCAAAGCTTGTGCATCCCGCAAAGAAATGCTCCGTGACAACACATCTGTATCACAGGAAAGTGTTGGTGTCCTCCCCCACCCCCCCTCAAGCACCTGCATCTCATACAGAAGTGTTGGCAGTCAGTCAATCAATCATTTATAAAGCGCAGCAAAACACCCGTGAGGGTCTCAAGGCGCTGGGGTTGCTGGTTGCAGTCTGTAAACCCCACTAGTCTGCAGAGAAGTACCGGTGTTTAGTCCCAAAGCAATTGTACCCCGTAAAGTAGTGCTGTTGCCTAGTCTCACAGCACGCGTATCTTGCGGAAAGGTACTTGTACTAGGTCTTATAGCATCACCAGTCTGCAAAGAAAGGCCACAAGATCTATGTTCCCCGAAGAGAAGTGCGGATTCTCACAGCCTCGATTATCCAGCCAAGAAGTGCTGGGACTCTGCATCGAACCACCTGTATCCTGCACAGAAGTACGCGTCCTTAGTCTTACAGCACCCATGTACTCTGCAGAGAAGTGTTAGTGCAGTGTCATCGCACTATTGTCCCCCATAGACGTGCAGCTGCACATTCTCAAAGCACCTGTACTCTGCAGAGAAATCTTAATACTAAGTCTCAGTTTCCCAAGGAGAAGTGCTGGTACTTACTCTTAAAGCACCCGCATTCTGACAGAAGTGCCACAAGGGATCCTCGCACCTTTGTCCTGAGGAGAAGTGCTGGTTCTCAGAGCCTCAAAGCACTTCTATCCTACAGTAGTGGCGCTACAGGAGTGCCACAGTTTCACCGCACCTGGGTCCTGCAGAGATGCCATATCCGTTGTTTTCAGTGGCCTGAGTGATATAGTTCACCTCACATATCCATCAATTTACCATTCAAGTGGTACCGGTGCTCAGAACCGGTAAGCTCCAGTCTCCATGGCCCCGGGAGCACGGAGGGGCCCACTCTTTGATCTCTCACAGCCCGCACAGAAGTCGTTACTAGTGACAGGTGCCACACGCCCAAGCCGAGGGAGGTAGCGCCCTCGGAACGGACAGGGCCGGCGATAAACACCTGAGCCGGGGTCTTGTCCAGGTCAGGGAGCCTTCCGTTGAGCTCGTCTACTATGGAGGTTCCCCATCTCTCCCATCATCCTCGTAGTCTCCTGGTAAACCGGTCTGTCCTGATGCCTTGGTGCACCTTTTTCTCTCTCACGCCGTGCCTCTGAAGCCTCTCGTGCTGGAGGTCAAAGCCAGGGCGCTCCCCCTGCTGCCGGGGCTGCCCGTGTCACCATGCCTCCGCCAGGTGCCATCTGCTCCCGCCTAGTTATGGTGAGATCGGACTGCATTGTTTGCAGCTCATGCAGAGGTGGCGGCCGCCGAGGCAAAACACCGACTCCGCAGTAACAATGTAAGGTTAGGGCGCCACAGAGTGACGGCTCTCAAAGGTGCCGGTCTTCGTCGCAAAGCCAGGGTGAGTCGAAGTATATATATATATATATTCACTGAAAAAACCATAGGTTTCAGACACGTTATAGTTACAAATTAGCATTTAAAAAACCTTTGAAATTCACTGAAAAAACCATAGGTTTCAGACACGTTATAGTTACAAATTAGCATTTAAAAAACCTTTGAAATTCACTGAAAAAACCATAGGTTTTAGGGACAGTTATAGTTACTTGGACATTGCACTCGTACAAAACCCGTGAAATTCCCCGTTATAGTTAGTTCAGCTAACTATAACTCGCGCCCCGCAATGCACTGCTGATGACGTCACATATTACATCACTCATGACATGGTCAGTGACATCACTGATGACATCACTGATGACATCTCAAATGACATCACTGATGACATCATCCAGTGACTGTGTGTTTCTGTAAAGTTTAAATATTTTTAATATATATAGGAAAAGACGTATTGAAGAATGAGTGGGTGTGTAAGTGTCTGTATGGATGATTTAGTAGGTGCGTGACTGACTCTATAAGTGAGTGATTTAACGTATCTTACTGAATGCATGGGTTAGTGACTAATCTGGGTGAATGTCTGTATCCGTCTGTCTGTTGCTGTGTAAGTGGCTGCATGTGTTTGTGAATAGCTAAATGAGTGTCTATATGAGTTATTGAATGCTTGTCTGAGTATCTGTATGGGTGCCTGAGTGTTTGTGTGGGAGGGGTGTGTGCAACTCTGTGCATAGATGTGTGAGTGGGTGATTCACTGGGTGGATGGTTTCAAGAGTGCATCTGTGATAGACTGTATGGGTGGGTAAGTGTGTGTAAGAGTGTGTTAGTGAGTGAATGTATGTCCCAGTGGTACATGTGTGAGTAACTACATATGTGAAAGGCAGTATATATGTGTGTTGGAGTATATAAATAGCTATAAGCAAGAGTGAGTGATTGTGATAGTGGCTGTATGGATGAGTGTGTGCTTGTATCAGTGATTGTATAAGAGCGTAACAATGTGATACTATTTGTATGAGTAAGTGAGCTGGTGTGTGTATAACTGTATAGGTGAGTAAATGGCAGTGTGTTTAATTATTTGCATGACTGACTAGGTGTCTGAGTATCTCTATGGATGAGTGGCGTTGTTTGAGTGTCTATATAGGAGTAAGAGTGCATATGATAGTCCTGTACTGAGTGACCGTAAGTATGAGTGACTGTACGGGTGAGTGAGTGGATGTGTTTGTGTAGACCTAAGAATCAGTGAGTGGGTATGTAGTTATTGGTGTTGGAGTGTCTATGGTTTTGCGAATGGCAGTCTGTAATTTAGAGTGGGTGTATCAAAGATTATATTAGGGTGTGAGGAGGTGCATCAGATTATCACGTGGATGATGTCATCAGTGATGTCATTTGAGATGTCATCAGTGATGTCATCAGTGATGTCACTGACCATGTCATGAGTGATGTAATATGTGACGTCATCAGCAGTGCATTGCGGGGCGCGAGTTATAGTTAGCTGAACTAACTATAACGGGGGAATTTCACGGGTTTTGTACGAGTGCAATGTCCAAGTAACTATAACTGTCCCTAAAACCTATGGTTTTTTCAGTGAATTTCAAAGGTTTTTTAAATGCTAATTTGTAACTATAACGTGTCTGAAACCTATGGTTTTTTCAGTGAATTTCAAAGGTTTTTTAAATGCTAATTTGTAACTATAACGTGTCTGAAACCTATGGTTTTTTCAGTGAATTTCAAAGGTTTTTTAAATGCTAATTTCTAACTATAACGTGCCTGATACCTACGGTTTTTTCAGTGAATTTCAAAGGTTTTGTAAATGACAATTTTTAAATGTATTAATTGTTATATTAATTTTTTTCATACTGATTTACTACATTTTTAGAAACAATTTTTTTTTACATATTTTATTTTTAAATTACATTGTAATTACATTATACATTACATTACAAAAAATACTTTCTCAGAATGAATTACTTTAGTTTAAATACTTTGCACATAGGCAATAGACTTTTAAGTACAGTAGTTACAGTTGTTGCAATGGGCAACACATTTTCAAACACAATGCAACATTCAGCTCAATGTGAATTTCTAGTTAAATGCAATTAGTTACTTTATGGATTACTTTTCTAACCACAGGACTGGATCCTAGATTCAGTCCTGGTACATCTCCTGTAAACAGTTGAGTAAAAGCGTTTTGGTTACAGTCGTGATTTTTAAGGAATATTATTGTATTTTAAAAGTTGACACTTAGAAACTTTTTCTCATAGAATCACCAATGTTATCCTATGGAAGGAAATTCACTTAGCAGGTAAAAACTGTTATCGTTACTTTTTCTTACTCAGTGTTGGATCCTGGATCCAGCACTGGTGCATCTCCTGTAAACAGTTGAAAGAATGCGTTTAAGTCATACAGGTGATTTTTAAGGAATATTTGTAGTTTGTAAAAATCAACACTTTGAAACTTTTTTGCTGAAAACCAGACAATGGATTCCTATGGAAGAAAATATAAGTTACTGGTAAGTACGGTTACAATTACTTTTCAGGGTCAGTGCTGGGCTAAAAGATGCAGCACTGGGTTCTCTCCTGATAACAGGTGAGTAAATTGGTATTCGTACTTTGGTTGATTTTAGAGGAATATTATAAAGTTCAAAAACTCCACACTTAGAAGAATTTCCAAGTGAAACCAGTCAATGTTAGCCTATGAAGGTAATTCAAGTTACTGGTAAGTACGGTTAAAATTACTTTTCAGGATTAGTACTGGGCTGAAAGATGCAGCACTGAGGTCTCTCCTGATAACAGGTCAGTAAATCGGAATTCATATTTCGGCTGATTTTAGAGGAATATTTTAAAGTTCCAAAACTCCACACTTAGAAGAATTTCCAAGTGAAACCAGTCAATGTTAGCCTATGGAAGGAAATTCAAGTTACTGGTAAGTACGGTTAAAATTACTTTTCAGGACCAGTACTGGGCTGAAAGATACAGCACTGAGGTCTCTCCTTATAACAGGTGAGTAAATCGGAATTCGTATTTCGGCTGATTTTAGAGGAATATTTGTATGTTTCAAAAATCAACACTTAGAAACTTTTTCAGCAAAAAGCAGGCAATGATATCCTATGGAAGGAAATTCAAGTTACTGGTAAGTACGGTTAAAATTACTTTTGAGGATCAGTACTGGGCTGAAAGATGCAGCACTGAGGTCTCTCCTGATAACAGGTGAGTAAATCGGAATTCGTATTTCGGATGATTTTAGAAGAATATTTGCACAATGGTGAAGGGAGGGGGCGGGGCCTGAGGTGACATCTGTGCAAACGCGCCCGGTGGCGCGTTTTAAGTTGGGGGATTAAGTCCCCTTGAATCCTGAGGGTCCCTAGGGGACAACTAGCCCACCAGGAACCTCCAATATGCGCCAGGGGCTGCGTTGCAGAGACGTGTAGAGAGGCCACACCCCTTTTACACCTCTCTGCAACGCAGCTCTGTGGCGCTTTCTGGATGTACCTGTTGGGCTAGTTGGCCCCAGGGACCCTCAGGATTGAAGGGGATTTAATTCCCCATCTTAAAACGCGCCACGGGGCCTGTTTGCACACATGTCACCTGAAGCCCCGCCCCTCCCTTCACCACTGTGCAAACGCGCCCCGTGGCGCGTTTTAAGTTGGGGGATTAAGTCCCTTGAATCCTGAGGGTCCCCGGAGTCCAACTAGCCCACCATATACCTCCAAAAAGCGCCACAGAGCTGCGTTGCAGAGAGGTGTAAAAGGGGTGTGGCCTCTCTACACGTCTCTGCAACGCAGCCCCTGGCGCATATTGGAGGTTCCTGGTGGGCTAGTTGGCCCCAGGGACCCCCAGTATTCAAGGGGAATTCGTTCCCCCTCTGCAAACGCGCCAGGGGCGCGTTTGCAGAGTGGTGAAGGAAGGGGCGGGGCCTGCGGGCCGATCGTTTTTTTTTTTTTTTGTCCCCTGAAGGGGGGTTGTGTGGCCCCCCTTCCTTTTTCCTGTGTTTTTTGTCCCTGGGGACCCCATCCCCCAGGGCCTTACCCCTTTTTTAAATTTAATTTTATTTAAAAAACGGGAAGGGGGCCGCGTGGCCCCCTTCCCTGGGCCTGTATTGGCCCCGGGGACCCCATCCCCGGGGCATGGCCTTTTTTATTTTCTTGGGAGGGGGCTGCGTGGCCCCCTCCTCAGGCCATTTAAGGCCCCGGGGACCCCATCCCCGGGGCCGGCCTTTCCATTTTTTTTTCTTTTTTTTTTTCTTTTTTGGGGAGGGGGCCGCGTGGCCCCCTCCTGGGCCACTACTTGCCCCGGGGACCCCATCCCCGGGGCTGGCCCTCTCCGTTGGGGACTGTGGGGGGTCCCCAATCCCCCCACAGTCCCGCCGGCTCCCCACGTCCCTTGGGAGCCGGCATTGCTGTTCCACATGGGGAGCAGCTGACATGCTGCTCCCCATGTGGAAAGCAGTCGGCTTTGGATATTGGAAGAGAGCAGGTTTCCTGCTCTCTCTTCCAATATCCAAAGCAGTTTGCATATGGCAGGACGGGAGCCGCGAGGCTCCCGTCCTGCCATAGCAAACTACAGTGTCCCGGGGGTAGGCACCCCGGGACACTGCAGGAGCCGGCCCTGGGGGGTGGACCCCAGGGCCATCAAGGGCTCCAGGAGGGGGCCGCGCGGCCCCCCTCCCTACATCAGCACAGCCCCGGGGAGGTGGTGGTCCCCGGGGCTTCGGGGTCCAAAATGGACCCCCATTTTAATTTGTTAGTGCCCCGGGGAGGTGGCGGTCCCGGGGCGTGTGGGGGCTGGAGCCCCCACACAGGTTGTTTAATTTTTTTAAAAAGCCCCGGGAGGTGGTGGTCCCGGGGCTGCGGGAGGGCTCAGAGCCCTCCCGCACCATTTTAAAAGAAAGCCCCGGGGGTGGCGGTCCCCGGGGCTTGGGGGCCCTTTGAGGCCCCCACACATAAAATTAAACCCCCCACCATGCCCCCGGGACTTGGGCCACCCGGGGCAAAATACATCCGAAGCGCGGAGACACTACCCCCAGCATGACCCCCTACACTACACAAACACCACTGCACTACCCTAAACCCTAAAACACTACCCCAGCACGACCCCCTACACTACACAAGCACCACTGCACTAACCTAAAACCTAAAACACTACCCCCAGCACGACCCCCTACACTACACAAACACCACTGCACTACCTTAAACCCTAAAACACTACCCCCAGCATGACCCCCTACACTACCCAAACACCACTGCACTAACCTAAATCCTAAAACACTACCCCCAGCACGACCCCCTACACTACCCAAACACCACTGCACTACCCTAAAACATGACCCCCTACACTACACAAACACCACTGCACTACCCTAAACCATAAAACACTACCCCCAGCATGACCCCCTACACTACACAAGCACCACTGCACTACCCTAAACCCTAAAACACTACCCCCAGCACGACCCCCTACACTGCCCGAACACCACTGCACTGCCCTAAACCCTGAAACACCACCCCCAGCATGACCCCTACACTGCCCGAACACCACTGCACTGCCCTAAACCCTGAAACACTACCCCCAGCAAGACCTCCTACACTGCCCGAACACCACTGCACTGCCCTAAACCCTGAAACATCACCCCCAGCAAGACCCCCTACACTGCCCGAACACCACTGCCCTAAACCCTGAAACACCACCCCCAGCACGACCCCCTACACTGCCCGAACACCACTGCACTGCCCTAAACCCTGAAACACCACCCCCAGCACGACCCCCTACACTGCCCGAACACCACTGCACTGCCCTAAACCCTGAAACACCATCCCCTGCACGACCCCCTACACTGCACGAACACCACTGCACTGCCCTAAACCCTGAAACACTACCCCCAGCAAGACCCCCTACACTGCCCGAACACCACTGCACTGCCCTAAACCCTGAAACACTACCCCCAGCAAGACCCCCTACACTGCCCGAACACCACTGCACTGCCCTAAACCCTGAAACACCACCCCCAGCAAGACCCCTAAACTGCCCGAACACCACTGCACTGCCCTAAACCCTGAAACACCAGCCCCAGCACGACCCCTGCACTGCCCGAACACCACTGCACTGCCCTAAACCCTGAAACACCACCCCCTGCACGACCCCTACACTGCCCGAACACCACTGCACTGCCCTAAACCCTGAAACACCACCACCAGCATGACCCCCTACACTGCACGAACACCACTGCACTGCCCTAAACCCTGAAACACTACCCCCAGTAAGACCCCCTACACTGCCCGAACACCACTGCCCTAAACCCTGAAACACCACCCCCAGCAAGACCCCCTACACTGCCCGTACACCACTGCACTGCCCTAAACCCTGAAACACCACCCGCAGCATAACCCCCTACACTGCCCGAACACCACTGCACTGCCCTAAACCCTGAAACACCACCCCCTGCACGACCCCCTACACTGCCCGAACACCACTGCACTGCCCTAAACCATGAAACACCATCCCCAGCACGACCCCCTACACTGCACGAACACCACTGCACTGCCCTAAACCCTGAAACACTACCCCCAGCAAGACCCCCTACACTGCCCGAACACCACTGCACTGCCTTAAACCCTGAAACACTACCCCCAGCAAGACCCCCTACACTGCCCGAACACCACTGCACTGCCCTAAACCCTGAGACACCACCCCCAGCAAGACCCCCTACACTGCCCGAACACCACTGCACTGCCCTAAACCCTGAAACACCAGCCCCAGCACGACCCCTACACTGCCCGAACACCACTGCACTGCCTAAACCCTGAAACACCACCCCCTGCACGACCCCCTACACTGCCCGAACACCACTGCACTGCCCTAAACCCTGAAACACCACCCCCAGCACGACCCCCTACACTGCACGAACACCACTGCACTGCCATAAACCCTGAAACACTACCCCCAGCAAGACCCCCTACACTGCCCGAACACCACTGCCCTAAACCCTGAAACACCACCCCCAGCAAGACCCCCTACACTGCCCGTACACCACTGCACTGCCCTAAACCCTGAAACACCACCCCCAGCATGACCCCCTACACTGCCCGAACACCACTGCACTGCCCTAAACCCTGAAACACCACCCCCAGCACGACCCCCTACACTGCCTGAACACCACTGCACTGCCCTAAACCATGAAACAGCAGCCCCAGCACGACCCCCTACACTGCCCGAACACCACTGCACTGCCCTAAACCCTGAAACACCACCCCCAGCACGACCCCCTACACTGCCCGAACACCACTGCACTGCCCTAAACCCTGAAACACCAGCCCCAGCACAACCCCGTACACTGCCCGAACACCACTGCACTGCCCTAAACCCTGAAACACCACCCCCAGCAAGACCACCTACACTGGCCGAACACCACTGCACTGCCCTAAACCCTGAAACACCACCTCCTGCACGACCCCCTACACTGCCCAAACACCACTGCACTGCCCTAAACCCTGAAACACCACCCCCTGCACGACCCCCTACACTGCCCGAACACCACTGCACTGCCCTAAACCCTGAAACACCACCCCTCAGCACGACACCCTACACTGCCCGAACACCACTGTACTGCCCTAAACCCTGAAACACCACCCCCAGCATGACCCCCTACACTGCCCGAACACCACTGCACTGCCCTAAACCCTGAAACACCACCCCTGCACGACCTCCTACACTGCCGGAACACCACTGCACTGCCCTAAACCCTGAAACACCACCCCCAGCACGACCCCCTACACTGCCCGAACACCACTGCACTGCCCTAAACCCTGAAACATCAACCCCAGCAAGACCCCCTACACTGCCTGAACACCACTGCCCTAAACCCTGAAACAACACCCCCTACACTGCACGAACACCACTGCACTGCCCTAAACCCTGAAACACCACCTCCAGCAAAACCCCTACACTGCCTGAACACCATTGCTCTGCCCTAAATCCTGAAACACTAGCCCCAGCATGACCCCTACACTGCCCAAACACCACTGCACTGCCCTAAACCCTGAAACACCACCCCCAGCACGACCCCCTACACTGCCCGAACACCACTGCACTGCCCTAAACCCTGAAACACCAGCCCCAGCAAGACCCCTACACTGCCCGAACACCACTGCACTGCCCTAGACTCTGAAACACCAGACCCAGCAAGACCCCCTACACTGCCCGAACACCACTGCACTGCCCTAAACCCTGAAACACCAGCCCCAGCATGACCCCCTACACTGCCCGAACACCACTGCACTGCCCTAAACCCTGAAACACCAGCCCCAGCATGACCCCCTACACTGCCCGAACACCACTGCACTGCCCTAAACCCTGAAACACCAGCCCCAGCACGACCACCTACACTGCCCGAACACCACTGCACTGCCCTAAACCCTGAAACACCAGCCCCAGCACAACCCCCTACTGCCCGAACACCACTGCACTGCCCTAAACCCTGAAACACCAGCCCCAGCACGACCCCCTACACTGCCCGAACACCACTGCACTGCCCTAAACCCTGAAACACCACCCCCTGCATGACCCCCTACATTGCCTGAACACCACTGCACTGCCCTAAACCCTGAAACACCACCCCCTGCAGCACCCCCTACACTGCCCGAACACGACTGCACTGCCCTAAACCCTGAAACACCACCCCCTGCACCGCCCCCTACACTGCCCGAACACCACTGCACTGCCCTAAACACTGAAACACCACCCCAGCACGACCCCTTTACTGCTCGAACACCACTGCACTGCCCCAAACCCTGAAACACCACCCCCAGCATGACCCCCTACACTGCCCGAACACCACTGCCCTAAACCCTGAAACACCACCCCCTGCACGACCCCTACACTGCCCGAACACCACTGCACTGCCCTAAACCCTGAAACACCACCCCATACACTGCCCGAACACCACTGCACTGCCCTAAACCCTGAAACACCACCCCCAGCACGACCCCCTACACTGCCCGAACACCACTGCACTGCCCTAAACCCTAAAACACCACCCCCAGCATTACCCCCTACACTGCACAAACACCACTGCACTGCCCTAAACCCTAGAACACTACCCCCAGCATGACCCCCTACACTACCCGAACACCACTGCACTACCCTAAACCCTAAAATACTACCCCCAGCACAACCCCTACACTACCCGAACACCACTGCCCTAAACCCTGAAACACCACCCCCTGCACGACCCCTACACTGCCCGAACACCACTGCACTGCCCTAAACCCTGAAACACCACCCCCTACACTGCCCGAACACCACTGCACTGCCCTAAACCCTGAAACACCAACCCCAGCACGACCCCCTACACTGCCCGAACACCACTGTACTGCCCTAAACCCTAAAACACCACCCCCAGCATTACCCCTACACTGCCCAAACACCACTGCACTGCCCTAAACCCTAGAACACTACCCCCAGCACGACCCCCTACACTACCCGAACACCACTGCACTACCCTAAACCCTAAAATACTACCCCCAGCACAACCCCCTACACTACCCGAACACGACTGCACTGCCCTAAACCCTCAAACACTCCCCCAGCACGACCCCCTACACTACCCGAACACCACTGCACTGCCCTAAACCCTAAAACACACCCCCAGCACGACCCCTACACTACCCGAACACCACTGCACTGCCCTAAACCCTAAAACACTCCCCCAGCACGACCCCCTACACTACCCAAACACCACTGCACTGCCCTAAACCCTAAAACACTACCCCCGCATGACCCCTACACTACCCAAACACCAATGCACTACCCTAAACCCTAAAACACTACCCCCGCATGACCCCCTACACTACCCTAAACCCTAAAACACTATCCCCTGACGACTCCCTACACTACCCAAAGACCACTGCACTACCCTAAACCCTAAAACACGACCTCCTACACTACACAAACACCACTGCACTACCCTAAACCCTAAAACACTACCCCCTACACTACACAAACACCACTGCACTACCCTAAACCCTAAAACACTACCCCCAGCAGTACCCCTACACTACCCAAACACCACTGCACTAACCTAAACCCTAAAACACTACCCCCAGCAGTACCCCTACACTACCCAAACACCACTACACTACCCTAAATCACTACCCTCAGCACGACCCCCTACACTACCCAAACACCACTGCACTACCCTAAACCCTAAAACACTACCCCCAGCACGACCCCCTACACTACCCAAACACCACTGCACTACTCTAAACCCTAAAACACTCCCCCAGCACGACTCCCTACACTACCCAAACACCACTGCACTACCCTAAACCCTAAATCTACCCCCAGCATGACCCCCTACACTACACAAATACCACTGCACTACCCTAAACCCTAAAACACTACCCCCAGCACGACCCTCTTCACTACCTAAACACAACTGCACAATTTGTTACAGGCGTTGCAACGCAGGCCTGTGGTGCTTACTGGAAGTACCTAGTGGGCTAGTTGGGCCCCAGGGACCCTCAGGATTCAAGGTAACCTAATCCCCCAACTTAAAACGCACCACGGGGCGCGTTTGCACAGTGGTGAAGGGAGGGGCGGGGCCTCAGGTGACATGTGCGCAAACACGCCCTGTGGTGCGTTTTAAGTTGGGGAATTAATTCCCTTTGAATCCTGAGGGACCCTGGGGGCCAACTAGCCCACCAGGTACCTTCAGTAAGCACAACAGAGTTGCGTTGCAGAGAGGTGAAAAAGGTGCGTGGCCTCGGAACGCCTCTCTGCAACTCAGCTCTGTGGTCCTAACTGTAGGTACCTGGGGGCTAGTTGGGCCCCAGGGACCCTCAGAATTCAAGGGGACTTAATCCCGCAACTTAAAACGCGCCACGGGGTGCGTTTGCACACATGTCCCCTCAGGCCCCCTCCCTTCACCACTGTGCAAACGCGCCCTGTAGCGCGTTTTAAGAGGTAGTTTTAATCCCCCTGCCCTATTATGTACTAGGGACTTGCAGAGGAGGTCATGCTAATCACAGGGGTACCCCAACGCATAGTGTTCCCTAGTGTATGTAGGTGTTTTCACTGTATTCTAAGTGTCTTTTAGCATAGCACTGGCTCTGGTTAGTCAGAGTCAGTTACCACCAGTACCCGTCTGAAAACGTTGTGGGCACAGGATGATTTTGCAACAAGGCCTCTTTCTGCTCCTCTGTTGGTTCTTTCTGCACATCTTTTGCTTCTTTCTGTGCGTTTTTTCTTCTGTCTTCACATGTCCTACCTCTGTAGGCATAGTTAGAAACTAGCATTTAAAAAAACCTTTGAAATTCACTTAAAAAATCATAGGTTTCAGGCACGTTATAGTTAGAAATTAGCATTTAAAAAACCTTTGAAATTCACTGAAAAAACCATAGGTTTCAGACACGTTATAGTTAGAAATTAGCATTTACAAAACCTTTGAAATTCACTGAAAAAACCATAGGTTTTAGGGACAGTTATAGTTAGTTGGACATTTCACTCGTACAAAACCATAGAAATTCCCCCGTTATAGTTAGTTCAGCTAACTATAACTCGCGCCCGGCAATGCACTGCTGATGACGTCACATATTACATCACTCATGACATGGTCAGTGACATCACTGATGACATCACTGATGACATCTCAAATGACATCACTGATGACATCATCCATGTGATAATTTCATGCATCTTCTCACACCCTAATATAACTTTTGATACACCCACTCTAAATTACAGACTGCCATTCTCAAAACCATAGACACTCCAACACCAAAAACTACATACCCACTCACTGATTCTTAGGTCTACACACACATCCACTCACTCACCCGTACAGTCACTCATACTTAGTCACTCAGTACAGGACTATCATATGCACTCATACACCTATATAAACACTCACACACCGCCACTCATCCATAGAGGTACTCACACACCTAGTCAGTCATGCAAAAAACTTAATCACACACCCATTTACTCACCTATACAGTTATACACACACCAGCTCACTTACTCATACAAATACTAGCACATTCTTACGCTCTTATACAATCACTGATACAAGTACACACTCATCCATACAGCCACTCTCACAATCACACACTCTCACTTATAGCCATTTATATACTCCAACACACATATATACTGCCTTTCACATATGTAGTTACTCACACATGTACCACTGAGATATACATTCAATCACTAACACACCCATACACACACTCACCCACCCATACAGTCCATCACAGATGCACTCTTGAAACCATGCACCCAGTGAATCACCAACTCACACTTCTATGCACAGAGTCACACACACCTCACCCACACAAACACTCAGGCACCCATACAGATACTCAGACAATCAATCAATAACCCATGTAGACACTCATGTAGCTATTCAGAAAGCCATGCAGCCGCTTACAAACCAACAGACAGATGGATACAGACATTCACACAGTTTAGTCACTAACCCATGCATTCAGTAAGATACATTTAATCACTCACTTGTAGAGTCAGTCACTCACGTACTAAATCTTCCATTCAGACACTTATACACCCACTCATTCTTCAATACGCCTTTCCCTATATATATTAAACATATTTAAACTTTACAGAAACACACAGTCACTGGATGATGTCATCAGTGATGTCATCAGTGATGTCATTTGAGATGTCATCAGTGATGTCATCAGTGATGTCACTGACCATGTCATGAGTGATGTAATATGTGACGTCATCAGCAGTGCATTGCGGGGCACGAGTTATAGTTAGCTGAACTAACTATGACGGGGGAATTTCTATGGTTTTGTACGAGTGAAATGTCCAACTAACTATAACTGTCCCTAAAACCTATGGTTTTTTCAGTGAATATATATATATATATATTCACTGAAAAAACTCATAGGTTTCAGACACGTTATAGTTAGAAATTAGCATTTAAAAAACCTTTGAAATTCACTGAAAAACCATAGGTTTTAGGGACAGTTATAGTTAGTTGGACATTGCACTCGTACAAAACCCGTGAAATTCCCCGTTATAGTTAGTTCAGCTAACTATAACTCGCGCCCGCAATGCACTGCTGATGACGTCACATATTACATCACTCATGACATGGTCAGTGACATCACTGATGACATCACTGATGACATCTCAAATGACATCACTGATGACATCATCCAGTGACTGTGTGTTTCTGTAAAATTTAATTTTGTTTTATATATATGCCAAGCTGTATTGAGGAATGAGTGGGTGTATAAGTGTCTTTTATGGAGGATTTAGTAGGTACGTGACTGACTGTATAAGTGAGTGATTAAACGTATCTTACTGAATGCATGGGTTAGTGACTAAACTGGGTGAATGTCTGAATCCGTCTGTCTGTTGCTGTGTAAGTGGCTGCATGGGTTTGTGAATAGCTACATGAGTGTCTATATGAGTTATTGATTGGTTGTCTGAGTATCTGTATGGGTGCCTGAGTCTTTGTGTGGGTGGGGTGTGTGCGACTCTGTGCATAGATGTGTGAGTGGGTGATTCACTGGGTGGATGGTTTCAAGAGTGCATCTGTGATAGACTGTATGGGTGGGTAAGTGTGTGTAAGAGTGTGTTAGTGAGTGAATGTATGTCCCAGTGGTACATGTGTGAGTAACTACATATGTGAAAGGCAGTATATATGTGTGTTGGAGTATATAAATGGCTATAAGTGAGTGTGTGATTGTGAGAGTGGCTGTATGGATGAGTGTGTGCTTGTATCAGTGATTGTATAAGAGCGTAAAAATGTGCTAGTATTTGTATGAGTAAGTGAGCTGGTGTGTGTATGACTTTATAGGTGAGTAAATGGCAGTGTGAATAATTATTTGCATGACTGACTAGGTGTGTGAGTACTTCTATGGATGAGTGGCGGTGTGTGAGTGTCTATATAGGAGTATGAGTGCATATGATAGTCCTGTACTGAGTGACCGTAAGTTTGAGTGACTGTACGGGTGAGTTAGTGGATGTGTGTGAAGACCTAAGAATCAGTGCGTGGGTATGTAGTTATTGGTGTTGGAGTGTCTATGGTTTTGCGAATGGCAGTCTGTTATTTAGAGTGGGTGTATCAAAGGTTATATTAGGGTGTGAGGAGGTGCATCAGATTATCACGTGGATGATGTCATCAGTGATGTCATTTGAGATGTCATCAGTGATGTCATCAGTGATGTCACTGACCATGTCATGAGTGATGTAATATGTGACGTCATCAGCAGTGCATTGCGGGGGCGCGAGTTATAGTTAGCTGAACTAACTTTAACGGGGAATTTCACGGGATTTGTACGAGTGCAATGTCCAACTAACTATAACTGTCCCTAAAACCTATGGTTTTTTCAGTGAATTTCAAAGGTTTTTTAAATGCTAATTTCTAACTATAACGTGTCTGAAACCTATCGTTTTTTCAGTGAATTTCAAAGGTTTTTAAATGCTAATTTCTAACTATAACTGTCCCTAAAACCTATGTTTTTTTCAGTGAATTTCAAAGGTTTTTTAAATGCTAATTCCTAACTATAACATGTCTGAAACCTATGTTTTTTTCAGTGAATTTCAAAGGTTTTGTAAATGACAATTTTTAAATGTATTAATTGTTATATTTATTTTTTGGATACGGATTTACTACATTTTTTTAAACTTTTTATTTTTACATATTTTATTTTTTAAATTACATTGTAATTACATTATACATTACATTACAAAATATACTTTCTCTGAATGAATTACTTTAGTTTAAATACTTTGCAAATAGGCAATAGACTTTTAAGTACAGTAGTTACAGTTGTTGCAATGGGCAACTCAATTTCAAACACAATGCAACATTGAGCTCAATGTGAATTTCTAGTTAAATGCAATTAGTTACTTTATGGATTACTTTTCTAACCACAGGACTGGATCCTAGATTCAGTCCTGGGACATCTCCTGTAAACAGTTGAGTAAAAGCGTTTTGGTTACAGTAGTGATTTTTAAGGAATATTATTGTATTTTAAAAGTTGACACTTAGAAACTTTTTCACATAGAATCACCAATGTTATCCTATGGGAGGAAATTCACTTAGCAGGTAAGTAGTGTTATCGTTACTTTTTCTTACTCAGTGTTAGATCCTGGATCCAGCACTGGTGCATCTCCTGTAAACAGTTGAAAGAATGCGTTTAAGTCATACAGGCGATTTTTAAGGAATATTTGTAGTTTGTGAAAATCGACACTTTGAAACTTTTCTGCTGAAAACCAGACAATGGATTCCTATGGAAGGAAATATAAGTTACTGGTAAGTACGGTTAGAATTACTTTTCAGGGTCAGTGCTGGGCTAAATGATGCAGCACTGGGTTCTCTCCTGATAACAGGTGAGTAAATCGGAATTCGTAGTTCAGTTGATTTTAGAGGAATATTATAAAGTTCCAAAACTCCACACTTAGAAGAATTTCCAAGTGAAACCAGTCAATGTTAGCCTATGGAAGGAAATTCAAGTTGCTGGTAAGTAGGGTTAAAATTACTTTTCAGGATCAGTACTGGCCTGAAAGATGCAGCACTGAGGTCTCTCCTGATAACAGGTGAGTAAATCGGAATTCGTATTTCAGCTGATTTTAGAGGAATATTATAAAGTTCCAAAACTGCACACTTAGAAGAATTTCCAAGTGAAACCAGTCAATGTTAGCCTATGGAAGGAAATTCAAGTTGCTGGTAAGTACGGTTAGAATTACTTTTCAGGATCAGTACTGGGCTGAAAGATGCAGCACTGAGGTCTCTCCTGATAACAGGTGAGTAAATCGGAATTCGTATATCGGCTGATTTTAGAGGAATATTTGTATGTTTCAAAAATCGACACTTGGAAACTTTTTCAGCAAAAAGCAGGCAATGATATCCTATGGAAGGAAATTCAAGTTACTGGTAAGTACGGTTAAAATTACTTTTCAGGATCAGTACTGGGCTGAAAGATGCAGCACTGAGGTCTCTCCTGATAACAGGTAAGTAAATCGGAATTCGTAGTTCGGCTGATTTTAGAGGAATATTTGCACAATGGTGAAGGAAGGGGGTGGGGCCTGAGGTGACATGTCTGCAAACACACCCAGTGGCGCGTTTTAAGTTGGAGAATTAATTCCTTCTCAATCCCGAGGGTCCCTAGGGGCCAACTAGCCCACCAGATACCTCTAGTATGCCCCAGACAGCTGCGTTGCAGAGAGGTGTTCAGAGGCCACGCCCCTTTTACAACACTCTGCAACGCAGCTCCGTGGCGCTTACTGGAGGTACCTGGTGGGCTAGTTGGCCCCCAGGGACCCTCAGGATTGAAGGGGATTTAATTCCCCATCTTAAAACGCGCCACGGGGCCTGTTTGCACACATGTCACCTGAAGCCCCGCCCCCTCCCTTTACCACTGTGCAAACGCGCCCTGTGGCGCGTTTTAAGTTGGGGGATTAAGTCCCCTTGAATACTGAGGGTCCCTGGGGGCCAACTAGCTCACCATGTACCTCCAAAAAGCGCCACAGAGCTGCGTTGCAGAGAGGTGTCAAAAGGGGCGTGGCCTCTGTACACCTCTCTGCAACGCAGCCCCCTGGTGCATACTGGAGGTTCCTGGTGGGCTAGTTGGCCCCCAGGGACCCCCAGTATTGAAGGGGAATTCGTTCCCCATCTGCAAACGCGCCAGGGGGCGCGTTTGCAGAGTGGTAAAGGAAGGGGGCGGGGCCTGCGGCCCGATCGTTTTTTTTGTTTTTTTTTTCCCCCAAGGGGGGCTGTGTGGCCCCTCTTACTTTTTCCTATTTTTGGGCCCTGGGGACCCCATCCCCCAGGGCCTTATCCCTTTTTTTTGTTTTTTAATTAAACGGGAAGGGGGCCGCGTGGCCCCCTCCCATGGCCGAATCCGGCCCCGGGGACCCCATCCCCCGGGGCATGGCCACACTTTTAAATAATTTTTTAAGGAGGGGGGCTGCGTGGCCCCCCTCCTCAGGCCTCCTTTTGCCCCGGGGACCCCATCCCCCGGGGCAGGCCTTTATTTTTTTTAAAAATTATTATTTTTGGGGAGGGGGCCGTGTGGCCCCCCTCCCGGGCCACTACTTGCCCCAGGGACCCCATCCCCCGGGGCTGGCCCTCTTCGTTGGGGACTGTGGGGGTTCCCCAATCCCCCCACAGTCCCGCCGGCTCCCCGCGTCCCTTGGGAGCCGGCATTGCTTTTCCACATGGGGAGCTGCTAACATGCAGCTCCCCGTGTAGAAAAGCAATTTGCTTTGGATATTGGAAGCGAGAGCAGGTTTCCTGCTCTCGCTTCAATATCCAAAGCAGTTTGCTATGACAGGACGGGAGCCGCGAGGCTCCCGTCCTGTCATAGCAAACTACAGTGTCCCGGGGTAGGCACCCCGGGACACTGCAGGAGCAGGCCCTGGGGGTGGTGGTCCCCAGTGCCATTACAGGCTCCAGGAGGGGGCCGCGCGGCCCCCTCCCTCCATTGACAAAGCCCGGGGAGGTGGTGGTCCCCGGAGCTCTGGGGGTCCGTAATGGACCCCCATATTGACATTTTTAGTGCCCCGGGGAGGTGGCGGTCCCGGGGCATGTGGGGGGGCTCGAGCCCCCCCACACAGGTAAATTTATAAAAATATAATTAAAGAAGCCCCGGGGAGGTGGCGGTCCCCGGGGCTACAGGAGGGCTGAGAGCCCTCCCGCACCATTTATTTTTAAAGCCCCGGGGGGTGGCGGTCCCCGGGGCTTGGGGGGGCCTTAGAGGCCCCCCCACATATTATAAATACCCCCCCATGCCCCCGGGACTTGGCCCACCCGGGGGCCAATTAACAACGAAACGCGGGAGACCGCACTTCGTTTTTTTTTTTTTTCGGCGGGATTCGCGCACCCTAAGCGCATCCCGCCGATTTTTGGGGGGAAAAAATGCTTTTTTCTGCCCAGGGGGTCCTTGTGGGACCCCCTGAGCAGACCTAGGGGGTCAGGGTGTTTCTACCCTGCCCCCTTTTTGCGCTTTGCGCACTTGTTTCTGTCCCTCGGTTCTACCGAGGGACAAAATGGCTGCCAACACTTCCTGATTTGGAGTGTTGACAGCCACTTGACAGCCAATTAGCATACAGCTCGTGATCGGGAGGGTACGCGGACCCTACTCGCCCATAGATATATATGTGACTTTACTTTTGATTTTCTCAGGAACTACTGAACGGATTTACACCATTTAAGCAAAAGGCACGACACTGAACCAAGGGCTACCTCTTTGCCAAATTTGGTGTAATTCCATTCAGCAGTTCGGGCTGTAGCTGCGACTAAAGGTTCCTATGGAAAAATGAATGGGGAAAACGCGTTTTGGGACCCCCTTTTTTCTCGGCCCCCGCTTGACGAATCAACCCGAGACTTTCAGGGTAGGAGCGTAGCGGAGCGCCCCAACAAGTTGGAAACTTTCGCGAAGATTCGTCAACCGGCGCCAACGTTATTTCAAATAGAATGTCGCGGATTTCCTATGGATAATAGGTCCTAACTATAACTATCTACTGGCGACCACCAGTAGATAATATATATATATATATATGCTACTACGTATTCTTCCCATTTTACGTTCACAAGTATATCTATATATCTTTCTCTTACCTTTTTCTTTCTCCCTCGTCCGAGGCACAAGATGGCTGCCAACACTTCCTGGTTTGAAGTGTTGGCAGCCAATCAGAGGCAAGCTCGTGCTTGTGTGGTTAGGCTCCGCCCAGATATCGAAACGTTTTCTTTTTTTAATTTCTCAGGAACTACTGAACGGATTTACACCATTTAACAAAAAGGACTCTTTCTGAACCAAGGGCTACCTTTTTGCCAAATTTGGTGTAATTCCATTCAGCAGTTCGGGCTGTAGCTTTGTCTAAAGTTTCCTATGGAAATTAACATGGGGAAAACGCATTTTGGGACCCCTCCTTTTTTCTCGGCCCCCGCTTGCTGAATCCGCCCGAAACTTTCAAGACAGGAGCTGACCGGAGCGGGCCACTAGTTTTGAAAATTTCATGAAGATTCGTCAACCGGTGCCAAAGTTATTGGGAAAACAAAAACGCTTTTCCTATGTAAACTAGGTCCTAACTATAACTACCTACTGGCGACCGCCAGTAGGATGGAGAGAGAGATATATATATATATATATATATATATATATTCACTGAAAAAACCATAGGTTTCAGACACGTTATAGTTAGAAATTAGCATTTAAAAAACCTTTGAAATTCACTGAAAATACCATAGGTTTTAGGGACAGTTATAGTTAGTTGGACATTTCACTCGTACAAAACCATAGAAATTCCCCCGTTATAGTTAGTTCAGCTAACTATAACTCTCGCCCCGCAATGCACTGCTGATGACGTCACATATTACATCACTCATGACATGGTCAGTGACATCACTGATGACATCACTGATGACATCATCCAGTGACTGTGTGTTCCTGTAAAGTTTAAATATGTTTAATATATATAGGGAAAGGCGTATTGAAGAATGAGTGGGTGTATAAGTGTCTGAATGGATGATTTAGTACGTGAGTGACTGACTCTACAAGTGAGTGATTAAACGTATCTTACTGAATGCATGGGTTAGTGACTAAACTGTGTGAATGTCTGTATCCGTCTGTTGGTGTGTAAGTGGATGTATGGATTTGCGAATAGCTACATGAGTGTCTATATGGGTTATTGATTGGTTCTCTGAGTATCTGTATGGCTGCCTGAGTGTTTGTGTGGGTGGGGTGTGTGTGACTCTGTACATAGATGTGTGAGTGGGTGATTCACTGGGTGCATGATTTCAAGAGTGCATCTGTGATGGACTGCTTGGGTGGGTGAGTGTGTGTATGGGTGTGTTAGTGAGTGAATGTATATCTCAGTGGTACATGTGCGAGTAACTACATATGTAAAAGGCAGTATATATGTGTGTTAGAGTATTTAAATGGCTATAAGTGAGAGTGTGTGATTGTGAGAGTGGCTGTATGGATGCGTGTGTGCTTGTATCAGTTATTGTATAAGAGCGTAAGAATGTGCTAGTATTTGTATGAGTAAGTGAGCTGGTGTGTGTATAACTGTATAGGTGAGTAAATGGGTGTGATATTAATTTTTTGCATGACTGACTAGGTGTGTGAGTACCTCTATGGATGAGTGGCGGTGTGTGAGTGTTTATATAGGTGTATGAGTGCATATGATAGTCCTGTACTGAGTGACTAAGTATGAGTGACTGTACGGGTGAGTGAGTGGATGTGTGTGTAGACCTAAAAATCAGTGAGTGGGTATGTAGTTTTTGGTGTTGGAGTGTCTATGGTTTTGAGAATGGCTGTCTGTAATTTAGAGTGGGTGTATCAAAAGTTATATTAGGGTGTGAGAAGATGCATGAAATTATCACATGGATGATGTCATCAGTGATGTCATTTGAGATGTCATCAGTGATGTCATCAGTGATGTCACTGACCATGTCATGAGTGATGTAATATGTGACGTCATCAGCAGTGCATTGCGGGGCGAGAGTTATAGTTAGCTGAACTAACTATAACGGGGGAATTTCTATGGTTTTGTACGAGTGAAATGTCCAACTAACTATAACTGTCCCTAAAACCTATGGTTTTTTCAGTGAATTTCAAAGGTTTTTTAAATGCTAATTTCTAACTATAACGTGTCTGAAACCTATGGTTTTTTCAGTGAATTTCAAAGGTTTTTTAAATGCTAATTTCTAACTATAACGTGCCTGAAACCTATGATTTTTAAGTGAATTTCAAAGGTTTTTTAAATGCTAGTTTCTAACTATGCCTTAAGAGGTAGGACATGTGAAGAAAGAAGACAAAAACGCACAGAAAGAAGCAAAAGTTGTGCAGAAAGAACCAACAGAGGAGCAGAAAGAGGCCTTGTTGCAAAATCATCCTGTGCCCACAACTTTTTCAGACGGGTACTGGTGGTAACTGACTCTGACTAACCAGAGCCAGTGCTATGCTAAAAGACACTTAGAATACAGTGAAAACACCTACATACACTAGGGAACACTATGCGTTGGGGTACCCCTGTGATTAGCATGACCTCCTCTGCAAGTCCCTAGTACATAATAGGGCAGGGGGATTAAAACTACCTCTTAAAACGCGCTACAGGGCGCGTTTGCACAGTGGTGAAGGGAGGGGGGGCCTGAGGTGACATGTGTGCAAACGCACCCCGTGGCGTGTTTTAAGTTGCGGGATTAAGTCTCCTTGAATTCTGAGGGTCCCTGGGGCCCAACTAGCCCCCCAGGTACCTACAGTTAGGACCACAGAGCTGAGTTGCGGGAATGCGTTCCGAGGCCAAGCACCTTTTTTCACCTCTCTGCAACGCAACTCTGTTGTGCTTACTGAAGGTACCTGGTGGGCTAGTTGGCCCCCAGGGTCCCTCAGGATTCAAAGGGAATTAATTCCCCAATTTAAAACGCACCACAGGGTGTGTTTGCGCACATGTCACCTGAGGCCCCGCCCCTCCCTTCACCACTGTGCAAACGCGCCCCGTGGTGCGTTTTAAGTTGGGGGATTAGGTCACCTTGAATCCTGAGGGTCCCTGGGGCCCAACTAGCCCACTAGGTACTTCCAGTAAGCACCACAGGCCTGCGTTGCAACGCCTGTAACAAATTGTGCAGTTGTGTTTAGGTAGTGAAGAGGGTTGTGCTGGGGGTAGTGTTTTAGGGTTTAGGGTAGTGCAGTGGTGTTTGTGTAGTGTAGGGGGTCATGCTGGGGGTAGATTTAGGGTTTAGGGTAGTGCAGTGGTGTTTGGGTAGTGTAGGGAGTCGTGCTGGGGGAGTGTTTTAGGGTTTAGGGTAGTGCAGTGGTGTTTGGGTAGTGTAGGGGGTCGTGCTGGGGGAGTGTTTTAGGGTTTAGGGCAGTGCAGTGGTGTTCGGGTAGTGTATGGGGTCGTGCTGGGGAGAGTGTTTTAGGGTTTAGGGCAGTGCAGTGGTGTTCGGGTAGTGTAGGGGGTCGTGCTGGGGGGAGTGTTTGAGGGTTTAGGGCAGTGCAGTCATGTTCGGGTAGTGTAGGGGTCGCGCTGGGGGGAGTATTTTAGGGTTTAGGGTAGTGCAGTGTTGTTCGGGTAGTGTAGGGGGTCGTGCTGGGGGTAGTGTTCTAGGGTTTAGGGCAGTGCAGTGGTGTTTGGGCAGTGTAGGGGGTCGTGCTGGGGGTGGTGTTTTAGGGTTTAGGGCAGTGCAGTGGTGTTCGGGCAGTGTAGGGGTCGTGCAGGGGTGGTGTTTCAGGGTTTAGGGCAGTGCAGTGGTGTTCGGGCAGTGTAGGGGGTCGTGCAGGGGGTGGTGTTTCAGGGTTTAGGGCAGTGGTGTTCGGGCAGTGTAGGGGGTCGTGCTGGGGTGGTGTTTCAGGGTTTGGGGCAGTGCAGTGGTGTTCGAGCAGTAAAGGGGGTCGTGCACAGGGTGGTGTTTCAGGGTTTAGGGCAGTGCAGTGGTGTTCAGGTAGTGTAGGGGGCGGTGCAGGGGGTGGTGTGTCAGGGTTTAGGGCAGTGCAGTGGTGTTCGGGCAGTGTAGGGGTGGTGCAGGGGGTGGTGTTTCAGGGTTTAGAGCAGTGCAGTGGTGTTCGGGCAGTGTAGGGGGTGATGTTTCAGGGTTTAGGGCAGTGCAGTGGTGTTCGGGCAGTGTAGGGGGTCGTGCTGGGGCTGGTGTTTCAGGGTTTAGGGCAGTGCAGTGGTGTTCGGGCAGTGTAGGGGGTCGTGCTGGGGCTGGTGTTTCAGGGTTTAGGGCAGTGCAGTGGTGTTCGGGCAGTGTAGGGGTTGTGCTTGGGCTGGTGTTTCAGGGTTTAGGGCAGTGCAGTGGTGTTCGGGTAGTGTAGGTGGTCGTGCTGGGGCTGGTGTTTCAGGGTTTAGGGCAGTGCAGTGGTGTTCGGGCAGTGTAGGGGTCGTGCTGGGGCTGGTGTTTCAGGGTTTAGGGCAGTGCAGTGGTGTTCAGGCAGTGTAGGGGGTCTTGCTGGGGGTGGTGTTTCAGGGTTTAGTGCAGTGGTGTTCGGGCAGTGTAGGGGGTCTTGCTGGGGGGTGTTTCAGGGTTTAGGGCAGTGGTGTTCGGGCAGTGTAGGGGGTCTTGCTGGGGGTGATGTTTCAGGGTTTAGGGCAGTGCAGTGGTGTTCGGGCAGTGTAGGGGGTCTTGCTGGGGGTAGTGTTTCAGGGTTTAGGGCAGTGCAGTGGTGTTCGTGCAGTGTAGGGGGTTGTGCTGGGGATGGTGTTTCAGGGTTTAGGGCAGTGCAGTAGTGCTCGGGCAGTGTAGGGGTCGTGCAGGGGGTGGTGTTTCAGGGTTTAGGGCAGTGCAGTGGTGTTCGGGCAGTGTAGGGGGTCGTGCTGGGGTGGTGTTTCAGGGTTTAGTGCAGTGGTGTTCGGGCAGTGTAGGGGGTCGTGCACGGGGTGGTGTTTCAGGGTTTAGGGCAGTGCAGTGGTGTTCGGGCAGTGTAGGGGGTCGTGCTGGGGCTGGTGTTTCAGGGTTCAGGGCAGTGCAGTGGTGTTCAGGAAGTGTAGGGGGTCGTGCTGAGGCTGGTGTTTCACGGTTTAGGGCAGTGCAGTGGTGTTCGGGCAGTGTAGGGGGTCGTGCTGGAGCTGGTGTTTCAGGGTTTAGGGCAGTGCAGTGGTGTTCGGGCAGTTTAGGGGGTCTTGGTGGGGCTGGTGTTTCAGGGTTTAGGGCAGTGCAGTGGTGCTCAGGCAGTGTAGGGGGTCGTGCTGGGGGTGGTGTTTCAGGGTTTAGGGCAGTGCAGTGGTGTTCGGGCAGTGTAGGGGGTCGTGAAGGGGGTGGTGTTTCAGGGTTTAGGGCAGTGCAGTGGTGTTAGGGCAGTGTAGGGGGTCGTGCTAGGGGTGGTGTTTCAGGGTTTAGGGCAGTGCAGTGGTGTTCGGGCAGTGTAGGGGTCGTGCAGGGGCTGGTGTTTCAGGGTTTAGGGCAGTGCAGTGGTGTTCGGGCAGTGTAGGGGGTCGTGCTAGGGGTAGTGTTTTAGGGTTTAGGGTAGTGCAGTGGTGCTTGTGTAGTGTAGGGGGTCGTGCTGGGGTAGTGTTTTAGGGTTTAGGGTAGTGCAGTGGTGCTTGTGTAGTGTAGGGGGTCGTGCTGGGGGTAGTGTTTTAGGGTTTAGGGTAGTGCAGTGGTGTTTGTGTAGTGTAGGGGGTCATGTTTTAGGGTCTTGCAGTGGTGTTTGGGTAGTGTAGGCGGATGTGCTGGGGGTGGTGTTTCAGGGTTTAGGGCAGTGCAGTGGTGTTCGGGCAGTGTAGGGGGTCGTGCTGGGGCTGGTGTTTCAGGGTTTAGGGCAGTGCAGTGGTGCTCGGGCAGTGTAGGGGCATCGTGCTGGGTGTGGTGTTTCATGGTTTAGGGTAGTGCAGTGGTGTTCGGGCAGTGTAGGGGGTCATGCTGGGGCTGGTGTTTCAAGGTTTAGGGCAGTGCAGTGGTGTTCGGGCAGTGTAGGGGGTCGTGCTGGGGGTGGTGTTTCAGGGTTTAGGGCAGTGGTGTTCGGGCAGTGTAGGGGGTCTTGCTGGGGGTGATGTTTCAGGGTTTGGGGCAGTGCAGTGGTGTTCGGGCAGTGTAGGGGGTCTTGCTGGGGGTAGTGTTTCAGGGTTTAGGGTAGTGCAGTGGTGTTCGGGCAGTGTAGGTGGTCGTGCTGGGGGTGGTGTTTTAGGGTTTAGGGCAGTGCAGTGGTGTTTGGGCAGTGTAGGGGGTCGTGAAGGGGGTGGTGTTTCAGGGTTTAGGGCAGTGCAGTGGTGTTTGGGCAGTGTAGGGGGTCGTGCAGGGGCTGGTGTTTCAGGGTATAGGGCAGTGCAGTGGTGTTCGGGCAGTGTAGGGGGTTGTGCTAGGGGTAGTGTTTTAGGGTTTAGGGTAGTGCAGTGGTGTTTGTGTAGTGTAGGGGGTCATGTTTTAGGGTAGTGCAGTGGTGTTTGGGTAGTGTAGGGGGTCGTCCTGGGGGTAGTGTTTTAGGATTTATGTTAGTGCAGCGGTGTTTGGGTAGTGTAGGGGGTCGTGCTGGGGGTAGTGTTTTAGGGTTTAGGGTAGTGCAGTGGTCTTTGTGTAGTGTAGGGGGTCATGCTGGGGGTAGTGTTTTAGGGTTTAGGGTAGTGCAGTGGTGCTTGTGTAGTGTAGGGGGTCGTGCTGGGGGTAGTGTTTTAGGGTTTAGGGTAGTGCAGTGGTGTTTGTGTAGTGTAGGGGGTCATGTTTTAGGGTAGTGCAGTGGTGTTTGGGTAGTGTAGGGTGTCGTGCTGGGGGTAGTGTTTTAGGATTTAGGTTACTGCAGTGGTGTTTGGGTAGTGTAGGGGGTCGTGCTGGGGGTAGTGTTTTAGGGTTTTGGGTAGTGCAGTGGTGTTTGTGTAGTGTAGGGGGTCATGCTGGGGGTAGTGTTTTAGGGTTTAGGATAGTGCAGTAGTGCTTGTGTAGTGTAGGGGGTCGTGCTGGGGGTAGTGTTTTAGAGTTTAGGGTAGTGCAGTGGTGTTTCTGTAGTGTAGGGGGGTCATGTTTTAAGATGCAACGCTCCAATACCTGACCAGTCTGCACTACATAAAACTGCAAAAAAACTAAAAATAAAAAGTGTTTTGCACACTTTTGTCATTGGGCTATATGTGGGCTACATCTGGGTAATATTTGTGCTACATTTGGGCTCTTTTTCACTGGTGGCCATCTTGGAAGACTTCTTTGTTATGAAGTTTCCTAATTTCCTCATTTACTGCAGTCTCCTCAGTAGGAAATGCTTTCAGTTTTTTACTTTGATTCCATCAAGAAGGCATTCAGATGTGTCTCACATTTGCCATAAATTCAGAATGTTAGCACTCTAGTTGCTCATTAGATCACTGTAGTAAAGCTACTGCTCACCAGGGAGTTAACTGGAAGTCTGCTGCTGGTATTGAAAGTGATTGTTTCAGTCTGCATGTCAGAATTTTCAAATGAAATAGAAGAGGATTTGAGATCTCACTTAAAACATGCCCTAATTTTTCTTTCTGCAGTACTAACCATAATTTCTTGTTCAAAAAGAACCCCTCATTTTGTTCCTTTTTAAATTAAATGTTTTAAGTGTTACCGGTTTATTCCAATCAAGATGGCTTCAGGTGTGCCATACTTTTGTCATAAGTAAGGCTGTTAGCGCTCTAGTTGTCCTTTAGAACACTCTGGGAAGCTGCAGTAGAACACAAAGGCATCAACTGACAGGCTGCTCCTGTTGAAATATAACAGTAAGATATTTGAGATCACACTTGAAACATGTCCTAATTTTTCTTTCTACAGCACTAACCATAATTTCTATGACAAAATGAACCCCATCATTTTGTTCCTTTTTAAATTAAATGTTTTAAGTGTTACCAGTTTATTCCAATCAAGATGGCTTCAGGTGTGCCATAATTTTGTCATAAGTAAGGCTGTTAGCACTCTAGTTGTTCTTTAGAACACTCTGGGAAGCTGCAGTAGAATACAAAGGAATCAACTGACAGTCTCTGCCCTTGTTGGATGTACATGTTTTACTGAGAATGTCAGACTTCATTCTCACATGACTGAGAAAGATAATGTGAATTTACAGAAAATATGCTCTCATTTTAGCTTCTGGAGCACCTTCCAAAACTCTATGGGACAAGCATGTGAAAATAGTTTTCTCTCAAACATGATTCATGATATCCCAGCAGAAGGTTTTTCACAGGGTAAAATCACCTTAGAACACACCACAATTCCTGAAATTAGTATGGTACCATCAACAAATGAATTCTAATGTAACTAAAGTCTGTTATCACCCTTTATAGTTCTCCTTTTGGTAACCCTCAAAATCTTTGATTCACTACAATGCATTTCAATGGGGTACTATCATGTATATTGGTCTCAAGATGGCTGCCAGCAATTCCAGGATGAAGTGCTGACAGCCAGTCAGATCTCACAATATGTGTGGTTAGGCTCCGCCCAGATATATATGTGATTTTACTTTTGATTTTCTCAGGAACTACTGAACGGATTTACACCATTTAAGCAAAAGGCACGACACTGAACCAAGGGCTACCTCTTTGCCAAATTTGGTGTAATTCCGTTCAGCAGTTCGGGCTGTAGCTGCGATTAAAGGTTCCTATGGAAAAATGAATGAGGAAAACACGTTTGGGACCCCCTTTTTCTCGGCCCCGCTTCACGAATCACCCCGAGACTTTCAGGATAGGAGCGGACCGGAGCGCCCCAACAAGTTGGAAACTTTCGCGAAGATTCGTCAACCGGCGCCAACGTTATTTCAAATAGAATGTTGCGGATTTCCTATGGAAAATAGGTCCTAACTATAACTATCTACTGGCGACCGCCAGTAGATAATATATATATATCTCCAAAATTGCCCGTCCGGCAAGAAGCACTCAGCAGCCAGCATAGACTTCAAGCCTTATTGGTGCAGAACTTCTCCAGCATGCCGATAATGATTAGCAGCTCCTTGCGCCTTTCATGCCGGACGCGCTTCGGAGTGCAGAAACTTCTTCCTCAGAGGCTTGGACGCTGCGAGGTTGTGCATGTTCTGGTTCCGCTCCTTACTTAAATCAAAAATTGCCCGCCCAGAATGGGCCGCCCAGATGAGTCTAAGCAGAGGATTATGGGCGCGGTAGTTCCAGAACTTCTCCTTTCTCAAAGATAGAACTGTTAGCACTGCTGTTTAAAACTCTGAGCCCCCAGATGGGCCTCGACAAGCGGGTCCGTTCTCTATCCAGTCTGGCTACCCACAGTCAGATTCAGTAGATGCCAAATCTCGTGGCCCCATACATTGCGGGGTGGTGCATTCTTTAGAGGCAGGGCCGCCCCCAAAACATCATGCTCCAAAATTGCCCGTCCGGTAAGAAGCACTCAGCAGCCAGCATAGACTTCAAGCCTTATTGGTGCAGAACTTCTCCAGCATGCCGATAATGATTAGCAGCTCGTTGCGCCTTTCATGCCTGACGCGTTTCGAAGTGCAGAAACTTCTTCCTCAGAGGCTTGGATGCTGCAAGGTTGTGCACGTTCTGGTTCCGCCCCTTACTTAAATCCAAAAATTGCCCGCCCAGAATGGGCCGCCCATATATATATACATATGTATGCATGTGCTTTTTTATTGTAAATAAATTAATCTAACTTTAACATTAATTCTTTTGGGGTGGTTTTCCCTGCTTCTATTGCTTTTATGTTTGAATCAGTACCTGTGGTGATTGGCCATTTGTGGTGCTTGACTTACTCCAAAGCTGGACTGAAGTACATTTAAGCCTGTTATAATTGTTTTAACTGGTAACTGTTCAACTGCAGTAACTTTAGAAGTCTATTGTATGAACTGCAGTGGCCTTACTCCATTGTGGATGTGTTTTGTATTAGCATGTCCCTCCCAAACCCCTCTTTAAATGTTTATAAACCCTCCTATTTTGAAGTAAACATTCCCTATTTTCCTACCACTCCTCCCTGCCCCTCCCACATTTACTACAAAGTAGTATACTGATGTGTATAGAGATCTCTGCTACTGTGTGTTTGATTGTAACTTGGATCTTGAAACGTCCACAAAAATGTGTAATGCAATGTAACTAAAGTACTTTTGCATTGTAACTGATTGTTAGAAATGGGGGTCTCTAGTTGGCAATGGCTGGCGCCAATGTCCAAATAGGGACCCTTCTTCCTAAGTCAGGGCAAGTGGGCTACCCCCTTTGGTAACCCCTGCTCAACCCTGTGGTAACGTAGCACAAGCAGTTAGGCCTATCTCAGAGGCAGTGTGTGAAGCATTTATGACCATGCACAATAAGGCAGTAACGACACCACAAAAGGACACAACTCAAGTAGTTATAGAAAAATAGTATCTTTATCTAAGGTTTAGCACGAGACTCTCAAAAGCGTTTTAACCAGTCACAATGCACGTAAATCAGTAGGGACTTAAAAAGGCAATAACCTATTCACCAGAACGTGGTACTGACTGAGTTCAAGGCCTGGGTCTACGCGACCCGTTGCGCACCAGATACCTGCCGTTGGACGGGGACACAGCACATAGCTTCTCGAAGAAGCGGAGACGGTGACAGGCGGACTCCCAGCGACCACAGCTCTCGACTGCAGTGGTCCGCAATGTGCACTCACAATGATTCGGGCACTCGGGGACAGGCGGGCTCTTAGCGGCAGCAGCACGCGGCTGCGGCGGCCCGGGCTGGTGGTGGCGATGTCTCTCGTCGTGCAGCTCCGTGGTGGGCTCACGGCAGCAGCAGCTCTCTCCTAGCTGCGGCGGCCCACAGGACGACTAACGATGACGCAAAGTGGGCAAAGGTGCGGGCACTCAGCGGCAGCAGCACTCTCTTAGCTGCGGCGGCCCGCAGGACAAATCAAGATAATGCAAAGTTGGCAAAGGTGCGAGCACTCAGCGGCAGCAGCTCTCTTTTAGCTGCGGCGGGCCACAGGACGAATCACAATGATGCAAAGTTGGCAAAGGTGCGAGCACTCAGCGGCAGCAGCTCTCTCTTAGCTGCGGCGGGCCACAGGACAAATCACGATGATGCAAAGTTGGCAAAGGTGCGGGCACTCAGCAGCAGCAGCTCTCTCCTAGCTGCGGCGGCCCACAGGACAAATCACGATGATGCACAGCTGACACAAGTGCGGGCACTCAGCGGCAACAGCTCTCTCTTAGCTTCGGCGGCCCACAGGACAAATCACGATGATGCAGAGTTGGCAAAGGTGCGGGCACTCAGAGCCAGCAGCTCCTTCTTAGCTGCGGCGGCCCACAGGACAAATCACGATGATGCACAGCTGACACAAGTGCGGGCACTCAGCGGCAACATCTCTCTCTTAGCTGCGGCGGCCCACAGGACAAAGGATGATCTCGACCAGGCTGGTACAACGGCGGGCACTCAGCGGCTACAGCTCTCTCTTAGCTGCGGCGGCCCACACAGATTCAGCGAAGGTTCCGAAGGTTCAAATTAAGGCGGGTGCTCAGCGGTGGCAGCTCTCTCTTAGCTGCGGCGGCCCACACAGATTCAGCGAAGGTTCCGAAGGTTCAAATTATGGCGGGCGCTCAGCGGCGGCAGCTCTCTCTTAGCTGCGGCGGCCCACACATAGAGTTAACAAGGGTTACCAGTCCGCGTTCCTCACAGTAGAACTAGAGGTTCCGGATTACTCGACGGAGGCCTCACCTGCAAGTAGAATCCCTAGCACAGGAATTCCGACGGCTGACGGGGTGAAGTCTAATGTCCCTGAGACTTCAGCAGGAGGCGCTCTCAATTCAGGCCCTCGGGTAGTTTCTTCAGCAAGCTTGGTGAAAGTTTCAAAGTCCTTTCCTCTGTTCACTCGGACAGAGTTTCGTCTTGACATCCAGAAGGAACACACTTGAAAAAGGTTTCAGCACAGCGATTTATACCTAAAAAGTCTTTGTTCTCTGCAGTCACAAATCACTGCATCCAGCCAGAACCAGTTAGTTGGGATCGGGGAGCACTTGGTTTATGAGGCGACATCCTGCCCTTTGAGAATCTGGGGGTCTGCTATCAGATGCCCAGTGGGAGGTGGAGCAATCATTCACCTTGCCAGGCATGGCCCTGCTCAGATCAAAGAGTCACCCCTCCCCATACTCTAAATGCCGATCTCTCTCTCCAGCCAGGTCTGGCCAAGCTGGCCTTGCTGCTCCAAAACCAGACGGCCAATACACACGCTAGCAAAGCCTACAGGAACGCTTAGGCCAGAAAATACCTTGGGGCATATTAGCAAGGGCTTTATCGCCGCTTTAGCGGCACTTTTTGCCGCTAAAGCGGCGATTTTTTTATCACCCTATCAGCAAGCTGTCGCTAACAGGCATTAGCAACAGCTTTCTGGCGATAGCGGCCGTTTTTCCCATCGCCTTGCATGCCAGCGATAATTATCGCTAATGACATGCAAGGTAGGCGTTCCCAACTAAAAGCGACTGAAAACAGTCGCTAACACAACTTCCCCCTATTAGCAACGCAGGCGAAGCGATAAAAAAAGTCACGCTAAGCGCGATTATCGCTAGAATTTAACACCTGCTAAAAACATGACTTACCTGTTTCTTCAATGGGAGGTGGATTGTCAGGTTACGTCCACCATGGCGTTAATGCGTAAATATCGCTGGATTTCCAGCGATATTGACGCATTTCGCCGCTATCGCTGGATATTTTATCGCATTGGAGATAAACGTTGCTAATAGGGTGTTATCTCCGCGATAATATCCAGCGATAGGTGGCGATAAAAAAAACTGCGCTAAGCGCGGTTTGCGATAATTATCGCAAGTTGTTGCTAATATCCCCCCTCGTTTCTAGCAGCGGCATTTTCGAACACGGGCTACGCAAATGATCCTTACTAAAAGATGTATCTCAATGTCCTGAGCTTAAACATATCAAATTCGAACTTCCTATCAGGTTCCTGGGGGCAGGTAGGATTATGGGATGTAATACTCAGCCTGCCCATTCTGGCCTATGAGAACGGACAGCCTCACAATAGTAAACAGTGAAATGGAGGGTAACTCGCTATTAGAACATGCTACACAGACATACTTTAAAAGCTGCTTCAGTGGGTAGCGCAAATCAGGGCTGCAGGCCCGCCAGCAGTATTTGGTCTACCAGCCCTGGGCACACACAGTGCACTTATACTAGGGACTGACAGGTAAACCAAACGAGCCAATTATGGTTATCCCAATTCATACAGTTATCTTTACACAGGGAGCATTCGCGCTGTGGCACTGATTGGCAGTGGCACAGCGCCCAGAGCATCTAAATCGAGCCAACATAAAAGATAGGAAGCGAAAAGAGGAAGGGAGACCCTCGCCAATGATGCCAGGTCTAACACTGATCTTATGAAAAGCTTTCTGCCACCCATTGAGTCTTGTCTGGGCTGTATAAAACTCACCAAATAATAACTTAAGTGCATACACCTGTCTTCAGTACAGATTCTTTTGCCACTCTTAATTCAGCTACAACCCTATATACCTTCCACCCTTCCCCTGTTTCTCTTGAACCCTCAATGTAAAGCCTTCCCTTGTAGATTTGTGTACGCCCTATAAATCCAAACCATACATACACATATAAAAGATTACGCCATTGATCCGCGTTGTATGTGAGACTTGTCCCTTTCAGCGGGTAACAGAGTAGAGTGAATCAGGACCCTCCTGTCACCTGAGTAGAACTGAAGGACACTGGGGGGAATTTTCTTTATGTCAACTCAGCTTTCTGCCGCTATGAAAATAATATTACACACACACACACTAACCCTGGGCGAACTGCTACGCTACGCTCGCGTAGTTTGCGAAGTTTGCGCTACTTCGCACAACGCGAATTGCACGTAGCACAGTGCAAACACGCGTAGCGTAGCGTAGCGTAGTGCCGCGGTCATTTTTGCTTGCTCGCGGTCCTCAACGTCAAGTTGGCGACCGCGAGCAAGCAAAATGACATCCCGGCGAGACTTTTTCTCGTTCGCGATCAGCAACATCAAGTTGCCGATCGCGAGCGTGGAAAATAAACCTCCCGGCGAGATTCTCAACGCGGGAGGTCAGGTTTCTCATTGCGAGTGGTCGCGTATGCTCGCGACCGCTCGCGATGAGAAACTACCAGTCCGCGTTGAGAAAGCTGCCGCTCGAGTAAAAATCTACTCGAGCGGCAGTAAAAGACAGCTCGCACTGTGCAAGTTGCCGTTTTCAATGATTGCACAGTGCGGACAAGCATCCGGCACTGTGCAATCATTGCGAACAGTGCGCTACGCAGTTCGCGTGGTGCTACGCGAAGCTTGCGTAGTGCGAACTGCACTTTGCGTAGCTTCGCGAAGCATTACTTCGCGAACTACGCCCAGCCTTAACACACACGCACGCAGACACACACACACACAGAATAATATTACACACGCACACACACACACACACGCACACACGCATGCACACACACACACACACACACACACACACACAGAATAATATTAGTGCACAAATATGCAATCGATGTATAATAGTCAATCCTCTCTGTCCTGCTGCTAGGCTAAGACAGTAGCCTCTACTTTGAACCCCCTCTCTTTATCACCGACCTGGCCAGTGCAGCAGCTCCTCACTGAGCCCTAATCTTCTTTTCCTTGCACCCACCCCAAATTCAACATAGCCATAAATTTAGAAACATGATGCACAAGTGTCCAGAAGCTGTTACCAACAGATCTAGAAAATGAACATTCTAAAAATTCTCCAAGCATTCTACTGCTTAAGGTGAAGCACTTACCTGTCAATAAGTGGCCGCTCCAAGACAGTGAAGTAGGAGCTATCTGTGAAGATGCTGGTTATTTGAGTTAATGAGCTGCAGGACATGTGAGCAGGTTTGATGCAGTAGAACGGATACTCATCCATGTTCTCCATCATATTGCACACTTCCTCTTCAGTGTCCTGGTCATACCCGCACATGGCTTCAATCTCATGTGTTGCATTGGTATATTTCACCTTATGTGCCATATAGTTATAACCAGCATTGCGCCCTCCATAGAGCTGCCACTGCTTCACTAGGGTGGATTAAAAACAAGGACACTTTCACTCTTCCTTCCCAGAAAAATGTAAACTGCACATGATATGTTCCATTGTGGAAATCTACAATCTTCCCAGAAGCTCCTGCCCCGAGATCTGGTGAGTAAATTCTCGCTCGTAGGAAGTCGCCTCCATATTTCTTCTTTTGCCCAAGTAATCGAAGACGTCAAGCTGAACAGTTACATTGTCCCCAATGCAGTATCTGTCTCTGGGGTTTATGATGGACACCTTGCTCTTTGACGCACACGTTGTGTTATCCAGGTGGGTGAAGCTTACTTTGGGTACCAGTTTATCTATTTTTCTTATGATACTTTCTACTTGTAGTTTAGTGTCTTTTGACTGAGCTTTCCACTGGGGCTCATCTACAGCCCTCCTGGGGACCTTTGGAAAGTCCATCAAGGTGAACTGTGATTTGCCTTGTGGGTCATCTTCCAGGTTCTCAGAGAGGGATTTTGAGACTGAAATCTTTTGACAAAAATGACTTACAGTGGGAAACTGCCAAAAAAATAAACAAATAAACACGTCAATTCAAGTCAATGATCTTTAGTCGAAAGTCTGAGACAATCATAAAATCATACATACAAAAACCAATAAAAACAGAATCATATAGAAATTGATCATTCAGGGTGCACCTTCCTGCACAAACACAATCCTGAGAAGCACATTTCTCTTTCTATGTGTGCCATAGAATGCAGCACACACAGAAAGAGAGGGTAATGAGGAGAAATAAAGGTATTTCTCCTCATTATGCCTCTCCTGGGAAGGCGTATCTTTTGGCGCATTCCCAGGTCTACTAGTTCTGGTAAATCTAGGAATGCATAAAAAACAATGAGAGCTGCATGGGAACACCCACGCAACGCCCATGGAAGGCCTTCCCAGGGCAGAGTAAGGCAACGCAGCGATTTGCACTGCGTTGCCTTCCTCCAGATTTACAGAACCACTCAGGACCACACAAAGCGGCTTTGCATGGCTTCATAAACCACATGTAAGATTTTGCACCATGTTTTGCAGTACAAAAGCGATGCAAACCGGCTCATAAATAGGCCCCTGAATGTTTAGTCCCTTAAAAGAGGCCACAGAAAACTATATCTAAAAACATCATAAAATTTACAGAAAAACATAAAATGCAAGGTGGTTTGGCCAGAAGCACCATCACAGGGACATACACTTTCATGTAAATTCCAAAAGTGTCCTAAAGGAAAACATAAGAGAAAGCTAATTGTACCAGCTCTAAACCCCAATAGCTGGACCTCCCCCAGCTACTGCTACTAGGGTGAAGTAAGGCTCCATGCCGGAATTAGACTTTAGCATTGCACATTCCTGTTGCAATGGCTCTCTAAATTCATCAGTTTCCCTTAATAAGCCTTGACAAGCCAAACACACAAACTTAACATCCATCTCATCCTTTTGCACATGTGTGATGGATGTTCAAACACAGAGGACCTACCTGTGTTCCCAAGTTCTGCTTAACGTACGTGAACCATGGTATTTTTAGAGTACGCTCGAAGCACAGGCAGTCTGCGATTAGAGCCTGATTTAAAGTATCCCAAGGATTGCTCCAGAGTGAGCGTCTCAACAAGAGAGGTCCCAGTGTGATGTGATCCTCGAGATATCACGGAGCAAGTTCTTCATAGCTGTTAGAAATGGGCTCTCTAGTTGGCAGTGGCTTACACCCCGTCCAAGTAGGGACCCTTCCTTCTAGTCAGGGTAAGGGACTTACACACCCAAGATAACCCCTGCTCATCCCCTTGGTAGCTTATCTCAGAGGCAATATGTAAAGCATTTGTACATAAACACACAATAACACAGTGAAAACACTACAAAAGGAAACCACACCAGTTTAGGAAAATAACCAATATTTATCTGAATAAAACAAGACCAAAGTGACTATACTCAAACACACACAAGCAAAGATATCACTTTTAAATGGTTCAAACATCTCAGTCCATCGAAAACTATGAATGCATCACGTTTTAGCAAAAAGTACCTGGGATGCGTCAAAACGAAAGGCAAAAACAGGCACAGTGGAGGCGAGGCGCCGGAAAAGCAACGCAATGCGTCAGTTCCTTACTACAGGGAAGGTGATGTGTGGGTTCCTTACTGCAGCGCAGGGGAGGTGATGCATCGGTTCCTTACTGTGATGGGAGGTGATGCGTAGATTCATTACCGTGAGAGGAGGCGATGCATCTGTGGCCTCGGTTCCTTACTGCTGGGCTACGTTGATGAAGAACTTGGTGCACAGGTGTGATGCATCGAAATCCGTCGATGCGATAGCGGTGAAACAGGTGCTGCATCGATTCTCCCAGCCATGAGCAGGTAATGCATAGAATCTTTAGCCGAACAGCAGGGCCTGCTTCTGAGTAGGAGTGGGTGCCTCAGACGTGGGAGGCACGGTGCTCGGGAAAGGAGCTGCAGCGATTCTTCGGCTGTGGTGCGTTGGTTTTTCAATCGCACCGCAAGCTTGGGGCAAGAAAAACAGGTGCTGAAAACTGTTGCATGGATTTTCTTCTCTTCTTGCTGCAGAAGCTACCTCCAAGGGACCAGAACTGGAATTGGGACCACTTGGCAGGTCAGAATTCTTAGCAGAGGAGTTCAGGGGCTGCAAATCTAGTCTTTGATGGCCCTGAGACTTCTTAACAGGAGGCAAGCACACACAAGCTCTTAGAGAACCTTGACAAGCAGGATAAGAAAGCAAAGTCAAATCCTTTCACAGCCCAAGACAGAAGCACCAAGCAGTAGGCCAGCACAACGCAGCAACATGCAGAGGGACAGTTCCCCTCCTACGGCTTCTACAACTCTTCTTCTTGGCAGAATCACCTCTTGATCCTGAACGGTTCTAAAAATGTGGGGTCACAGGTCCAATTCTTATACCTCTTTCTACCTCTGAAGTAGGCATACTTCAAAGGATAGTCTTTGTAGTGCACAGACCCTGCCTTTCCCTGACCTGGCTCCAGACACACTACAGGGGGGTGAAGACAGCTTTGTGTGAGGACAGGCACAGCCCTATTCAGCTGTCACTGACAACTACTCCCACCACTCTAGCTCAGGAAGACCCATCAGCCTGGCGATGGGCCATCAGGATATGCAGGACACACCTCAGCTCCCTTTGTGTGACTGTCTAGAGTGAATGCACAAATAGCCCAACTGTCAGTCTAAAAAAGACATTGATTCCACGGGCAGGCAGAGACACAGAATGGTAAAGCAAGGAAATGCCCAATTTCTAAAAGTGGCATTTTCAAACACACAATTTAAAAACTAACCTCACTAAAATATGTATTTTTAAGTTCTGAGTTCCAGAGCCCAAACTCCAAATCTCTATCTCTTCCCAATTTCAAGTAACAGTTGTAAGATGTTGCTAGGCAGCTCCAATGACAACCTATGGGAGAGATAGTCCTTGTTATAGTTAAAAACGAAATTACCAGTATTGCACTATCAAGACATGCAAAACACACCAGCACATGTTCTACCTTTCACATACACTGCACATTGCCCATGGGGTTACCTTGGGCCTACCTTAGAAGTGCCTTACATGTAGAAAAAGTGGCTTAGGCCAGGCAAGAGGGGGCACTTGCCAGGTCGACATGGCAGTTCAAGACTGCACACACAGACACTGCAGCGGCAGGTCTGAGACGTGATTGCAGGGCTAATCATGTGGGTGGCACAAACAGTGCTGCAGGCCTACTAGTAGCATTTCAATTACAGGCCCTTGGCACACACAGTGCAGTTTACTATGGTCTTACCAGAAAATCAGACACACCAATCATGGATAAACCAGTCACAAATACAATTTCTACAGAGGGCATTTGCACTTGAGCACTGATTAGCAGTGGTGTAGTGCCCAGAGTGCTGAAACCAACAAAAACAGATCAGAAAAAATAGGAGGAAGGAGCTAAAATGTTTGGGGATAACCCCGCAAAAAGGGCCAGGTCCAACAATGGCAAACATAATATGCCAACACAGGCACCGTTGCGTCATGATGAAGTGTGCCAGGGTTGGAGACAGGATTTTTTTCTGCAGCAAGAAACACCTTTCTGCAAAAAAAACAATCCTGAGACTATTTCCCCTTTCTTTGTGTTCTCCAGAATGCAGCATATGTAGAATGAGGAACGCACGAGGAGAAATAAACGTATTTGTCCTTGTTACGCCTCACCTGGGAAGGAGTAGCATTTGGCGCCTTCCCTGGTTTACCAGTCTTTGTAAATCTGTGAATGCTCCGGAATCCATGGGTGGATGCGTGGGAACGCCCACGCTCCACCAGTGGAAGGCTCCCTAGGGCAGACCAACAAAAGGCAACAACTTGTGCTGTGTGCGCTACTCTAGATTTACCAAGCATTGCAGGGCACCACGCCGCGGTGGTCGTGCGCGGCCTGGTGAATCTGACTTTGGTGTTGCGTTGCCCTTGTGTTACCTTGCGTGATGCAAGAGCAACGCAACACTTTGATAAATACGACCCATATCAATTATGGACGCACACCCTCTATCAGGGACATTGGGAGTTCTTGACTCACTATTACCATCAGTCTCGTGAATAATTTTCCGGCCACACTAAAATGTCCGTACCCGGTTCAACAACTCTACGAGCAGAGGACCCCTGCTTAGAATAATCATCGGAGCAATATTGGCGGTCGGCTAAACCGATAGCAGAAAATTAAATTTAGCATTAAAATCACTTCAGAGAACAAGAGCCTACCTGAGTAGATGCATGAGTCATCAAAGGCTTATCAAATATATTGAAAAAATATAAAATTCTTGCTAATACTATTTGTAACATTGTAGTAATAAAATATTAATTATATAAAAATTAAATTCGTGCGATCCTTCTACTTGGAGTTCTTGGATCTCAGAACAATTAGAACCTACTGAACTTACGCTGGTCTTAATTACACTTATACACATTGTACTGCATTATATCATCAAATCAAATCAAAATATCTTTATTCGGTTTTACATAGAAACCATATGGAATTCCTTCCCTGCCAACATTATGGACCGTCTACCTGGTTTAGAGCCGGGGGGGACCATAGGTTGACAATCAAGGAGACTACTCCATCTCTGCTGCAGTCAACCCCCTCTAACGCCTCAATGGCTTGATGGAGTAAGGGACGTTGCAGGTTTGGCTATATGTTCGGCCACCAAATTTAGATTGGCGGACAAAAAGCTGATTTTTAATGTGTGTCACCGCCACGAAAAAAGTAGCAGGAAGGGGCACTGAAAAGTGCTCACGTCCCTCCTTGCAATGGGTGGAAACTTCTAAGCTGGGGGGGTGGGTTTGTTATTTTTATATTCAAAAATAAAATCCCGCTTTGGTATTATGTTGATGGAGCTGTTAGTTAAACTTAAAATGCATTTCCGGGAATCGCTGTCATGGTGGTTCCTGAAAATTCAAGAAATGTCTAAAAAGGGGCATCAAACATGTCTAAATTTGGCAGGGGGGTAAAGTACTCCGCCATGGTAATGGTAATTCCTCCATCCAGCAATTTATAAATCAGGCCCTTGATGAACAAGTTACTTACCTTCGGTAACGATATATCTGTAAGAAACATAGGTTAGTTATAGATTCCTTACCTTAGAATTACCCCCAGGCGTCAGACTGTATCCGGAAAGTTTTTCGTCAGCAGTACCCCTGCGCGTCAGTAGGTAGCGTCGGTTGACTCCGCGTCCGTCGTTGGTGTCGTGATCACCGGAATGACGTCGTGGGAGTACTTAGATGCCGCCCTCGCGCGCTGACGTCAGTTCTGTACACGACTTTCCGTGCCAGGAACGCAGAGCCATGCAAGACACTGACCACTGGTTCACAAAACTAGGGCCCTGAAAGGATGACCTTAACCCTAGAAGTCAGTTCGCAGAACTGGGAGGATGAGTGGGGCGGTAAGGAATCTATAACTAACCTATGTTTCTTACAGATATATCGAAGGTAAGTAACTTGTTCATCTGAAAGAAACAGTTAGTTATAGATTCCTTACCTTAGAATAGATACCCCAGCAATACCAACCTCGGCTGCGCTGAGGTGGAACAGCTTGCGCCGGCCTGTGGCTCTGGAATGGACGTGTTGGGGCACCCCTTCCGTGGCCACGAAACGGACGAAAAGCAGACTGCGCAGGGCACATGGAGGAGAGGCCCAAGGACTTGGCCGTAGCCCGAGAGTCCTTGAAGCGCTCTAGTGCACTGTCTGCCTTGTCACCGAACAGGCGTCGGCCATCAAAGGGCATGTTTATCAAAATGTTCTGGACATCCCCTGAAAAGCCAGTCGTCCTCAACCAGGCGTGACGGCGAAGCGCCACTGACATTGAAATGGTCCTACCCAGTGAGTCCGCAGTGTCCAGTCCACAACGTATGGTGAACTTTGCTGCGTCTCTCCCCTCGGCAACAGCACGGGAGAGCGCGGCCCGGGCCTCCTCCGGGCACCGAGTCAGCACGTGCGCTACCGTATCCCACACGGAGTGAGAATAACGGTCCAAGAGGCATGTGGTGTTCACTGACCGCAGCCCTAAGCTGGAGGAAGAAAACAACTTCTTCCCAAGCTGATCCAGCTTCTTGGAGTCCCTGTCCGGTGTTGCGGTAGGGAATGCGGTTTGGGACGCTGAGGCTTGGACCAAGCTCTCGGGGAGGGGTGTTGGAAGAGGAAAGTGGGGTCGCCCGGAGCCGGGCGGTGGTGTCGGGCAACCATCCTATCCACAGGAGCCCCTGTGGTGGGCCTGGACCAGGTGCCCAAAAGGATGTCCGTAAGGGCTTCATTAAACGGGAGCAGGGGCTCCGAAGAGCTCGCTGCCGGCTCAAGCACCTCTGTCAGGAGGTTAGTCCTGACTGCCACAGTAGGTAGCTCGAGGTTTAGGGCCTCGGCCACCCTACGCAACACCACTGCGTAAGATGCTCCCTCCTCCGTAGCCACAATAGGAGGAGACAACATGCCAAGGTCTGGTAAGGTGTCCAAACCACTGGCATCCCCCAGGTCCTCTCTCCAGTCCTGGTCATATTCCAACTGTGCAGTGAGAGGGTCCTCAGACCCCTCCCAGTGTTTCTCACCCTCCTCTGGCTGCCAAACTGGCTGAAAATGGCCATGGTGGAATGTAGGCACAAAAGTACCCATCGGCGTCGGATCCGGCATTGGCCGACGCCGGTCCGACTCCATATCCACATGGAGGGGCAAGCCGGGGTCGATGCCGGCTGGGGGCCCAGCCGGCGTCGTCTGCAGACGTGGTGCCGGTGGAGTCGGCGCCGGTGGAGGTGTCACAAGGTCGACCGGCGCCGATCCGGATCCAGGTGTGGATCCAAGGGGGCCCTTCTGTGTCGGGGCCAAAGCCACCGGCGTCGAAGGCCTAGGGCCCCCAGCTGAGTCCACGGGGCCCGAAGGCGTACCGGCGGAGTCGGGCTGCCCAAAGATGGCATGCATCGCCTCGTAAAATTGACGAAGCTGGGCAGGGGTCGCTCCCGGTCCCGGGAAGGGAGGGAAGGCTGGAGTCGACCCAGAAGGCTCCGCATGCGGAGCCGCGGGAGTGGCACCACCCGCACCCTGCGTCGCATCGGCCGACAGACAAGGGGCAGTCGAAGAGCGATGGCGCTTCTTCAACTTCTTCTTATGCTTTGACTTACCCGACCCCGAGTGCGAAGACTTCGACGAGGAGTGATGATGGCTCTGCGATCGGTCCCTCGACCTCCCACGCGACCGGGACCTTGCGCGACGCGGAGCCGACTGCCGGGCCTCAAGGAGCTTTCGGGACCACTCCCGCAAAGACTACGGGGCCATGGTTTTGCAGTCGGAGCACCACTTTGGGTCGTGGTCGCGCTCCAGGCAGAAAAGACACACACGGTGTGGATCCGTCACCGACATCATGCGGGAACAGGAACCGCAGGACTTGAAGCTGGGCATCTCTCGTGCTACCAGGAGTCGTGAAAACTCGAAAAGACGTCGACAAAAAGTCGCAAAAACTCAGTCAAAAATTGACTGGGGGTACCGCTCTTCCCTGATCTGCGCTTGCTGGCGCAGAAAGAGAAAGAACTGATGTCAGCGCGTGAGGGCGGCATCTAAGTACCCCCGCGACGTCATTCCGGCAATCACGATGCCAACGACGGATGCGGAGTCGACTAACGCGACCTACCGACGCGCAGGAGTACTGCTCATGAAAAACTTTCTGGATCCAGTCTGACGCCTGGGGGTAATTCTAAGGTAAGGAATCTATAACTGTTTCTTTCAGATACCAACCCCTAAAATTCCAAACACTTCTGAGCACTAATTGCAAAGTGCTATCCCATTTTTGGCATATACTGAAACATCCTGCTTACCCCCTCTTAAACGCCAACCAAGGCTGGCGTCTTGAGGTTCTCCTCTCAGTTGCACACTTCTCCTTCATTCTGTTTCTGTGCGACGCCCTGCGGATCTTTCTGCTTCCAGTTCTGAGCTTCTCCCACTCTAAAATGCCCTGTGACATTCTCAATCAAGCTGCTTCAATTGACGTATCTGTCTCTGTGTCATTTTGTTAAATGTGTGGCCTTGGTACAGAGAGATACTGTCTCCCTTTCCTCTAAACTTACTGCTAAAATAAAAAATGGTCTATGTTATGTCTGTGAGAGTGAGACTTCTATGTATTATGCAGTAAAGGATGAATTGTTCTTAATGTTTAATTTTTTTACCCTCCATGGTTGTCCCATCAAATTACTATGTATGAAACCCGAGGCCAACTTCACACATCGACAACATCCTTCTCTACGTGGCGAGCCCTTACTCCTCGCTTCATAGGTTACTCCACATTTTTGCCCTGTATCAACAATACTCGGGTTGTGCCATTAATTGGGATAAATCTGTGGTAAATGTCCTGGCGATAACCCGTGCATCCCTCGATTCTGTGTAGCCAAAGTGGTGACAGGAGGGTTTCAATGCTTAGGTACATATGTTACCAGGGGTCCTACTATATTCCATAACCATAACCTAGATCCTCCCCTACGACGACTTCAAGATGACGTACAACACTGGAGGCCAACATTGGACTGTGCAAATTATGCCAATGCTTTCATGTCTTTGGATTGCAATAAAAAGTGTGCCCACCAGACCTGCGAGCATGAGATGGCTGCAAGATGACAGACACCGAACAACCTTAGTGCCAGATGTGCATGTCTGACTCACAGAAAAGGAAGCAGGGAAGCATTATTGGAAAGGTGTCTTTTCTTACTAAAAGCAACATAAGAAGCATAATAAATAAACGTTTTCAGGGAACAATATGTTTGTGAGAGGATCTCAAAATGAGCACAAGAAACTGCTCTGACAGACATCAAGAAGTGATTTATATGAACTTCTTTAAAGTTGTAGCACATGTACTGGGATCAAGAAAATTATGCAGGGCTTCTATCTGGATTTCAAAATCATGAGGATTCACCAAGAGCTTAAAAGGTAGGGCATTAACAGAGTGGATATGCTGGGGTACCTGTTCACAATGTAAAAACACGTATGTGTTTATATTTCAAGTCAGTCAAATAGCTTTATTTCGATATAAATATCATAAAAGCATCAGACACTACATCAGTACCAAAAGGATATAGGCTAAAATGATAAAAACACACTATGTTTATATTTATATAGCGTGGACCTAGCTAGAGTGGAACTGAGCCTTGTACCTTATGTGGAGCGATGGAAGATGATGCTACATTGTGCACATGAAGTGGGAGCTTAAATCGTTATCTTACGCACACACTTTCACTGGCATCACAGTTTATGTTTTTTTCCAGTTTTATATAGCATAAACTTGACCCTGCAATAGAGGGCACCAACTACATCACATAAGTACACCTTCATTTACAAAAAGGTTTTGGGGGGAAGGTGAGAAGATTCGGTGAATTGGCCAGAATAACAGGATGTTGACCCGATGCAGAGACTCCAACCTGCTTCCTTAGCGCAAAAGTCGGCACCGCTGGCTGTTACTCCACATCCTCTCCCTATGCTGGCATCGCACTGCCATATTGGGTTCAAAACCGCTTTCCCAGTTTGACTTGGTCACTACAACACAACTCCTTCCTTAGGTGATGTAACAAAGAACGTGTAGGATGTGGTTGAGGATCCTCCAAAGGTTCTCCTTCACTAATCCTTGTGAACAATAGTGTTCTTTTGAGGTTTTCCCCAAGGCATTATGGTGTGTTCCCCATGATGTCTAGTGAGGAGACCGAATGCAAATGATTCTGGTATGCTGGTATTACACAGGGGTAGCACTTTGTGTACGGTGTCTATCATTGAAGGTTCAGGTTTGGTAATGTGCATGTACACTATAGTTTAGAGTACAACATGATACATAAGATTAATATTAACATATGTCTCAAAGATTGATTTATTATTAGTAATGTACCCCCATTGTACCTATCGGGCCTCGTGGTCGGATGAAAAGTATCATTTCAGGAGTTGGACCTGAAATCCTTTCTTGAAATGGCTGTGAGCTGCTATGACAGGAGGCACAAACTGACAATGACACTAGTGTCTGTTTTGTTAACTGTAGGTCATTCTTTTTTCATAAAAATACACAGAGATGCCTAGGCAGACGTGCACTGTGACACTTTCTTTATCCCATAAAAAGGAGGGTTGGTTGAAGATGAAGAGATCTGAATGTGCACATGCTGCACTAGAAATGCACCAGGGTAAATAATGTTGGCAGCCATGTTTATGACAGAGCAGAAGCTGAGTAAAAATAAGTTTAGCTCTTGTTAAGATGAGGATCAGCAGCACAAGACAATGCAGAATTAGACTGAGACAGTAGGATAGCCAGACAGAGATCTGGGCAAAGACCATTGCACGTGGGAAGGTGTGAGCATGCCCATGAGCCTTCAGCAGCCCTCACACTGGGCTCCTGTAGCTCCAGATTGGGGATCACACCTGCACCCCAGCCAGTGTGGGGGTCACACCTGCACCCCCAGCCAGTGTGGGGGTCACACCTGTAGCCCCAGCCAGTGTGGAGATCACACCTGCACCCCCAGCCAGTGTGGGGATCACGCCTGCACCCCCAGCCAGTGTCGGGGTCACACCTGCACCCCCAGCCATGCGGGGGGGTCACATCTGCACCCCCAGCCAGTGGGGGATCACACCTGCACCCCAGCCAGTGTGGGGGTCACACCTGTAGCCCCAGCCAGTGTGGAGATCACACCTGCACCCCCAGCCAGTGTGGGGATCACACCTGCACCCCCAGCCAGTGTGGGGGATCACACCTGCACCCCCAGCCAGTGTGGGGGATCACACCTGCACCCCAGCCAGTGTGGGGGTCACACCTGTAGCCCCAGCCAGTGTGGAGATCACACCTGCACCCCCAGCCAGTGTGGGGATCACACCTGCACCCCTAGCCAGTGGGGGGATCACACCTGCACCCCCAGCCAGTGTGGGGGATCACACCTGCACCCCCAGCCAGTGTGGGGATTACACCTGCACCCCCAGCCAGTGTGGGGATCACCCTGCACCCCCAGCCAGTGTGGGGATCACCCAGCACCCCCAGCCAGTGTGGGGGTCACACCTGCACCCCCAGCCAGTGGGGGATCATGGTCCTCGGCAGAGCAGATGCCTGATGAGGAAGAACAAGTGAGGAGCTAGCAGGCATGTTGTGCATAAAGAGCTGAAGAAGCAGCAGTTGGCATGAGTTCTGTCCATTTCCTCAGTTTCAATCTTTGTTAGTAGGGGAAATGCAAATGCAAAGGCACACTCATATCTCAATGCCAATGGGCAAACATTGCCTCACCTTTAACTAATGAGGAGGGCTCAGAAGGCATTGCCCAGCCAGCGAGAGTCACCACCATCAGGGTGTTTGCCCAGAGCATTGTGAATTACCAGTGTTCTCCACCCTCTCCTTTGATGACACTTCCCAGTCCAGGAGAAGCTGGACATGCCTTAGAAATGAAAATGTTTCGCTTCGGTGTCCGTTTCTCAAACAGTGCTCTGCCCAGGCCCAGTGGTGTAACGAAAATTGAGGGGGCCCCCCTGCAAGGTACCTGGAGGGGCCCCACTCCGGATTTAAACTGGAGCTCTCAGGCCTGAGTACCTTGCTGAGGGGGGCCACCCCACACCGCGGGGGCTGCGGGGGCCTGTGCTACCCGCCTGCCCAGGCCTTCCATGCAGCAGGGCTGCGGCACATGACGGGCAGCGGGATGGGGGGGCTGAAGCCCTTTTGGCCCAATGGGCACCGCATGCCACATTACAGTAGCTGCAGCAGCCTGCTGCGTGGGCACGTAAAGGTGAACTATAACTTTTTTCATGCGGTGCTTGAAATCGATTGTAGCGACCGGCGGCAAGGTAAGGCACAAAAGGGTGCATATATATGTAAGAGATTTCACGTCTTTTCCTAGCCAAGAACTCACTGCACCCACATCATGAAACTAGTCAACACTGTGTGAACGTCCCAGCTGATGCACCCATAATTCATTTCATTAATTTTTTTCTGGGGGTTATGGCTGTGGATGTGAAGGTGCAGGTGCGTGGCCAAGATGGCACCATAGACGGTCACACATTACTGTGCTCCCCTCAGCCTGCTGTTGCTCGAATATGAATTTACCTTGAAAAAACACAAAAGACAAAAGGCGTTTGGCAAAACAGGAACAGTACAATGTACAATCTATCCGAGCACGTTTTACACAGTTTTGGGTGTCATAATTGTATAACCGCTGATCCTTGTTTGGAAAAGGAATGCAGGCCTTGTCTGTGGAGTCGTAAATAAAACGTCCCAATAACAAATGCAGATGGGCCTCGACCTTGCGTGGACACAATGTGGGCCAGTGGGTAATGTGTCTAGCTATCCGGCATGAGGGGCACGTGATCACTGTGTGTGCTGCGTCTCGATTGTCTGTGTGTTCCTAACTCCATGTGGATTCTAACTTTATGGTATTCTGGAAATGCGCGCACTCCTCTGGCCATGTGCGCTTTATTAGGGCCATTTTCCCTGGACCATTGTGGTCTCGCTGCACTTATCTGGGGGTTGGACCTGAGTTTCCTGTTCACGCATTTGTCTGCCAGCTACATGCCACCCCACCTGTGACCTGTCAAATCACTTACCGCGGTCCTAGGTTGTAGAGCCTGCCTGATCACGTATTTCTGAGTCAGCGTTGATGGAGAGTTCATGATGGGTGAATTTGATAATAGTGATGTGATTCTGTTCGTGTATGCGAGTGTACCATTATAAGTATTGGCATGATTTTTATCAAAATCAGCACCGCCAAGCCCGAAAAATATACGGACCATCAATCTGGTCCAGGTAGCTCCTCATGCCCCCATCTCCAGGCTGACATCAAAGTCCGTCCCCAACTGATTGGTACCACTCGCACTCATCTTCTTAGAGTTTCTCATTGCTCAAATGGGTGTAATTTCTGGTATTTATATGTTTCCCTTGTCTTCATTGCTTGATTTTGCTCGCAAAAAAGTGTCACTCATAGTCGTTGAATGTCACTCATAATTACTGTGAAATCTTGAAAATGTCATGCATAGGTAATCCGAAACCTTGCCAGCTATGCTGATGAGGTCTCTGCAGCGTGTGGAGTGGCAGCTTGGAGCTAAGGCACGGTTGGACAGCCCTGGCAGTAGTAAGGAAGAGGAAGTCGGCACCTGGCCTGAAAGAGCAAGGAGCTGCACACACCAACATTTCACGTAAAGCGGAGGCCTGCAGGGGCGATGAGGGAGGAAATTATGAGTCCTGTTATGTTGGGTGACTGACAAGGGCTTGGGCGAGGCAGTCTGCCTGCAGCACATAGAAGGGTCACAAGACGATAGGTGACAAGGAAGAGGGAGCTGCTGATCTGATAAGGGGCCGACAGAAAACCAACATTTTTTACACAGTTTTGGCATTTTTCTGGGACATAGCCTATTTTTGCAATTTTTTGTGCTTTCAACCTCCTTCCAGTTAATGGTAGAAATGGGTAAGAAAGAAATAATGGATCCTGAAAAGCTATACATTTCTGAAAAGTAGACAAAATTCTGAATTCAGCAAGGGGTCATTTGTGTAGATCCTAAAAGTTTTCTTTATAGAAACTAACAGTTAAATATAGGAAAAATTGAAAATTAGTTGTAAAAAACAGCCATTTGTGTCAACGTTTTCACCTGCAACTTCTTCTAATTATGACAGCTATTTGAAGGCAATATACCGTTACATCCGCTGGACCTTACTGGTTGTGGGGATATATAGGACTTGTAGGTTCACCAAGAACCCGACGAACCCAGAGCCAAAAACTGAGCAGCGTCTTGCAATGGTTTTTTATTATGTACCGGGTATATAGTAATTATTATGGGAAAATGTATACATGGAAAAATCGGTATGAAAGACACCTATGTATTTCTGAAATGGGAACAAAATATAGAGTTTAGAAACAGTAGATATTTGCACATTTCCGAAATTGTGAGTACCCATACTAGCATGAGAATTATAGGTCATTATTCAAAATGACTTCTTTAATACACATTGTCTTTCATTTGAACTGCATCGAAAGTCAATAGGTAATAACAGTGGCTCTACAAATCTGTATTACCCTAAGTCTCCCGATAAAAATGGTACCTCGCTTGTGTGGGTCGGCCTAGTGCCCGCGACAGGAAACGGCTCAAAGCGCAACGTGGACACACCACATTTTCACAGTGAAAAATTACCCTTTTTTTGCAAAGTGCCTAGCTATAGTTTTTGAACCCTAGCTCTGCCAGGTTCTGTTACCCAGAATCCCTTGCAAACCTAAAAATTTGTCAAAAAAACACATTTTCCTCACATTTCTGTGGTGGAAAGTTCTGGAATCTGCGTGGAACCACAAAATTCCACCCACCCCGCGTTCCCCAAAGTATTTCAAGAAAAACGGTACCTCACTTGTGTGGGTAGGCCTAGTGCCCGCGACAGGAAATGGCCCAAAACGCAACGTGGACACACTACATTTTCACAGTGAAAAATGACCCTTTTTTTGCAAAGTGCCTAGCTGTAGTTTTTGAACCCTAGCTCTGCAGGCACCTAGGGAAACCTAGCAAACCTATACATTTTTGAAAACTAGACACCCGGGGGAATCCAGGATGGGGTGACTTGACTGGCTCTCACCAGGTTCTGTTAACTAGAATCCCTTGCAAACCTAAACAATTGTCAAAAAAAACACATTTTCCTCACATTTCTGTAGTGGCAAGTTCTGGAATCTGCGTGGATTCACAAAATTCCACCCACCCCGCGTTCCCCAAAGTCTTTCGAGAAAAATGGTACCTTACTTGCATGGGTGGGTCAAGTACCCACGACAGGCAAGGGCCCAAAACGTATTGAGGCGACATCAAAATCACTTATCACAAACCAACCTGGTTTTGGAATGGGGGTCCCATGACTTTTTGGCCCGGGGCTCGGCGGTCACCTAGGGAAACCTACCAAACCCACACATTTCTGAAAACTAGACACCCGGGGGATTCCAGGGAGGTATGGCGTGCATGGATCCCCCAACGTTTTCTTACCCAGAATCCCCTGCAAACCTGACATTTTGCTGAAAAAAATCACTTTTTTTTACACATTTTTGTGTGGGAAAGTTGTGGCATCACAGGGCTGACACAAATTTCCTACCACCCAGCGTTCCCCCAGGTCTCCCGATAAAAATGGTGCCTCACTCGTGTGGGAGGCCCAAGTACCCGCGACAGGCAAGGGCCCAAAACGGATTGAGGCGACATCAAAATTGCCTATCACAAAACGACCTGGTTTTGCAAGGGGGGTCACCTGGGTCTTTGGCCCCGTGCTCGGCGGCCAGCTAGGGAAACCTATCAAACCCACCCATTTCTGAAAACTAGACACCCGGGGGATTCCAGAGAGGTATGGCTTGCGTGGGGGGGCAGAAAGACTAGAATTTTGTGGGGGGGAGGGGTGGGGGCATTGGCATGCCCATCTTTGGCAGCCCCCACCCCTAAATTAATCGTAAAGAAAAAACCCTGGCGTCTAGTAGGCTTTCTGCCCCCCCCGGGGGGGGCAGAAAGACTGTTATTGTGCAGGGGGGTTTGGGGGCTTTGGCGTGCCCATATTGGGCAGCCCCCACCCCTAATTTACATTAAAAAATGAATCCCTGGTTTCTAGTGGGCTTTATGCCCCCCCAGGGGGGCAGAAAGACTGGAATTTTGTGGGGGGGGAGGGGTGGGGGCATTGGCATGCCCATCATTGGCAGCCCCTACCCCTAAATTAATCGTAAAAAAAAACCCTGGCGTCTTGTGGGCTTTCTGCCCCCCTGAGGGGGCAGATTGGGGGCTACCGCCCCCATCTGCACCCAGGGGGGCAGAAAGACTGTTATTGTGCAGGGGGGGTTGGGGGCTTTGGCGTGCCCATATTGGGCAGCCCCCACCCCTAATTTACATACAAAAATTAATCCCTGGTTTCTAGTGGGCTTTCTGCCCCCCAGGGGGGGCAGAAAGACTGGAATTTTGTGAAGGGAGGGGTGGGGGCATTGCCATGCCCATATTGGGCAGCCCCCACCCCTAATTTACATAATGAAAAAAATTCCCTGGTTCTAGTGGGCTTTCTGCCCCCCCAGGGGGCAGAAAGACTGGAATTGTGTGTGGAGGGGTGGGGGCATTGGCATGCCCATCTTGGGCAGCCCCCACCCCTAAATTAAATCTTTAAAAAAAAAACTGGTGTCTAGTGGGCTTTTTGCCCCCCCGGAGGGGCAGATTGGGGGCTACTGCCCCATCTGCTCCTCCGGGGGCGATCCCCAAGCAGGGATCCACTAGGGAAGGGTACCATTGGAAAGGGGCGGTCCTCCCCTTTCCAACGATACCTCTCCCAAGTGTTTCAGTGCTCGGGGGCTGAGATAGTCCCACGAGCACTGAAACACTGAAACTGAAACTAAGTTTCAGTTTCGTTTTCATTCTAATGACAACAGCGCGCAATGCGCGCGATCGTCATTAGACTGAAAACAGCTGATGGGCCTCGGGAGGTTGGGGAAGCTCTTCCCCACCTCCCGAGGCCCAAAAAAAAAATGGAAATCCCTCTGCTGTTTGAAGCAGAGGGATTTCGGGCTCCTGTCCTCATGACGGAATGGTTCCGTCATGAGCACAGGAGCACCGGTGCTCCTGACGGAACCATTCCGTCAGGAGCACCGAAAGGGTTAAAGGCCCCCTTCAAGCAGAAAGGAATCCGCACTAGGAGGCAAAGAGCTGCAGCAAGAGAGGTCACAGCTGTTAAAGGCCCCCTTCAAGCAGACAGGAATCCGCACCAGGAGGCAAGGAGCTGCAGCAAGAGAGGTGACAGCTGTTAAAGGCCCCCTTCAAGCAGAAAGGAATCCGCATTAGGTGGGCAAGGAGCTGCAGCAAGAGAGGTCACAGCTGTTAAAGGCCCCCTTCAAGCAGAAAGGAATTGCACCAGGAGGCAAGCGAGCTGCAGCAAGAGAGGTCACAGCTTCTAAAGGCCCCCTTCAAGCAGAAAGGAATCTGCACTAGGAGGCAAGGAGCTGCAGCAAGAGAGGTCACAGCTGTTAAATGCCCCCTTCAAGCAGAAAGGAATCCGCACTAGGAGGCAAGGAGCTGCAGCAAGAGAGGTCACAGCTGTTAAAGGCCCCGTTCAAGCAGAAAGGAATCCGCACTAGGAGGCAAGGAGCTGCAGCAAGAGAGTTCACAGCTGTTAAAGGCCTCCTTCAAGCAGAAAGGAATCCGCACTAGGAGGCAAACGGAGCTGCAGCAAGAGAGGACACAGCTGCTAAAGGCCCCCTTCAAGCAGAAAGGAATCCGCACTAGGAGGCAAGAGGAGCTGCAGCAAGAGAGGTCACAGCTGCTAAAGGCCCCCTTCAAGCAGAAAGGAATCCGCACCAAGCGGCAAGGAGCTGCAGCAAGAGAGGTCACAGTTTCTAAAGGCCCCCTTCAAGCAGAAAGGAATCCGCACTAGGAGGCAAGGAGCTGCAGCAAGAGAGGTCACAGCTGTTAAAGGCCCCCTTCAAGCAGAAAGGAATCTGCACTAGGAGGCAAGGAGCTGCAGCAAGAGAGGTCACAGTTTCTAAAGGCCCCCTTCAAGCAGAAAGGAATCCGCACTAGGAGGCAAGCGGAGCTGCAGCAAGAGAGGTCACAGTTTCTAAAGGCCCCCTTCAAGCAGAAAGGAATCCACACTAGGAGGCAAGCGGAGCTGCAGCAAGAGAGGTCACAGCTTCTAAAGGCCCCCTTCAAGCAGAAAGAAATCCGCACTAGGAGGCAAGGAACTGCAGCAAGAGAGGTCACAGCTGTTAAAGGCCTCCTTCAAGCAGAAAGAAATCCGCACTAGGAGGCAATCGGAGCTGCAGCAAGAGAGGACACAGCTGCTAAAGGCCCCCTTCAAGCAGAAAGGAATCCGCACTAGGAGGCAAGAGGAGCTGCAGCAAGAGAGGTCCCAGCTGCTAAAGGCCCCCTTCAAGCAGAAAGGAATCCGCACCAGGAGGCAAGGAGCTGCAGCAAGAGAGGTCACAGCTGTTAAAGGCCCCCTTCAAGCAGAAAGGAATCCGCACTAGGAGGCAAGCGGAGCTGCAGCAAGAGAGGTCACAGCTGTTAAAGGCCCCCTTCAAGCAGAAAGGAATCCGCACTAGGAGGCAAGCAGAGCAGCAGCAAGAGAGGTCACAGCTGTTAAAGGCCCCCTTCAAGCAGAAAGGAATTCGCACTAGGAGGCAAGGAGTTGCAGCAAGAGAGGTCACAGCTGTTAAAGGCCCCCTTCAAGCAGAAAGGAATCCGCACCAGGAGGCAAGGAGCTGCAGCAAAGGAGGCACAGCTGTTACAGGCCCCCTTCAAGCAGAAAGGAATCCGCACTAGGAGGCAAGCAGAGCTGCAGCAAGAGAGGTCACAGCTGTTAAAGGCCCCCTTCAAGCAGAAAGGAATCCACACCAGGAGGCAAGGAGCTGCAGCAAGAGAGGTCACAGCTGTTAAAGGCCCCCTTCAAGCAGAAACGAATCCGCACTAGGAGGCAAGTGGAGCTGCAGCAAGAGAGGTCACAGCTGTTAAAGGCCCCCTTCAAGCAGAAAGGAATCTGCACCAGGAGGCAAGGGGAGCTGCAGCAAGAGAGGTCACAGCTGTTAAAGGCCCCCTTCAAGCAGAAAGGAATCCGCACTAGGAGGCAAGTGGAGCTGCAGCAAGAGAGGTCACAGCTATTAAAGGCCCCCTTCAATCAGAATGGAATCCGCACCAGGAGGCAAGCGGAGCTGCAGCAAGAGAGGTCATAGCTGTTAAAGGCCCCCTTCAAGCAGAAAGGAATTCACACCAGGAGGCAAGGAGCTGCAGAAAGAGAGGTCACAGCTGCTAATGGCCCCCTTCAAGCAGAAAGGAATCCACACCAGGAGGCAAGGAGCTGCAGCAAGAGAGGTCCCAGCTGTTAAAGCCCCCTTCAAGCACAAAGGAATTCGCACCAGGAGGCAAGGAGCTGCAGCAAGAGAGGTCACAGCTGTAAAAGGCCCCCTTCAAGCAGAAAGGAATCCGCACCAGGAGGCAAGGAGCTGCAGCAAGAGAGGTCACAGCTGTTAAAGGCCCCCTCAAGCAGAGAGGAATCCGCACTAGGAGGCAAGGGACTGCAGCACGAGAGGTCACAGCTTCTAAAGGACCCCTTCAAGCAGAAAGGAATCTGCACCAGGGGGCAAGCGGAGCTGCAGCATGAGAGGTCATAGCTTTTAAAGGCCCACTTCAAGCAGAAAGGAATCCGCACTAGGAGGCAAGGAGCTGCAACAAGAGAGGTCACAGCTGTTAAAGGCCCCCTTCAAGCAGAAAGGAATCCACACCAGGAGGCAAGGAGCTGCAGCAAGAGAGGTCACAGCTGTTAAAGGCCCTCCTTCAAGCAGAAAGGAATCTGCACTAGGAGGCAAGTGGAGCTGCAGAAAGAGAGGTCACAGCTGTTAAAGGCCCCCTTCAAGCAGAAAGGAATCTGCACTAGGAGGCAAGGAGCTGCAGCAAGAGAGGTCACAGCTGTTAAAGGCCCCGTTCAAGCAGAAAGGAATCCGCACTAGGAGGCAAGGAGCTGCAGCAAGAGAGGTCACAGCTGCTAAAGGCCCCCTTCAAGCAGAAAAGAATCCGCACTAGGAGGCAAGGAGCTGCAGCAAGAGAGGTCACAGCTGTTAAAGGCCTCCTTCAAGCAGAAAGGAATCCGCACTAGGAGGCAAGCAGAGCTGCAGCAAGAGAGGACACAGTTTCTAAAGGCCCCCTTCAAGCAGAAAGGAATCCGCACTAGGAGGGAAGCAGAGCTGCAGCATGAGAGGTCACTGCTGTTAAAGGCCCCCTTCAAGCAGAAAGGAATCCGCACTAGGAGGCAAGGAGCTGCAGCAAGAGAGGTCACAGCTGCTAAAGGCCCCCTTCAAGCAGAAAGGAATCCGCACTAGGAGGCAAGCGGTGCTGCAGCAAGAGAGGTCACAGCTGTTAAAGGCCCTCCTTCAAGCAGAAAGGAATCTGCACTAGGAGGCAAGTGGAGCCGCAGAAAGAGAGGTCACAGCTGTTAAAGGCCCCCTTCAAGCAGAAAGGAATCTGCACTAGGAGGCAAGGAGCTGCAGCAAGAGAGGTCACAGCTGTTAAATGCCCCCTTCAAGCAGAAAGGAATCCGCACTAGGAGGCAAGGAGCTGCAGCAAGAGAGGTCACAGCTGTTAAAGGCCCCGTTCAAGCAGAAAGGAATCCGCACTAGGAGGCAAGGAGCTGCAGCAAGAGAGGTCACAGCTGCTAAAGGCCCCCTTCAAGCAGAAAAGAATCCGCACTAGGAGGCAAGGAGCTGCAGCAAGAGAGGTCACAGCTGTTAAAGGCCTCCTTCAAGCAGAAAGGAATCCGCACTAGGAGGCAAGCAGAGCTGCAGCAAGAGAGGTCACAGCTGCTAAAGGCCCCCTTCAAGCAGAAAGGAATCCGCACTAGGAGGGAAGCAGAGCTGGCATGTTTTGACCCGGGGGCCACACAACTAAACTGCAGAACAGTAAAATTTCTGACGCTAGCTGAACCAAAAATGCCTAAAATGACAATCCAACCTCAGCAATGTTAGTAATAAGCTGCCTGTGTAGCCTTTGGCGCGCAATCTGGTCGCTGCATCTCTTTATTGCAAGAAGAAAAGACCACCTTTATATTTGTATAAAATTTCAGCAGGTGCCAAATACATTAGCTGTCACTGCCAAACATGTATGCACTATACGGCACCTTACTACGGGCACTTATGGCTTTAGTAATGCATTTTACAAACGCACTGCACTTTATTACGTGAATCACTGATTCACTCTAACGGCCTCACCGACTATTTTAACCACAGCCATGAACGCACTGTACAGCATTTTTAGCACGTGTATTATTGGTTTTACCGGGGAATAACACTAGTTTTATTGGCTGTTTTAAATTGTTGCAATGGTTTTCAGTAACTATGCAAATAAAATAAACTTGAAACTGCATTGCGGGGGCGCGAGTAATAGTCAGCTCAACTAACTATAACTGTTGAATTTCTCTGGTTTTGTACGAGTGAAATGTCAGCCTAACTATAACGTCCCTGTAACTTTTGGTTTTCTTCAGTGAATAGATAGATAGATAGATAGATAGATAGATAGATGCACAAATAATTAGCTTCAAGGACAGCAAGACTTGAAAGTCGAAGTTTATACAATACAACTATAAAACCTGATATATAATCTGTACCCTTTCTATGTAGTTATATATGGATTACTTTACTCCAACTCCATAAAAAAAAACTTTTGACCCTTTCCAATGCACTACTCTATGTCTCACTCTATACCTCTCACAATATATACTCTACTTCCACTTTCTGACTCATCCCAAATTCTAATACTTTTATCTCCACAATGAGCCTTTCTAGACTTTTCCCTCATCTGTCCCTCCTGAGCTCTCCCCAAACCTCATTTCACTACTACATTCTCCAAAACAACCCTTCCTTCATGTATCACTCCTTTGACGCATCCCAAACATCATGTTACTACTATAATCTCCCTAACCCCTTTATAGAGACTCTTCCATTCTCCATCTCTCCTTTTACTCATCGCAAACCTCATCTTTCTTCTATGATCTCCCCCATAACACTTTCTAGAATCTTCCCTCTTGTACCCCTCCATTATCCTATTCAATCTGACTAACAGACTTGCATGTCCACTGCTCCAATTAACTCATATTTCACTAATCTGCCACTAATCTTTTTTGGATTCCGAAGTAGTGTGCTACTCACCAAACAGCGCTTTTCTGCCTTGTCAGGGGTAGTAAGCGCTATATAAACAGAATTACAATCAGCATAGGTGCATTAATCAACTGAGCCACTGCAGTCAAGGGTGAGGGGACCAGGTGCAAGATGTTTCAATGTCATTATGTGATTGGACCAGAAGAGTAATACATCTATATGGCGTTTGAAAAAATATCCTTCTGTTTCATTTGTAGCACTTGTATATAGCAGTCACAACCCATACGTGGGGCGCTGAAGTGCTTAATGACATGTCCTAGCGACGGCAGCCACCAGTATGCGCAGTTAAGATTAGACTTAGTCAAACAACGTCTTGTCCAAAGAAAACAAGTATTACAGGGTGTGTAAAATATTAACTAATTGTGTTGAAAGCATGGCGCGGGGAACCAGGCCTGTCACACCACAACACATTAGCACTGGATGGTGAATCCCAGTGTTTTTCTGTAACTCTCGCTCTGCTTGCATAAACATTTAAGAGGACTATTCAATAAATGTGGAAAATAGCAGATGCTTTCAGAAAACTCAGGGGGGCAGCCACTGACAGTGGCCATTTACAGTGAGGGAAAAGAACACAAGTCGACAGAACAACATGGAGCTCAGGAGGGTAGTGAATAAGTTGGAGAGCAGACGATGAAGATTTCACACAACTTGGGGAAAAAACAAATGGATAGCAATACTGAGCGTGGGGCAAGAGGTATGTTGGGAGAAGCACATGAGGGAGGGAACTCTTGGAGGAAGTTTTTCAAAAGGTGCAGGGGGCGTTGACCCCCTGCCTGCAAGCCACTGTGAGCTATTACATCTCATACAATAACCTGGCAGATAGGAGGTGTACTGCTGAGAGGCATGGTTTATTCCGGCCACCAGCTGAGGTTGTGAAGCTGAACTGCGCATGTCAGGTTGACCGGTATTTTGCTTGTACCCAGACCGACATGGCAGTTCAGTTGTTCCCGGGCATCGCTGTCGGTGAGATGAGGAACCAGAGACACAGCCCCTTGGTCTCGGATGAAGCGATGTGTTCTCCTGTCCCATCCAATCCTCGCAGTGCTCTTATGCTCTTTACTAATATTAACAGCATAAGAGCAGTGCTTTCATCGGCTAAAGCATGTGATGCAATTTGAAAATGGTGGCTTGGGAAGCGACGTACACTCAATGCTGGCGCAATTGGAAGTCCGTAATTAGATGCACATATATTTTAAACGGTGCTCAGGAGGAGGGAGAGCCACCCAATCTTCCTCAAATGGAAAAGAAACTTCTCCTCAAATGTTCAAACTGACTCCAAGCACTCAAAATCAAGAAAAAAAGTGTAAATGTATGTCGCAGTGTCCAATGCCTTTTATTCAGACATCCAAGATTTATGTGGAATCATAGTTCACCATACATGTCATTCCTTGACATCACTACGGCTCCTTGCCAACACGCGTTTCGTCCGTTATATACAACTAGACTTCCTCAGGGCTGGAACATAAAACAATGGTATCATAAGGAATGTGGGGAGTGATGGGATCTAGAATTAAACCCATCTCCAAAGTAAATCACCCGAATTGTGCCATGCACAGTAATTCGGCTCCATGTGACATAATAGTTGTTATCTATTAGTCATTTACATTGACTGGAAGGTGTGGATACCTCTGTACAACGGCGGAATAGAAAAAGTCAAGTGAAATTAGAAAAGCCAGAAACCCACAAGTATAGGTCACCTGCATGTGCTCAATCATCGTAAAAGCCTGTGTATTCCCAAATAAGTCCCCTAGTTATAAGTAGTTAGTACATGCTAGCACGTTTTGGCCATGAGTAAAGGCCCAGCAAAAAGTTTGGGATCAACAAATCTGTATTTTACTATCATCCTTTTCAGTTAGAAGAAAGATAGTAGTAATTTCTTGCGACGCATTCAAGTGTCTGAACAATTCAGTAATTCACTTTGCTTGCAAAGCACATATCATCTGGTGTTTAAATATGTGGTTATTAGGTGCCTCACTTACCACAGTCACATCAGTCCGGACATATTTAAGAGTCAGGCAGCTATATTGCCATTCCGCAAATCTGAAATGAGATAAGAGGTTTAAGTCACAGCGTACGATCCCATACATTGGTGTTAGACTTGGCATCTTTTGGCGTGTTTCCCCTGACTTTTTGCTTTCTGACCTCCCGGTTTTGACTCTGTTTTTGCTGGTGTGATGATTCTGCGCACTTTCCTCACTGCGGTCCAGTGGGAAAGTGCAAGTGCTCCTGTATAAAATGTGTTATGGATTGGTGTTTCCATGATTGGCCTATTTGGTTTATGTGTCAGTCCCTTGTAAAGTGCACTGCGAGTGCCAGGGCCTATAGACCAAATGCTGTTGGTGGGCTGCAGCACTCGATTGTGCCACCCACGCAAACAGCCCGTAAAGTGTAACTCGGGCCTGCCAACGCAGAGCCTGTGCGCAGCCTGGGGCTGCCATGTCGACTTGGCAAGTGCACACACTTGCAAGTCCCTAAACCTTCCCTTTGCTACATGTTAGTCACCCCTAAGGTAGGCCCAAGGTACCCCTGTGGGCAGGGTGCGGTGTATGCGAAAGGTAGGACATGCCCGGGTGTGAGCGGCATGTCCTGATAGTGAATTACAGCCTAGTACGTTTTTCACTATTGCAAGGCTACCTGTTCCCCTAGGCCAGAACGGGCGGTTTTGATTATTACAGTATATAATCCTAGCTGACCCCGGGAACATGGTAGAAATTCGAGTTTAGTATGCCTGGACTCAGAATGATAAAATGCATCTTTTAGTGAAGTTGGTTTTAACATTCTGCGTTTGAAAATACCACTTTTAGAAAGTGGGTATTTTCTTGCCTAACCATCCAAGCCTGCCTCTGCGAGGTTGTGTATTCCTTGTCTGGAATGTGAGTGACAGGGGCTGGGGGATGCCAGGAGACAGGGTGAGTCAGCGCAGGGCTGAATAGCCAGATCGACCTGTAGATGGGTGGGAGGGGTCGCACCTGGGCCCTGAATAGGACAGTGCCTCCCCTCCACAATGCTGGCTCCACCTCCTGTGGTGCGTCTGATGTCCCTGGCCTACTCACTGAAAGAAGGGACGGAGACTTGTCAACAAAGTGCTCCAGAACTGGTTTGGACTAGGCGAAGGCCTCTCTGCCTTCAGAGAACAAAGGAATTTGGGATATAAATATTGGGGCCCTGACCCCATGAATTTAGATCTCGCTGGAATCAAGGAACCTGCCAAGACGAAGAGCTGGAAGAGCTGCCAGGAGGAGTACTGCCCCTTTGCTGTGTTGTTGCTTTGTTGGGTTGGCCTGCAGTTGCTGCTTCTGTCTTGGGCAGTGAAAGGACTGGACTGAACTTTCTCCAAACTTGTGCTGAGTATCTCCAAGGGCCAGGAACCGAGCTGGCCTCCTGTTAAGAAGTCTCAGGGACTACAAAGACTTCACAAGCCTCTGGGTACCGCTTCTGGAACGCTGTTTCAGTTGCCACAGAGGAAGGGAACTGCAACCGACTCCGTCAACCGAATCCATCCCTGGCCGGTGACCTGTTTGCACCGCAGACCGCATCGCCCCGCTTCGCATCGCAACCCTGGTCTCACCGTGGCGACGTCCAACGCCGCCAACATCGAGCCGCTGCTTGCACCGTGACCTGTGGGCACCGCAGTTCGCATCGCATCGCTTCACTGGGCCAGCCGGACCAGACCGACACTGTCGCTGCAACTGGCTCAAGAGTCGAGACCGCACCGCATTTGGGGCACCGCTCGCACGTCTGCGACGCACCGCTCCGACTCGCACCGCTGTCCGACGCCAGCTCCCGCACTCCGGCTTGGTCGCCTGCATCGCAACCTGTCAGCACCGCATCGAGTATCGTCTCGCCCTGCATCGCACGCCTTGGACTCACCGACTCCGTCTGCACGACGCTCATCGAGCCGCTGCCTGCACCGCATCGAGGGACACCGCACCTTGCATCGCTCCGTCTTGCACCGCAACCGCGACGAACGCCGACCGGCTCGTACACTCCGTACCAGCCATAACGAGAAAAGGTACTGTGACCGAGTCTGTTCACGACTCTGCTGGCCCGTATCGACGCGGTCGGCTGGAACTGTTAGACTCTGGGGTTTTCAGCATCACGGTAGGCTCGGACGGAGCTACCGACTCGTACGAACTTTGCTTTTGTGCTATTCCTGCAAAGAAGAAGTTAACGTATCAAGTATTCATTCGTAAAGTATAGTATTGTGGATTTTTGTCGTAATTGGTCTTGTCTTGAGTATATAAAATATTGGTTATTTTTCTAAACTGGTGTGGTGTCCGTTTGTAGTGCTTACACTGTATTACTGCTGGTTATGTGCAAATGCTTTACACACTGCCTCTGAATTAAGCCTGACTGCTCGTGCCAAGCTACCACGAGGGTGAGCAGGGGTTACTTCACGAGTGTAACAACCCTTACCCTGACTAGGAAGAAGGGTCCCTACTTGGACAAAGGTGCAAGCCCTTGCCAACTAGAGATCCCATTTCTAACATTGGTTGTCAGCGGTGAGGATAGGACTTGCGTTTGCACTTGACTTACAGTGATTGGTGTGCACTACTACCATATCGCACACCATTACGTACCACATACTGGTTCTTTTTCTTTTGGCCTATTTTTGATCTTGCCAGTTTTCAACTCACGACTTTTGTCATGCCTGAATCAATTGCATCATCCGTTGCATCTCTGGAAGTTATCTTTGAGGAGGACAGGTTGGAATCCTATGCCGTAAAGGAGTTACGAGCGATTTGTAAAAACCTGAAAGTCCAAATTAAAGGCCTCACAAGGAAGGAGGAGCTACAGAAGGCGCTGAGGGCCTGGGTAGCAGCCAGACATGCCAATGGGCAGCCTGGTGATCTCAGTGAGGAGGCAGAGGAGCCTATTTCCAGGGTGGATGTGCTTTTGGGTAGGGGGAACCCGCCAGGTCAGGCAGCAGCAGTCTGTCCCCAGAGGAGCTGGAGGACAGGCGGGAGGCAAGGCAGTTTGAGCTGCAGAAGCTCAGGCTGGAGAGTGAGCGGGAGGAGAAGAGATTGGCCATAGAGGAGAGGAAGATGCTCTTAGAGCATGAGAGAGAACTAAAGGAGCTAGAACTTAGGAGTAAGTCAGGCTCAGATGGTGGCAGCAATTCGTCCAGAAAGGCAGACAGGATTGTGCACATTCCCAAGAACGTAGGCAAGGAGTTCAAGAAGGGGGATGACATACAAAGGTGGTTTCAGGGTTACGAGGCAGCCATACACATGAATGGGGTCCCTGAGGAGAATTGGGGAGCAGGATTGTGGCCACTTTTCCCGGAAGAAGCAAGGGATGCTCTGATAGCTTTGGGTAAGGGGTATCACCTCACCTATGCTGACATGAAGGATGCCCTTCTCACGAAGTATGGTCTTACTCCTGAAAAGTACAGGGATCAGTTCAGGTCCAGTAAGAAGTCTGATGCCAACACTTGGTTGGAATGTGTGGATGTGTTCTGCAGGTCTCTGGATGGTTGGGTGAAGGGCAGTAGTGTAACAGATTTTCAGGGGCTCTACAACTTGATTGCATGGGAGCACTTGTCTAGTCTATGTTTTGCAGATCTGCGCCAGCACCTAGTGGATAGTAAGCTAACTGACCCCAGGAAGCTTGCTATGGAAGCGGACCGCTGGGTGAGCACCAGGGTCCACAAGAAAGCGTTTGGGGGAGACTCAGCCAAAGGTGGGCAGGGTCCCCAGCAGAAAGGTGGGGGGACAAGGGTAAAGCACAGGAGTTCTCTAAAGGGCCCCAAACTAGTACCCAGGGTAAAGGTTCCCAGCCCCCCGGTGATAAGAAAAAGGGGTCTCTACAGGGAAGCCTGTTGAGACCGGCCCCGCAAGTGTTATGCATGTGACCAGGTAGGTCACTTTAAGGGGGACCCCAAGTGCCCGAAGGGGACACAGCCACCCACCGGTGGACAGTCCAAAGTGTTGGCTAGTGTAGCGCTTGGGGAGGAGGGGTGCCCACAGGAGGGTGGGGATCCCGCAGAAATGACCCTTGTCTCACTAGGGGACAGTGAGATGGTCCCAGGAAACCAGGTGCCCCCTAACACAAAGAAATATAGCACCTGGGTGACCATTAACGGGAACAGGGTAGAGGCTCTCAGAGATACTGGAGCCAGTGTGACCTCAGTCCGGTGTCACCTGGTGTCTGAGAAGCAAGTAGTCCCAGGAGCATTCCACCAAGTAGTTGCTGTAGACAACTCGGAGCGCCAGTGTATGGTGGCGCAGGTTCCCTTTGAATGGGGGGGGTCTCAGGTCCCTTGAGGGTGGTTGTGAGCCCTACCATGCCTGTAGATTGTCTGCTAGGAAACGACCTGGAGCAGTCCTCGTGGAAGGAGGTTGAGCTCAGGTCGCACTTGGAGATGCTTGGGTTGCCAGAGTGGGCATGCGTGTCTACTCGGTCAATGGCAGCCAGAAAGGGTGATCAAAAGGACTTGGAGCCTGAAACAGTGGCCCAAGTCCCTGCCAAGAGAAAGGGCAGGGGCGCGGGAAACCGGCCCCCGAAGTTCCCACGGACCGGGAGGAGGCGGACCTCGAGGGGGACGCCCCGGTGCCTACAGGGGAGCAGGTAGCCGAACTGGGAGACATCTCTGAGCTGACCCATTGGCAGCAAGAAGGGGGTCCCACCAGGGAGGAGTTCTGCAGGGAGCAGAACGAGTGCCCTACTCTGGAGGGTCTGCGGCGGCAGGCTGCAGACCAGGCAGCTGGTAATCAGTCCGGGTCACATCTGATCTACTGGGAGAGCGGTCTCCTATACAGTGAGCCTAAGGTTGCTGAGCCTGGGTCAGCCCGCGTGCTGGTGGTACCCCAGCGCTTCAGGACCTTCCTACTGGGTCTGGCTCATGACGTGCCTTTGGCAGGACATTTGGGGCAGGACAAGACCTTTGACAGGCTTGTCACCCACTTCTTTTGGCCCCAAATGCGAAGGCAGTCAGATGCACACTGTAGGTCTTGCCAAACTTGCCAGGCAAGTGGTAAGAGTGGGAGGAAGGTCAAAGCTCCTCTCCAACCTTTTCCGGTTGTTGGAACACCCTTTGAAAGGGTAGGGATGGATATAGTGGGGCCACTGGATCCCAAGACAGCCATGGGCAACAGGTACATCCTGGTCTTGGTGGACCATGCCACCCGGTACCCGGAGGCAATCTCTCTCAGGACAACAACGGCGCCAGTGGTGGGCCGGGCGTTAATGGGGATCTTTTCCCGTGTGGGATTCCCCAGAGAGGTGGTTTCTGATAGGGGGACCAATTTCATATCGAAGTATATGACATCCCTGTGGAAGGAGTGTGGGGTAACCTACAAGTTCACCACTCCTTACCACCCACAAGGAAACGGTCTGGTGGAGAGATTCAACCAGACCTTGAAAGGCATGATCAAGGGTCTAACAGAACCCATGAGGCGTAAGTGGGACGTCCTCTTGCCATGCCTACTCTTTGCATACAGGGAGGTGCCTCAGAAGTCTCTTGGGTACAGCCCCTTTGAGCTCCTGTATGGCCACCCTGTCAGAGGACCTCTGAGTTTGGTAAAGGAAGGCTGGGAGGCAGCTCCCAGGAAAACTCCCCAGGATGTATTTAGCTACATGCTGGCCTTTAGAAACCAAACTGCCCGCTTCAGGAAACTCGCTCAGGCGAACCTAGAAGCCAGCCAGGAAGAAATGAAGAGATGGTATGACCAGAACGCCACTCTGGTCGAATTTCAACCTGGGCAGAAAGTGTGGGTAATGGCCCCAGTGGCACCTTGTGCCTTGCAGGACAAGTGGACTGGGCCATATGAGGTAAAGGAGCGCAAAAGTGACGTCACCTACCTGGTGGATTTGCAGGCTCCAAGGAACCCGTTGAGGGTCCTTCACGTGAACCGCCTCAAGCCCCACTTCGAGAGGTCCGAAGTGAGTATGCTCTTGGCGACAGATGATGGGGTGGAAGAGGAGAGCGAGCCTCTCCCTGACCTCCTGTCTACCAAGGAGCATGATGGGTCAGTAGAGGGTGTGATCCTCTCCCCTACTCTGACTCAGGAACAGCAGGGGGACTGTCGCCAGTTGTTGGGACAGTTCACCCCACTGTTCTCTCTGACTCCCGGTGTTACTCACTGGTGTACCCATGACGTGGACACCGGTGACAGCCATCCTGTGAAGCACAAGATTTACAGGTTGACTGACCGGGTCAGAGCCAGCATCAAGGAGGAGGTCTCTAAGATGTTGGCGTTAGGGGTGATTGAGCCCTCCCACAGTCCTCGGGCCAGCCCAGTGGTCTTGGTCCCAAAGGCTGCGGCGCCCGGTGCCACTCCAGAACTCCGGTTTTGTGTGGACTACCGTGGGCTCAATGCCGTCACCAGGACTGACGCGCACCCCATCCCCAGAGCTGATGAGCTCATTGATCGGTTGGGAGCTGCCCGGTTCCTCAGCACGTTTGATTTAACGTCTGGGTACTGGCAGATTGCCTTAACCGATGGGGCCAAGGAGAGATCAGCATTCTCAACCCCAGAAGGTCATTACCAATTCCGGGTGATGCCCTTTGGGTTGAAGAATGCCCCTGCCACCTTTCAGAGGTTGGTCAATCAGGTGTTGGCTGGGCTGGAGGATTTCAGTGCCGCCTACCTGGATGACATTGCTGTGTTCAGTTCCAGCTGGGAAGAACATTTACAGCACCTTGAGAAAGTGTTGAGGGCTCTGCAAGGTGCAGGCCTCACGATCAAGGCCAGTAAGTGCCAGATCGGGCAGGGTTCTGTGGTGTACTTGGGACACCAGGTAGGAAGCGGCCAGGTGGCACCCCTACAACCCAAGATTGACACCATTCTGGCTTGGGAACCCCCAAGACCCAGACAGAGGTGAGAGCCTTCTTAGGTCTCACCGGCTATTATAGGAGATTTGTTAAGGGCTATGGCACCATCGTTGCCCCCTTAACAGAGCTGACCTCTAAGAGGCAGCCCAGGAAAGTGATCTGGACTGAGTCCTGCCAGAAAGCTTTTGATGCCCTGAAGGCAGCCATGTGCACGGCGCCCGTGCTCAAGGCACCTGACTTCTCCAAGGAATTCGTCGTGCAGACTGACGCTTCAGAGCATGGTGTGGGAGCGGTGCTCTCACAACTGAACGAAGAGGGCCTGGATCAGCCTGTAGTCTTCCTTAGCAGGAGACTACTTCCCAGGGAACAGAGGTGGAGTGCCATAGAAAGGGAAGCTTTTGCTGTGGTCTGGGCACTGAAGAAGTTGAGACCATACCTGTTTGGGACTCACTTCCGGGTTCAGACAGACCACAGGCCCCTCAGATGGTTGATGCAAATGAGGGGTGAGAATCCAAAACTGCTGAGGTGGTCCATCTCCCTACAGGGAATGGACTTTACGGTGGAACACCGTCCTGGTACAGAACACGCCAACGCAGATGGTCTGTCCAGGTTCTTCCGCCTTAGTGAAGAGAACTCCAATGGGGTTGGGTAGTTCTCCCTACTTTCAGCTGGAGGGGACATGTGTTAGACTTGGCATCTTTTGGCGTGTTTCCCCTGACTTTTTGCTTTCTGACCTCCCGGTTTTGACTCTGTTTTTGCTGGTGTGATGATTCTGCGCACTTTCCTCACTGCGGTCCAGTGGGAAAGTGCAAGTGCTCCTGTATAAAATGTGTTATGGATTGGTATTTCCATGATTGGCCTATTTGGTTTATCTGTCAGCCCCTTGTAAAGTGCACTGCGAGTGCCAGGGCCTATAGACCAAATGCTGTTGGTGGGCTGCAGCACTCAATTGTGCCACCCACGCAAACAGCCCGTAAAGTGTAACTCGGGCCTGCCAACGCAGAGCCTGTGCGCAGCCTGGGGCTGCCATGTCGACTTGGCAAGTGCACACACTTGCAAGTCCCTAAACCTTCCCTTTGCTACATGTTAGTCACCCCTAAGGTAGGCCCAAGGTACCCCTGTGGGCAGGGTGCGGTGTATGCGAAAGGTAGGACATGCCCGGGTGTGATCGGCATGTCCTGATAGTGAATTACAGCCTAGTACGTTTTTCACTATTGCAAGGCTACCTGTTCCCCCTAGGCCAGAACGGGCGGTTTTGATTATTACAGTATATAATCCTAGCTGACCCCGGGAACATGGTAGAAATTCGAGTTTAGTATGCCTGGACTCAGAATGATAAAATGCATCTTTTAGTGAAGTTGGTTTTAACATTCTGCGTTTGAAAATACCACTTTTACAAAGTGGGTATTTTCTTGCCTAACCATCCAAGCCTGCCTCTGCGAGGTTGTGTATTCCTTGTCTGGAATGTGAGTGACAGGGGCTGGGGGATGCCAGGAGACAGGGTGAGTCAGCGCAGGGCTGAATAGCCAGATCGACCTGTAGATGGGTGGGAGGGGTCGCACCTGGGCCCTGAATAGGACAGTGCCTCCCTCCACAATGCTGGCTCCACCTCCTGTGGTGCGTCTGATGTCCCTGGCCTACTCACTGAAAGAAGGGACGGAGACTTGTCAACAAAGTGCTCCAGAACTGGTTTGGACTAGGCGAAGGCCTCTCTGCCTTCAGAGAACAAAGGAATTTGGGATATAAATATTGGGGCCCTGACCCCATGAATTTAGATCTCGCTGGAATCAAGGAACCTGCCAAGACGAAGAGCTGGAAGAGCTGCCAGGAGGAGTACTGCCCCTTTGCTGTGTTGTTGCTTTGTTGGGTTGGCCTGCAGTTGCTGCTTCTGTCTTGGGCAGTGAAAGGACTGGACTGAACTTTCTCCAAACTTGTGCTGAGTATCTCCAAGGGCCAGGAACCGAGCTGGCCTCCTGTTAAGAAGTCTCAGGGACTACAAAGACTTCACAAGCCTCTGGGTACCGCTTCTGGAACGCTGTTTCAGTCGCCACAGAGGAAGGGAACTGCAACCGACTCCGTCAACCGAATCCATCCCTGGCCGGTGACCTGTTTGCACCGCAGACCGCATCGCCCCGCTTCGCATCGCAACCCTGGTCTCACCGTGGGCGACGTCCACCGCCGCCAACATCGAGCCGCTGCTTGCACCGTGACCTGTGGGCACCGCAGTTCGCATCGCATCGCTTCACTGGGCCAGCCGGACCAGACCGACACTGTCGCTGCAACTGGCTCAAGAGTCGAGACCGCACCGCATTTGGGGCACCGCTCGCACGTCTGCGACGCACCGCTCCGACTCGCACCGCTGTCCGACGCCAGCTCCCGCACTCCGGCTTGGTCGCCTGCATCGCAACCTGTCAGCACCGCATCGAGCATCGTCTCGCCCTGCATCGCACGCCTTGGACTCACCGACTCCGTCTGCACGACGCTCATCGAGCCGCTGCCTGCACCGCATCGAGGGACACCGCACCTTGCATCGCTCCGTCTTGCACCGCAACCGCGACGAACGCCGACCGGCTCGTACACTCCGTACCAGCCACAACGAGAAAAGGTACTGTGACCGAGTCTGTTCACGACTCTGCTGGCCCGTATCGACGCGGTCGGCTGGAACTGTTAGACTCTGGGGTTTTCAGCATCACGGTAGGCTCGGACGGAGCTACCGACTCGTACGAACTTTGCTTTTGTGCTATTCCTGCAAAGAAGAAGTTAACGTATCAAGTATTCATTCGTAAAGTATAGTATTGTGGATTTTTGTCGTAATTGGTCTTGTCTTGAGTATATAAAATATTGGTTATTTTTCTAAACTGGTGTGGTGTCCGTTTGTAGTGCTTACACTGTATTACTGCTGGTTATGTGCAAATGCTTTACACACTGCCTCTGAATTAAGCCTGACTGCTCGTGCCAAGCTACCACGAGGGTGAGCAGGGGTTACTTCACGAGTGTAACAACCCTTACCCTGACTAGGAAGAAGGGTCCCTACTTGGACAAAGGTGCAAGCCCTTGCCAACTAGAGATCCCATTTCTAACAATTGGGGACCAAGTTACACGTGACTAGACCTGACCGCGATCGGCACTGTTATGTGAAATATATTGTTCCGACTAAGTTGTATAATCCAATTAAATGAGACCAAACACATACGTAAAGACGCGAGACACACATTATATTCATATGCCCAATGGGCGTAAGCTCCACCGCCCGACTGTTGCGTCAAAAGGTGGCGGGTTCGCCCCCGTAGAATCAAACCGGGCGAGATCAGGTAAAGGCGCCCGAGAGTGTGGAAAATGCATATCGGGTAACCCTTAGCTGTCTACAGCACACATGTGTTGCTATCTCACCAAGTATCTGCAGATACACACAGTTTGTGCAGTTAAAAATTCCGGCCCTTACCGATCGGTTGAGTGCTCCCGTCGTGTGCGGTCTTCGTGGTGTTCTGCGTAGGCACCATCTTGTTCAGCCTTTAAATACCTATCATAGTTCAGACCGCGAGTTTTACCGCAAATCCATGGCGGCCATCTTAACGTATGCAAATATTGTAAGATGCATATTGGTGTTTCGATGATATAAGATAAAATTAATCTCCAAAAGCATCAGATAAGACATAAGTGAGGCAAAATTAGTCCTGCCATATGATAGTCTATCGTATACTGTATTGGAGTTAGTTATATCTCAACTCCTACGATAAGAGATACATCATCTCTAACGCGTCAAATTAATATGAGTGAGGCATATATTATGTTAATTACATCCTATCGTTAGAATAACTATCGGTTACTACATTCATGTAATGCAATAATTGTTATGCTAGTCATACGATCATGCTAATGAAAGTGAAAGCGCAATACTACATATCTGTATTGTAGATGTACATAATAATAGGGCACATAGGCTCCTACGATATACCATGAAATATTGATTAAGAAGTCAGTAGTCGTCAGTTGCCGATGTCAATCGGCAGATGTGTACTCTTGTGCCTTGACGTACACCTAGAGAGACAATCAGGTGCGCGTATACATCATCTCCATAGGGACTATGGTCCCAGGCTGGTCAATAACCACCATAATCGATTTATTCATATTAAAGACAGTATAAGGAGAGGGAACACATTAACAATCAGATAGAGGAAGATTATTAGTGTAAACAGAGTTAGTTTGTCCAACGTGTCATTTGTAAAGACACGTTGTAAAAAGGATGATACTCTGATTATCTGATTATCAGAGAGGCTGACAAGGGAGGATGTATAGTGGTAATGACTAGATCTGACTACAATAATGAAGTTTACTCCCAACTTGCAAATGATGCCCGTTATACAGCTTTAGAAGGAAATCCAATATCACAAATAACCAGTACGGTGAATAGGGATCTTAAAGGCTGGTATGACACGGGATTATTGACAATAGAGGAATATACATATCTAAAAATTGACAAACCTAGATTCCCGTGCCTGTACACCCTACCAAAGATTCACAAACAGGCCCCCTTTCCGCCGGGGAGATCTATTGTCTCTGGAAGAGGGGGACCTACAGAACACCTATCACATTTTGTAGATATATTTCTCAAACCCCTGGTACCTAAATTGCCATCGTTCATCAGGGATACGAAACATGTGCTTAACATGATGAATGACATAGTGTGGGATGAGGAAATGACTCTAGTAACTCTAGACGTCTTATCCCTCTATACGAATATTATTACTCCAGAATTTGGAATGATTGCAATTACACACTTTCTAAATAAGAGACCAGCAGAGTTATTACTGCACACAGAAATGATTTTAAAAATGATCGAGATTATTCTACAGAACAATGTTTTCTTATTTGAAGGCAAGTGGTACCAACAAACCAGCGGGACAGCTATGGGTTCCAGATTCGAACCTTCATACGCAAACCTCTTTATGGGGTGGTTCGAGAAGGACTGGATCTGGGGCAGTAAAGGAGCACAATGGATACAGTTTATCCATTTTTGGGGCAGATATATCGACAACATTTTGTTGACATGGACAGGAACTTCTGATGAATTGAACAACTTTAAACATCATCTGGATAGTAACACATATAACATGTCGTTCACTATGAATTCAAGTAAGCAAAGAATTGTATTTTTAGATGTAGAATTATACATACACAACCAACATCTGAAAAGCAGGATGTACAGGAAAGACAGGTCATGCAACTCGGTGTTGCATACGAGCAGTTCCCACCCTAACCACCAGATTGAGGCAATACCGTTTGGCGAGATGGTTAGGGCGAGGAGGAATTGCAGCTGTGTTGAGGAATTCAAAATGAACCTGGAACAAATTAAGAACAGATTCCAAATAAGGGGTTATGATAAACATCTGATCAATAGATCCCTCAATAAAGCTATGAAATTGGATAGAACAGTGACACTCTGATAACCCTAAAAAGAGTAACAGACAAAAGGATCTCATCAGACCTATTATGTTGTTTGGGAGCAACACAGGTGACATAAGTACGATATTCAAAAGACACTGGTACCTATTAGCCAGTGACAGAAACATTAAACCACATGTTACGAAGAATCCAAATATTACATTCCAGAAAGGGAGGACACTGGGCGGACTTATCAGCCCCAGTTACCCTGTACAAACTAGGAAAGTTAACTGGTTGACAGCCCGGAATAAAGGTTCGCATAAATGTGGCCATTGTTCCATGTGCTGGCTAAGCATGAATCTGAGCGAATTTTCATATAATCAGAGCCCGAAGTTTCCAATCAGGACTTATATCAATTGCTATACCCGTTTTGTGGTTTATGTATTAATTTGCAAATGTCAGAAAATCTACGTAGGGAGCACTATTAGGATGCACAGAGAGAGAATACAAGAACACTTTAGGGCAGTGAAACAAGGTGATTCGAGATATCCATTTGCGGTACACACACTCACGTGTGATAAACAAGACCAACACAGATCTTTCCAATTCCATGGCCTAGAAATGGTCTCACCAGTAGAAAGGGGTGGGAACAGAGAATTGAGACTACGTCGCCAAGAGGCTGTATGGATTATGCGCCTCAGGGCAGTAGATAATGGTCTGAATATCGATTGTGAACTGCATTATTTTTTGGGGGAAGGTTGAGAGCAGTTACTGGACTGGATTGTAATCAACCATGAAATGACAGACTGTGAATTGATTTATGATGATAATATACTGTATTATGGAATCTAATATTAATAAGTCTGTTAGTCTGCAAAATGTGAGAAAGATTCAGGAATAATCATGTTTTAAGAAATATCTTAGCATCATGTTGTACAACTTGGACGTAACTCATGTCTAATCATGTTTACTACCATGTGTGTGTTGTTACACGTAATAATGTAACTAATGAAAATGTCAACTCTATACATAACATCAAATTGTGTTCACACTCTTCTGGTTTCCCCCATTTTAACCTTTAGCTTCGGTCTTTACAAATGACACGTTGTGGGGAGTTCCAGAGTGTTTGGTTTTTTTTCACCGCACCTCAGAGGTCCACAGGAGTGGGCAGGACCGCAGAGACCAGGGCGCATCACAGCAGGAGCCGCGTAAGTTTTCCGCACCAGCCGGCGCTTCAAAGGCTCACACGGACTCCCGCAGTGCGGGACGCGCGCGGGCTTGCCCGGGCTTGCCCGGGCCAAGGGCGGGCCCGTCCACGCCGGTCGGAGCCTGGAGGAGGCTGGGCTGTGCCTACCCTCTTTCATCTGCTAATTGAGTCATAAGGTACTGTTGGTTTCATTTTTAATTGGAGTTGCAACCTTAACATCTTTTAACTAACTGTTGGTCTTTATATATATCATACCTAGGAAATTACATCTGAGGATTAAAATTAGCAAAAGGAGGATTCAAAAGGAAAAGCAAGGGGCTGGTCATGTTGGGACCCTGGATGCATTTTTGACGAGGGCTGAATCTGTCCTTGCCCAAGAAATAGAGTTAACAGAGCGAAGGCTTTCCCTGGACTCTCTTATTGCCCAAAAACGTTCCTCCCTAGGTGGAGAACCTTTAACAACTGTTCATCCAATTTCTGGGCAAACCATAGGTGAATCAAGCACTACTATAGTCACATTGCCGATTACAGCTTCACCTTCTGATGTAACACTTGAACACTGTAAAAATACTAAGGACCAGTTACCGTCTATCCAGGCGGAAAATAATTACACAGATGAAAGGACTAGGAAGAGAAAGGGAGGTGGTCCATTACAGCAAAAAACATTGAAAAGAGTTTGCACAGAGAAATCCAATGGGAACGAGGAACTGAACCCAAGACTCCCCTTACACTCAAGATCTCCTAGAGCTACAAAGCAGAAAGATGATATTATTAACCAGCCGGATTTGGAGAATGACCTTGATTTGCTGAATAGAATTGAGACTATGATGACTGTACTATTAAATCCTATAATGCATAGGTTAACCCAAATAGAGGGAAAATTATCTTCTTTGCAGGCAGCTTACTCATTGAATCAAGCATCCCGAATATTTGCTGAGCCGATAGATGAGGCGAGGATGATCCCCCAGTCAGGTAGGATGCCATCTATGGTGTCTCTTATGGCACCCGATGTGGCACCCGACAAAACAGGAAGTCGTGATCTCACACAAGCGATAGCGTCATCTACCAACTTATCGGGCTCTGCTTGTGACTCGGCCAACAAGCTGAGAGTGAGCACACATATTAATAATCACCACGCTCCAACCCAATCTACCATAGCAAAAACTGGCACTGACAGGCCTAAGGTTGAACCTAAGGGTTCTAATGGGGCTGTAAATACCAACTTTCATGCTAATCCGTACACTATCCCTTCCCTCTTAGAGGATGGAATTATGGCATCCAGTTTGGGGAGGGGGGCTTCTCAGCACCGAGCAGAAGTAGAGAAACCTAAGGAAAGATTAGATCTTCCTCCAGCAGCCTGTCCGTATGTTATAATTCTAGCTAAATTTCCTGAGCTAAAGATAAATTTAGCAGAATCTACTGAACAGTTAAGTCATAAGTCTCAGCATTGGTTATCCAACTGTAAAGGTGTCAACTCTAATGCTCAAAGACATATCATTATGGCTAGGAGGGTTAACTGGGTTGGAAGAGCGCCTAAGACTATCAAAGGGGACTGCATCGTACTAAACTTTGATAACCAACATATAGTGGGTGAACTATTATCTATGTTACCTAGTCTACCATCATTCTATTCTGACATTTGTGTCCTTCCACTGGGTTTCTTTTACAAGCAGTATTCTTTACCTCATCCTCCACGGTTTGTAGCACTTAACGCTCGGAATCCCTTTTATTATCTGTCAAATCAGTTTCTCCCTCCCTTACTTTCACCTTTACCTCTTAGCAATAGATTTGCTGCATTGGAAGGCATGCCTATATGTGATTGACAGGTTGAACATAGCTCTATAGTCAATGGTGATGGTGATATTCTAATGTTAAATAGGACATCTGTGACTACTGTCCCAGCTGTAACTTCGCAAGAACAAATAAGTACGCACATAGATAGCCCGAGTCTTTCCCTGACACCGATGCAACATGAGGATACTTCAGGGTCTGCTGTGGTAATGTCATGGAACATTGCTGGTTATAACCAAAAAAGATCAAATACTGAATGGTTGCCTTTAATAACATCTAAAGATATAGCATGTTTACAAGAAACTTGGGAACTTGAACCAATACATTTGAATGGGTATCGCTCATTTCAAACTCCTGCTATACCTTCACCAGCTGGATGTGCTAAGGGCGGGTTATTGACCCTACTTTCGAATGTTTTCCCCCTTAAAGTGAAGTCTTTCTTAAACTCATCGTCATACTATCACATTATTTTATTAGAGTATCACGGAGATCAGTATTGGCTTCTTATTAACTTTTATAATAATAACTTTGGAAGCAATCAAGCAGCTGTGCTAGCCCCTTTAGAAAGAGATATTGAATATTTGCAAAATAAATGTACTAAACCCTGTAATATAATCTGGTTTGGGGACTTTAATGCTCGCCCTTGTGATAAGATGAATTCCCTAGTATGTGGAATGTTGGATGACGATGGAGAGAGTGTACCCCATTTTAGTCACTCGGAGTACGGTAATGCACTAAATAGATTATTAAGTGGGAGAAAGTAGATACTGGGGGTTTTTGGTGAACCTAGTTTCCAATCGACTTGAGGAGATAATGGTTTGTTTAGATTCTATTGCTAACGATAACATGATCTCAGCTTTTGAGCTGATTTTAGCAAAAGCAAAAAATAACTTAATTTGTGTTATACGCAATGGCCATCTCAAGAAATGTAGTTGGTTTGATGAGGACTGCAATAAATCACTAAGAAATCTCCACATTGCTTTGAAATTCAAACCTCGTAATTTACTTTTGGTTAAGCAATTGCGACAGGCATATAAAAAAGCGCGGTTACTAAGGATAAAATCCCTAAAGGAAGAGTGGTGGGAAACCCTGAAAAAGGCTGCTTTATTAAAAAGTTTGCAAGCCTTTTGGTCTGTTATTAATGCACCCTTCTTAAGAGATGAACACTCTATCTCTACAGATACCCATGTTGAGCAGGAGGAATGGGTTACACATTTTCAAAGCGTGTTTGGATCTAATGAGAAGATAATTTCCCATCCTACCTCTGCTACCTTAACTGGGATGGGCAACAAGGTTAGTTTTACACTGGAAGAAACTAAGTATGCTTTGAGCCAGTGTAAACGTCCAAAGGCACCGGGACCTGACGGTGTCCCGATTGATCTGTTTTTGGATAATCAGGATCTCTGGGCCCCCCTTTTAACAAATGTTTCTAATAAAATTGCCCAAACAGGTGCTCCCCCATCATGGAAAACAACAGTAATTGTCCCTATTTATAAAAAGGGGGATAGGTCGATTCCGAAAATTTATAGACCTATATCTTTAATAGATTCCACTGCAAAACTAATGGGATGTCTGCTTTTAAATAGGCTTGAGGAATGGGCCCTGGAACAAAATATTATAATCCCATGTCAGTTTGGCTTCAGAAAAGGGAAAGGCACTGTTGATCAGTGCCTGAACCTAAGTTTAATAATAGCAAAATACACTGCAGCCAAAAATGGTCACTTGTATCTTGCCTTCATGGATCTGTCAGCAGCCTTTGACTGCGTGGCACAGCCTCGGCTCTGGCAGATCATGGAGGCAATGGGGATTGATTTACAGATGATTAACATTATCCGTGATCTGTACTCAGGCGCCTCAGCCTGTGTTCGTTATGGAAAGGGAGGTGAATGCACTACACACTTTAAAATTGCCAGAGGGGTGAGACAGGGGTGTGTTTTGGCGCCCTTTTTATTTGCATTATACACTAATAATGTTGAATCCGCTCTTCTGGGAACTACTCCGGATGTTCCCTATATTAATTCATTACAAGTGCCAATACTACTATTTGCGGATGACGCAGTGATTTTAGCCCGTACCGGCAATGCGCTGCGCTGACTAGTGAAGGATTATACCCAATTCATGAACAAATTGGACATGAAAATTAATTACGCAAAGTCCTTTGTCCTAGTGGCAGGTACGAAGCAGCGGAAACAACCACAAATTAATGTTGAAGGAGGCAAGCTGGGAGTTGTGGACTCTTTTAATTATTTAGGGATTATGTCTGACCGCCAAAATAATTGGCTAAGTATGGTTGTAAATAGAGGATTGCAGATGGAAAAGAACATTGAGGCACTATTCAAATTTATAAAAAAAACTGGCTCAAACCCATTGAAGCAATAAAGACAGTTTATGAGGCAAAAACGGTATCTGCTGCCACTTCTGGAGCGGCCGTCTGGGGCATTAGAGACTGCTCTCAACTACAATGTACAGAAGACAATTTTTTTTTAAAGTTAGTCTCATTACCAAAGTCATGCACCAATTTTAACTGCCACATGGAACTTAGTGTCCCTTACATAACTGACAACATTTGTATGGCACCAATTTTAATGTGGCACTCAGTATGGCCGAAGGAGACTCTCTCTCACAAGAGATATTATAAATGATGTTTTGAAACTAGATGGTGTGGGTAATGTCAGTTGGCTACGTTATGTTGAATCTACTCTAAAGCGTCAGGGTTACACCATCTCTTTGTTGACCCTATATCGTGCCAATCTATTTCTAAAAAAGATCTAAAAACTCACTTATTGTCTAGTCTGCAATCAAGAAGGAATTTTACAAATAGCAAGTTATCGACAGTTAGAGCATTCCTGAAGGTTCCGAGCATTATGCAAATGGATATGAATTTAACTTATTTATCGTTCGTCACTAATCTACAACACAGGTATATATTGGTGAGATTCCGGTTAAACTACATCCCTTTGATGTTGGGCCTTTCACGAAATACTTATGTAGCTTCCGATTTCCCATTCTGTGCTTGTGATGATCGATCTATTCAGAATGATTTGCACTTCCTGTTTTTTTGTAAATATTACTGTGATGAGAGAAAAAGTTTTATTGTCCCCCTGTTGCGCAAAATGAATTTTAAACAGTGTCGTGTAGCCCTCTACTTTTTGCAGTCATTATCCGACCCTTTTACATGTTTTTCAGTAGCGTCTTTTCTTTTATATGTTTTAAAAAAGAGGCGTTTAATCCGATGAATTTTATACTTAACATAAGAACCGAACTACCGAAATGATCCAATAACTGTGCGTGTTTATGAATTGTATTTTTTCTACCTTTTTAATGAGACTATTGTATTTTAATATGTATTTGATGCTGGAAATTTGTAATTTTTGTATTCTAAGTCTATCGCAATATTGAAATGTTTTATGTGTAGTATACTTTTTATGCCTTCATTGAGATGGCGAAATAAAATTATTCTGACTGACTGACTGACACGTTGGACAAACTAACGCCGGTTTACACTAATAATCTTCCTCTTTCTGATTGTTAATGTGTTTCCTCTCCTTATACTGTCTTTAATATGGATAAATCAATTATGGTGGTTATTGACCAGCCTGGGACCATAGTCCCTATGGAGATGATGTATACGCGCACCTGATTGTCTCTCTAGGTGTACGTCAAGGCACACGAGTACGCGTTTGCCGATTGACACCGGCAACTGACGACTACCGACTTCTTAATCAATATTTCATGGTATATCGTAGGAGCCTATGTGCCTTATTATTATGTACATCTACAATACAGATATGTACTATTGCGCTTTCACTTTCATTAGCATGATCGTATGACTAGCATAACAATTATTGAATGACATGAATGTAGTATCCGATAGTTATTCTAACGATAGAATGTAATTAACATAATATATGCCTCACTCATATTAATTTGACGTGTTAGAGATGATGTATCTCTTATCGTAGGAGTTGAGATATAACTAACTCCAATATAGTATACGATAGACTATCATATGGCAGGACAAATTTTGCCTCACTTATGTCTTATCTGACGCTTTTGGAGATTAATTTTATCTTATATTATCGAAACAGCAATATGCATCTTACAATATTTGCATACGTTAAGATGGCCGCCATGTATTTGGGGTAAAACTCGCGGTTTTAACTATGATAGGTATTTAAAGGCCGAACAAGATGGCACCTACGCAGAACGCCACGAAGACCGCACACGACGGGAGCACTCAACCGATCGGTAAGGGCCGTAATTTTTAACTGCACAAACTGTGTGTATCTGCGGATACTTGGTGAGATAGCAACACATGTGTGCTGTAGACAGCTAAGGGTTACCCAATATGCATTTTCCACACTCTCGGGCGCCTTTACCTGATCTCGCCCGGTTTGATTCTACGGGGGCGAACCTAGCCACTTTTTTACGCAACAGTCGGGCGGTGGAGCTTACGCCTATTGGGCATATGAATATAATGTGTGTCTCGCGTCTTTACGTATGTGTTTGGTCTCATTTAATTGGATTATACGACTTAGTCGGAACAATATATTTCGCATAACAGTGCCGATCGCGGTCAGGTCTAGTCACGTGTAACTTGGTCCCCAATGTATGGGATCGTACGCTGTGACTTAAACCTCTTATCTCATTTCAGATTTGCGGAATGGCAATATAGCTGCCTGACTCTTAAATATGTCCGGACTGATGTGACTGTGGTAAGTGAGGCACCTAATAACCACATATTTAAACACCAGATGATATGTGCTTTGCAAGCAAAGTGAATTACTGAATTGTTCAGACACTTGAATGCGTCGCAAGAAATTACTACTATCTTTCTTCTAACTGAAAAGGATGATAGTAAAATACAGATTTGGTGATCCCAAACTTTTTGCTGGGCCTTTACTCATGGCCAAAACGTGCTAGCATGTACTAACTACTTATAACTAGGGGACTTATTTGGGAATACACAGGCTTTTACGATGATTGAGCACATGCAGGTGACCTATACTTGTGGGTTTCTGGCTTTTCTAATTTCACTTGACTTTTTCTATTCCGCCGTTGTACAGAGGTATCCACACCTTCCAGTCAATGTAAATGACTAATAGATAACAACTATTATGTCACATGGAACCGAATTACTGTGCATGGCACAATTCGGGTGATTTACTTTGGAGATGGGTTTAATTCTAGATCCCATCACTCCCCACATTCCTTATGATACCATTGTTTTATGTTCCAGCCCTGAGGAAGTCTAGTTGTATATAACGGACGAAACGCGTGTTGGCAAGGAGCCGTAGTGATGTCAAGGAATGACATGTATGGTGAACTATGATTCCACATAAATCTTGGATGTCTGAATAAAAGGCATTGGACACTGCGACATACAATTACACTTTTTTTCTTGATTTTGAGTGCTTGTAGTCAGTTTGAACAAAGCGTGTGATGCTTTAGTTTACCCGTGGCTGGCAATCACAGCTCTTCAGTGGGAAGGATTTTTAAGAGTCAGCCCGCAGGTGTACAAAGAAGGTCAACCACTGAGGTAAGGTGAATATTTTCTAGGATATCCCGTCCTATGTAATATAACTGGTGCTCATGTAAAGTGCTCCCATACTGTCAGGTTGAGTTGGCGCTATGTAAATACTGGCAAAAACCCCATCTATTATCAGCAGCATGATGCCGCTAATGGGCTTGCGACATGTTTCCGGTATATAGAAAAAAGGCAAAATTAAATTTACCCAATGAATGCCCATCATTTTTGAGAGAACAGACACTACTGCTGTAAAAATATATGCACTCTGTGAGTGCTACCGAAAAATAAAATAAGCAAAAACAAGGAAATATGGGAGGGACGTGGCAGGTGCAACTAACAAAGGGGTAGCAAGAATTTTTTTAAAGGCCCCGGAGTCTGAACACGAGCAGCGGAAGAACATAATAAACCTATCAGTCTGTACTTGGTCCATGCTCCAAACAGGGATAACCACATAAACGTAAAATGAAGGAGAAAGTGAAGCTGCACCCACTGACAAATGAAAGTACAAAAATGAGAGTGATAAGGATTTCTACCAACAGAAAATATTAGGAGGGCTTGGGGCAGTTTTTAGGATTTGTTTTTAGAAACAAAAATTTTTTCTAAATCCCATGGGGTCTCATTTACATGGAATTAATGCAGAGCGGTGCCGCAAGCCATTTAGCTGTGCTGCGTTAATTCCGAAGCAAAGGGATGCGTCATATCTACAAAGATATGACGGACCCCTTCGTTCTCCCCTGAGCTGGTGCACAATTTGTTGCCATGTGTTGACACAGGCACCCTTGCCCCATGGTGCAAGGATGCCTGCGTCACGGGGATGATTGCTTCCTGCACATAAACAATCACCATAGGTGATTTCCTCGTTCTATGTGTGTGCAGAATGCAGCACACATAGGAAGAGGAAAAAAAGAGTAGAAATTAATACATTTATCCTCTTTGCGCCTCCCTACGCCTCCCCTGTGGAGTCGTAGCATTCAGACATATTTCCAGATTTACAATTTCTTTTAAATCTGGAAATGTGTCAGGTTCCATAGGTGTTGCGCGGGAACACCCACAGCAACACCCGTGGAACGCCCTTTTTACGCAAAGTGCTGCGTGTAAAGGGGCCGTATTTACAAGGACAGGAAAGGTCACACAGGATGGCTTTTCCTGTCCTTGTAAATATGGGGCAGCAAAATGCCCCGCGGTTCATCACAAAAAGTAACGCACCGGGGGCGCAAGTGGCTTGTAAAAAAGCCCCTTGGTAGCTAAACCTCAAAACGTATTAGATCTGTCAATAGGAGGTCAGTGAATCTGGAAGAAGAGTAATAAATCTTACAGAAGATCGTACTAACGCGGCATGATACTGAGAATGTGCTGAGGCAGGGTAGCCTGCGGGTATGGTTGTTCTTTTTGAGAATGCAGAGTCTTTGTAAACATGATGCCTGTGCACATACCTAGCTGCTGTTAATGGGGCCCTTGTTTTCAAGGCAGGCATAATGTAAACAGTTTAGGCAGCAGTTGTCAACTGCAAATATGAATAAACTGAGAGTTAAAGCGATGGTTTAAAAGGCACAGCGACAGAGCTTAAAATAGTACCTCAATCACAGTGGGATCAGTGAAAAGAACAGCAACCAACCTGAAACAATCAGTACTTGGTTCATGCTCCAGCTGAAAGAAGAGGAAGTGATGCCAGGATACACTGGCCAACTAGAAGACAGCAAATTAGAGTGACAATGAATGGAAAGCAATGGGCTGGCTGCAAGCCCCTTATTATCTACAATATCTCTTGCAAGTGAGAGAGTATGCAGCCCATGCGCTGTCACAGGCGAGACCTGGAAAGATGACAACTCAGCATTTGAAAATGGCTGTAGACAGTTGTAAGACATTTTGAATTTGAGGACTACTTTAGAAGTGCTCTTACAGTGCAGGAAAGTGGCTTTCTGTTGCAGTACCCCCCGCCTCACACTTTCTGCCCAGCTTTTGAAGCAACTTTAACTGTGGAGTGCTGGGTCCCTGCTGTTTAGGTCCCCATAACCAGAGTTCTTTCCCCAAAACTATACCCCAATTAGCACAACTCCAGTCACCTCTGTAAGTCGAAAGTGAATAGTACCCCTGGTACCTAGGGCAAGGGTACTGAAAAGGGTCCTCTGGGGCTGCAGCACTGATTGCACCACCACAGGAACCCCTCACCACGGCTATGCACTCTTCCAATGCAGGCTGTGTGCCTTGGCGCAAAGAAAACCGAGGAGTCGGCATGGCACACAAAGTGTATACTGCCCACCAGTGGAAGGCAGGCAACACCAGGAAAACTAGTTTTCCTGTAGAAAAAAAAGAACGAAGAGTCCACTTATACATAGAACAATTCCCTTTGAGAGGTAAGATATTGTGTAACTCTCCCCATAGAAAGGTTAAAAGCATTTCCTATAAACCTATCCTATTGAGCACAAACCTTTTCTTTTGTACCACAGTAACTACATAACAGTGATTTTAAGCAGGAGGAAAGTGGCAACTGTGAATAAAATACACGCCACAAAGCATAATCATTGCTGAATTTGGATACACTACACCAGGAGTGGTGAGTGTTAAAACCCCTTTCCCCCCTTCCCTCCCCCTTTTTAAAAAAAAACGTAAGAATGTGGATGAAAGTATGGGTAGAACGTAGCATGTAAATAAATAATATGTTATGGGTTTACAAACCTTGGGACTTTTTCTAAAACCACCAAAATTAGATACAAAGCGCAAATGGATTTTTTGCTCTTACGCATGAACGTGTTTAAAGAATTGTCTTTTTTTCAGAACTGGGTAACGCATTTGAGAATAGTGCGGGGAGGGATAGTGGATCGACATCCTAGAAACTAAAAACCCCTCTTCTATATGTTTCCTTTCTCAAATAGACTACCATTGTTAAGTACTCGAAGGAGAAACAATTCCCTTAAATTTGTGTCCTGATGAAGGTGGTTCTTAAATAGAGTGATGTACCACCGAAACGCGTCAACGCCAACTAAGTTTGAATCCAACCACAAGAAATTCTGGGAACGAACAAATTGAAACACCTACCAGCTTATGAACTTGATGTCTAGTGTTGGATCAATTTACGCAACAGTTAGCTTAGAACTGTGGAAAAAGGGTCTCCTATTTTTAGTTGTTTTATTATTTTGATGTTTATGATTGTGAATATTTTTCGCCAGATTTTAATATGAATGTTTATTGTTATTAAATACTGCATACTGTATATGAATTTTATATTCTGTGTTTACATGCTTTGAATTTCTCCTTTTTTTCAAATATAAGGTTTTTAATGAAATAAATAATCTCTGATCGCTACATCTGAAGTTTGGTGGTATATTAACAAGTGGGACATATTCTTGTACATTGAGTACTGCATAATATAATTTGTGTGACTGGTATGTGAGTGAATTGGACAGTTCTGTACAAACTGATTACCAAGGGGAAGTCTTATTTTCTCTACATAGCCCTGTGTGCCATGCCACCGTACACTGCAGAAGATTTAGTCAAGTCACCACTACTGCAGACCTTTTGCCCTAATGCAGGGTGCACTATATCCTATGTGAGGGCATGTCAGCATGAATGAACAGATGTGCCCCTACAATGTCCAGTCCATTCTGAGATGTTATAAGTGCAAAGAGAAGCCATAAAGAGTGCATGCGCTGGATACTTGTATTAATACATTCACAAAGCAGACCCTTTTAGAGGGTCCCCTGGAAACCAATTAAGCACTGGTGTGGTTCCAGACCTGATTTCAACATCCTGCCACTACCAGACATGTTTCTGACATCTTGAGGTGAGAGCCAGTGTTCTCAGAGAACAGAGACAAAGCCTGCTCCGGGCGGAGGTACTTCACACTTCCTCCAGGACAGGATGGCCTTCCTAGGGGGGAAGCCTAAAAAGGCAATTCCGCCTTTGAAATCTGACCCATGAACCTCCAGATAGTGGGGGCAGCCAAGCCCCCTTTCTGGCTCCACTTTTGGTGGGAAAATGAGTTAGATGAGGAAGATGGTCCCCACTTAGCCTGCACCACCTTTAGGGTGGGGCAGGCGATGTGAAACTCTCTCCTGAAATTCCACCTTCTTCAGATGTAGGGTACTGCTCCTTCCCACAGGAAGTGGTCACTAGATGGTGGAGGCACCCTAAAGGTAAGTAGCCCATTGGCTACTACCTGTCGCTCCATGTAACACCCCGAAATTCAGTATTTAGGTGGCACCATGAACCCTGAACATCAGATCCTGCTGACCTAAAAAGAAGAAAGACACCGAAGAGCTGCAAAAAGCAAGGAGAAGAGGATGTGTGACTGACCTGGCACCAAACCTCCCGGCCTTCCTGCTGACTCTGAACCCTGCACCAAAGTCGTCTCATCCTGCAGCTGTTCTCCAAGAACCCAGGAGGCCTGTCTGCCTTTGACAAAGGACCAGGAACTTCCTTGGATTGGTTGATCCAGTCCCCCGCATGTTGGTGGTCAACGAACATCGGAAGAATCCCCACCAAAGTGCTTGCCGCAGGGTCTGTCAAAGTGGTACCCCCAGCAAAGTGGCTTCAGCCCCCAAAGAGTGGTAGTGGGCTCTCTTCCAATTTCCGAGCCCCTGCCTCACTCCGGGTGACCTCCAGCCTGTGAATTCCCCCTGTTTTGCTTTTGCCTCAACCAAAGATTGTTGGTCGCCAGTCTGGCTACCAACCCATTCAGTCTTCACTCCAGCTAGAGAGCACTCCACAGCTCCAGCAACGATGTTGGAAATGGCCCCAATCCTGTGTTGTTTGCATCTCCTGTTCGGTGGTGTTGAATGTGTGGCAGAAATGGTCACGACCGTCGCTTCACTGATCGATCGACCGAGGTGAATCTTTGGCGAACCCGCCCCGGTGACGGACAATCCCTTTGGCCCTGCACCCAGAGCCCCATGGATAGATAATCAAGAACTGCCTGTTTCACTTGGGTCCTGGGACCCCAAAGATCCAAATCCAGCACCCGTGCCCTTGGCACAGAACCTACAATAGCTTGGGTGCTTCACCGCCGACTGTCCCGGTCCTTGATAGACGGTCCTGCCGGTCACCCGATTTCTCTCATTGCTCGCAATACTAACTTGTTTGGCAGTGGCGCAGGACCACTGTGTAGTCTACATTGACTGCCGTAGTAAACCGCTGATAGTGATCCCGCATTTACTTTTTAAACTGCTTTCTATTGCATTTACAAAAAGCTCTGATTGAATCGTACTGATTTGGTGTCTCAATAATATATCAAATTAGTGTTTTTATTTTGCAAATTGGTCTTGGATATATTTTTGAGTGTGTATCTTGTTTATTGCCTCTGTTGAGTACAACAAATGCTTAATACTACCTTTGGATAAGCATAACCCACACTACCACAAAAAGAGAGTTGGTATTATCTACTAATACCTCTACTTACCTTTTGGGGATTTCCCATACTCTCTACATAGAGTACTTTGTTTTAGTACACTGTACAGAAAGGTGGTTTCCTACATACAGGCATTGTTAGAGGTGATCTTTATGTAAAGATTAAATTGCAAGAATATTTTATTGTTGTTTAATGCTAATATTTCTAAACGTGAGCAAACTCTCCCAACGTTCTCCCCTTGATGAGTCAGATGATTCAGGGAATCCTCACAATCTAAACTTCCCTCATCAAAGTCTGTATAATGCTGATATCATCATCTTCAGTACTTTGTGGCGGATTTACTAACAAGTCACGCAACGCACCAAGACAACTTCCTGCACTGCGTTACGGGACAGGGAGAGGGAAGGAATGAACCGTATCTATTAAGAACTGGGAGGGCGTAGCATTTTGATGCATTCTCAGGTTTACACATCTTAGTAAATCTGGGAATGCGCCAAAATCCATGGGTGGATGCGTGGGAACGCCCACGCATCTACCCATGGAATGCCTTCCCAGGGCAGAGTTACACAAGGCACTGTCTTGCGTCACTCAAGATTTACTAAGCCACGCAGAGCCACGCAAGGTGGCTTTGGGTTGCTTAGTAAATCTCACTGAAGTCCTTGTGTTGCCTTGGGCCACTTGCGTGTTGCAATGGCAATGCAAGGGCTTTGTAAATCTAGCATATAATTAGAGTGCAGTTGTAGTTACACCCGATTACCACTCGACTTGTATGGTTTTCCTCTACCATTGGCACCCAAAATGAAGGGAAACCAGGGTGTAAATTAGGTATTTTTAATCTCTAAAATCCCAGTTAGAGCAGTGAACAATTCCCTTAGTGCTTCCTGAGATATGGTTGAGCCCACCATGTTTTTTGGGGACCAGAGTGTGACCGATAAAGACGCATGACACCATTAGAGTGTGTGAAGGTCCATACAAAGCCATGAAAGGTTCTCTCGAGGACAGCATGAGAATGCATTTGGAGATACGGCAGAAGGTGCAGTAGCATACCTTCATGTAACTTGAGTTCGAGGATGGCGAGACAGTATCCTGTGGTTCCCAATAAATTCTCCCGCCCCTCTTCACACAGATGTGTAACTTGTGATGATCGGTACTTTGTAAATCTGGGTCTTTGTGTCCACAGTCTTCGAGATCCTTCATCTCACAATAAACTCTTTCTTGGATGTGGCCAAATTTGCATTCTTCCTTCTTTATTTTTCTTTTGCCCGTTGCTGACAGCTTATTTGTTTTCCCATATTTGAAACCCTTTATGAAGAGGCAAATTTATCATCAGCATCTGATGAGAGAAGCTGCCCACTGGCAAAGTCAGGGTCCATCCTGATTCAGACAGCACCAGACCTGTAGCGATTCTGCATCGTCGGGTCCGGGTCTCCTTTTGAGACATTTCTGCATCACCGAGGAGCGATTCTGGGCCCTCGCGTGCCACGAACTTTGGAGGAATGAGCAGATTTTTAGCTGTGAGGTCCTAGCCGATGAATACGGGCAGGACTGCTCTGACTAGTGTGGATGGGACATGTCGGATTTTATCCGCTGAGCATCCAGGTATCCCGCTCTCGTTGTATTGGAGTCTACGCGCCCGATCTATTCACAACTCAGCCCTCCCTGTAGGGCTTTATATGGTGCCCACTCCCCTATCACAGTCCTGAAGAAGACCCCCACGTAAGGTGTTAATGAACCTACAAGTATTCGGGGTCGAAACGTCGACACTTCTCTTTGAGCCATCCTAAAAATAACGGAGATTATTCTACTGTGTTTTCTTGTGTAGCATGGCTATTATAGGTTATGCCAACTATTGTGCACTAGTGGCGAAATAACAAGCCTAATTTTGATGCTAATTGTGAATCAGTTGCTTGCACAAATTCTTTACCTTTCCTTATCACTTCATCCTCACGGAAACCACCACTTTTCCTACAACCCCCTTCCTTTTCTTCCGGGCACTTTGTGTATGAACTTTATGATGTTACTTATGTATCAGAGAATATGACGGTGTGATTAAATAACACTGGTCAATGCATTGCTTCTCTTTACGTTTTGTGAATGTACGTTTACTGTGTTTGTTGGCAAAATACTGTTCACTGGGACCACCCTACACTGCACTGGCAAAGTCAGGGTCAGCAGCAACTCTGTGCATCACACAGAAGAAGACGAACACAGGTCATACGTGATTGAGAGGCACTGTGGGTATCAGCGCCAGGGCCCGAGCCCTTCACAGGAATCCATAGCATATTGGACTATCCATAGCTCCTGCCACTGCTCCTGAATGTCAGTGCAAGCATTGCCTATGTGCTAGATTTAAATAAATGTTGCACTGATGAATTCTGCTGTATAAAGGACACACAGCGACAACATATGGTCTAATCCTATAAATATGTGTCGTGTTTGGATATAAGTGCCGGTGCTGAGCACCAGCAAACACTTGTACAAATTAAGCACTCTTGAGAATTGATTCTAGCATTTGCAAATTACAGGAAAAAACAATTACAGGTTAACCATGAGTAGGAAGGAAGACTTATGCAACTCACAGGAGAAGCCTGGTCAGGAATTGGGCCTGAAATCTGCACCTCACAGAAGAAGCATTGCGGGAAATGATTCTGATAGCATCACCTCACTTTAGGAGCTAACCATAGCAGTGGCAGATGGTGACAATTGAAAGTGGTGGGGCGAGCAAACATACTGGCAAACTGGCACTGAGAGAAACTAGCAATGTATTAAGGCTCAGTGTCAAAGCTCTCAATCATGTCTTTTTCTAAATAGTGTTTATAACAAAGCACCACTGAGAGCTCTGTAGATGAGGCTGAAGGCAGTGTGGGTTTCTCACAATGCCAGTGGGTCACAAAGGTGCTGACTTGAGAACGATTTAACACGCTTGCATCCAATAAACAGTAACTAAGGGCCTGATTAGATCGTGGTGGACGGGTTACTCTGTCACAACGGTGACAAATATCCCGTCCACTGAAATATAAATCCCATAATATAATGGGATTCATATTTCGGCAGATGGGATATCCATCGACATTGTGATAGAGGAACCTGTCCACCACGATCTAATTTGGGCTTTAAGTCACTGACAAGCATAAAATGTTTAGCTTTAAAATGTTAATTCTAATGCATGTCAGCAATTTAGTTATTGACTCCATTAATTAAATATTTAAAAATAAAAATGTAGTATTCAATTTCCGACTGGCTACACATCATCCAGTCCTGGTGTTCTTCTCTTCATCTGAGCACGGAGCCTCAGAGCCATCTCCCCTAACCAATCAGATGCTGCTGTCAGGCTGTCAACTAGCATGAGAAAAGTGGCAGGACTGGTTGGAATGGGCTTGCTTCGTGCTCATTCAGGCACTGGGGACCTGCACCTTCTCTCCACCTGGCTGTCTAAGACAGCTCAGGTTGGAGAGGTTTAAAGTGCTCACGTCAGGCTGGCCGTCACAAGACAGCCGGACAAAGTGACATGCACACTTTAAACTTCTATAGCCAGCCGCTACTCCTCCCTGTTGCCAATCAGCAGCAAGGCCTTGCCCCACCCTCACACTCAACTCTGTCTGGCAGAGGAAAACATTTTACAGTAATAAAGTCATTCTATTTTTCCCTTTTGTTGTGCCCGCAGCAGGAGGGGCAATGCTCCTCCACCCAAATTGAAAAGCCACTGCCACAGGAGAATCATGAGCAGAAGATGGCTCTTACATCAGCATACCTGACTACCCCAATGTCACTACTGAGTCACTTACACCAGTCAAATCCTTCACATGCACAGACCTACTCTGGATGCATCCTTGTTATGAAAACATTTGGATACACACATGACACGTCACTGGAAATCACCTCTGGACAGATGAGGGGAGTTATCACTTCCTGGAAAAGAACACCAAGGGGCAGTAAGGGGTACACCATAATTCTCCGCATAGCACACTCCTCATGCTATGCTGAACCCAGGTTTGTGGCAAAAGCAAATCAGTCTGAAAACTGTCCTGTCGCCATTTGTCTCCTACCTTCAGCAGCCAATGGTGAATGCAGAAGCTGAGAATAAATACTATAGAAACTGCCAAGAATATACCCCTCTTTAAGTTCAGTGCTGTTGGTGGGAACATCTTAGTGCCCTGTGGAAGAAAACAAAGAACAAAGTATTAAAGAAAATGGAATGAGATCTTTTCTCATCTTACATTAAGCCTAATAGTTTTTTTAAATGTAAAGTACAATATTATTGCCATACCGATCTATAATGTCACATTAATCTTGGGATTTTCAGTGATTTTCTAGGGTTTATTTTTTACTTAAAGTAAGATGTTATTCCTCAAACCCTAGCAGGGTGCCACCCACCTCCCACACACGGCCTTCCTGCTGGTGACCAACTCCCCACATTCACCTTCCCCACATTTGTTTCTAATTTATTTCTGGTCCCCTGGGGCTCCCTCGAGACTCCCAGGGGACTGCACTGATCCCCCCAGTTTTTTAAAATTTTGGGTCCAAGGGAATTCCTCAGGGACCCCCCCACAAGGGGTAAGGGTCTCAGGGTACCCCCACCCTCCCACTTATATTGTATTTTTAAACACCAAGTCCCCATGTGCTGTAAAGGCGGCACTGTCTAATCCCTCGCATATTACAACAAGTATGACATATTCTATGACATCATTAATAAAATCACTGCAAAATCGAAAATGACACCATTCATGACAACACTGTGCACGGCCGGGATGCAAGTTATACTTTTTAGGGTATCAGTTATAGGTACATGTGTTAACTACAACTGGTAATTAGCAGTGCATGGCACAGGCATAAATAATAGTTACCGTAGGGCACCAGTTATAGTTACTTGAGAAAACTATAACTGGTAAATATCAGTGGTTTTGCATGTTTTCACCTAACTATAGCATCCCTTTAATCCTTGTTTTTTTCAGTGAATTTCTAAGGTTTTTGTAATGCAAAATACGACATAAATAATATACCCAACTATAGCGTCACTTTAACCTTTGTTTTTTGTTTTCAGTGAATTTCTAGTTTTTTTATGTAGGGTGATATTTTATTGTCATACATAAAGCTAACCTCCCCCTCCACCCCCTGCCACACGGCCTTTTAGCCATGTGCGGCCGGGGTTTGGCTGCAGGGTCCGGACTGCAGCTGGGATAAGGGCAAACCCCCTCTTCCACCCTCAGCACCCAACTCCCTCTCATCCTCCTCTCCCTCGGCACCCAAACCCCTAGAAATAAATCAGATTTATCATCTTTCTCAAAAAATCACCAATAATTATAATCAAATGTATACTTCACTAATACACACAAAGAAATGTTTTATTAATATTGATTACTTCAAAATATTATAAAGTTTTGTTAAACTACCTATCTGTGACTTTATTTTTACATAATTTTTATTATTACATTTTTTGGGTGAAAAATGTGAAAGCAATGAGTCAGATACATATTGTTTTAAAATATATTTTAAAAATATATGTACATATATATCAAGGCTAAGGCCGAAACATGTTGGTGAGGACATACTTTGTGAATAAACCAGCATTATAAATCCAGGAGTGTCCGTGATATCCTTAACTTGTGGATTGTGTTATTTTGAGCATCCCCAGCCCTACGCAGAATGCAGCTCCCTTTAGCCCCTGGACCCCTGGACTCCTGCTTCTATTATATATATATTACCTACTGGAGGTCGCCAGTAGGTGGTTATAGTTAGGACCTAGTTTCCATAAGAAAAGCGTTTTTTGTTTTCCCAATAACTTTGGCGCCGTTTGACGAATCTTCGCGAAATTTTCAAAACTAGTGATCAGCTCCAGTCAGCTCTTGTCTTGAAAGTTTCAGGGTGATTCGCCAAGCGGAGGCCGAGAAAAAATGGGGGTCCCAAAACGCGTTTTCCCCATGTTATTTTTCATAGGAAACTTTAGACACGGCTACAGCCCGAACTGCTGAACGGAATTACACCAAATTTGGTAAAAAGGTAGCCCTTCGTTCAGAAAGAGTCCTTTTTGTTAAATGGTGTAAATCTGTTCAGTAGTTCCTGAGAAATTCAAAAATAAAAGGTGGATAATCAATTTTCCATAGGAAATTTTAGCCAAGGCTACAGCCCGAACTGCTGGATGGAATTACACCACATTTGGCAAAAAGGTAGTGCTTGGTTCAGAAAGCGACATTTTTTTAAATGGTGTAAATCCGTTCAGTAGTTGCTGAGAAATTCAAAAAATAAAAGTTTCGATATCTAGGGACGCGGTGGATTCGTGAACCCTCCCGACCACGAGCTTCACTGTGATTGGCTGCCAACACTCCAAACCAAGAATTGTTGGCATCCATCTTGTGACTCGGTAGAACCGAGTCACAAGAAAACAGTGAAACAAAGGTGAAAAACAAGAGAAGGGGGCAGGGTAGAAACACCCTGACCCCCCAGGCCTGCTCAGGGGGTCCCAAAAAGTTTTTTTTTTTAAATAATTTTGGCGGAATGCGCGCTGGAGTCACGAATCCCGTCGAAATTTTTTTTAAAAACAAAGCGCGGGCTCCCGTGTTTCGTTTAAAAAAAGCCCCCGGGGGCACTATAAATTCATTAGTGGGGGCCCGCGGGGGCCCCCGCAACCCTGGGGACTGCCACCTCCCCTGGGCTATAGATATGATATGTGGGAGGGCACGCGGCCCTCCCGCAGCCCCAGGGACCGCCACCCCCCGGGGCTTGTGTTTTAATGTGTGGGGCGCCTCCAAGGCCCCCCCAAGCCCTGGGGACCAGCACCTCCCTGGTGCTTTAAACACGTTGGGAGGGGGCCGCGCGTCTCCCCTCCTGGAGCCCTTGATGGCCCTGGGGACCGCCACCCCCAGGGCCGGCTCCTGCAGTGTCCCGGTGTGCCTACCCCCGGTACACTGCTGTTTGCTATGACAGGGCGGGAGCATGGCTCTCGCCCTGTCATAGCAAACTCTGCTTTGGATTTTGGAAGCAAGAGCAGGTTTCCTGCTCTCGCTTCCAAAATCCAAAGCAGATTGCTTTTCCACACGGGGAGCTGCATGTCAGCAGCTCCCTGTGTGGAAAAGCAATGCCGGCTCCTGCAGGAGACAGGGAACCGGCGGGACCGTGGGGGCATTGGGGCTCCCTCCACGGTCCCTAACCATGAGGCCAGGTCCCGGGGGTGGGGTCCCCGGGGCCCAAAATGGCCCGGGAGGGGGGTGGCAGTCCCCCCTCCTTCTTTTTTTGAAAATACAAATTAAAAAAAATTCTATTTGGGCATGCCCCGGGGGATGGGGTCTCCGGGGCGAATGTAAATTAATGGCAGTGGACAATTTTTTTGGGGAAAAAATTTGTAGTTGCGACCCTAGCGCGGCGCCTAGTGTGAACGCGATGGGTGTGCGGCGCTCAGTGCGGCCCCCTAGTGTGAAAGCGATGGGTGCGCGGCGTTCAGGGCGGCCCCTAGTGTGAACGCGATGGGTGCGCGGCGCTCAGCACGGCCCCCTAGTGTGAAAGCGATGGGTGCGCGGTGCTCAACGCGCCCCCCTAGTGTGAACGCGATGGGTGCGCAGCGCTCAGCACAGCCCCTTGTGTGAACGTGATGGGTGCGTGGTGCTCAGCGCGGCCCCCTAGTGTGAAAGCGATGGGTGCGCGGCGCTCAGCGGGCCCCCTAGTGTGAAAGCGATGGGTGCGCGGCGCTCAGCGGGGCCCCCTAGTGTGAACGCGATGGGTGCGGAACTTTAATTCACGCTGGGTGCGCGACTCCAAGCAAAAAATGTAAGATTTTTTAAATATAAATCTAGGTTATATGTTGGCTAATTGGGTGGCTCTAAAATGAGCCCTTGTGTTTATTATGAGTTTCTTGCAGCTACATGTAAGTGCGGATGCAGAGCTTTAGGTTGTTGAGAAACAGTCTGTTCCCTTCATCAGTGAAGTGTACTCCGTCACTTCTGTAGATGCCCTCCATATGGAAACGTAGATTGTTGTTATATATGGAGCCCATTCTATGGTCTCTGAGATAAGCAGAAACAGCTTTATTGACATTCTTTCTAGCTTTCTCAATCTGAGGACAAAATTGATTGGACCACTTCCATTTCTGTCTTTGGCATATATTAGAGTATACAAAGGCAGTTTGGGGGAAAAGCAACATCAATTCTGCAAAGGTGTCCTTCATTAGCATTTCCAGACCTACCCCAGTCAATGTGCCTAGGTCATTGCCACCACAGTGCACAATCATGAGGTCAGGGGTTGGAGATGTAAAAGGTTTTAACCAAAGGCATCAATTGGTGCCACTTTAATCCTCTCTGTCCAATCCATTTAATGTCTACATTTTGCAAAGTTAGGTCTTTGTCAATACCTCTGTGTTCAGCATACGTTTTGCACCAGAATACATAGCTGTGCCCAACAATCCACACTGAAAGCATCTTGAAGGGATCTCTGTAGGTAATGAAAAGAGGTCTGTAGCTGAGGTAGTCAGTTTGTAGAGTGAAAGATATCTAAAATGGTGGAGAAGATGATGTTTTTAAGAGAGTAGAGATTTGATTGGCTGTTTAAGAAGATTATACATTCAAAAATAGGGTGCAGTTTAGCTTGTTTAAAAAGCAAGTTTCTTATTGATAGTAAAAAATGTTTTAAAGGTACAGCAGAAAGGATAAGGTCATGTTTTTCAACGCCAACAACACCTGCTGTTCTTATTTGCAACATTCTGTGGTGAACTTGTGACCTGTCAGTTAAGTTGAATGTTGCATGACCTGTTGCTATGGAAACTGACATTGGGCAGAAGGGGTGAAGAAGTTAGTTGATAAGGGTTATTATCTGTGACCAATGGAAATGTGTTTTACAATTTGAAAATCTCTGGGAAGCAATGTCATTTGTTGCTTATGTGTATTTGTATGGAAAGAGAGGGAAGCCATTACTGGTTTCACCTTGCAGAGTCTGGTGATTTATATTGACTGTGTGTAAAAGAAGATCCTGTCTGAGTGTGTGAGATTTTTCATTCCACAGATTTATTTGCAAGGTGAGTTATATATTTTTGAGGTTTATTTAAAAAAGATTTGACATTATTCTAAAACTGTGTTGTTTGAAATATATTATTAAATGTAGAGATGTATATTGGAATTAGTTTCATTGTACTTGAAGTTTGTTTAAATAATATATTTTTTTTTAAGTCTGTTCAAAGGTATAGGTGAAAGATGCCTCATATTTTTAGATAGTTGGTTGAACATGCACTACAAATGTGTATTTTGAAAGATGTTCATATAAGGTGTAGTTTATTAGGCATCATTTTTTCTTCTCTCTACAAAGGTATAGTTTAATGATACTGCATAATTATAGATAGTTTGGTAAAATGCAGCACAACTGTGCTGTTTGAAAGATGATCATATAAGGTGTTAATAATTAAGTTTCTGTTATTAGTTTGTACAGAAGGTAAAGTTAAATGATGACATATGTTTTAAGATAGAATGGTGAAATAATGTGTTGTTAATTATGCTTCTTTTTGTAGTCTCAGCAAAGGTATAGTTGAATGATGCCACATAATTTTAGATACAATGGTGAAGATGTATAATAAAAGTGTGGTTTTAGAACTGCTCATAAAAGGTGTTGTTAATTAGTCTTTTTTCTTAAGTCTGTTTAGAGGTATAGTTTGATGATGTCGCATATTTCTAGATTTAATGGTCAAGATGTAGCTCAAAAGTAAACCACCACATATTACTCTTTCTGGTATGTTGTACTTATCTATTTAACTAGATAGTATGTAATGACTCATGTATGTGTTCTGATTGTATTTATATAGTTGTATGTATATTTACTGAATTATTGAGAGGTGCCTGACTGATTACAGGAGTGCAAAGGTAGTGAATATGTGATTTTATAAGTACACGAGAAATGATTTACTGATTCTATATTGTGCAATCACTCAGTTAGTATCCAAGCACTACCCATGCATTCATGCAATGACTCATGCACTAACTCATGCAGTGGTAAAATCTCCAGAGCACTACACATGCAGTCCAACAATTCCCCTGTCACTCCCTGTGGACTCTTTTAATCACTCTGCCATGTCCTTATCTAATCACTGCGCCAAAACACAAGCACTTATAAATTCACCATGCACTCTCCTTGCAGTACTCTAATCATCCAGTCACTACCCATGTACTCATGCAATGACCCAGGCACTAAGTCATGCACTTCTCCAATCCTTTGAGTGCTACCTATACAGTTTAGTAATCTCCCTGTTACTACCTATGCACTCCTCCAATTACCCAGCCAATCCCATGTTCTTATCCAATCACTCTGCCACAACCCAAGCACTTATAAATTCACCATGCACTCTCCTTGCAGCACTCTAAGTATCCTGTCGCTATCCATGTACTCATGCAATGACCCAGGCACTAACACATGCAGTGCTACAATCACATGTGCACTATCCATGCAGTCCTGTAACCACCTACACACTACTGATTCACTCTTCCAATTACCCAGGCAGTACCCATGTACTTATGCAATGACCCAGGTACTAATACATGCACTATTAAAATCCTCTATCCACTGCCCATGCAGTCCTCTAAACACCTAAACACTACTCATTCACTCCTACAATTACCCAGTTAGTAGCTGTGTACTGCAGTAAATGCATTGTGATTTCAAAACAAAGCGTTTAAATTGCTTTTATGTAGAACGTGTTTGTTTAGTAATAGATTGGTATATTTTATAGATTTATATTAATAATTTTACATTTTTTTTAATTTTTACAGATATTCTTCATCATCATTAAAAAAGACTTACCATGACTAAAAAACAGTAAAGAGGAAACAACAAAAGAAAGAGTATTATATAAAGAAAAGACAACAGCAGGAATTAGATGAACTACAACATGTGGGAAAAAAGAAAAAGTCTTGCGGTAAGAGAACAAAAGAATTTATTAAAAGACTTTCAAAGGCTAGAAACAGTTTGCACAGTGTGGAAAGTAGAAAGAATACCTCAGCAACAAAGAAAAAGAAAAAGAAAATAGGAGAAATTAATGGGAAATTACGTTTTCGAAAAACAATCTATGGTAAAAGGAGAAAGAATCAATTTGATGAAATAAGGAAAAGAATGTTTCACAATAGAGTAGTACTTAATTTATTAAAAGATGCCAAGAAATATAAAAAAGATGAGCATTTTATAAAAAGAAGAAACAGATTGAAACTATTGTTGAAAAGGCTTTTGAATTAAAAAGGAAATTATTAATTTTAGTTTTAAACAGAATTCGATCATTAGATAAACCAATACATTTTATGAAGGCCAAAAGTAAGAAGAAGAGAGTAATTAACAGAACTAACTTTTGTGATATTTTTGGGGTGAATGGAAACACAGTTCAAGTTCAGAGCCTTTTTTTAATGAAGAGAGCTATTTTCAAACCAATACATTAGTGTACGCAGTTGAAACCAGTGGTCGTGCTTATGAAGTGAAGAACGTTTGTCCAATTGAAAAAGAAAAGATGGTTCCTAGAAATGTCGAAGAAGTGATAGTTGATGAAGTTCTAGGGAGACGTAGTAAAGCCCCAGTGTATACTTGGGATTGTAGTAGTATTTGTAGTATACGACAGGAGTCTATTGATATTTTATGAACTTTCTTACGAGCATACAGTAACAAAAGTGTTAAACAAAAGATTAAGATGCTATAAGGACTAGATCCTTGCAAATGCAGAAGTTAGTCAGAAGATTGTATTACGCAAAAAGTCCAGCAATAATTTTAAGTGAGTTAAACAGTGCTCTTTTTCATGGGTCAGTATCAGATGTAAAAAAAGTTTGTGATGAAATAGAGTTTCGTTACTTTGGGCCTGAAGAAGACAAAGTGAGACATTGATAGAAGTAGGTGTTGAAGAAGACGTGGAACATAGTACTACTAAGAAGTTTGAAGAAGAAATTACGAAGTTTAAGGTAATGTATTTGTTGTCGACGAACTCACTATAAAAATCAGACTAGGAATGTTGATCTGTATTTAACCCCTTGGCCGCGGCGGTAATTCCGCCGCGGCGCTGGGGGGGCAGGGGGTGAGCGCGGCGCCACCATGCTCGTGACGGAACCACGCCGTCATGAGCCACGGGCGGCGTGTGCTCATGACGGTGTGGTCCCGCCACGGCCCCGCCCGCTCATTAATTCGCCCGCACACGCGGGGAATTAATGCCGCGTGGGCGGAGCGGCAGCCGCATGACGGAACCACGCCGTCATGAGCACACGCCGCCCGTGGCTCATGACGGCGCGGTTCCGTCATAAGCACGGAACGGGTTAAAAAGTGAAAAAGAAAACAATGATAAGTGGAAGGAATGTGCAACTTATTTGTTGGTAGAAGATTGCTTTGATTTGGGTACTGATCAACGTATTTGTAAATATTGTTATAACAAATTAGAGGACAACAAAATGCCAGCTAGAGCTGTACATAATAACCTAGAGTTGGTAGCTATTCCTCCAGAACTGGTAGATTTAAACAAGTATGAGTCTATTCTGATTCAATCTGTGCACCCGTTTCAGGCTATTGTTCGTATGGAGCCTAAAACAGGTAAGTTGCATCCCACAGATTTACAGAGAGGATTAAAAGGAAGAGTTGTATATTTACCTTTAGATTTAAAGAAAAATATTGAAACTATTGGTGTAGAGAAAGAGGAAACTGAACCAGTAGTTATTCTAGTTAATGGTGTTCCTACGAAGAGTGAGAAAATATGGCAAGAATTAGTAGATGTCAGCAAAGTGCAAAAGGCAACGATATATCTCATAAAAAACAATGATTACTACAAAAATGTGTATGTGGAAGAAGAAGAAATAGTTTTAGGAGATAGCGAAATATCAAGTGGTCAAATTGAAAAAGTGGACATGTCCAAAAGTGAAGAAATTTATGAACATTATAGTGTACATCCTTTACATTCCAAAGAAGTGATGGGAAATACTATTGAATTATTTCAAATGAAGAAAGCGAAGGGGACTCCCATGAGTGTTTGGGAAAACAGTTTGGAAGCTCATTGTTTTCCACAGCTCTTCCCCACTGGAAAAGGTGGACGATATGATGAACGACCAGTACAGATTCCCGCATCAGAATATCGGACAACAAGATTGTACTCAGAAGATCCAAGATTTCGACAATGTATCCCATATATATTTCAACTTTTGTTTGAAAGTGACTTGTCTGGACTTTCCAATGCAGTCAACCACATATTTAAAACAGGAGTTCATCCAGTCACTACCCATGTACTCATGCAATCCAGGCACTAACACATGCACTGCTACAATCCCCTGAGCACTACTGATGCAGGCCAGCCATCGGCCTGTCACTACCCATGCACTCCTCCAATCACCCAGCTGTAGGAAGGTGGAATCTGACTACATGGTTGCCCCCACTTTTTTTTCTGGTGTTTTGGTGGTTTTTGACTTAGTTTGGCTGGGAACCTGCTATTCAGGTCCCCAGCCTATTTGCTTTCTCTTATAAATTGATTCCATGTACCTTAAGTACACTTCAGATTGGATTCTGGGGTGCCCTTATAAGTCCCTAGTATATGGTATACTATGTACCCAGGGCATAGGTACCCCAGAGGCCTACCAGGGGCTGAAGCATGTATTGTGCCACCCCTGGAAGGCCATCAAAAATGACACCACAGGACTGCTACTGCAGCCTGAGTGAGGTGGTACATGCACCCCTTGCAGAGATATAGGTTCACTATATCTTACCTATCACTTCACATAGAAACCTATCAGTCACCCCTATGGCAGGCCTTATCAATCCTGAAGGCAGGGTGCTTGGTTATATGTGAGAGGGTGCCCATGCATGAGCAGAGCGCCTCTGCAGCCCTCGGAATCTCCTCTCTGGGGTTGTCTGTGGTGCAGCCTGACCATATACTCTTAAGTGCATTATATCCTCGCGGTAAATGCTAACTTTGGGATGGCTGCACGGAAACATGTCGTGTTTGGTGTCAAACACCTTGGAATCATACCCCCACACCAGAGTGGAAGTATGATCCCACCCTTCTAGAGGGAAAGACATGACAGCACCGGTATACCCGGTACCAGCTAAACAGAGCCCTGGCATCACAAAATGGATGCTGCAGCCACAGACACGAGTCTGGCCTCCTGCTGCTGACCGAAACTCCGGCAGGGGAGGCCTGGACAATAGGTTTCCTGTCTCAGGGGGTGTTACCACCTCCCAGACAGGCCTTAGTGGATTGGGGCTGGGTGGGTGCACTCCAAGAGTGCTTTGAAGTCCTGCACTGGGGGCACATTTGGTGTCCTCGTGCATACCCCAGTTCAAACCGGTTGCAGGGGCTGCCAGCCCCTGCTCTGGCATGAAACTGGACAAAGGAAATGGGTGTTGCCACCCCTCTTTCCAAACCCTCCCATAGGTGGGTCCCCAGAGTTAGTCCAACCCCTTTCTTAGGTATAAGTAAGGAACCCCTGGCAACAGGACTTTAGATATCCCTGGATGAAACTCTGCAACTGAATCCTGGAACTTCGACGCTCTACTCAAGACTAGAGGACTGAAGAAATCTCCGTTGGGGTCAAGGAGTGACAGGCACCAACAAAGCATTTTCCGGTCTGCATCTCCGAAGCTCCCGCCGGACTCCGAAGTACTTGCAACCCAGTAAGAGGATTTCCAGACTTCTCAGAGGCCGACCCGAGTCCCCAGCAAAGCTGAGACCCGCTGCCCTCACGAGTGACGTGGAACCAGAACCCCTGGACACCGTGCACATTTGAAAGTGCATCAACTTCTCGATGACTCTTGAAGTCCTGCTTTGGGTAGCTTGTAGCCCAGGCCCCGAGCACCATTTGCACTGAAGATTGTGAGCCTACACTCCACGAGTGTTCCGTGGGCCCGCTTCTTGCATTTCTGCTCAATGCTCCTTTGCGATCCCTGGTCCGTCAACTGGTGGGTCCCTGTGAAGGCAACTCTGATTTTCTTTGGGCGTTTCCGATTGCTCCAGGTGTGCCCTAACTTCCCACTGAGTGGTGAGTCCTTCAGACCTTGCTGGTCTGCACTGAAGCATCTTTCTCTTTTCTGCGTGGGTTGCTGTTGCCAAGGCTTGTTGTTTTCAATCCAGACACCAATTCTGCAGCACTCGACATCCTTTGTGGGACAGCTGGAATCCAGCTCCTGGTTGTCGTCGATGCCTCCTGGTCCTCGTGGCTGAAGAGTCAAGCTTCACCTCTTTAACCTGAAGCACCCGACATCGGTGGGCATTCGACTATCGTGCCCCTGGTCATTGGCAAGTGACCCAGACTCTGTCCCCTCTGCTTTCAGGTTCTTCTCATCTTCGATCCAGGCTTGGATCTCTTCGGACACTTCGCATCGTCCCGGCATCAGCACTTCGTCTGCAGGCTGCCATTGCAATCGACCACGCGACCCAACACCATTTGACACCTATGTACCCGGCTTCCCTGGGTGAGGTAACTCTAGTACTCCGGTGCTCCCGTGGGTGTTGACCCTAGAACTGTCTAAGTCCAAGAGGGTGTGGTCCTAGTCCATCTCTAAGTGTCCTTAAACTCTAAAACTCTTACCGTGACTTTCCCATAGACTTTAACGGAGCTCGCGGCTGTGTTCACACCCTGCACACAGCCCCCGTGGATCCCCTGTGTCACTACCTTGGGTGGTTCCTTGGGGTCCCAGTGATTCTACAGGCTCTAGGCCTTGTGTCTACTTAAGTCGTGGTTCTTATACCACTTTCTTAATATATGGTTTGGTACGCCCCTAGGGCTAATCGTATATTGTGCTACTTTACTGTGCTATTTGACTTGTAACTTGTGTACTTTGACCTCTAGCCTCATAAAGAGACTATTGGGTAGTGTTTAGTAATAAATACATATATTTTATATATATACCTGGTGTGGTTCTCCTTTCATTTGGTCATTCATGAGATTATAACTGGTAAAACAACAGCTTAACACTCCTTCAAGACTTAGCCTGAAGGCTGCTCTCCATAGCTACCACTAGGATAGCTTTCACTAAAGGTTGTCTTTAAACTTATCATCAATAAAGGTTGTTTGGACTGGTGCAAGGTGCCCACTATAACTAGTGGACAGCATATACCAGGCCAACTTCTCACATTGGTGTGCAGCAGTTGGATTAAAGCTTGCCTTGTTTTACCAGATAATCTCAAGTGTGTGACTAACTGAAAACCACTAAAGGTACCTGAGGTACATATAAATTCATCCTTAGAAATACAGTAAGTTCTACTGAACTTAGAGTTGTGTGTCAAGGGCTTAGCACACCCTTCCTACAACTCAAGAGAGTTTAGTAGGCCACACTAGAGTAGGTAGTGCATACACCACACCTCACTAGTGATGTCTTCAAGGCACAGGAACCAGAGGGTCCCTGCCAGAAGCCAATGGGCTTCTACCATCCAAGTATGACAACCTCCCATTCTTGGAATTGAGAGCATTGTGCAAGTACTAGGAAGCTGAAGACAGGCAAAAGTGCCAACACCCAACGTCTCATGGAGATGCTTCTGTTGGATGATCTCAGAAGACCCCTAGGGTCTGAAGGGGTAGGCAGAGAGGGTGGGGCAGACAATGAGGAAGGGCCAAGGGGTGAAGAAACCCAGGACCTGACCTCTGAAGCTGACCAGGAAGTTGACAATGATCTTGACCTGGAAAATCCAGCTCCTCCTGCAGATGAGGAGGAGGACCAGAATGGCCTCCCCTTTGTCCCACCAGGAAGAGTTGTGAGTGTGCCTAGAAGGTCAAGATCTCCTTCCCAGGAGTCTAACCATTCTGACACCTCAGTAGGGACCTCTGTTTCCTCTCATAGGAGGGAATCCTCTCATGAAAGGAAAGAGAGACTGCTCAAGTATGGAGAAGCTCAGCTTAGGATCAGAAGAGAGCAGTTGGCTATAGACAGGGAGTCCCTAGAGCTTCATAGACAAAGAAGAAAGTTGGGACTAGAGTCCCATGGTGGCAGCAACTTCCCTAGATGATAGGGAAAGGTCTCATGACCATAGAAACCTAAGCAAGATTGTCCCTCCCTACCAGAGTGGGGATGACATCCACAAATGGATTACTGCACTGGAGAGGGCCTGTAAAGTTCAGTGGGTCCCCCAGGAGCAGTGGGCAGCAATCCTGTGGCTCTCCTTTGCAGACAAGGGTAGAGACAAGCTCCTCACTGTAAGAGAAGAGGATGCTGATAATTACAAAGTCTTGAAGAGTGCTCTGATAGATGGGTTTGGCCTAACCACTGAACAGTATAGGTTGAAGTTCAGAGACACCCAAAAGACTCAGACTCAAGACTGGGTTGACTTTGTAGATTGTTCTACTAAGGCTCTGGAAGGTTGGATACATGGCAGCAAAGTGCATGACTTTATAGGATTGTACAATTTGATTATGAGGAGCAGATCCTTAATAATTGTCAAAGCCAGCTTTTACACGAGTACCTGGTGGACTCTGATCTGACCTCGCCCCAAGAATTGGGAAAGAAGGCAGACAAATGGGTCAGAACCAGGGTAAGGCCTAAGAATCAGGGTGGTGACCAGAAGAAAGATTCTACCAAGTCCCAAGAGAAAGGTGGGGATAAATCTCAGGATAAATCCACTACAGGGCCCCAAAAGTCCTCTTCTGGGGCTGGGCCCCAAACTCACTTCCTCTCCTGAAAAGAAACCATATTGCCATGTTTGTAAAAAGCCTGGCCACTGGAAAACTGATCCCAGTTGCCCCAGGATGGGCAATAAAGAAAATGTTCCTCCAACAAATACTATCACCCCTCCTGGTACTACCAGTAGTAATCCCCCAGTTGGGAGTAGTGCACCCAAAACGTTAGGTGCTTTTGCAAAGGGAACAGAGATGGGCCCTAGTTTAGACAGACCCCCTCAACAGACTCCTCTGACTCTGATGGTGGTATAGGATTTGCCACCTTTACCATGGGTCCCAATGCATTGGGGAGGTACAGACTGGAGCCAATGATTAATGGTCAGAAAGCTGTGGCATTCAGGCACACAGGGGCTAGTGTCACCATGGTGGCAGGAAACTAGTCCCCCTCACCAGCTTTTACCTGAGTTTAAATACCAGGTGACCAACATTGATGGTGTCAGAACAGATCACCCCATGGCCATAGTCAATCTCAGCTGGGAAGGGGTCCCAGGCCCAAAAAGAGTGGCAGTGTCCCCAACCTTGCCTGTAGATTGCCTGACGGGCAATGATCTAGAAATTTCAGCCTGGGCTAAAGTTGAACACCAAGCCCATCTGAGAATGCTGGGCATCCCTGAGAAAGTTAGGGGGCTGTGATGGCCACAGCCCCACCCCAGGAAAATTGTTGGAGTGATGGAGCCTGAAAGAATGGCACACTCTCCTCCACAAGAGAGCACAGTGGTTGAGGAAAAGTCTTCTTCTCTCCCAGACTATAGGTAAGGGTCAGCCTCCTCAGGGGACTGATCCTACCCCTAGTGAAGGAACTGCCACAGAGGTAGTCAGGCCTGGCCTGGCCACCCTCTGATGGCAGGGGACCCTTCCAAGGTGGTACCCAGTCTGGAGCAGGTAACCTGCCCCTCTCTACCCTGCCTCAGTCAGCCCAGGGCTGCAGAGGTCAGGGAGGTCAGTGGACCCCACAGGGCCCCCTGTCCAGAGGAACCCCCCCACCAGCAGATTAGGGGCACCCAATCTAGTAGCCCTAGCCAGGTGAAAATTCCTCAACACACTGAGGGATCGCCCATACCTTTGTGTAGGGGCCTCCCCCAGAAGGACTCTGTTAGGCCAGGGCAAACCTGGGACCAAAAGGATCCAAACCTGCCATGTCCCTCCAGTGTTCCATCCAAAGGGACCCAACCCCCAGCTGTAGGCAGCCAAAGGTTGACCCTTAGAGCAAAGTGCAACTCAGTCATGGAAAGACAGGCATACATGGTGACCAGTGATCTGAGGTAGCTGAGACCAACTTTCCTAGGGCCTCACTTCCCTACTCAGACACCTCACCAGCCTTTTACTTTACCCAAGCACACCACAGGTAGTAATGCCCCATGGTGGAGACCCTCTCATACCCTTAGGGTGAGGGATGGCTTAGTGGACCATAAGACAGGGGGTAACCATGCTAGTGCAGGTGCTTCCTTATATGGCCACTTAGTCAATAAAGGCTCAACTGGCCAAGGTTAGCCTTATCTCCTTTCGTTTGGGGGGGTTATGTAGGAAGGTGGAATCTGACAACATGGTTGCCCCCACTTTTTTTCTGGTGTTTTGATGGTTTTTGACTTAGTTTGGCTGGGAACCTGCTATTCAGGTCTCCAGCCTATCTGCTTTCTCTTATAAATTGATTCCATGTACCTTAAGTACACTTCAGATTGGATTCTGGGGTGCCCTTATAAGTCCCTAGTATATGGTATACTATGTACCCAGGGCATAGGTACCACAGAGGCCTACCAGGGTCTGAAGCATGTATTGTGCCAACCCTGGAAGGCCATCCAAAATGACACTACAGGACTGCTACTGCAGCCTGAGTGAGGTGGTGCATGCACCCCTTGCAGAGATATAGGTTAACTATATCTCACCTATCACTGCACATAGAAACCTATCAGTCACCCTTATGGCAGGCCTTATCAAACCTGAAGGCAGGGTGCTTGGTTATATGTGAGAGGGTGCCCATGCATGAGCAGAGCCCCTCGGCAGCCCTCGGAATCTCCTCTCCGGGGTTGTCTGTGGTGCAGCCTGACCATATACTCTAAAGTGCATTATATCCTTGCGGTAAATGCTAACTTTGGGATGGCTGCACAGAAACATGTTGTGTTTGGTGTCAAACACCTTGGAATCATACCCCCACACCAGTAACTGGTGTGGGAGTATGATCCCACCCTTCTAGAGGAAAGACATGACAGCACCGGTATACCCGGTACCAGCTAAACAGAGCCCTGGCATCACAAAATGGATGCTGCAGCCACAGACACGAGTCTGGCCTCCTGCTGCTGACCGAAACTCCGGCAGGGAGGCCTGGACAATAGGTTTCCTGTCTCAGGGAGGTGTCACCACCTCCCAGACAGGCCTTAGTGGATTGGGGCTGGGTGGGTGCACTCCAAGAGTGCTTTGAAATTCTGCACTGGGGGCACATTTGGTGTCCTCATGCGTACCCCAGTTCAAACAGGTTGCAGGGGCTGCCAGCCAATGCTCTGGCGCGAAACTGGACAAAGGAAATGGGTGTAGCCACCCCTCTTTCCAAACCCTCCCATAGGTGGGTCCACAGAGTTAGTCCAACCCCTTTCTTAGGTATAAGTAAGGAATCCCTGGCAACAGGACTTTAGATATCCCTGGATGAAACTCTGCAACTGAATCCTGGAACTTCGACGCTCTACTCAAGACCAGAGGACTGAAGAAATCTCCCTTGGGGTCAAGGAGTGACTCCCCTGCTTGGCAGGCACCAACGAAGCATTTGCCGGTCTGCATCTTCGAAGCTCCCGCCGGACTCGAAGTACTTGCAGTCCAGGAAGAGGATTTCCAGACTTCTCAGAGGCCGAACCCGAGTCCTCAGCAAAGCTGAGACCCGCAGCTCTCACGAGTGACGTGGAACCGGAACCCCTGGACACCGTGCACATTTGCTAGTGCATCAACTTCTCAATGACTCTTGAAGTCCTGCTTTGGATAGCTTGTAGCCCAGGCCCCGAGCACCATTTGCACTGAAGATTGTGAGCCTACACTCCACGAGTGTTCCGTGGGCCCGCTTCTTGCATTTCTGCTCAAGGCTCCTTTGCGATCCCTGGTCAGTCAACTGGTGGGTCCCTGTGAAGGCAACTCTGATTTTCTTTGAGTGTTTCTGATGGCTCCAGATGTGCCCTAACTCCCCACCGAGTGGTAAGTCCCCAGACTTTGCTGGTCTGCACCGAAGCATCTTTCTTTTTTCTGCGTGGGTTGCTGTTGCCAAGGCTTGTTGTGTTCAGTCCAGACGCCAACGCTGCAGCACTCGACATCCTTTGTGGGGCAGCTCGAATCCAGCTCCTGGTTCTCGTCGACACCTCCTGGTCCTCGTGGCTGAAGAGTCAAGCTTCACCTCTTTCACCTGAAGCACCCGACATCGGTGGGCATTCAACTATCGTGCCCCTGGTCACTGGCAAGTGACCCAGACTCTGTCCCCTCTGCTTTCAGGTTCTTCTCATCTCCGATCCAGGCTTGGATCTCTTCGGACATTCGCATCTTCCCGGCAGCAGCACTTCGTCTGCAGGCTGCCATTGAAATCAACGACGCGACCCGACACCATTTGACACCTATGCACCCGGCTTCCCTGGGTGAGGTAACTCGAGTACTCCGGTGCTCCCGTGGGTGTTAACCCTAGAACTGTCTAAGTCCAAGAGGGTTTGGTCCTAGTCCATTTCTAAGTGTCCTTAAACTCTAAAACTCTTACCGCGACTTTCCCATAGACTTTAACGGAGCTCGCAGCTGTGTTCACACACTGCACACAGCCCCCGTGGGTCACCTGTGTCACTACCATGGGTGGTTCCTTGGGGTCCCAGCGATTCTACAGGCTCTAGGCCTTGTGTCTACTTAAGTCGTGGTTCTTATACCACTTTCTTAATATATGGTTTGGTACGCCCCTAGGGCTAATCGTATATTGTGCTACTTTACTGTGCTATTTGACTTGTAACTTGTGTACTTTGACCTCTAGCCTCATAAAGAGACTAGTGGGTAGTGTTTAGTAATAAATACATATATTTATATATATATACCTGGTGTGGTTCTCCTTTCATTTGGTCATTCACGAGATTATAACTGGTAAAACAACAGCTTAACACTCCTTCAAGACTTAGCCTGAAGGCTACTCTCCATAGCTACCACTAGGATAGCTTTCAATAAAGGTTGTCTTTAAACCTATCATCAATAAAGGTCGTTTGGACTGGTGCAAGGTGCCCACTATAACTAGTGGACAGCATATACCAGGCCAACTTCTCACACCAGCCAGTTCCATGTCCTTATCTAATCACTGCGCCAAAACACAAACACTTATAAATTCACCATGCACTCTCCTTGCAGTACTCTAATCATCCAGTCAGTACCCATGTACTCATGCAATGACCCAGGCACTAACTCATGCACTGCTACAATCCCCTGAGCACTACCGATGCAGTCCAGCCATTTCCTTGTCACTACCCATGCACTACTCCAATCCCCCAGCCACTACCATTAACTAATCCAATCACTCCGCCAAAACCCAAGCACTTATAAATTCACCATGCACTCTCCTTGCAGTATTCTAATCATCCAGTCAGTACCCATGTACTCATGCAATTACCCAGGCACTAACTCATGCACTTTTACAATCCTTTGAGTGCTACCTATACAGTTTAGTAATCACACTGTCACTCCCCGTACACTCCTCCAATCACCCAGCCACTACCATGTACTAATCCAATCACTCCGCCAAAACACAAACACTTATAAATTCACCATGCACTCTCCTTGCAGTACTCAAATCATCCAGTCAGTACCCATGTATTCATGCAATTAGCCAGGCACTAACTCATGCAGTTCTACAATTCTTTGAGTGCTACCTATACAGTTTAGTAATCTCCCTGTTACTACCTATGCACTCCTCCAATTACCAAGCCAGTCCCATGTCCTTATCCAATCACTCTGCCAAAACCCAAGCACTTATAAATTCACCATGCACTCTCCTTGCAGTACTCTAATCATCCAGTCAGTACCCATGTACTCATGCAATTACCCAGGGACTAACTCATGCACTCTTACAATCCTTTGAGTGCTACCTATACAGTTTAGTAATCTCCCTATTACTACCTATGCACTCCTCCAATTACCCAGCCAGTCCCATGTCTTTATCCAATCACTCTGCCAAAACCGAAGCACTTATATATTCACCATGCACTCTCCTTGCAGCACTCTAAGTATCCTGTCGCTATCCATGTACTCATGTAATGACCCAGGCACTAAAATATGCACTGCTGCAATCCCCTCTGCACTACTCATGCAGATCTCTAACCACTTACACAATTCTCATTCGCTCCTTCAATTCCCCTGGTACTACCCATACAGTCCAGCAATCACCCTCTCACTTCCCATGCACTCCTCCAGTCACCCAGCCACTACCATGTACTAATCCAAACACTCCGCCAATACCCAAACACTTATAAATTCACCACACAGTCTCCTTGCAGTACTCTAATCATCTACTCAGTACCCATGTACTCATGCAAAGACCCAGTCACAAACACATGCACTGCTGCAATCCTCTATGCACTGCTCATGCAGTCCACTAACCACTTACACACTTCTCATTCGCTCCTTTAATTCCTCTGGTAGTACCCATACAGTCCAGCAATCACCCTCTCACTTCCCATGCACTCCTCCAGTCACCCAGCCACTACCATGTACTAATCCAAACACTCCGCCAATACCCAAACACTTATAAATTCACCACACAGTCTCCTTGCAGTACTCTAATCATCTACTCAGTACCCATGTACTCATGCAAAGACCTAGTCACAAACACATGCACTGCTGCAATCCTCTATGCACTACTCATGCAGTCCTCTAACCACTTACACACTTCTTATTCGCTCCTTCAATTCCCCTGGTAGTACCCATACAGTCCAGCAATCACCCTCTCACTTCCCATGCACTCCTCCAGTCACCCAGCCACTACCATGTACTAATCCAAACACTCCGCCAATACCCAAACACTTATAAATTCACCACACAGTCTCCTTGCAGTACTCTAATCATCTACTCAGTACCCATGTACTCATGCAAAGACCCAGTCACAAACACATGCACTGCTGCAATCCTCTATGCACTGCTCATGCAGTCCTCTAACCACTTACACACTTCTCATTCGCTCCTTTAATTCCTCTGGTAGTACCCAAACAGTACAGCAATCACCCTCTCACTTCTCATGCACTCCTCCAGTCACCCAGCCACTACCATGTACTAAACCTCTACACATATACTCACTCAACCAAGGGAAAAAACAACAGAACTAAGTTTTAACTTTTGCAATTAAACAGTCATTGCAACCATAAAAAAAAAAAATTAACAGTGGTGATTCCTTGCTGCACGAACCACAGCATCCACAGATTGCTCCCTGCAACAAATGACACTCTTGCACTTGATGCAGTGTGGCTGCAGATTTCCAAATTCAGGACGAATGTCTGGACCTCGAGATGAGGAGCTTGAGGCTCCTGAAGTACTTGGACCAGCTCCCTGGTCATTCTGTTGCATCTCTTGTTGGGCACGTCGCAGTTGTTCACGTACCAGAGGTCGAGGGTGAATTGTCTGCAGATGTTTCAGCATGCTAGAGGTTCCGCACAAATACTTTCTGTCACTTCCCCTCGACAGTACTCTAGGACAAAGAGTGCAGCTGACCTTGCTTGCATTCACCTTTTTTTCACCATCGGGAATGGTGAAAATTTCCACATGATGGATTCCTTCTTTTTTTTTAAAGGCAGGTCCAATTCCTCTTCTTCAGTAGCAACATCCACATCAGGAGTCAAAGAAGCCATTTCTCTTCAAGTAGCAAAACACCAAAAATATATATAAACCAGCTCAAATAACACAGCAGGTGTGTCTCTTGGGATGGTGTAGAAAGAATGAGAAAAATGGGTGGGGTCCTTCAAGTTCTAGAATGGAAAACCTTATTAACCAATGAAATGCTTTCTTTTAAGGTCACATGGGAATCGCGCACCCAGCACGCACCTAGCACGCACCCGACGCGACTTCGCGAAAGTATATTTAAGAGTAATATAACTTTATTGCAATTAGAAATATATCATTTTTATAATAAGTTTACATAATCTCTTGGTCTAATATACATATTGAACCAGTATACATATATGTTTTAAACATAATTTTTTTTGGCGGGAGTCGCGCACCCAGCGCGACCGAACACGTACATAACGTTACGCGGGGCGGGCCACCGCGCATCCGTCGCATATCAAACGCGTACACGACGCGATCCCATACGTATATGACGTTACGTAGGGCCAGGCACCGTGCACCCGTCGCATTCGAAACACGCACACGACGTGATCGTATACGTGTATGACGTTACACGGCAGCAGGCACCGGGCACCCGTCGCAAACCCAACACGCATAGTTCACAACTTTGCCAATATGGCGACTTGAATCCGCGCGCCCACCGAGATAGGTACACGATGGGTACGCGACTCCACTTTTTTTCTAAAAAAATAAAATATTTATTTAAATTTAACAAGACATTATATAATTTTAATAACAAAAAAAAATGTTTTAAATTTATTTTTAGGATATTGTAATTACAAAATATCTCTAAAAGAAACGTTGAAAAAGATTAGAAAAACCATAGGTTTAATGAATATTATAGTTAGAAATTAGCATTTAAAAAACCATTGAAATTCACTGAAAAAACCATAGGTTTCAGGGACGTTATAGTTAGAAATTAGCATTTAAAAAACCTTAGAAATTCACTGAAAAAACCATAGGTTTCAGGGACTTTTTAGTTAGTTGGACATTTCACTCGTACAAAACCAGAGAAATTCCGCCGTTATAGTTAGTTCAGCTAACTATAACTCGCGCCTCACAATGCACTGCTGATGACGTCACATATTACATCATTCATGACATGGTCAGTGATATCACTGATGACATCACTGATGACATCTCAAATGACATCACTGATGACATCATCCAGTGACTGTGTGTTTCTGTAAAGTTTAAATATGTTTTATATATATATAGGCCAAGGTGTATTGAAGAATGAGTGGGTGTATAAGTGTCTGAATGGATGATTTAGTAGGTGTGTGACTGACTGTATAAGTGAGTGATTAAATGTGTCTTACTGAATGCATGGGTTAGTGACTGATGCAGACATTCACACAGTTTAGTTTGTCAGTTGGTGTGTAAGCGGTTGCATGGGTTGGTGAGTAGCTAAATGAGGGTCTATATGGGTTATTGATTTGTTGTCTGAGTATCTGTATGGGTGCCTGAGTATCTGTGTGGGTGGGTGGGGGGGTGTGACTCTGTGCATAGATGTGTGAGTGGGTGATTCACTGGGTGTATGGGTTCAAGAGTGCATCTGTGAAGGGCTGTATGGGTGGGTGAGTGTGTGTATGGGTATGTTGGTGAGTGAATGGATGCCTCAGTGGTATATGTGTGAGTAACTGCATATGTGAAAGGCATTGTATGTGAGTGTTGGAGTATATAAATGACTATATGTGAGAGTGAGTGATTGTGAGAGTGGCTGTATGGATGAGTGTGTGCTTGTATTAGTTATTGTATAAGAGTGTAAGTATGTGTTAGTATATGTTTGAATAAGTGAGGTGGAGTGTGTATAACTGTATAGGTGAGCAAATAGGAGTGCGATTGATTCTTTGCATGACTGACTAGGTGTGTGAGTAACTCTATGGATGAGTGGCAGTGTGTGAGTGTCTGTATAGATATGTGAGTGCATATGATAGTGCTGTATTGATGGTTGACTGCATGTATGAGTGAATGTATGGGTGAATGAGTGGATGTGTGTGTAGACCTAGGAATTAGTGAGTGGGTTTGTACTAACTGGTATTGGTGTGTCTATGGTTTCGAAAATGGTAGTCTGTATTTTAGAGTGGGTGTATCAAAGTATATATTGAGTGTGAGGTGCATCAGATTATCACGTGGATGATGTCATCAGTGATGTCATTTGAGATGTCATCAGTGATGTCATCAGTGATGTCACTGACCATGTCATGAATGATGTAATATGTGACGTCATCAGCAGTGCATTGCGGGGGCGCGAGTTATAGTTAGCTGAACAAACTATAACGGCAGACTTTCTCTGGTTTTGTACGAGTGAAATGCCCAACTAACTATAACGTCCCTGAAACCTGTCATTTGAGACGTTGCAGAGAGGTGTAAAAAGGGGCATGGCCTGGACCACCTCTCTGCACCTCTCTGCAAATCGGCGAGATTCGCGCACCCAGCGCGAATTTTGGCAAACATTTTTTAAAAACGAAGCGCGGTCTCCTGCGCTTCGTATTCTAAAAGCCCCCGGGTGGGCCAAGTCCCGGGGGCAGTAAAAAAATGTGTGGGGGGGGCCCAAATCCCCCCCACACTACCCCGGGGACCGCCACCCCCAGGGCTTTGCATAAATATATTTGCGGGGGGCACACGGCCCCCCCGCAGCCCCGGGGACCGCCACCCCCCGGGGCTTGTTTTATTAAAGTTTGGGGGGCTCTAAGGCCCCCCCAAGCCCCGGGAACCGCCACCCCCCGGGGCTCTCATTAATAATATTTGCCGGGGGGCACACTGCCCCCCCGCAGCCCCGGGAACCACCACCCCGGGGCTTCTTTTTAAAAATAGACCTGTGTGGGGCTCGAGCCCCCACACGCCCGGGACCGCCACCTCCCGGGGCACTAAAAATGCTAATTTGGGGTCCTTTACGGACCCTCGAGCCCCGAGGACCACCACCTTCCCGGGGCTGTGCACTACGATGGGAGGGGGCCGCGCGGCCCCTCCTGGAGCCAGTGATGGCCCTGGGGACCGCCACCCCCAGGGCCGGCTCCTGCAGTGTCCCGGGGTGCCTACCCCGGGACACTGCTGTTTGCAATCACAGGACGGGAGCCTCGCGGCTCCCGTCCTGTGATTGCAAACTGCTGCTTCATTGAAGCGAGAGCAGGGTAACCTGCTCTCGCTTCAATGAAGCAAAGCAGATTGCTTTCCACATGGGGAGCTGCATGTCAGCAGCTCCCCATGTGGAAAAGCAATGCCGGCTCCCGCAGCACGCGGGGAGCCGGCAGGGTCCGTGGGGGAGTTGGGGTCCCCCACGGACCCCAAAGGATAGGGCCAGCCCCGGGGATGGGGTCCCGGGGCAAGTAGTGGCTCGGGAGAGGGCCACGCGGCCCCCTCCCCAAAAATAATTTTAATTTTTTTTTTTTTTAAAAGGCTGGCCCCGGGGGATGGGGTCCCCGGGGCCTAAGGAGGCCTGAGGAGGGGGGCAACGCAGCCCCCCTCCATGACATATTTAAAAAAAAAAAAAGTGGCAATGACCCGGGGGATGGGGTCCCCGGGTCGAAATTGGCTACGGGAGGGGGGCCCACGGGGTCCCCTTCCCGTTCCTTTATTTTTAAAAAATAAATAAAAGGGGGTCAGGCCCTGGGGGATGGGGTCCCCAGGGCCCAAAATATTTAAAAAGAAGGGGGGCCACACAGCCCCCTTTAAAAAAAAAAAAAAGATCCGGCATCGCGCCGGAGGCCACGCCCCTCCTTGGCAGCACTCTGCAAGCGTACCTCCTGGCGCGTTTGCAGAGGGAGAAGCAATTCCCCTTCAATACTGGGGTCCCTAGGGGCCAACTAGCCCACCAGGAACCTCCAGTATGCGCCAGGGGCTGCGTTGCAGAGAGGTGTTCTGAGGCCACGCCCCTTTTACACCTCTCTGCAACGCAGCTCCGTGGCGCTTAATGAGGTAGCTGGTGGGCTAGTTGCACCCCAGGGACCCTCAGGATTCAAGGGAGTTAATCCCCGACTTAAAACGCGCCACGGGGCGCCTTTGCACAGTGGTGAAGGGAGGGGGCGGGGCCTGAGGTAACATGTGTGCAAACAGGCCCCGTGGCGCGTTTTAAGATGGGGAATTAAATCCCCGTTAATCCTGAGGGTCCCTGGGGGCCAACTAGCCCACCGGGTACCTCCTGTAAGCGCCACGGAGCTGCGTTGCAGAGTGTTGTAAAAGGGGCGTGGCCTCTGAACACCTCTCTGCAACGCAGCTCTCTGAGTGTATACTGGAGGTATCTGGTGGGCTAGTTGGCCCTAGGGACCCTCGGGATTGAGGAGGAATTAATTCTCCAACTTAAAACGAGCCACAGGGCGTGTTTGCAGACATGTCACCTCAGGCCCCACCCCTTCCTTCACCATTGTGCAAATATTCCTCTAAAATCAGCCGAACTACGAATTCCGATTTACTCACCTGGAGAGACCTCAGTGCTGCATCTTTGAGCCCAGTACTGATCCTGAAAAGTAATTTTAACCGTACTTACCAGTAACTTGAATTTCCTTCCATAGGCTAACATTGACTGGTTTCACTTGGAAATTCTTCTAAGTGTGGAGTTTTGGAACTTTATAATATTCCTCTAAAATCAGCCGAACAACGAATTCCGATTTACTCACCTGTTATCAGGAGAGACCTCAGTGCTGGATCTTTGAGCCCAGTACTGATCCTGAAAAGTAATTTTAACCGTACTTACCAGTAACTTGAATTTCCTTCCATAGGCTAACATTGACTGGTTTCACTTGGAAATTCTTCTAAGTGTGGAGTTTTGGAGCTTTATAATATTCCTCTAAAATCAGCTGAACTACGAATTCCGATTTACGCACCTGTTATCAGGAGAGACCTCAGTGCTGCATTTTTGAGCCCAGTACAGATCCTGAAAAGTAATTCTAACCGTACTTACCAGTAACTTGTATTTCCTTCCGTAGGAATCCATTGTCTGGTTTTCAGCAGAAAAGTTTCAAAGTGTCGATTTTCACAAACTACAAATATTCCTTAAAAATCGCCTGTATGACTTAAACGCATTCTTTCAACTATTTACAGGAGATGCACCAGTGATGGATCCAGGATCCACCACTGAGAAGGAAAAAGTACCGATAACACTACTTACCTGCTAAGTGAATTTCCTCCCATAGGATAACATTGGTGATTCTATGTGAAAAAGTTTCTGTGTCAACTTTTAAAATACAATAATATTCCTTAAAAATCACTACTGTAACCAAAACGCTTTTACTCAACTGTTTACAGGAGATGTCCCAGGACTGAATCTAGGATCCAGTCCTGTGGTTAGAAAAGTAATCCATAAAGTAACTAATTGCATTTAACTAGAACTTCACATTGAGCTCAATGTTGCATTGTGTTTGAAATTGTGTTGCCCATTGCAACAACTGTAACTACTGTACTTAAAAGTCTATTGCCTAATTGCAAAGTATTTAAACTAAAGTAATTCATTCTGAGAAAGTATATTTTGTAATGTAATGTATAATGTAATTACAATGTAATTTAAAAAATAAAATATCTAAAAATAAATAGTTTAAAAAAATGTAGTAAATCAGTATCAAAAAAATAAATATAACAATTAATACATTTAAAAAATGTCATTTACAAAACCTTTGAAATTCACTTAAAAACCATAGGTTTCAGACATGTTATAGTTAGAAATTAGCATTTAAAAAACCTTACAAATTCACTGAAAAAACCATAGGTTTTAGGGACAGTTATAGTTAGTTGGACATTGCACTCGTACAAAACCCGTGAAATTCCCCGTTATAGTTAGTTCAGCTAACTATAACTCGCGCCCATAATGCACTGCTGATGACGTCACATATTACATCACTCATGACATGGTCAGTGACATCACTGATGACATCACTGATGACATCTCAAATGACATCACTGATGACATCATCCAGTGAATGTGTGTTTCTGTAAAGTTTAAATATGTTTAATATATATAGGAAAGGCGTATTGAAGAATGAGTGGGTGTATAAGTGTCTGAATGGATGATTTAGTAGGTGCGTGACTAACTCTATAAGTGAGTGATTAAACGTATCTTACTGAATGCATGGGTTAGTGACTAAACTGGGTGAATGTCTGTATCCGTCTGTCTGTTGCTGTGTAAGTGGCTGCATGGGTTTGTGAATAGCTACATGAGTGTCTATATGAGTTATTGATTGGTTGTCTGAGTATCTGTATGGGTGCCTGAGTGTTTGTGTGGGTGGGGTGTGTGCGACTCTGTGCATAGATGTGTGAGTGGGTGATTCACTGGGTGGATGGTTTCAAGAGTGCATCTGTGATAGACTGTATGGGTGGGCAAGTGTGTGTAAGAGTGTGTTAGTGAGTGAATGTATGTCCCAGTGGTACATGTGTGAGTAACTACATATGTGAAAGGCAGTATATATGTGTGCTGGAGTATATAAATAGCTATAAGCGAGAGTGTGTGATTGTGAGAGTGACTGTATGGATGAGTGTGTGCTTGTATCAGTGATTGTATAAGAGCGTAAGAATGTGCTAGTATTTGTATGAGTAAGTGAGCTGGTGTGTGTATAACTGTATAGGTGAGTAAATGGCAGTGTGTTTAATTATTTGCATGACTGGCTAGGTGTGTGAGTACCTCTATGGATGAGTGGCGGTGTTTGAGTGTCTATATAGGAGTTTGAGTGCATATGATAGTCCTGTACTGAGTGACCGTAAGTATGAGTGACTGTACGGGTGAGTGAGTGGATGTGTGTGTAGACCTAAGAATCAGTGAGTGGGTATGTAGTTATTGGTGTTGGAGTGTCTATGGTTTTGCGAATGGCAGTCTGTAATTTAGAGTGGGTGTATCAAAGGTTATATTAGGGTGTGAGGAGGTGCATCAGATTATCATGTGGATGATGTCATCAGTGATGTCATCAGTGATGTCATTTGAGATGTCATCAGTGATGTCATCAGTGATGTCACTGACCATGTCATGAGTGATATATATGTGACATCATCAGCAGTGCATTGTGGGGGCGCGAGTTATAGTAGCTGAACTAACTATAACGGGGGAATTTCACGGGTTTTGAACGAGTGCAATGTCCAACTAACTATAACTGTCCCTAAAACCTATGGTTTTTTCAGTGAATTTCAAAGGTTTTTTAAATGCTAATTTCTAACTATAACGTGCCTGAAACCTATGGTTTTTTCAGTGAATTTCAAAGGTTTTTTAAATGCTAATTCCTAACTATAACATGTCTGAAACCTAAGGTTTTTTTCAGTGAATTTCAAAGGTTTTTTAAATGCTAATTTCTAACTATAACGTGCCTCAAACCTATGGTTTTTTTCAGTGAATTTCAAAGGTTTTGTAAATGACAATTTTTAAATGTATTAATTGTTATATTTATTTTTTTGATACTGATTTACTACATTTTTTTAAACTATTTATTTTTAGATATTTTATTTTTAAATTACATTGTAATTACATTATACATTACATTACAAAATATACTTTCTCAGAATGAATTACTTTAGTTTAAATACTTTGCAAATAGGCAATAGACTTTTAAGTACAGTAGTTACAGTTGTTGCAATGGGCAACACAATTTCAAACACAATGCAACATTGAGCTCAATGTGAATTTCTAGTTAAATGCAATTAGTTACTTTATGGATTACTTTTCTAACCACAGGACTGGATCCTAGATTCAGTCCTGGGACATCTCCTGTAAACAGTTGAGTAAAAGCGTTTTGGTTACAGTAGTGATTTTTAAGGAATATTATTGTATTTTAAAAGTTGACACTAAGAAACTTTTTCACATAGAATCACCAATGTTATCCTATGGGAGGAAATTCACTTAGCAGGTAAGTAGTGTTATTGTTACTTTTTCTTACTCAGTGGTGGATCCAGGATCGAGCACTGGTGCATCTCCTGTAAACAGTTGAAAGAATGCGTTTAAGTCATACAGGCGATTTTTAAGGAATATTTGTAGTTTGTGAAAAACGACACTGAAACTTTTCTGCTGAAAACCAGACAATGGATTCCTATGGAAGGAAATACAAGTTACGCGTAAGTACGGTTAAAATTACTTTTCAGGATCAGTACTGGGCTCAAAGATGCAGCACTGAGGTCTCTCCTGATAACAGGTGAGTAAATCGGAATTCGTAGTTCGGCTGATTTTAGAGGAATATTATAAAGTTCCAAAACTCCACACTTAGAAGAATTTCCAAGTGAAACCAGTCAATGTTAGCCTATGGAAGGAAATTCAAGTTACTGGTAAGTACAGTCAAAATTACTTTTCAGGATCAGTACTGGGCTCAAAGATGCAGCACTTAGGTCTCTCCTGATAACAGGTGAGTAAATCGGAATTCGTAGTTCGGCTGATTTTAGAGGAATATTTGCACAATGGTGAAGGGAGGGGGCGGGGCCTGACGTGACATCTGTGCAAACGCGCCACGTGGAACGTTTTAAGTTGGGGGATTAAGTCCCCTTGAATCATGAGGGTCCCTGGGGTCCAACTAGCCCACCCTGTACCTCCAGTATGCGCCAGGGTGCTGCGTTGCAGATAGGTGTTCAGAGGCCACGCCCCTTTTTGCACCTCTCTGCAACACAGCTCTGTGGCGCTTTCTGGACGTACCTGGTGGGCTAGTTGGCCTCCAGGGACCCTCAGGATTGAAGGGATTTAATTCCCCATCTTAAAACACGCCACGGGGCCTGTTTGCACACATGTCACCTGAAGCCCCGCCCCTCCCTTCACCACTGTGCAAACGCGCCCGTGGTGCGTTTTAAGTTGGGGGATTAAGTCCCCTTGAATCCTAAGGGTCCCTGGAGTCCAACTAGCCCACCATGTACCTCCAAAAAGCGCCACAGAGCTGCGTTGCAGAGAGGTGTAAAAGGGGCGTGGCCTCTGTACACCTCTCTGCAACGCAGCCCCTGAGGGCATACTGGAGGTTCCTGGTGGGCTAGTTGACCCCAGGGACCCCCAGTATTCAAGGGGAATTGCTCCCATCTGCAAACGCGCCAGGGGCGCGCTTGCAGAGTGCTCCAAGGAGGGGCGTGGCCTCCGGCGCGATGCCGGTATTTTTTTTATTTTTTTTTAAGAAGGGTGGCTGTGTGGCCCCCTTCTTTTTCTAATTTTTGGCCCTGGGGACCCCATCCCCCAGGGCCTGCCCCCTAATATTTTGTTGAAAAAAATAAATTGGAAGGGGCCGCGTGGCCCCCTCCCCAGGCCTTAATCGGCCCCGGGACCCCATCCCCCGGGGCATGGCCTTCTTTTTTTTAAATAAAACTTATGGAGGGGGGCTGCGTTGCCCCCCTCCTCAGGCCACTTATGGCCCCGGGGACCCCATCCCCCGGAGCCCGGCCTTTTTTTTTTGGTATTTTTTTTTTCAATTTCATTTTGGGGAGGGGGCCGCGTGGCCCCCCTCCTGGGCCACTTGTAGCCCCGGGGACCCCATCCCCCGGGGCTGGCCCTCTCCGTTGGGGACCATGGGGGGGTCCCCAATCCCCCCACGGTCCCGCCGGCTCCCCGCGTCCTGCGGGAGCCGGCATTGCTTTTCCACATGGGGAGCTGCTAAGATGCAGCTCCCCGTGTGGAAAAGCAATGTGCTTTGAATTTTGGAAGAGAGAGCAGGTTTACTGCTCTCTCTTCCAATATCCAAATCAGTTTGCTATGACAGGACGGGAGCCGCGAGGCCTGCCATAGCAAACTACAGTGTCCCGGGGGTAGGCACCCCGGGACACTGCAGGAGCCGGCCCTGGGGGGTGGTGGTCCCCAGGGCCATCAAGGGCTCCAGGAGGGGGGCCGCGTGGCCCCCTCCCACCATCTTGAAAGCCCCGGGGAGGTGGTGGTCCCCGGGCTCTGAGGTCCGTAACGGACCCCCATATTTAAATCTTTAGTGCCCGGGAGGTGGCGGTCCCGGGGCGTGTGGGGGGCTGGAGCCCCCACACAGGTAATTTTCATTTAAAAAAAGAAGCCCCGGGGGTGGCGGTCCTCGGGGCTTGGGGAGCCTTAGAGGCCCCCATTCTTTAAATTCATAACCCCCGCATGCGCCCGGGACTTGGCCCACCCGGGGGCCAATTAACAGCGAAGCGCGGGAGACCGTGCTTCGTTTTTTTTTTTCCGGCGGGATCCGCGCACCCTAAGCGCATTCCCGCCGATTTTAAAAAAATGCTTTTTCTGCCCAGGGGTCCTTGTGGGACCCCCTGAGCAGACCTAGGGGTCAGGGTGTTTCTACCCTGCCCCCTTTGTGCGTTTGCGCACTTGTTTCTTCTGCCTCGGTTCTACCGAGGGACAAAATGGCTGCCAACACTTCCTGATTTGGAGTGTTGACAGCCACTTGTCAGCCAATTAGCATGCAGCTCATGATCGGGACGGTGCGAGCAGGGTGCACTCAGGGTGCGCGGATCCGACGCGGCCATAGATATATATGTGATTTTACTTGTGATTTTCTCAGAAACTACTGAACGGATTTACACCATTTAAGCAAAAGGCACGAGTCTGAACCAAGGGCTACCTCTTTGCCAAATTTGGTGTAATTCCGTTCAGCAGTTCGGGCTGTAGCCGCGATGAACGGTTCCTATGGAAAATGAATGGGGAAAACACGTTTTGGGACCCCCTTTTTCTCGCCCCCGCTTGACGAATCACCCCGAGACTTTCAGGATAGGAGCGGACCGGAGCACCCCAACAAGTTGGAAAATTTCGCGAAGATTCGTCAACCGGCGCCAACGTTATTTCAAATAGAATGTTGCGGATTTCCTATGGAAAATAGGTCCTAATAGTTAGGACCTAGTTTCCATAGGAAAAGCGTTTTTTGTTTTCCCAATAACTTTGGCGCCGGATGACGAATCATCGCGAAATTTTCAAAACTAGTGGGGCGCTCCGGTCAGCTCCTGTCTTGAAAGTTTCGGGGTGATTTGGCAAGCGGGGCCGAAAAAGGGGGTCCCAAAACGTGTTTTCTCCATGTTAATTCCCATAGGAAACTTTAGACACGGCTACAGCCCGAACTGCTGAACGGAATTACACCAAATTTGGCAAAACGGTAGTGCTTGGTTCAGAAAGCGCCCTTTTTTTTAAATGGTGTAAATCCGTTCAGTAGTTGCTGAGAAAATAAAAAAAAAAGTTTCAATATATAGAGGCACGGAGGATCCGCGCACTCTCCCGACCTCGAGCTTTATTCTAATTGGCTGTCAACACTCCAAACCAGGAAGTGTTGGCAGCCATCTTGTGACTCGGTAGAACCGAGTCACAAGAAAAGAGAAAAACAAACGCTAAAAACAAGGAAAGGGGCAGGGTAGAAACACCCTGACCCCCTAGGCCTGCTCAGGGGGTCCGACAAAGACCCCCAGGGCCGAAAAAAGCATTTTTTTTTTTTTAACCGCTTCCATGCGCGGCCGATTTTCGCCCTGTGCGAGGCGTTTCATTAAGCGGACGGGTTCATGACGAGCTCAGCTCGTCATGCGCACACGAGCACTGCGCAGCATGACGAGCTGAGCTCGTCATGAGCATGGAAGGGGTTAAACGTCGAAATTCGCATAGGACCCGCAAATCCCGCCGTGAAAAAAAAAACGAAGCGCGGACTCCCGCGCTTCGTTAATATTTAGCCTCCGGGTGGGCCAGGTCCCGGGGGCATGTTCAACATAATTGCGGGCCCAGGGGGGTCCCCGCAGCCCCAGGGACCGCCACCCCCCCAGGGCTTTTCTGAAATATTTGCGGGGGGCACACAGCCCCCCCGCAGCCCTGGGGACCGCCACCCCCCGGGGCTTGGTTTTTTTAATGTTGGGGGGGCCTTGGAGGCCCCCCAAAGCCCCGGGGACCACCACCCCTGGGGCTTTTGTCAAATATTTGCAGGGGGCACACAGCCCCCCCACAGCCCCGGGGACCGCCACCCCCCGGGGCTTTTAAAAAAAAATAATTTACCTGTGTGGGGGGGCTTGAGCCCCCCCCGCATGCCCTGGGGACCACCACCTCCCCGGGGCACTAAATATTTAAATATGGGGGTCCATTAGCCTCCGACTCTCTGCTCTTGTTACTCTGGGAGGCTCTCTTATCTATCGTCCCCCTGGTTTGGCTAGCACTTTTCTTATTTCATGTAGTGACGCCATAGCTGAGCGTGCGCTTCGCTATTCGCATTACCTGGTCTTAGGGGACGTTAATCTCCATCTTGATCAAACAGAGACCAGGGACTCTAGGGACTTTCTGGATTCGTTTAATTTGGCCCAACTCTCACAAGGGGTTTGTTACCCCACGCATCAGGGTGGCCATATACTAGACCCCATTTGTTCCAACTTTCCCATTCAGGTGGACCAGCCTCTTCCAGTCTCTTGGTCGGACCATTTTCTCATCTGCTTTTCTTGGGAAGTCCCGCAGCAGATTTTGCCTACGCGGTCCAACATTCCACCAGTTTTTCGAAAAATTGACCCCCTGCAGTTTAATAGCGCTTTGGCTTCATCTCGGCACATCTGTTCGCAGGATGTGGAAGGGAACTTGGGGGGATTTGCGGAGTGGATCTCCAATTCTGTGACCGCGCTCTCGCATTCACGCGCTCCAGGACTGGCTAGAGAGTCCCCCTCTAAACCCTGGTTCTCGCCTGAGCTCCATTCTTTGAAACATGATTGTAAGGTATTGGAGAGGCAGTGACGTTCCAATAACTACTGCTCGCTGGCAAAACTTGCTCTCAGATCTAAACAAAAAAGTTACTATAGGGCGATTGCGGGAGCTAAAAGCCGATATTATTCCGCCCGCATTGACCAGGCAAATAATAACACTAAAGAAATATTCTCAATAGTGCAAAGTTTTGTGGCTCCCTGTGCCCTTGTCTGTTCGTTGCCCGTGTCGGAGACCTGGTGTAATGTTCTTGCTAAGTTCTTTCGGGACAAAATCCAGACCATCCAGGCGGCCTTTTCCGTCGGCTCTAGGGGACCTTTAGCTCTCTCCATTTCCCCTGTGTCCCCACCTGGCCCTACTTCCAAACTATCGGCCTTCTCCCCAGCAGAGTTGGCATGTACCCTTAAAATTCTTAAGGGTCTGAAATCAGGCTCGCCCTCTGATCCGTGTTCAGCTAGGCTTTTAGCACTATCTGCTGACACCATCAATACAGTTGTTAACAATATTGTCAATATGTCCCTGTCGGAGGGCCGGGTGCCGGTCACCTGGAAACAGGCTAAGATTCTCCCCCTTTTAAAAAAGCCCTCACTAGATGCCTTGAGTCCTGGCAACTACCGCCCAATCTCCCTTCTGCCTAGTCTTGCCAAAGTGTGTGAAAAGGTAGTCACAGGACAACTCACGGACTATGTGGAAGGTGCTGGTTTGCTGCATCCAGCGCAGTCAGGCTTTCGAGCCACATATAGTACAGAATCTGCGCTGGTGGAGGTGTCGGAGGCAATCCGGGAGTGTCTGGACGCCGGCGGGAGGGCAGCTTTGATTATGCTGGACGTCTCGGCGGCATTCGATACGGTGCCTCACTCCCTACTTCTTGCTCGCCTTTCGGAGATTGGTATTGCTGGTTCGGCCTTAAGCTGGCTTACCTCCTTTCTGGCGGACCGGTCACAGCTGGTTTGGCTTCCACCGTGCGCCTCCTCTCCCCAACCAGTAGCTACTGGGGTCCCGCAGGGCTCGTCCCTTAGCCCCCTCCTCTTTAACATTTATGTTACCCCGCAGATATATCTAGCGGAGGAGTTTGGGGCTAAGGTGATTGCCTATGCGGACGACACTCAGCTTTTGTTTACTTGGGAGGGTGCCGATGCTGATGTTTCCTCTGCTCAACACTGTCTACTCTCGGTTTTTCACTGGCTGGCTCAGGCCCAGCTAAAATGCAATGAAGAGAAATCCGAAATACTTTTGTATGGGAAATTTCCTTCCAATTTTAGAGAGCTATTGTGGCCCTCAGGGTTTCCACTGTTGTGCTTGTCGGGTGCTGCTGCTAAAAACCTGGGCGTATGGTTTGAGGAAAACTTAACCTTTGCCACCCACATCAAGAAGCTGGCGGGGTCCTGCTTTGGGATTTTAAAATCTTTTTTGAGGAAGTTTCTCCCTCTTCTCCCAATGGCAGCTAGGGAAACCGTGGTCCGGGCTTTGATTCTGTCTCGCCTGGACTACGCTAATGCTCTGTATGTAGGGACCCCCAGCTATCTGCTGAACAAGCTTCAGGTGGTGCAGAATGTGGCGGCCCGCCTCTTACTGGATCTTCCCAGGCGGAGTAGCGTACGCCTCCATCTGCGCTCCCTGCTCTGGCTTCCGATGCAGGTGCGGATCAAATTCAAGGTCTTGTCGATTGCCCATATTGCCCTTTATGGCCGGGGACCTAGTTACCTGCAAAAGAGGTTCTCTTTCTATGCGCCGACAAGACAGTTGCACTCCTCTTCTCAATTATTGGTCCAGATTCCACGTTTTTTTCAGCAAAGGCTTGGTGGTTGTTCCCTTGTTTGTAAGGCGGCCCTAGGTTGGAATGCATTGTCCTTGGCTCTTCGCAGTATTTCAGACTCCCGCATTTTCAAAAAAAAGTTGAAAACCTTTCTGTTTTAAGCTCTGATTCATGATCCGCTCAGGTTTCCGCGCCGGGACACTCTCTGGAGTAGCCGAGCGCGTTACAAATGCATATAACATAACATAACATAACATTACGGACCCCCAGAGCCCCGGGGACCACCACCTCCCCAGGGCTTTGAAAATGTTGGGAGGGGGGCCGTGCGGCCCCCCTCCTGGAGTGTGTGATGGCCCTGGGGACCGCCACCCCCAGGGCCGGCTCCTGCAGTGTCCCGGGGTGCCCACCCCGGGACACTGCTGTTTGCTATGGCAGGGCGGGAGCCTCGCGGCTCCCGCCCTGCCATAGCAAACTTGTTTGGGTTTTGAAGCGAGAGCAGGAAACCTGCTCTCGCTTTCAAAATCCAAACCAAATTGCTTTTCCATATTGGGAGCTGCATGTTAGCAGCTCCCCGTGTGGAAAAGCAATGCCGGCTCCTGCAGGAGGCGGGGAGCCGGCGGGACCGTGGGGGCATTGGGGCTCCCCCCACGGTACCCAACGAATAGGGCCAGCCCAGGGGGATGGGGTCCCCGGGGCTAGAAGTGGCCCGGGAGGGAGGGCCACGCGGCCCCCTCCCCCAAATAAAAAAAACACAGCAAAGGCCGGCCCCGGGGGATGGGGTCCCCGGGGCCATAAATGGCCTGAAGAAGGGGGCCGTGCAGCCCACCTCCATAAAAACAAATTTAAAAAGTTGGCATGCCCCAGGGGATGGGGTCCCCGGGGCCGGAATTGGCCACAGGAGGGGGGCCCACATAGCCCGCTTCCCGTTTAGATTTTTTTTGTCATTTGAGATGTTATCAGTGATGTCATCAGTGATGTCACTGACCATGTCATGAGTGATGTAATATGTGACGTCATCAGCAGTGCATTGCGGGGGCGCAAGTTATAGTTAGCTGAACTAACTATAACGGGGGAATTTCACAGGTTTTGTACGAGTGCAATGTCCAACTAACTATAACTTTCCCTAAAACCTATGGTTTTCAGTGAATTTCTAAGGTTTTTAAATGCTAATTTCTAACTATAATGTGCCTGAAACCTATGGTTTTTTCAGTGAATATATATGTATATATTCACTGAAAAAACAGAGGCTTCACGGACGTTATAGTTCGGAATTAGCATTTAAAAACCTAAGAAATTCACTAATAAAACTGCAGGTTTCAGGGACGTTATAGTTAGGCTGACTTTTCACTCGTACAAAACCAGAGAAATTCAGCTGTTATAGTTTGCTGAGCTAACTATAACTTGCGCCCCCGCAATACACTGCTGATGACGTCACATATTGCATCACTCATGACATGGTCAGTGACATCACTGATGACATCTCAAATGACATCACTGATGACATCACTGATGACATCATCCAGTGACTGTGTGTGGGTGGGGGGGTGTGACTCCCTGCATCCTCTGTTGCTTCTTTCTGCACTTCTCTTGCTTCTTTCTGTACCTCTGTTGCTTCTTTCTGCACTTCTCTTGCCTCTTTTTGCACCTCTGTTGCTTATTTCTGCACCCCTCGTCTCTTTCTCCGCCTCTGTTGTTTCTTTCTGCACTTCTCTTGCTTCTTTCTGCACCTCTCTTACAAATTTCTGCACCCCTCGTGCCTCTTCGTGCACCTCTCTTGCCTCTTTCTGCTCCTCTCTTGCCTCTTTCCATACCCCTCTTGCCTCTTTCTGCACCTTTCTTCCTCTTTCTGGACTTCTGTTGCCTCTTTCTGCATTTCTCTTGCTTCTTTCTGTACCTCTGTTGCTTCCTTCTGCACTTCTCTTGCCTCTTTCTGCACCCCTCGTGCCTCTTTCTGCACCTCTGTTGCTTCTTTCTGCACCTCTGTTGCTTCTTTCTATACCTCTCTTGCTTCTTTCTGCACCCATCTTGCCGATTTCTGCATCCTTCTTCCCTCTTCGTGCACCCTCTTGCCTCTTTCTGTACTTCTCTTGCCTCTTTCTGCACCTCTCTTGCTTCTTTCTGCACCTTTATTCCTCTTTTTGCACTTCTCTTGCTCTCTTTTTTTTCTTTTCATTTAATCACTCACTTATGCAGTCAGTCACGCACCCACTAAATCATCCATTCAGACACTCATACACCCACTCAGTCAGTCAAGAATGCTTTATTCGACAACTTAATGTCATAAAAGTGATCATATCATACGACAATACATTTCATTAACACAATTTAAAATAAAAAAAACAAAGCATTCCTGATATCAACCCTGAGACCACGACTTAAAAATACAATACGTTAGTGAAACATTATATAAAATACAATGTGCAAATGAGCAAATTCATTTAAATACAAATAGTCCCTGTTTTTAACATTCCTAATATCCACCAGAGAACCGGGTCCTAAGGTATAATACAGTACAAAAAACGTTATATAAAATACCAGATGCAAGAAAGCCAGCTCAATCAAATACCAAAAGGATCCCCATTTGTTATATTCCTGATATCAAACCAGTAGACCGAAACCTAGTATATAATACAATACAAAACATTTTATAAAGTGCAAAGTGCGAAAGAGCAACTCAATCAGATAGAAAAAGTCCTCGTTGATGGCATTCCTGATATCGAACCGGATGACCGAGATCAAAGGTACATACAATGTAAACGCATTTTATAAAGTGCAAAGTGCAAGGGAGTAAACGCGATCAAGTATTGTAGTCCCAGTTTATGACTCATAGTGGGCCTAGAAATAAAAACATGTAAAATCAAGACATAATAACTAGTAACAAAAACAGCTTTTTTCTGCACCTAATGGCTCCAGTTAAAAAACTTGCAACCCCAAAACAGACCATTGGGGAAGATAACATTAGGAGGTACAGTAAGGCCGGCCTTACTTGGGAAAAATGGCAGACTCTGAGTAGTGGCAGGATAAACTTCTTACGTAATGAAACGTAATAGTCGCAAAAAAATATAAAATGAAGGGTATCCTGTTCAGAGAAATTGTCACAAGGGCAAGGTTTTAAAGTGCCAGGTTTTGAAAAGCCTTGGGGAACTGACAAAAGCCAGGGAACCATTTGCAAACGGAATCTCGTTAAAACAAAACGATGAAAGGGGTTACCGACGATTAACAGGTAAGGTTGAACTTGGTTATGCATACATAATGTGGCATAACCTCTCACCGTTGGATTTACCAACTCCTTTTCTTCCCTTAGTCCCTGGCGCTTAATCATAAACTGCTGTCTAATATTTCTAATTTTGAATTTGTCCAGGGGTTTAGGGCTTAGAAATAAATCAGGGCAACCTAACCATTTTGTTAGTTCCCTTAGGTACTTTAACCAGGGGATGCAATCAGCCCTGTCTAACGCTAGACAATCAGTAATTATTATTTGGTTTAGATTTATGATAGGGCTTGCCCAAATTCTCAGCCAGCGCATTAAGGGTGCTACTGCTATCTGGTCTGATATATATTCCAACCCTATTTCTTCATGTAATATGTATGCAGGGGACTGCCAAAATCTTACGTAAAAACTTGTCTTCCTCATGTTGGTTGTCTTTTCCACTCATTCTTCAATACACCTTGGCATATATATATATATAACATACTTAAACTTTTTAGAAACACACAGTCACTGATTGATGTCATCAGTGATGTCATTTGAAATGTCATCAGTGATTTCACTGACCATGTCCTGAGTAATGTAATATGTGACATCATCAGCAGTGCATTGCGGGGGCGTGAGTTATAGTTAACTCAGCTAACTATAACGGCCGAATTTCTCTGGTTTTGTATGAGTGAAATGGCAGCCTAACTATAACGTCCCTAAAAGATGTATTTTTTTCAGTGAATTTCTAAGGTTTTTTACATGCTAATTCCTAAATATAACGTCCCTGAAACCTCTGTTTTTTTTAGTGAATTTCTAAGGTTTTTTAAATGCTAATTTCTAACTATGCCTACATAGGTAAGACATGTGCAGAAACAGGGAGAAAAACGCCGAATGAAGTAAGAGAAGTGCGGAAAGAAGCAAGAGAGGTGCTGAAAGAGGAAGAAAGGTGCAGAAAGAAGCAAGAGAAATACAGAAAAAGGCAACAGAAGTCCAGAAAGGTGCAGAAAGAAGCGAGAGATGTGCAGAAAGAACCAGCAGAGGTGCAGAAAGAGGCCTACTTTGACTGTACCTTACAATAGACTCTTACAAAGTAGTTTAATCACTAATCCTTCTCCCAAGATGTCTTAAACCTCACTTTTCTATTGAAGGTTCACTATTAATCGACTGCTCAGAATGTTAGGCCTATAAAATATAAAACAGCAATCCTAAGCATATCACTGTTGTAAGTTTGACCAAGTTTGTAAAGGTATGCATGAGCGTCCATGCTTTTACCTAGTGACATGTTAAATTAAAATAAACATACAAATACTTGAATACCTGTGTTTCAAACAGCATACTCTGTAAATTTGTGTACAAAAAGGTGTATGCATTTCTTTCTGCTCACAATACAGAGCACATGGGTATTCAATAGTATATTTGAGGGGCTCTATAGTACATATATACATAAGACATGTCTGCCTGTGCAACTGAATGACAGAGCAGAACTGAGAAGATTTGACCACCTATAGGAGAAGTTACCCGCTTTCTAAGCTACCATCTTCAGATGCATAACACCTGTAAGAATACATGTACAAGTAGTCATATACCTCAGTCACAGGACCACGCAGACCTTTAAACTTGACAGTTTGCACTTCCCATTTGAGTACAGAAAGAGGCGAGAGAAGTACAGAAAGAAGCAAGAGAGCTGCAGAAACAGGCAAAAGAGGTGCAGAAAGAGGGAACAGGGGTGCAGCCAGAGGCAAGAGAGATGCAGAAAGAGGGAAGAGGGGTACAGAAAGAGGCAAGAGGGGTGTAGGAATTTATAAGAGAAGTGCAGAAAAAAGCAAGAGCAGTGCAGAAAGAACCAACAGAGGTACAGAAAGAGGCAAGAGGGGTGCAGAAAGAGGCAAGAGAAGTGCAAAAGAAGCAAAAGAGATGGAGAAAGAGGCAAGAGGGGTGCAAACAGAGGCAAGAGAGGTACAGAAAGAAGGAAGAGGGGTCCCGAAAGAGGCAAGAGGGGTGCAAAAATGTGCAAGAGAGGTGTGGAAAGAAGCAACAGAGGTGCAGAAGGAGACAAGAGAAGTGCAGAAAGAGACAAGAGAGTTGTAGAAACAGGCAAGACAGGTGCAGAAAGAGGTAAGAATGGTGCAGAATGAGGAAAGAGGAGTGCAGATAGAAGCAAGAGAGGTGCAGAAAGAAGCAAGAGAAGTGCAGAAAGAGGCAAGAGAGTTGCAGAAACTGGCAAAAGAGGTGCAGAGAGAAGCAAGAGCAGTGCAGAAAGAACCAACAGAGGTACAGAAAGAGGCAAGAGGGGGGCAGAAAGAGGCAAGAGGGGTGCAGAAATTTGCTAGAGGTTCAGAAAGAGGCAAGAGTAGTGCAGAAAGAACCAACAGAGGGACAGCAACAGGCAAGAGGGGTGCATAAAGAGGCAAGAGAAGTACAGAAAGAAGCAACAGAGGTGCAGAAGGAGACAAGAGCAATGCAGAAAGAGGCAAGAGAGTTGCAGGAACAGGCAAAAGAGGTGCAAAGAAAGGGAACAGGGGTGCAGAAAGAGGGAAGAAAGGTGCAGAAAGAAGCAAGAGGGATGCAGAAAGCAGCAAAAGAGGAGCAGAAAGAAGCAGGAGCGGTGCAGAAAGAAGCAACAGAGGTGCAGAAAGAGGCAAGAGAGGAGCAGAAAGAGGCAAGAGTGGTTCCCAAAGAGGCCCGAGGGGTGCAGAAATTTGCAAGAGAGGTGCAGAAAGAAGCAAGAGAAGTGCAGAAAGAAGCATCAGAGGTGCAGAAAGAGGCAAGAGGGGTGCAGAAAGAGCCAGGAGAAGTACAGGAAGAGGCAAGAGAACTGCAGAAAGAACCAACAAAGGTACAGAAAGAGGCAAGAGGGGTGCAGAAAGAGGCAAGAGAAGTGCAAAAGAAGCAAAAGAGATGGAGAAAGAGGCAAGAGGGGTGCAAACAGAGGCAAGAGAGGTACAGAAAGAAGGAAGAGGGGTCCCGAAAGAGGCAAGAGGGGTGCACAAATGTGCAAGAGAGGTGCGGAAAGAAGCAACAGAGGTGCAGAAGGAGACAAGAGAAGTGCAGAAAGAGACAAGAGAGTTGTAGAAACAGGCAAGACAGGTGCAGAAAGAGGTAAGAATGGTGCAGAATGAGGCAAGAGGAGTGCAGACAGAAGCAAGAGAGGTGCAGAAAGAAGCAAGAGAAGTGCAGAAAGAGGCAAGAGAGTTGCAGAAACTGGCAAAAGAGGTGCAGAGAGAAGCAAGAGCAGTGCAGAAAGAACCAACAGAGGTACAGAAAGAGGCAAGAGGGGTTCAGAAAGAGGCAAGAGGGGTGCAGAAATTTGCAAGAGAGGTGCAGAAAGAGGCAAGAGCAGTGCAGAAAGAACCAACAGAGGGACAGCAACAGGCAAGAGGGGTGCATAAAGAGGCAAGAAAAGTACAGAAAGAAGCAACAGAGGTGCAGAAGGAGACAAGAGCAATGCAGAAAGAGGCAAGAGAGTTGCAGGAACAGGCAAAAGAGGTGCAAAGAAAGAGAACAGGGGTGCAGAAAGAGGCAAGCGAGGTGCAGAAAGAGGGAAGAAAGGTGCAGAAAGGAGCAAGAGGGATGCAGAAAGCAGCAAAAGAGGAGCAGAAAGAAGCAGGAGCGGTGCAGAAAGAAGCAACAGAGGTGCAGAAAGAGGCAAGAGAGGAGCAGAAAGAGGCAAGAGTGGTTCCCAAAGAGGCCCGAGGGGTGCAGAAATTTGCAAGAGAGGTGCAGAAAGAAGCAAGAGAAGTGCAGAAAGAAGCATCAGAGGTGCAGAAAGAGGCTAGAGGAGTGCAGAAAGAGCCAGGAGAAGTACAGGAAGAGGCAAGAGAACTGCAGAAAGAGGCAGAGGCAAGAGAGTTGCAGAAACAAGCAAAAGAGGTGCAAATAGAGGGAACAGGGGTGCAGACAGAGGCAAGGGATGTGCAGAAAGAAGAAAGAGGGGTGCAAAAAGAGACAAGAGAGGTGCAGAAAGAAGCAAGAGCGATGCAGAAAGAACCAACAGAGGTGCAGAAGGAGCCAAGAGAAGTGTAGAAAGTTAGAGCTGTTGACTTTGAAAATGACAATGTTTTTTTACTTTTGTTTCTCTTATTTACCTTGGAGTAAATATATTTGTATAGCGCAATTGCCATTGGTATATAAAAGCAAAAGTAAAAAACATTGTAATTTTTAATGCCAACAGCTCTAACTTTAACAAATGCGAGACCTATTGCATTGCAAATGCTTGTAGAAAGTTACTAATAGGAAGAAGAGAAACGGGAGCAAGTTTAAGGTGTAAGGTATAAAAACGGGAGGGGAGAGGGTTATAAGAGGACGAAAGGCGGCTAGGGAAAGGAACGATGTGTAAAGAAGATAGCGGGGAGTAGAGACAAGGGAAAAGAGAAGATAGGAGGTCAAACCAATAAAGAAATGGGAAGGAGAGAGGAGCGAGAGAGAGGGAAAGAAAAAGTGGTCTGAAAGAAAAGGGGAAAATAAACAGGTGGAGGAATTAGTGGAATTTAGGACTCTCTTGCAAGATCCTTCCAGCAGAGGTTGATTATGGCAAAAGTGTCCTGTGTGGATAGAGATCGATGAATCATGAGCAACAATTAAAAAAGATTTTACATCTGTCCTGCAGGGTTCTGATATTGTGTGATTAGATAATTTACTATGCTAACTCCTTTCTTTGGATAATGAGAACAAGGGGCTTGTGCCTGACCCTACACACAGTAGCCTTCACCACAGTGTGAACAAATATTAAGTACAAATATTAAAATTGTGATGGTTATTGTATAGTTTCAGTAAAATCGTCTATGGCTGAAATAAATTTGCCAAATTGCTTTTCAACCATTGTTTCAGTCAGTTGGTTTGTGTACTTTTATAGGTTTACATCAAAAGATTGAATACTACTCGCTAGACACAAGGATATCTAGCCATCTCTACATTATGCAGGTATTATCACATTTTTCTACATGCCCATGAGGTTTCAAGACATTTAAACATGTGGATTTTCGTTAATAATATTGTACATGTTTCAGGACTTGTAGACATTCTGGTGAAGCAGTGAGTGGCTTTTAGACTTTGTTACATAAAGCGTTTGGTTATGGTGCCAACCCAAGACTGGTTTTTTTGCCTTTCTACCGGAGTTGGGCGTTTCCAGATTTTTTTTACACTCCAGATGTTTTTTTAGATTTGTTTTTTTAATCTGTATGTACATGAAGGAGGCTCAGCACTTACATTTCTTGTAAATATGCCTTCTTGCAATTACACCATGTTGTCTTCTCTTGTTCTGGTGCTTTGATTTGGATTTCCGTCACTCTTGACTCAGTAAGTTTAGCTTGCAGTATCAGCTTCTTGAGTCTGAGAATATGCTGACATTAGGTAGTTATTTAGCACAATCACCTAATAATATCTCTATACCTTGAAATACTGCTAATATTTTTGTACGCAAGGCCTCACTGAGAGACAAAGATGAGACACGTTTGTGGAAATTCCACAGTAGTTTGTCAACCTTATTTTAAATGTGTATAGATTTTACCTCCAAAGAAACATACAAAGGGCTCCTTTCTGAGTGTGGTACTGTCTGCAATGCACTTTACTGAGAGGCACAATGGCGGAAGTGTGGTGGTTGCTCGTTGCCTACTGCAGAGAGATCATTAGAAAGGGCTTTAATCACACCTGTATGCCAGTATTTGAAAGCAGTTGTAATGTGCGTGGAATTATGCACTGGTGTTTAAAATACTCGCTTTCTTTGCAGTAAACAGGGCGGCCTTTGTCAATGGCGTCATGTTGTTTCTAGTAAATTGTGGCGAGAGTCTGCATTGTATGCCTGTATGGCTTACAAGCCATCCCGATCACTGGTGCAATGAAGGGATAGTGACAGGTGTTCTACTGCTGTGTACATGACCCCAGATATGCACTCTCTGGTGACCCTGGGGTCTTCTTCGGGCAGGGTATATTTACAGGACCACCAATTTCAGTGTCGATTTGACCTCACGAGTAGACCAACTGTGTCCTTATCTGAACATATCTTTGGCTCTCCACCACGACGTGATTATTGTGCACACTTAGCGGACTTTGCAATTTTTACCAAACGTGAGGATGCGTGCAACTCACAGAGGAAGCTCATACTTTACTTTTAAATGCTTTGGTAGTAGACTCAGAAAATAAAACAACCTTTGCTATGTTGCATTTCTGTTATTTTCCTCGATTGCACGACCTATAGAATTAAAGTAGTGAGCACGAAAATGGACGCAACTTTATTTCTGGTTACCACACATATGTATTGCACATTGAACACTTTATAGTGTGAGGAGTGACAGTTACAAAATTAAGTAAACCAGGAGAGAGGGCTAGAGGGGAGGGGCGAGGATCGGCTGAAAATACAAGATGAAAGCGCTTGTGTTTTGAGCCGATCCTTGTTAGTTTGCAAGCAATTAACGAGGATCAGCTGAAAACACAAGCGCTATTTACCCAAACACACCCCATTTCCCCCCGTTAAGAATTGTTATATTGGTGGACTGCTTTCCTTACCCAAGCCCTGGGGAAGTTCATGGATCCTTCCTTTCCCCCCTCCCCCTCATCCATAGCCGGGCTGCGAGAGTGAAAGTGTGAAGGCTGTACTTGGTCAGCTGCAGGAGAACTGGCTACAACCAGAGGAGAGGCTGCTCCGTATGTGCTGTGGAGGCGGGGACGGAGTAGGGGAGGGTGGGGGTTGGCCCAATATGGAAAACCCAGGCAAACACCATGAAGGAGACACACCGCGCTAAGCTAAGAAAATAAAGCACGGCAAAGGGAAAAGTAAAAAGAAAATGAAAAAATAAAGAAAAAGAAAAGTAATAGCAGGACGGCGGCTTGCCGCGCCAGTTAAAAAGAAATGACAAACGAAAGCGTTGGGGGAGCTTCGGCGCTGCAAGTAAGAATCGGAAAAAAGAAAGCCACGGTAGCCATTACTATAGCTGAGGCTGCAAGTACAGCGCTTACAAACACTATTCTAAAAAGTACCGCAGGACCATAAAAACACTATAATAAAAAGTACGGCGGGCGCCAGCAGCTGGTCGGAAGTAGAGTAGCAGTGGTGAATTTATAGCAAGTAACTTTCTCTCTGACAAAAGACGGGCCTATAGGAGCATTAGCCCATGCCGCTGCAGTTGCCCAGTACAGTTTGGGAAGTGGTGATAAAACAATTAGGGGGATATGTACAAGGAAGTGGCGGAGCGCGGCGTTAGCCTCCTTGAAACGCAAGGCTGCACCATATTTACAAGAATGTGGTGCAGCCTTGCGTTTCCCCCTGCGCTGGCGTTAAGTTTAGCAACTTAGCGCCAACGCAGGCACCCTTGCACCAAAGTGCAAGGGTGTCTGCGTGCAGGAGAGTATTGTTCATGTGTAGGAAGGTGTCCCTTCCTGCACATAAACAATCCTAAAATGCCATTCTGTCACTTTCATGTGTGCTGCTTCATGCAGCACACATGAAAGTGACAAATGGCATTTTTTAAAGGTTTGTTTATGTACACGAAGGGACACCTTCCTGTACATGAATAAACCATGGCATTTTGCTTTTTCCATGAGTGCTGCACAAGGCAGCACACATGGAAAAGGAAGAACGAGGAGAAATAATGCATTTCTCCTCGTTTCGCCAACTTAAGACCAGTTTTTTCCTGGTCTTATTTTTAGCGCTGCCTCCTATGTACCCCACCCTTATACATAGGGGACAGTGTCAAAATAAAGGGTGTTGCAGTGGAACGCCCTCCGCAACACCCACTGCCCACCCCTTTCATGCTAACCATAGTGTGAAAGGGGGCCTTATGTACAAGGCAGAGTTAAGCCACGTTAAGTGGCTTAACGCTGCCTTGTACATAAGGTGCAGCCCCTATCACCACCACAATGTCGGTAAAAGTGACGTTGTGGTGGCGATTGGGGCTTGTAGATATGCCCCCTAGTCCCCAAAGAACCTCATAAACAACTACAGCGTAAGGTAACTTTAGTTCCCGGTGCTCCTGACCTAAAAAAACAGAAGTGAAGCTCCGGAGCGCCACCAATGAGGAGCCAGAAAATGCAAGTGATGCAGGAGTGACCGCAGAAGGCGGGATTACACTTTGTATAGAGAGATGACAGCAGGTCTTGCAGACAGCGCATGCGTGCTGATGCTCGACCTAAAAAGTTGGCATGCTGTCCTCCCCAGGTTTCTATGAAAACAAGCATTTGCAATGCAATCGGTCTCGCCTTTGGGACCTTATATGTATTTAGCTATGCAGCACATTAGCCTGGGTGCTGAAACATCTACTGTTCTTTAACATGGAGGGAAAGTAAGCACCAAACTGCGTGACACGTGAGGTATGGGAACACATGGAGAGAAATATTGCCTTTCAGAGGGAAATGGTATAGTCCAAGCTCTGTTTTTAATATAAAATCAGGGCCTTCAGTGGTCACATCACTGAAAATACAAGATTTGAAAAAAATATTATTGTGTACAGGTGCTCGTGGAAGAGAATTTCTATGGACTGGAATCTAGAGAATGCTAAAGTGATTCTGGTATCTTACTGACCTCTGCTAGTCGTTTTCTATCAAGAAAGTCAAATAGAGGCAGTTGCCAGAAAAGTAAAACAAGCAAATGGGAGTGACAATAAAGTCAAGCAATATTAAACAACGGCTGGTCTCTGGGCGCACCAAGAAAAGAACACAAGGTCTCAGAAAGACAGCAAATGCACTGTCTAGACAAGGCCTAAAAATGTTCAACCCGTGAGCACCATCATTCCTTGTGAACAAAGTAGTCAGGATGGCATTGTACAAAGTAGCTCAACCGACAGCCAATCACCATTTCACCACAGCTCAGTTTGGATCTCATCAGTGGAGGTCACTGAACTGCGGCCCATAATTTCAAGACACAAGCCCCTACCAGCCCTGACTCAAAGTTATCACATCGAGGGGTAAGTGGTGCTCTCTGGCTGCAGCAGGAGCAGCACAGCGCGGGCACTAGTCAAATCACAGACAAGAGGGTGGTCTTTCATGTCCCTGCTCACACAGGTTGGGAGCCAGTGGAGGAGCCCCGCTGGTGCTGGCGTGGACTCATCCCAGTGACAAGCATTTGTGGGAGAGCACCCTCATACAGGGAGTCAGTGAAGGTCCACCCTCTACCGTTTATGGAAGGGTATGTGTGAAGCCTTCCTACACGCACCATGGGGTGATCTGTTACAGGGGGATGCTGGAGAATGAGTGGGCGTGAGTGAGGGCCACCTCCAGGTCCCAGGAGGGTGGATCAGGTTATGTGTGGATGCAGAGTGCAGCCCAGCGTAGGGTCAACAGATGCACAGCCAGCACGTGGGATCCAGGGACATACTGGTAAGTTCAGTGCCAACCAGAGACCCATGTGCCCCCACCCCCAGGAACCATGTCAGGGCCGCCTCCTCACCCGCAGCAGTCTTCTATGCCCCCCTTCAGCTGGTACAGAAGGTCCCTTGCCCTGGGCACACACCTTGCACGCCCCTGTCCCTTCTCTTCTCTGTGCAGGGACACAGAAGTGACCCTCGCCAACGCACAACCCCCCAGGGAGCACCTGCTGCAAACCTTCCCACCCCAGCATGTCAAAGGGTCACAAGGCTCACCCTGCCCCAACCACTTTAACTCAAGCCCCCCTTCCAACGGAGGGGGGCATAGTACCTGACCCTCCTTTCACAGTATGGACCAGCGTCTGCTGGCTGAGCCCCCCCCCCCTTCCAGGCTCATCTTGTTGCTTCCGCCCCCCCCTGGAAAGAAAGGGGCCCCTCGCACATTCCCCCCCTCCCCCCGGGCAGGACCCTCGCCTCCCCCTCCCGGGCAGACCCTCTTCCACCCACAAGAGTGCCCCACGGGAGCGCTCACCTTGCACCAGCCGCTTCATCTTGTTGTACCGTGCCCATATGAACTTCTTGCCCTCCTGGGACGGGAATGGGGCCGGGGCCGCCGAGGAGAAGCGGAGGCCGCTGCCGTGGGGTGACGGGCAGGTGGGAGGCGGTCCGTCCCGTAGGAGGCTGCGGCGGCCCAGCGAGCGCCGCACCTCAGGGAGAGCCTCCAGAGCGTGAGGGTGCCGCCAGCCATGGCCGCAGATTGGGTGGAGGGCGCGAGACGCTAACGTGGAGGCCGTGGATCGCTCGCGTTTCTACCACGCACACACCATGCAATCGCCTACCCCTGCCTCGTGCAACCACTGTGGACATTCAATAAGATTCTAAATGTGAGCGCTGAGTGCCGGGCCAGAACCTTCACCCAACCCTCGGTAACTAACCCCGTCCTCTTTCTTTCGAACACCCCGCCCGTCGCACAGCTCGAGCCAACACCCTATCTGTCCTGCCTTAGTAACATGAGGGGCGGGAGACCGAGGCTCTGAGCCTGAACTCTGTCACGCGTCCCTAAGCCAATAGAAAAGTAAAACAAGCATTTGCAATGCAATAGGACTCGCATTTACGCGAGACCTATTGCATTGGAAACGGGAGTGTGGGCGGGCGGGAAGGTACGAACCGGAGTGGGGGGGATGAAGTGAGGGGCCAAGAAGACACGGACTGCAGGAGGGGGCCGGGGGGGGGGAGACAGGGAAGAAAATAGTGTTCGGAGTAAAGGGGCCAGTAGCCATGGAAGGATACAAATGACGACATGGCCGTCTTGAGGAGGGACTAACAAGCCTAAAACCAATCAGAAGGCAGCATTTAGGACCTAAGCCAATGAAGAAGATGGGCGGAGAGTGGGCGGAGCTTCCATGAAGCTTCCGCGCTATACTGAATACTGCATGCCTCGCAAAGCGCGCAGCACATGCGCTGCAATGCTAGGCTCGACCAAAAAACTTGTTTCAATCCCCATCTGTAATGTATGCATTGTTGCAGTCCCCATCTGTAATGTATGCATTGTTTCAGTCCCCCTCTGTAATGTATGCATTGTTTCAGTCCTCATCTGTAATTCAGTCCCCCTCTGTAATGTATGCATTGTTGCAGTCCCCATCTGTAATGTATGCATTGTTTCAGTCCCCATCTGTAATGTATGCGTTGTTGCAGTCCCCATCTGTAATGTATGCATTGTTGCAGTCCCCATCTGTAATGTATGCATTGTTTCAGTCCCCATCTGTAATGTATGCGTTGTTTCAGTCCCCATCTGTAATGTATGCATTGTTGCAGTCCCCATCTGTAATGTATGCGTTGTTTCAGTCCCCATCTGTAATGTATGCGTTGTTTCAGTCCCCATCTGTAATGTATGCATTGTGTCAGTCCCCCTCTGTAATGCATGCGTTGTTGAAGTCCCCCTCTGTAATGTATGCGTTGTTTCAGTCCCCATCTGTAATGTATGCGTTGTTGCAGTCCCCATCTGTAATGTATGCGTTGTTTCAGTCCCCATCTGTAATGTATGCGTTGTTTCAGTCCCCATCTGTAATGTATGCGTTGTTGCAGTCCCCCTCTGTAATGTATGCGTTGTTTCAGTCCCCATCTGTAATGTATGCGTTGTTTCAGTCCCCATCTGTAATGTATGCGTTGTTGCAGTCCCCATCTGTAATGTATGCGTTGTTGCAGTCCCCATCTGTAATGTATGCGTTGTTGCAGTCCCCATCTGTAATGTATGCATTGTTGCAGTCCCCCTCTGTAATGTATGCGTTGTTTCAGTCCCCCTCTGTAATGTATGTATTGTTGCAGTCCCCATCTGTAATGTATGCATTGTTGCAGTCCCCATCTGTAATGTATGCATTGTTTCAGTCCCCATCTGTAATGTATGCATTGTTGCAGTCCCCATCTGTAATGTATGCATTGTTGCAGTCCCCATCTGTAATGTATGCATTGTTGCAGTCCCACTCTGTAATGTATGCATTGTTTCAGTCCCCCTCTGTAATGTATGCATTGTTTCAGTCCCCATCTGTAATGTATGCATTGTTGCAGTCCCCATCTGTAATGTATGCATTGTAGCAGTCCCCATCTGTAATGTATGCATTGTTGCAGTCCCCCTCTGTAATGTATGCATTGTTGCAGTCCCCCTCTGTAATGTATGCGTTGTTGCAGTCCCCATCTGTAATGTATGCATTGTTTCAGTCCCCCTCTGTAATGTATGCGTTGTTTCAGTCACCCTCTGTAATGTATGCGTTGTTGCAGTCCCCCTCTGTAATGTATGCGTTGTTGCAGTCCCCCTCTGTAATGTATGCGTTGTTTCAGTCCCCATCTGTAATGTATGCGTTGTTTCAGTCCCCCTCTGTAATGTATGCGTTGTTGCAGTCCCCCTCTGTAATGTATGCGTTGTTTCAGTCCCCATCTGTAATGTATGCGTTGTTTCAGTCCCCCTCTGCAATGTATGCGTTGTTGCAGTCCCCATCTGTAATGTATGCGTTGTTGCAGTCCCCATCTGTAATGTATGCGTTGTTGCAGTCCCCATCTGTAATGTATGCGTTGTTTCAGTCCCCCTCTGTAATGTATGCGTTGTTGCAGTCCCCATCTGTAATGTATGCGTTGTTGCAGTCCCCATCTGTAATGTATGCGTTGTTGCAGTCCCCATCTGTAATGTATGGGTTGTTGCAGTCCCCATCTGTAATGTATGCGTTGTTTCAGTCCCCATCTGTAATGTATGCGTTGTTGCAGTCCCCATCTGTAATGTATGCGTTGTGTCAGTCCCCCTCTGTAATGTATGCGTTGTTTCAGTCCCCATCTGTAATGTATGCGTTGTTGCAGTCCCCATCTGTAATGTATGCGTTGTTGCAGCCCCCCGGTAATGTATGCGTTGTTTCAGTCCCCCTCTGTAATGTATGCGTTGTTGCAGTCCCCATCTGTAATGTATGCGTTGTTTCAGTCCCCATCTGTAATGTATGCGTTGTTTCAGTCCCCATCTGTAATGTATGCGTTGTTGCAGTCCCCATCTGTAATGTATGCGTTGTTGCAGTCCCCCTCCGTAATGTATGCGTTGTTGCAGTACCCATCTGTAATGTATGCATTGTTGCAGTCCCCCTCTGTAATGTATGCATTGTTGCAGTCCCCATCTGTAATGTATGCATTGTTGCAGTCCCCATCTGTAATGTATGCATTGTTTCAGTCCCCATCTGTAATGTATGCATTGTTGCAGTCCCCATCCGTAATGTATGCATTGTTGCAGTCCCCCTCTGTAATGTATACATTGTTGCAGTCCCCATCTGTAATGTATGCATTGTTGCAGTCCCCATCCGTAATGTATGCATTGTTGCAGTCCCCCTCTGTAATGTATGCATTGTTGCAGTCCCCATCTGTAATGTATGCATTGTTGCAGTCCCCCTCTGTAATGTATGCATTGTTGCAGTCCCCATCTGTAATGTATGCATTGTTTCAGTCCCCCTCTGTAATGTATGCATTGTTGCAGTCCCCATCTGTAATGTATGCATTGTTGCAGTCCCCCTCTGTAATGTATGCATTGTTTCAGTCCCCATCTGTAATGTATGCATTGTTTCAGTCCCCTCTGTAATGTATGCATTGTTGCAGTCCCCATCTGTAATGTATGCATTGTTTCAGTCCCCATCTGTAATGTATGCATTGTTGCAGTCCCCTCTGTAATGTATGCATTGTTGCAGTCCCCTCTGTAATGTATGCATTGTTGCAGTCCCCTCTGTAATGTATGCATTGTTGCAGTCCCCCTCTGTAATGTATGCATTGTTTCAGTCCCCCTCTGTAATGTATGCATTGTTTCAGTCCCCCTCTGTAATGTATGCATTGTTGCAGTCCCCCTCTGTAATGTATGCATTGTTTCAGTCCCCCTCTGTAATGTATGCATTGTTTCAGTCCCCCTCTGTAATGTATGCATTGTTGCAGTCCCCCTCTGTAATGTATGCATTGTTGCAGTCCCCTTCTGTAATGTATGCATTGTTTCAGTCCCCCTCTGTAATGTATGCATTGTTTCAGTCCCCATCTGTAATGTATGCATTGTTGCAGTCCCCCTCTGTAATGTATGCATTGTTTCAGTCCCCCTCTGTAATGTATGCATTGTTTCAGTCCCCCTCTGTAATGTATGCATTGTTGCAGTCCCCATCTGTAATGTATGCATTGTTGCAGTCCCCATCTGTAATGTATGCATTGTTTCAGTCCCCCTCTGTAATGTATGCATGGTTGCAGTCCCCATCTGTAATGTATGCATGGTTGCAGTCCCCATCTGTAATGTATGCATTGTTTCAGTCCCCATCTGTAATGTATGCGTTGTTTCAGTCCCCCTCTGTAATGTATGCGTTGTTTCAGTCCCCCTCTGTAATGTATGCGTTGTTGCAGTCCCCCTCTGTAATGTATGCGTTGTTTCAGTCCCCCTCTGTAATGTATGCGTTGTTTCAGTCCCCCTCTGTAATGTATGCGTTGTTTCAGTCCCCCTCTGTAATGTATGCATTGTTGCAGTCCCCCTCTGTAATGTATGCTTTGTTTCAGTCCCCCTCTGTAATGTATGCTTTGTTTCAGTCCCCCTCTGTAATGTATGCATTGTTGCAGTCCCCCTCTGTAATGTATGCATTGTTTCAGTCCCCCTCTGTAATGTATGCATTGTTTCAGTCCCCATCTGTAATGTATGCATTGTTTCAGTCCCCTCTGTAATGTATGCATTGTTTCAGTCCCCCTCTGTAATGTATGCATTGTTGCAGTCCCCATCTGTAATGTATGCATTGTTTCAGTCCCCCTCTGTAATGTATGCATTGTTTCAGTCCCCTCTGTAATGTATGCATTGTTGCAGTCCCCTCTGTAATGTATGCATTGTTGCAGTCCCCTCTGTAATGTATGCATTGTTGCAGTCCCCCTCTGTAATGTATGCATTGTTGCAGTCCCCTCTGTAATGTATGCATTGTTGCAGTCCCCATCTGTAATGTATGCATTGTTGCAGTCCCCTCTGTAATGTATGCATTGTTTCAGTCCCCATCTGTAATGTATGCAATGTTTCAGTCCCCCTCTGTAATGTATGCATTGTTGCAGTCCCCATCTGTAATGTATGCATTGTTGCAGTCCCCCTCTGTAATGTATGCATTGTTGCAGTCCCCATCTGTAATGTATGCGTTGTTGCAGTCCCCATCTGTAATGTATGCGTTGTTGCAGTCCCCATCTGTAATGTATGCGTTGTTTCAGTCCCCCTCTGTAATGTATGCATTGTTTCAGTCCCCCTCTGTAATGTATGCATTGTTTCAGTCCCCATCTGTAATGTATGCATTGTTTCAGTCCCCATCTGTAATGTATGCATTGTTTCAGTCCCCATCTGTAATGTATGCATTGTTTCAGTCCCCCTCTGTAATGTATGCATTGTTTCAGTCCCCATCTGTAATGTATGCATTGTTGCAGTCCCCATCTGTAATGTATGCATTGTTTCAGTCCCCATCTGTAATGTATGCATTGTTTCAGTCCCCCTCTGTAATGTATGCATTGTTTCAGTCCCCATCTGTAATGTATGCATTGTTGCAGTCCCCCTCTGTAATGTATGCATTGTTGCAGTCCCCCTCTGTAATGTATGCATTGTTTCAGTCCCCCTCTGTAATGTATGCATTGTTGCAGTCCCCATCTGTAATGTATGCATTGTTGCAGTCCCCCTCTGTAATGTATGCATTGTTTCAGTCCCCCTCTGTAATGTATGCATTGTTGCAGTCCCCATCTGTAATGTATGCATTGTTGCAGTCCCCCTCTGTAATGTATGCATTGTTGCAGTCCCCATCTGTAATGTATGCATTGTTGCAGTCCCCATCTGTAATGTATGCATTGTTGCAGTCCCCATCTGTAATGTATGCATTGTTTCAGTCCCCATCTGTAATGTATGCAATGTTTCAGTCCCCTCTGTAATGTATGCATTGTTGCAGTCCCCATCTGTAATGTATGCATTGTTTCAGTCCCCCTCTGTAATGTATGCATTGTTTCAGTCCCCATCTGTAATGTATGCATTGTTGCAGTCCCCATCTGTAATGTATGCATTGTTTCAGTCCCCCTCTGTAATGTATGCATTGTTGCAGTCCCCCTCTGTAATGTATGCATTGTTTCAGTCCCCCTCTGTAATGTATGCATTGTTTCAGTCCCCATCTGTAATGTATGCATTGTTGCAGTCCCCATCTGTAATGTATGCATTGTTGCAGTCCCCCTCTGTAATGTATGCATTGTTGCAGTCCCCCTCTGTAATGTATGCATTGTTTCAGTCCCCCTCTGTAATGTATGCATTGTTTCAGTCCCCATCTGTAATGTATGCATTGTTTCAGTCCCCCTCTGTAATGTATGGGTTGTTTCAGTCCCCCTCTGTAATGTATGCATTGTTGCAGTCCCCATCTGTAATGTATGCATTGTTTCAGTCCCCATCTGTAATGTATGCAATGTTTCAGTCCCCATCTGTAATGTATGCATTGTTGCAGTCCCCATCTGTAATGTATGCATTGTTTCAGTCCCCCTCTGTAATGTATGCATTGTTTCAGTCCCCATCTGTAATGTATGCATTGTTTCAGTCCCCATCTGTAATGTATGCAATGTTTCAGTCCCCATCTGTAATGTATGCATTGTTGCAGTCCCCATCTGTAATGTATGCATTGTTTCAGTCCCCCTCTGTAATGTATGCATTGTTTCAGTCCCCCTCTGTAATGTATGCGTTGTTTCAGTCCCCATCTGTAATGTATGCGTTGTTGCAGTCCCCATCTGTAATGTATGCATTGTTGCAGTCCCCCTCTGTAATGTATGCGTTGTTTCAGTCCCCCTCTGTAATGTATGCGTTGTTTCAGTCCCCCTCTGTAATGTATGCGTTGTTTCAGTCCCCCTCTGTAATGTATGCATTGTTTCAGTCCCCCTCTGTAATGTATGCGTTGTTTCAGTCCCCATCTGTAATGTATGCGTTGTTGCAGTCCCCATCTGTAATGTATGCGTTGTTTCAGTCCCCCTCTGTAATGTATGCGTTGTTTCAGTCCCCCTCTGTAATGTATGCATTGTTTCAGTCCCCATCTGTAATGTATGCATTGTTGCAGTCCCCATCTGTAATGTATGCATTGTTGCAGTCCCCATCTGTAATGTATGCGTTGTTTCAGTCCCCCTCTGTAATGTATGCGTTGTTGCAGTCCCCATCTGTAATGTATGCATTGTTGCAGTCCCCCTCTGTAATGTATGCATTGTTGCAGTCCCCCTCTGTAATGTATGCATTGTTGCAGTCCCCCTCTGTAATGTATGCATTGTTGCAGTCCCCATCTGTAATGTATGCGTTGTTTCAGTCCCCCTCTGTAATGTATGCATTGTTGCAGTCCCCCTCTGTAATGTATGCGTTGTTTCAGTCCCCATCTGTAATGTATGCATTGTTTCAGTCCCCATCTGTAATGTATGCGTTGTTGCAGTCCCCATCTGTAATGTATGCATTGTTGCAGTCCCCATCTGTAATGTATGCATTGTTTCAGTCCCCCTCTGTAATGTATGCATTGTTGCAGTCCCCATCTGTAATGTATGCATTGTTGAAGTCCCCCTCTGTAATGTATGCATTGTTGCAGTCCACATCTGTAATGTATGCATTGTTGCAGTCCCCATCTGTAATGTATGCGTTGTTTCAGTCCCCATCTGTAATGTATGCATTGTTGAAGTCCCCCTCTGTAATGTATGCATTGTTTCAGTCCCCCTCTGTAATGTATGCATTGTTGTAGTCCCCCTCTGTAATGTATGCATTGTTGCAGTCCCCATCTGTAATGTATGCATTGTTGCAGTCCCCATCTGTATGCATTGTTTCAGTCCCCATCTGTAATGTGTGCATTGTTGCAGTCCCCCTCTGTAATGTATGCATTGTTGCAGTACCCCTCTGTAATGTATGCATTGTTGCAGTACCCCTCTGTAATGTATGCATTGTTGCAGTCCCCATCTGTAATGTGTGCATTGTTTCAGTCCCCATCTGTAATGTATGCATTGTTGCATTCCCCTCTGTAATGTATGCATTGTTGCAGTCCCCCTCTGTAATGTATGCATTGTTTCAGTCCCCCTCTGTAATGTATGCATTGTTTCAGTCCCCATCTGTAATGTATGCATTGTTGCAGTCCCCATCTGTAATGTATGCATTGTTTCAGTCCCCCTCTGTAATGTATGCATTGTTTCAGTCCCCCTCTGTAATGTATGCATTGTTTCAATGCATGTGTACAGCGCACTCTGTATGATTCCCAGACTCTATTGAAACAGCCCTTTGCAGTAGTGCAGTTAGTAGCCGGTTAGGTTTCTGCTTGCGAGGGGGTATTGAAGGCCACAACAATCACTGAGCAGATGTCAGACAGCAGGCACTGCCAGGCCTCGGCTGCTACAAGCACGATGCGCAGAATGAATGCATTCTTATGTTTATAGAGGCAAGAAGGCGACATTTTACACTGAGCCCAAACAAAACAAGCCCCATAGAAATACCTGTCAGCCTGAAGTGCGGAGATGGAGCTGTTCTGGACGAGGCCCCTGAAATCACGTCGGGCAAAGATTTACTGAAGACGAGGCCTGTTTTCGAGCAGTGATTCCATTCCAGGCAACAGAGAAAGGCTTTTGCTGGTTCCCGTGGAAGATAAAGCCAAGAAGGGCGACTCCCATAAAATAAGGGCGAGCTGTAAATACTGTCACAGCCTATAGAGTCAGTGACTCGCCATACTGTCTCGCAATGGCTTCTTCATTCCTCTGGCAAGCCTTTGACGCCGGGTGCCCTAGTCTCTGCTGGCTTCAAACCAGGGCAGCCACGTCATTAGCTAAAGACACCGTGAGACGCCCTGAAACCGCCCCAATTAAATATTGTGTGCAGATAATCTATTTCTCTAATTAACACACACAGAAAATATTTCTACATTGAACCGTTTAGTAAACTCGCGCATCACGTGTCTGTTCCGTGAAATACTCACGTGTCTGTTCCGTGAAGTACTCACGTGTCTGTTCCGTGAAGTGCTCACGTGTCTTTAATATCTATGAGGCCACTAATTAAACTCATCAAATCCCACAAAATTAAACTTGTCAATTATGCTGATGACTCACAACTGATCCTGTCTATTGAAAGCAATAGGCAGGATGTTCTGAACGCAGCTGCCACAACCTCACAAACTCACTGAAATTCAATGCAGATAAAACGCAGTTCTTGTGTTGCTCAGCGAACACAATTCACACGAAACTCCCCTAACGTTTGGCCGCTATCTATGGGTGATGAGCTGAACAACTCAGAAACTGCGTGCAATTTGGGGGTCACCTTCCACAGCAGATTATCCATGGAGAGTCACGTAAACAAAGTTGCAGGGACTTGTTTCTCACTACTTCGTGGACTAAAGAGACTTCTACCTATGCTGTCTCCACATGAAGATCTCTGGTTGTAGGCAGCGTCATTCTAAGCAGGCTGGACTACTGCAATGCCTTACTGTGGGTTAACAGATTGTACCGAGTCCAAACATCAGCCAAAGCGGGCTCTAGCCAGACCTAGAGGATTGTCCAACTCAAAGCTATGAAGGTGCTTCACTGGCTACCCATCAAACCAAGCGCAGCCTTCGGGCCGTGGGTATATCTTTTAAAGCACTTCATGACAAGGGTCCACCACCCCTACAAAAAGATGAACACGATACGCCCCAAATAGATGTCTTCCACCAACTGATCTCAATTGCAAAATCCCAAAAGACAAGATGGGCGGGGGTGGGGGGGGGGGTGGTGGGGGCTCCATGATCCGAGCGGCTCAATTATGGAATAACTTACCACCTGCCCTGAGATCTTGCTCTCACCCTCTGCACTTTAGGAAAGCCTCGAAGACCTGGCTCCATTACCCCTGAGCTCGCCCTCGCAATCGCAGCTTGCTTTTTCTAGTTTGAGGCCTAGCAAAAGAAACCCTGAATGGTGACAGCCTGCACTATAAATGGAATGAATAAATAAATCAAACACACAGAGATGATGGACGGAGCTTACTTCGCCACCCCAGTTCAGACACAGCGATATGCAAATCAGTCTTGACCCTCTTCCTCAAGGGAACAGTCCAGTCCAAACTGCCAAGCCAGGTCTTCCCTGGACCGGAAACAAGCATCCGGGGACAGGTTTCGGGCTAACACCCTTCATCAGCCAGGCTAGCTTGAATCCAGTGGCAAAGTGAGCCCGGGACCCACGTCTGGGCATACCCTGCCACTTAGGGCAAACGAAGCAAACACAAGGATATGATGGACGGAGCGCTGAAACTTTTCAGTCACTCACCCCAGTCACAAATCTGGGTTGAATCCATCATCATTCTTTAGCTCACTTCGCCACCTCAGTTCAGACCCAGCTATATGCAAATCAGTCTTGACTCTGTGCCTCATGGGAACAGTCCAGCCCGAACTGCCAAGCCAGGTCTTCCCTGGACTTAAAACAAGCATCCTGGGACCGGTTTCAGCACCCCGTCAATCATCTCCTTGTGTTGGCTTTGTTCTCCCTAAGTTGGCAGGGTATGCCCAGACGTGGGTCCCTTGCTCACTTTGCCACTGGATTCAAGCTAGCCTGGCTGAAGAAGGGTGACATACCCTGAAACCGGTCCCAGGATGCTTGTTTCCGGTCCAGGGAGGACCTGGCGTGGCTAAAGCGGCGATAAAGCCCTTGCTAATATGCCCCCTGGTTAGCACATTCTGAATGCCCATCGGAGTCTTAGAAATGAGCAGTGTATCGTCTGCGAATAGCAAAGAGGGTATAAGGCTACCAGCTAGTCTTGGTGGGTCACCTCCACAGTCATATAAATCTTTTATAAGCCCATTCATGTACAAGGTAAAAAGGGTTGGGGTGAGCACACAACCCTGGCGCACCCCCTTAGAGACTTTTATGCTGTTAGAAAGACTACCGTCAGACTTCCACCTGACTTTGGTGTAATTGTCATGGTGTAAACGAACCAATAGGTGGAGTAGATCACCTGGGAGTCCTAGGTCTCTAAAAGTGGCCCAAAGCTTATTGCGGTCAATGGAATCAAATGCTGTTTTACGGTCGACAAATACGACATATAAGTGACCCTTCCGGATCTTCACTTCCTTCCAAATGAGCAGCAAGAATCTGAACACTTGATCTAAGGTGCTCGTAGATGACCTAAAGCCTGCCTGCAAGTGTGAGATAGTATTGTTCTCATCAATCCAGTTTTGGAGAAGTAACAGAATGACTTTACAGAAGACTTTCTTGGAAACATCTATAAGACTTATTGGCCTATAATTTGAAGGGTCCCCTTTATCTCCTTTTCAGCTCCATTCCAGATTGAGGGGATGTCCCCTTCTCGCAAAATGGCATTAAAAACCTTTTGGAGCAATGGGCCCAAGATATTAGGCTCTGCTTTCTACTGATCTCCGGGGAGTCTATCTAGGCCAGGAGTTTTCCCAGTCTGGAGTTATAATTTCCTTTAAGGAAAACCCTTCAGCGTATTCCTGTGTTGGTATTAAAATACCTTCCCCAACTGCTACTACTGTTCCCTCCTCTGGGTCAAAGGCCACACCAGTATAAAGCTTCTGAAAATATTCTTCCCAAACGTGCGGTTGTATGTAAACGTCGTCTTCACTAACCTGCTTAATTGAGCCCTTTGAGAGAAGGTGCCAGAAAAGCTGGCTGTCCTTCTGTTTAGAAGCCTCAGCTAGTGCTCGCCAGTTGTCAGCCTCCCAACTCTTTTTTGCCGCATCCTGAGCTCTCTTGTACATCGTCCTTCTCCTTTTAATATCGTCTTGTGTTCCTTGCTTTACTGCCGCTGTTAGATTGTTCCTAGCTAGTCTGCAATCCTTGTTGCACCACCGGGCGATGTTTCGTTTGGGCACAGTCTGCTAAAATAGGGTTTGATACTATTAATTAATTGTTGGAAGCTGGACACAGTGAAATCGTCACTTTGGTCAGGATCACTAAGTACCATAAGGGTCTGAACCACTTCTTTATAAATCTTAGGGAGTAATTTCCCATCGGCCATAACCTGGGGCCATTTGACTCTCCTGTTATTATTTGTGGTCACAATTGGGGCTATTGTTTGGTGAGTTTGGCTATATGAGATGGGGAGGCCAGTTAGCTCCAGGAAAAGGGCATTATGATCGCTGACCTCTCGGTTTTGGACGATCATGTCCTTGACATAAGGCCACAAGTCAAGGTCCACCTTGATATAATCTATCCTACTTTTAGTGTTCCCCCTCTTAAATGTAAACTTAGCTTCCTCATCTGAGAGTGTCCACCCATTACAGGCACGCACCCCATGGGCTAAGGTAAAAGACAGTACCTGCTGCCCAACCTTGGTACATCTTTCAATGGGGGGTATCTGTAGCTTGTTTACACCCCTAGCTTGCTCTTCCTCCTGTACTAATTCTTGTACAAAATATACTGGCTCGTAAGTTGTATTAAAGTCGCCAGCTAAGATAAGATAATACTCTTCAATACAGGTGTCAAGAAAATTGGAGAGCGTTGTTAAAGTTTCGGAGTGCTTATAGTGGCTACTGAACCTGTTATATATGTTGAATAGTCTAACATGGATATCCCCGTTCGGCCATATCATGTCAATGCCAAGAATCTCCTGGGATTCTAACTCAAGTAGCTTGATTTTACAATCCAATGTTGTCTTAACCCATATTAACAGCCCACCAGCCGGTCGACCCACTGGGGATGGCCTCAATACTAAATGTAGTGAACCCCACCCTGTACACCCGCTCCGTCGCCCAGGTTTCCTGGAACAGGCATACATGACTACTGTCCACCACATTACCCCACTCTGGGTCATTTAGCTTGGATTGTATTCCCGCAATGTTCCAAGAAACAATCTGTAGTGACTGTTCAGCACCCATGCTTCCCTGTTGCGGGTAACTGAATATAGGATTTGCAAGCATTTGATCTTGGGCAGGTACACAGGTGGTTGGTTGGATGGTTAGAGTATTATTCACTATCTCATTGTGGATGATATTGCCAATATTTGTTGCTCCCTCCGCTTGGGTAGCTGTAACTACAGCATAAAATCTGCATTGTTTTTACATTCCCTTGAGTCAGTCAGTCTGGGCTATCAAAATCAGTAAGAGCTTCATATCTATTACTAATTTCCATGGGGAAATGGACCTTTCTGTCTAATGGATTCTGGATAGCGCGATCATTTAATAGGGGAGATGGCCCAGTTGGCTTAAGATGTTTATAAAAAAATCCAAGTGGCACTAACTCGATCCCATGTCCTGGAACCCACCCAGGTGGCTTCCTCCTGCTTTGGAGCAGCTGCCCTGCAAGAACTGGGGATCTGCAATTAATTAATCTCCTTTTGCAACCTTCCGTAGGGGACCAACCCAGCTCACTCTTCGGACAAACAAGATATCATGGAAACTAGAGTTGGAAAAATCAGTAATCTGTGATAGCCAATGACATACTTTGTTCTTCAATTGAGTGGTAGATTCCTTTAAGTTACCCAGGAGCGGCGGGGCATTGGTTAAAATCACCACATATGGGCAACATTCTGGGGCAAGATGTAAAATCCCATCATTGCAAGTATCAGCCCTAGCAACAGAGTTACCTATTTATGAGTTGGGCTGTCTAAAGGGTTCAAATCCTTTTTCATTAAGTAAGGGGCTATTAGTATTAGATCCAAAGTTGTTACCGGAGTGCCCCTCCTCAATTGGGGGGTAGTTATGCGCCATTACTTTGGGTTTGGTAGAGGCTTCCTGTGTGTCATGACCGTTTTCTTGAGCAGTGGTCACAGTTAAAGATTGTATTAAATTACAGGGGTGGGTTCCCACCGTGGTGTTATGCTTTCCGTAACTTTTTACCCCCATTTGAACAGCAGATTCTTAACATGTGAGGCCGTAATTCCCTGTCCATGTCACTAAGCTGGTAAGTGACTTTTTGATATCTTCCACATTTGCCTCTAGGTTATCAAGCATATCCAATATAGGTGACAAATTATTTAACATCATTCTTTCAAACCCATTCATTAAAAGCTTAATATCTTGTGAGGATAGGGCTGTAGGGACGGATGACACAGAGTAGGAGTGTGATATTGTTGGTGATACTCGCTTGGTGCTGTTACGATCCACAATGAAGGCCTCCTGGCTTTTCTCTTGGATCTAGTATTGACTGCCAGTCAGGGCTCCAAGTGTTTTTGTTTCCTCTTCCTTTTGGCTGGGGACTAAATGTCGGAGGTGCTGGAAGTTGGGGCAGGGACTTCACAGGGGGGGAGGGTTCCAATGTAGGTTGATCAACAGTAGGGCTCCCTGGTTCCGTGACCTTTGCCTGCCCATTTGGGGAGCTATCAATTTCTCGACTTGCCTTCAAGAACTGGCAGCTTGGATGGCGGACAACTGCCTTAAACTTGATGGCAGCAAAACTGAGGTTCTTGTGTTGGGTAGAGCCCCCACTGTTTGGTCGTCAGCGTGGTGGCCACAGACACTGGGTCCTACCCCGCCCCATGTGATCAGGTGAAGAATCTTGGGGTATGGCTGGACTCCAAGCTCTCTTTCGATAATCATATAAGGCGTGTGGCGGGGAAATGTTTTGGGATTATGAGAGGTCTCTGGAAGACCTTAGATGTACTGCCAGTTGCAGCAAGGAAAACTATGGTCCATGCCCTGGTGACGTCACGCTTGGATTATGGGAATGTCCTGTATTTGGGAGCCAGTTCCAAGTGTGTGCAAAGACTCCAGCGTATTCAGAATGCTGCGGCTCGTCTTGTTTTAATGTTACCGAGGAGAGCCTCCTCCAATAAGGCCCTGGTTTCCCTTCACTGGCTCCCGGTAAGGGAACGCATCCTGTTTAAGGCTATGTGTGTGAGCCATCGTATCTTACAGAGAAAGGGTCCCACCTACCTGCATGACTTCCTTACCCCATACTCTCCTTCCCGTCATTTGAGATCTAGCGGGACAGGGCAGGTCTGTATTCCTAGCATTAGAAGAGCGAGGATGGGTGGCCGCTCTTTCCGTTTTCTAGCTGCTAAACACTGGAATAAACTCCCCCGGGGCTCCGTGTGGAGTCTGTGGAGACACTTTTTCGGAAAAGACTCAAGACCTGGCTTTTTCCTCCTCTGAGCTCTCTGGTTTAAATCTCGTGCCTTCTCTTTGCCAGCGTTTCTGAATTTGTGCCGCAGCGCGGGGACACACTGGTTAGTGTAACCATGCGCTTTATAAGTTTGTTATTATTATTATTCATCCAGGTTCATACCTACAATTTATCCCCCCTCCATAGACAACCGACGTTGTACTACTAAAGTTTCTTTATCAATAACTTCCGCAGCCCGTGATAAGAAACAGTCAAGGGTGGAGTTCTGGAGGGATTTAGAAGTACTCTCCCTCTCCCCCATTTGCTTCCTTTTCGCCATGAGAGGAGCTGGCACAGTCATGCTAGATAAAGAGTGAATTTATGAGCCTCCGGAGCGTGAGGGAACAGGTGGGCGCCTCCTGACGCTGGGAGTGATGGTGGATGTAGTCCCCGGCCTCGCCCCCAGTCAAAAAGATCCTGCTGCTGCCGGTGAAGGGCTCCCGCACCGCGGGAACCCAAGAGTTAATTTATGCGCCTCTGGCCATGAGGGAACAGGTGGGCGCCTCCTGCCGCTGGGAGTGATGGGGGATGTAGTCCCCAGCCTCGCCCCCAGTCAAAAAGATCCTGCTGCTGCCGATGAAGTGCTGGAGCACTTATTGGGGCGGAGCGGGAGAGGGGGCACCAAAAGCGACGGGGAGGCCTCTTGATTTTGACTGCTGCCACCCAGAATACACAAACAAATTTACTCTAAAAGAGCAGCTAATGGCTGCAAAAGTGTGGCATTTCACGTGTGACACAGTAGACTTTGGGGCTTCTTTACGAGCCCAATGCACCACCGGTGCATCACTTTTTTCGACACACCAGCAGCACAGAGTGCAGACCCATATCTACGAGGCCATGCAAAGCCACTTTACGGGGCTTTTCATGCCTCTTAGATATGGAGTAGGGTGAAGCAGTGCAAGTCGCTGCTTTGCCTTACTCTGCGTCAAAGAGGCGTTACATGGGTGTTGCAGTGGGTTTTCCCATGCAACACCCATGGATTTTGATGCATTTCCAGATTTACAAGGACTTGTAAACCTGGGAATGCGTCAAAAGCCTACGTCTCCCCAGGGGAGGCGTAACGAGGAGAAATAACTTTATTTCTCCTCTTTTTTCCTCTTTCCTAGTTTGCTGCATTCTTTAGCACACATAGATGGAGGAAAACCCCTCCATTGATTGTTTTTGTGCAGGAAGGGGCCCCGTCCTGCACAAAAACAATAATTTCTTCACTATGGTGCATGGGTACCTGCAGTGACACACGGCAGCAAAAACGGCAGGAATGCGCTGCATCTCATAGATATGGCGCATTCCTGCCGTTTTCTTTTTACGAAGCGTAGCAAAGTGACATGCTGCACTGCCCTGCGACAAAAACTTGTAAATGAGGCCCTTTGTTTTAGCCAACTTTGCTAAGCTGAGGGTGCCCACATTGTTGTAGTACTAAATGAAATGAAGGGGCATATGTACAAGGAGTTAACACCGCCGTAGCGTCAATTTTTTGACGTTACGGCGTCTTTTTTTTATCCCCTTATTTACAAGTTGCCGCTAACCGCAGTTAGCAGCAATTTTCTGGTGAAAACGTTAACTTTTAAGATCGCCACTTCTTTTAGCGTGAGTTAACGAAAATGAGATGCAAGGTAGGCGTTCCCGTGCAAAAACTGCCACTAACCCCACTTTGCGATATTTACAAGGAATTCCTTGTATGGTGCAAAACCCCCAAAACTGCCTCTAACTCCAGTTAGAGGCAGTTTTTTAAGACCAGAAAATAGCTGGTCTTAAAAATGGTGCAAATACTTAGGGCCTCATTTCAGAAAGTTTTGGTGCTGGACAGCGCTGCAAGGAATATTGCTGCGCTGCCCTGCAACAAAACTACAGAGCAAGAATGCGCACCATCAATAAGATAGTGCGCATTCCTGGGCCTCATTCATGAAAAGTGTTACATCGCTGCGACAATACAGCGTTGCAAAACTTTTCACTACGCCCTTCTTGCGACACCATGGATGCACTGTATTCACTGTACGGCGCTCCATGTCGCAATTAATGACAGATACGTCTGGAATCCTGACGTATCTGTCAGCGCTAAAGTCACACATTGCTGCAGTTGTTTCACAAGCATGACGCAACTCCAGCAATGCATGGGACCAGCCTATCCCTGTGGCACTGCGTCACCCTTACGCCTGCCATGAGGCAGGCGTAGGGTACTGACGCAGTGCCGTCCTACAATTGTCGCAGTGAAATCTGATGGATTTCACTGTGCCACTCCTATGAGGCTTTGTTGCGTGGGAACACGCACCCATACCTGATGCAGGTATGACGTGGCACAGGGCTTCACAAGGTCACGCATGTGCCTCGATGCATCACTTCGCAAATACGGTGCAACGTTGTGCAAGAATCATGTTGCAAGTACATCAAGGAAATGACGCACCGATGAATGGAAATGTTTGCCTTATAAGGACAATGGAGTTGCCCTGCTCAACCTCTGCAGCTCATAGGCAGTGCCACTGGAATTTTGCAAGTGTGCAGCCACTGTGTCTTCCGCATAAGAATGGATTTTCCATGTTTGCCAAAAAACACCATCTGCTGCATAATCTGCATAGTTTAACCAAAAAATATTTCTAGCTCAAACGGTTCCAAAGTTACTAACAATGTAGCAGCACATGTTGCCGCACAATGGGAGGCCCTTTGCGAAAATTGACTAGTCTCCATTTTATTGCTTATTGCTGTATTTGTACATTAAAGTGCTCCTAATGAGGTGCAACCAATGTCCAGACACTGTTAACAAGTGTTAAAATGACAAAAAAATGAAGTAATACTATTACAAAATGTGGCGCATTATGCCGCATAATTTGCTTTTCCTTGCCACATAATTTACCCAACCCTGCCATATAATTTAGCACTCCCTGCTGCATAATTCCATTAACCTATGGGCAGTGTTCCTGCCCATAGGTTAATGCCGAACTGCGTCTGACAGCCCAGTATCAGCAGGACTGTGGCACAGGAGCATGGATGATCTGTCGTCTGCAGTAGGAGTGTAGCACTGCTGTCTAGGCTGACCCAACAGAGGTTTGGTCCCCTCTCCTAATCTGTCCCTGCAGAAATGATTAGAGAATGATCATGTTAAAAAGGGGTTAGGACTGTGACATTGATAAGCACTTCAGGTGCGTTACTCTACTCGTGATAAGGTGTCACTCAAAGTGTCACGCATAAGATATCGAAATGTCGCACATCCACACACTGAAAACATGGAAATATCACACCTAAGCAAACTGAAAACATGCTGAGGAGCTATAAATGTGTGACAATTCACTTTTGGTGAGGTGATGCATAAAAACACATTAAAATGCGTTAGACTCACCCGTAATGCGTAGCACTTGGCAGGGCTGCTACACACAGATATATCTGGAGGCGGACTGTGCCCAAGGGCCTTGACTAACTCATATTGGGTATCCAACACTGGGTGAGAAACTTGGAAGTGAAAATCAAAGGGCAGATAACAGAATGCCTTGTTCCCTATAACAGTGCAGATAACAGAATGCCTTGTTCCCTATCACAGGGCAGATAACAGAATGCCTTGCTCCCTTTTCACAATCTATTCGAGGGCTAGGACAAGAAGGACTGAGAGGCCCCTCTCACCCAAGACTAGGGAAGCATTTCTAGATGAATGTTGTGCAGTTATGCATTACCGAATGAGAAAGTTTGAGCCATTCTTGGTTGGATTTGGTTTTCAATGTTTATTTGTGTGTCTTGAATCAGACTTTCATCAGATTGTTACCTTGTCTGACAATGTGCTTTATTTAGAGAAGGCATGTTTCTATGCGCTGTGTTGGAGCTCCTGTATTGGGTGTGATCACTCTCTCAGGATGTATATGGTGTCTCTTCACCGAGAGCAGGCAGCACCAACTGACCCGAAGTGGCTCACTCAGTGCATGGACACTGCAAGGGATGCGTGGGACTGTGCAGGACTCGTCACTTCTCTCATCAAATACCCAATCTCCTCTACACTTGATGCTGGGCTAGCTCTGGGTGACCTAGCAGCAAGACGAAGGCCACCCAGCAGGGAGCGAGGCTTCTTGTAAGCAGGAGACCGCTTCGCATTCTCCCCTCAGGGCAGCATATCAGTGGAAATTCAATAAAGTGGAAAAGATATTGGAAGGCTTAGGGCATGGGTGTCCAAGATGTGCCCAGGATGGCCGAGTCCATGGCAGGTTCACAGCATTTCCACACAAGTTAAATGCACGCAAATAGCACTCCGTTGCAAGGCCAATGACTTTCCTGAAGGTCTGGCATGATTCTGCCCTCCTGGGCCTAAGTTATATTCCTTTTAGAGGGTGGAGGGTGATGGGAGAAGGCACAATTTCCTAATACATTTCCATTTCTCGGAGTATTGGAGTGCTACCTCGCTCCTGAATCTTTTCCATTAATACTGTATTAAGTTCCCTTCATCTTGTACTGCCCAGCGGCACTGTGGACAATGTAACTGTACTGTGATAGCCGTTCTTTCCTTATCAGACATTACTCCTCCCCAGCGTTACCAGTCAAAAGCCTCAGCACCAGTGGGCAAAACGTGGGGCGGACCATGTCTAAAAGAGGCACTTTCCTACACAATCCCACCTCCAGACAAAAGAGAATGAGACTACCCTTTCCCTAGGGAGTCTTCATTGTCTACGTGGAAAAACCCAGAAAGGCCTTCCGCATTAGCATGGTCAGTCCCAGCCCTGTATTCCACTGTACATCAACTCCTTGTAGGGAGAAGGCCTACCTCAACAGTTTGTGGTTTTCGCCTTTCATCTCCATTAACCACCTGATAGGCCTGTGGTCAGTTTGAACAAGAAGTAAGTGTTAGACCTGGCTTTTACAGCAGGTTTATCCCCAGATATTTTGCTTTGTGGCCTTCTGTTTCTAACCTGTTTTTGTTGGTTTTATGACTCTAGGCACTTTACCACTGCTGATCAGTGCTAAAGTGCATATGCTCTCCCTATAAATTGTGTTGTTGGATTGGTGTTTCCATGATTGGTTATTTGATGTACTAGTCAGTCACTAGTACAGCGCATTGTGAGGGCCCAGGGCCTGTAAATCAAATGCTGCTAGTGGGCTTGCTGCACTGATTGTGCCACCGACACAAGCAGCCTTTCAAATGTAACTCAGACCTACCACTGCAGTGTCTGTGTGCAGCCTAGTACTGCTATGTCGACTTGGCAAGTGCACCCACTTGCCAGGCCTTAACCTTCCCTTTTCTTACATGTTAGTCACCCCTAACGTAGGCCCAAGGTACCCCAGTGGGCTGGGTGCAGTGTATATGAATGGTAGGACAAGCCATGATGTGTGTGGCATGTCCTGATAGTGAAATACTGCCAATTTCGTTTTTCACTATTGAAAGGCTGTCTGTTCCCAAGGATAGAATGGGGAGTTTGTTGGCTGATGTGCTTTTGTGTCGGGGGATGCCGAGGACGAGTCTGGCGGCGGTGGTCTGTATTGTCTGGAGTTTGCGGAGTAGGAACTTGTTGATGCCAGTGTAGAGTGCGTTTCCATAGTCCAGTCTGCTGGTGATGAGTGCGTGGGTGACTGTCTTCCTTGACTCAGGGGGGATCCACTTGAAGGTCTTGCGGAGGATGCGGAGGGTGTTGAAGAAGCTGGAGGTGACGGTGTTGACATGTCGGTTCATGGTAAGTGATGAGTCGAGTATGATGCCGAGGTTCTTGGCGTGGTCTGAAGGGGTAGGTGGGCTTCCGAGGGCGGTCGGCCACCAGGTGCTGTCCCATTCAGAAGGGGTGGTACAGAGGACGAGGACTTCTGTCTTCTCGGCGTTGAGCTTCAGGCAGCTGTTGGTCAAGGATTTTGTAGTATAAAAAGAGGGGCCCAGACCCCAGACTTTTAGATCACTTCTGGGAATCAAGAGAAACCTTTGCCAAGGAGAAAAGCTGGAGAAACTGAGGAGAAGTACTGCCCCTTTGCTGTGTGCTGTCTGGGGTTGGCCTGCAGTGGCTGTTTCAGCCAAGGAAAGGACAAGGAATTTGCTGTGTGCTGTGTCCCCTGCTTCAGGAAGATCTCCAAGGGCTTGAAGTAGAGCTTGCCTCCTGTTCTGAAATCTCAGGGACACAAAGACGTCACCCCCAGCTCCTCTGAGTTTCCTTGCTGGGAATTCCGACCTGCCAAGAGGTGCCTTTAGCTGTTCTAGGCCTCTGGAAGTTGTTCTGGCTGTAGGGAGCTGGAAAAGCAACGCAACAACAAGAAGCGTGACACATCCGCACCTGTTTCCGATGCATCGCAGAAGAAATCCTTGCAGCACCTGCCATGGCTCGAGAAATCGGCGTACGCCACATCGAGTTCACTGATTTCCGAAGTCTGAGATCACCACGCCGATTTTGACGTAAGCCCTCCTGTGCGGCTGCAAGAATCCACGCATCGTCCCGGATCGTCGCATCGCATCGAGGCGCCAAGTCTGTCGCATCATTGGTGGACGCAGTAAGAAATCAACTCATCACCTCCTCTCCAGTAAGGAAATAATGCATCACCTCCCCTGCGCAGCAGTAAGGAACCAACGCATCACCTCCCCCGAAGCAAGGAACCGACGCATCACCTTCCCTGTGTGTAAGGACCCGACACATCACCTTCCCTGCGGCCCTTTTTTTTTGTGTGGGCGACGCATCTGAGGTACTTTGTGTGAAAAGTGTCGCATCTGCAATTTGCTTTGAACTGAACTATTTCTACCATTTGAAAGTCATATTTTTATTACTGTATTGTGGAGTTTTGTAGTTTGGTCTTGTTTTGGTTTAGATAAAGATTACTTATTTTTCTAAACTGGTGTGGTGTCCATTTGTAGTTTGTTCCCTGTATTACTGTATGTGTTCACAAATGCTTTACACACTGCCTCTGAGATAAGCCTGTCTGCTCATGCCAAGCTACGAAGGGGGTGAGCAGGGGTTATTTTAGAAGTGTATCCCCCTTACCCTGACTAGGAAGACGGGTCCCTACTTGGACAAAGGTGCAAACCATTGCCAACTAGAGACCCCATTTCTAACATTGGTGGTCAGCGGTGAGGAACTGCACTTGCATTTGTGTCTTACATACACTGATTGGTGTACACTACTAGTGTAGTGCAGACCATTACGCAACCATGTGCTGTTGTTTCTGTTGCTGGTGTCCTCCTGGAAGTATTTTTGATACTGAGACTCTGGTTAGTTGTTGCACCTGGGAAGTCTTGAGAAAATGGAACTTGACTTCTGGCACATGTTCCTCTACACAACTAGGGAGCTACGTGTGTTCTGCAAGGAAAGGGGACTGCCTGTGAATAGAAGAGCCAGGGAGGATCTAGAGGCAGCCCTATTTCAGTATGAGCTGCCCCACTGGGGGCCAACACTACCAGTGGAGTCTGAGGACGAGGACTTCCCTGAAAGTGAGGAAAAAACAGAAAAAGATAGCTGGCTTCTACCTTGTGAGCAGAGGCTGAGAGAGCTTGATGTTGAGCTTGAGAGGGCTGAGGCCAAGAGGCCCTTAGCCCAAGAAGAAAAAATTTGTGTAGCTCTGGAAGTGAGCTTGGCTGGGTTGGAGGTGGAGTCCAGCTCAGAAGGTGGCATAAAATAGGTGTTATCTAGTGCTGAGGAAGAAGTACACACACCCAGAGATGTGGCGCCTGACTTGAAGGAGGGGTTTGACACACACCTGGGGGTTCAGGTTTATGAGGTGGCTCCAGTGGTGCGCAGTGTCCCTAAAGTGGATTGGGGAACTGGCACAGGGGATCATATTCCTAGTGGTGGGAGGGACACTCTACTGACTCTAGATGAGAGGTACAAGGAGAGGGGATCCCCATGTTAGAAGTCCTGGTTTGTGAGAGTGCAGACCACCCAGAAGAGTGTGGGTTGAGTGACGGAGACAGTCAGACACTGTCTTGCCAATCTCAGGAGAGTGATGTGGGGTACTTGTGCGAGGCACTGGATGGTGAGGCAAAGGGTAGCTTGATTAACACTTGTGTGGGGCTGTGTGATTCAGTTGTTGGAGACCATATTGTAAGTCCCTGTTTTCCAGAGCTATGCCAACACCTGTTGGAGTGTGAGTTCTCTGACCCCAGGGAGCTCACATTGGAGGCAGACCTTTTGGTGTTTCCAGAGGGTCTGAAGAAGCATCTGCGGGTGATTCTGAAGGAAGTGGCTCAGGTTTTCCCCAACCAAGTGATGTAGGGGAAGGTTGTCATGGCCCAGATAGGTCCCAGAGTAATGGGAGGGGTGTTCGGTCCCTTGGCCTGGCTCAGAGGAGAAGGAGTGGGAGGGGGCTATTTCCCAAGGTGCCCGAAACCCAGTCTCAAGGCCTGGTTGGTTCCATGAGGGAACACCAAGGGGGGGGGCCTGGTCTGTACTGGGAGGCCTTCCCCTGAGGGGGATCTCAAGGTGTCAGTTGAGCTGAGGGGGACTGCTGTAACCAGCATTCCATCAGCTCTGGTGTCTGGCAGCACCTCTCCAGTTGGGAGAGGGCAAGAGTCCAGAGATAGGGATCAGGGGGGACGCAGTCCCCAGTGGTAGGACCAGTAGGTCAGGGGTTGCCAGCTCTGAGGTCAGAGCACCCCAGGACTGACCCTGGTGAGGCCACTTCTGGCCTGGTGGGTCTTTATGCTATGTCAGGTGGACAGGAGGCTGGAGACCTGTGCCAGGCAGACTCTTGCACAACTCCAGAGAAGTGTGTTTCCCCTTAGGCGGGTTGGTGTTCTCCCTCAGAAGTCCTGGATTGCCAGGCACAGGTCCGGCCCAAGGGTACAGACCCTGGGTTGGAGGACCAGGTTCAGGCTGTCCCCCCTGATCTGGAGGAAGGGGTGACTGCTAACAGTGCCCCTTCCAGTTTGTCTTCTGGGGGTACTGCTCCAGGTGGGAGGGGGCAGGGACCCAGTAGGAGGGGAAGGGAGAGGGCAGCCTCACCCCTGACACCTGCCTAGTCTAAGGGTACAGACCCTAGGCTGGGATCCCAGTTGCAGGATAGAACCCCTGAACTGGTGGGAGAATTGTGCAGGACACCTGCCACAGGTGCCCTGACAATTCTGGAAGGGAGTACCGCTCCAGGTGGGAGGGTGCAGAGCCCTGAGGAGGAGGACCGGGAGTGGGAAAGCCCACCCCAGTCTCTTGTCCAGCTGCCGGGTACAGGCCTGGGGCTGGTGGGTCAGTGTCAGGATGCCATTCCTGACCTGACAGGAGGGAGAGTGAACAAAGGGGGCCAGACACCTGGGGCTACTGCCCCTCACTTTCTGACACCACATAGGTTCAAGAGCCTTGAGAGGCATAAGGCCTGGCTCTCATCACTGACAACTGTCAGGAGCCATTGTGGCTTGCTGTCCTGGTGTACAGAGGGGCCGCTGGGGGAGGACAGGAGTCACACCCCGGGGGTGGACTGGGCCACACCACTGTGTTGGCCATGTGGGTACTGTCTGCCTGTTGGGACACACCTGTGAGCAAGCTAAGGTTAGGTGCTGCACAGATGGTGTCCACAGGTGAGGAGAAGGGTTCCCCATGGGTTAGCTTAGTGGGCCCTGAGAGTATGGACAGAGGGATCCAACTGGGTTCACAAAGGCGTAGAACGGGAATAGACCCCTGCTGTTGTGGGCCAGGACTAAGTTCTATCGCCTCAACCAGGGAAGCCCATCAAGGGATTGATTAGTCTACCCTGGCTTTAGGTTGGAAGGGGTTGTGTTAGACCTGGCTTTTACAGCAGGTTTATCCACAGATATTTTGCTTTGTGGCCTTCTGTTTCTGACCTGTTTTTGTTGGTTTTATGACTCTGGAAACTTTACCACTGCTGATCAGTGCTAAAGTGCGTATGCTCTCCCTATAAATTGTGTTGTTGGATTGGTGTTTCCATGATCGGTTATTTGATTTACTAGTCAGTCCCGAGCACAGCGCATTGTGAGGGCCCAGGGCCTGTAAATTAAATGCTGCTAGTGGGCTTGCTGCACTGATTGTACCACCCACACAAGCAGCCTTTCAAAAGTAACTCAGACCTGCCACTGCAGTGTCTGTGTGCAGTCTAATACTGCTATGTCAACTTGGCAATTGCTCCCACTTGCCAGGCCTTAACCTTTCCTTTTCTTACATGTTAGTCACCCCTAACGTAGGCCCAAGGTACCCCAGTGGGCTGGGTGCAGTGTATCTGAAAGGTAGGACATGCCCTGATGTGTGTGGCATGTCCGGATAGTGAAATACTGCCAATTTAGTTTTTCACTATTGTAAGGCTATCTGTTCCCAGGGATAGAATGGGGGGTTTGCATATAACATCTTATAAGCATAACTGGCCCTGGGAACCAGATAGGAAAATAAAGTTTAGTATGCCTGAACTCAGAATGTTAAAATGCATCTTTTAGTGAGGGTGATTTTTAACTTCTGTGTTTGAAAATACCACTTTTAGAAAGTAGGTATTTTCTTGCTTAGCCATCAAGTGTGCCTCTGCTAGAATGTGTATTGACTGTCTGGCTTTGGAGTGACATGGGCTGGGGATGTGCAGTGGCTCCAGAGAGTCTGGATGACTCAGCACTAGGCTGAATATGCCTCAACTGCATTTGGAGTGGTGGGAGGAGTAGCACCTGCACCTGAATAGGGCTGTGCTGCTCCTCCCACCGCCCCCCTGTGGTGTGTCTGGAGCCAGGGCTCACACTGACAATGGAGGTTGTTGTGCAATTGCAAAGTGCCCCCAGAACTGGTTTTGGCTGAGCACAGACACTCTCTGTCTCCAGAGAACAAAGGATTTTGTAGTATAAAAAGAGGGGCCCAGACCCCAGACTTTTAGATAACTTCTGGGAATCAAGAGGAATCTTTGCCAAGGAGAAGAGCTGGAGAAACTGAGGAGATGTACTGCCCCTTTGCTGTGTGCTGTCTGGGGTTGGCCTGCAGTGGCTGTTTCTGCCAAGGAAAGGAGAAGGACTTTGATGTGTGCTGTGTCCCTTGCTTGAGGAAGATCTCCAAGGGCTTGAAGTAGAGCTTGCCTCCTGTTCTGAAGTCTCAGTCAACAACAAGAAGCGTGATGCATCCGAAACTGTTTCCGACGCATCGCCTAAGAAATCGTCGCAGTGCCTGCCGCGGCTCGAGAAATCACTGCACGCCACATCGAGTGCACCTATCTCCGAAGTCCGAGATCACTGCACCGATTCCGATGCAAGCCCTGCTGTGCGGCTTCAAGAATCCACGCATCACCCCGGATTGTCGCATCACATTGAGGCACCAAGTATGTTACATCGTTGGGGGAGGCAGGAAGAAACCAACGCATCACCTCCCCACGCAGTAAGAAACCGACGCATCACCTCTTCTCCGGTAAGGAACCGACTCATCACCTCCCCTGCACAGCAGTAAGGGACAGACGCATCACCTCCCCCGGAGCAAGGAACCAACGCATCACCTTCCCTGAGTGTAAGGAACTGACGCATCACCTTCCCTGTGGCCATTTTTGTTTGTGTGCGCAACGCATCCAAGGCACTTTGTGTGAAAAGTGTAGAATACCATTTGAAAGTCATATTTTTATTACTGTATTGTGGATTTTTTTTGTTTGGTCTTATTTGGGTTTAGATAAAGATTACTTATTTTTCTAAACTGGTGTGGTGTCCATTTGTAGTGTTTTCACTGTATTAAGGTATGTGTTCACAAATGCTTTACACACTGCCTCTGAGATAAGCCTGTCTGCTCGTGCCAAGCTACCAAGGGGGTGAGCAGGGGTGATTTTAGAAGTGTATCCTCCTTACCCTGACTAGGAAGACGGGTCCCTACTTGGACAAAGGTGCAAACCATTGCCAATTAGAGACCCCCATTTCTAACAGTAAGTACGAAAGAGATATGGTCTCAGCTTCTTCAGTGGCCAGACCACAGCAAAGGCTTCCCTCTCTATGGCACTCCAGCGCTGTTCTCTTGGAAGGAACCTCCTGCCAATGAAAACAAGAGGCTAGTCCTGGCCTTCTCTGTTGGTCTGTGATATTACTGCCCCTATCCCGGGCTCAGAGGCATCCGTCTGTTAACTAATCTGGATCTTTGAGTGTGGGTGCTGAGCACATAGCTTCTTTCAGAGTGTCAAAAGCCTTTTGACAGCTCACTCTTCTGTTAACCTTCTTTGGTTGTTTCTTGGAGGTCAGTTGTGTGAGGGGTGCCACAATAGTACCATGCCCCTTCACGGACATCCTGTAGTACCCAGTCAAGCCAAAGAATGCCCTGACTTGAGTCTGGGTTGTTGGAACCGTCCAGTCCACAGTAGTCTCGATCTTGGGTTGTTAGGGTTGAACTTGGCCTCCGCCTACAAGGTGGCCCGAGTGTCCAACAGATCCCTGCCCTATTTGGCACTTACTGGCCTTGATAGTGAGAGCCTCAAGTGGATCAAGTGATCCTGCAATGTGGACCTATAGACAGCAATATAATCTAGATATGCTGCACGAAAAGACTCCAGCCCAGCCAGGACTTTGTTCCACAGCCTCAGGAAGGGATCACTGACAGAATATCGACATCAAAAATATCGAGGTACAAAAATATCGATGCAAAAATATCATTGTCCCGAATATCGAAGTCCTATCTACATAATGGTAAGTACAAAAATATCGAGAGAAAAAATATCGTTGTCTAAAATATCGTTGTTAAAAATATCGTTTTTTTTAATGTTTAAAAAATTATGTGAAATAATACATATAATTTAAAAAAACATAGGAGGTCATTACGATGGCGGACGGAAAAACAACCGACCGCCATGGTAGCGGGAAATCACCGCCCGCCGCTACCGCGGTAAAACCGACGGCTAGATTATGATCCTCGGCGGTAAAAATCCAACCGTGGTGGAAAGGAGACCCGAGAAACCGCCATTCGCCTGCGGAGAAGGCCCAAACCCGTCCGCGGCGGTCGGTTTCGCTGCGGAAACAGCCCAAACGACCGCAACCACAGCGGAGACACCGCCATCGAAATTATGATATTCCCGACATCCCCACGGTGCAGTGCGCTGTTTCCGCCCGCCGCGGTCGACAACATTGATGAATCAGTGATACGGCGGAAGCGCCGTAGCCGAGCCACCGCTGCGGACGCTCCGTTAAAAAAATGGCGGTCGCGAGAAAATCACACAACATGGCCACAAAGTGCACCAACCAAACAAGGCATGCACCCAAAAATACCTAACAGCCCAAAGACACACCCCCATGGGAAACTCCAAAACTACAAATCCCAGGTTCACACACACCACACCTGCTACCAATACCCCATCCTGACACACCCACAGACACCAGTATAAATCCAGCCCCCAACAGACCACAATCCTTTGCAAAACTCCACAACTGAGGGGACATCCACCACAGATGACAGGAGAGGCAAATCTGCACAACACACACACATCACCACCCCCACCACCACTTCCACACCTGCACCTCTAACACCTTTGCACAGCACACACCATACACATCACAACCACCACTACCACTTCCAAACCTGCACCTTAAACACCTTGACACATCACACACCATGTCACCACAGAGAATGCCCAAATTCACTGAGAGTGAGTTGAGGGTCATGGTTGATGAGATAATCAGGGTAGAACCACAATTGTTTGGTAACCAGGTCCAACAGACACCACTAGCAACAAGAACGCAAATGTGGAGAAGGATAGTAGAGAAGGTAAATGCAGTAGGGACTGTGCCATGCAATAGAGATGAAATCGTGAAGAGGTGGCACGATCTGAAGGCAGTGGTCAAAAAGAAGAGAGCCAAGAACCATGAGCTGGCTCACAGGACAGGCAGTGGCCCTCCCGTTCCACTCAAAACATTCACTGAATGGGAGGAGAAGGTGCTTGGCATTCTACATCCAGAGAGTCTCTCAGGAATACCCGGGGGAGTGGAGGCTGGTAAGTACAAACAAATGCCTAACATCACACAAATGTACTGTCTTGCACTACTACAAAGTAATAGCTCCTAGGTTCAAATGTATTTGTTAGACCTGGCACCATTGGCGTGGGTCTCCCTTCCATTTTTCGCTGTTGTCTCCTCTGTTTTACTGGTGTTAGATGCTCTGGGCGCCGTGCCACTGCCATTCAGTGTCACAGCGCGAATGCTCCCTGTGTAAATATGTCTATGTGAATTGGTATATCCCTGATTGGCTTATTTGGTTTACCTGTTAGTCCCTAGTAGTGTGGCCTGTGTGTGCCCAGGGCTGGTAAACCAAATGCTGCTGGTGGGCCTGCAGCACTGATGTGTGCCACCCACAGAAGCAGCTTGTAAAGTGTGTCTCAGACCTGCCACTGCAGTGTCTGTGTGCAGTCCAGAACTGCCATCTTGGCTGTGAAGTGCACCCACTTCCCAGCCCCTGAACCTTCCCTTGGCATCCTGTAAGTCACCCCTATGGTAGGGTGCCTTGTATGTGTAAGGCAGGACATGCCTTGGTGTGTGTAGCATGTCCTGGTAGTGAATTATGCCCCATTTCGTTTTTCACTACTGTAAGGCTACCTGTTCCTCATAGGCTAGAATGGGCGGTTTGACTATTACATTCTATAGTCCTAACTGACCCCAGGAACATGGTAGAAAAACGAATTTAGTATGCCTGAGCTCAGAATATTAAAATACATCTTTTAGTGAAGTTTATTTTTATATTCTGTGTTTGAAAATACCACTTTTAGAAAGTAGGTATTTTCTTGCCTAAGCCTTCCAGTGTGCTCTGCCGTTATGTGTATTGGCTGTCTGGGTTTAGAGGGACAGGACAGGCTGAGTCAGACCTGGGTTGAATAGAGAGATCTGCATTTAGAGTGTGGGGAGGGGGTGGCTCCTTGACCTGAATAGGGCTGTGCCTGGCAAGGTGAATGCTGGCTCCACTCTCCCACTGTGTGTCTGCTAGCAGACCCCCTCTTTCTGAAAGGAAGGATGTAGCCTGGTAAACAAAGTGCTCCAGGCCTGAGCAGAACTGGTTCTGGCTAGGTTCAGTGACTGGTAGCTTCAAGGATCAAAGGCATTTGGGGTATAAATATCTGTGCCCAAGCCCCTACAATTTGTATTGCTTTTGGATCTGGAGAGGAAACTCTGTCCGTGCCACTGGAGGAATCTGCAGGAAGTGACTGTCCTTGTGCTTGTGTGTTGTTTCTTGCACTGGCCTGCAGCAGTGACCACTGGACCTTGAAGAAGAGGAAAAGGAACTCTTGAGAGAACTTTTATTTTTGTTGCAGCAATTACCCAAGGGCTAGGAAAAGAGCTAGCCTCCTGCTGGAGTCTCAGGCACATCAGACTCCACCACCAACCTCCTGCTTCCTCCCTGGGAGGACTGCTATCTGCTGAGGAGGCTCCTGTGAGTTCCAGGGCCTCTAGTTTGCATCAGAGAAAAGAGGGTGAGAAATCGACGCTAACGCATCTTTGCGGGCCGCTGCAGTCGAGAGCGCTGGGAAAATCATCACGCTACTGCCGCCGAGGGCCCGCAACACGAAACCATCGCTGACGCCCCTTTGCGAGCCGCTGCAGCCGAGACGCGCTGAAAAGAGCATCGCGCTGCTGTCGCCGCGCGCTCGCAACCCTTAAAGAAATCATCGCTTCGAGACATCGCAGTGCGGACGCCGTGCGTCCGCCACTTTGATCGCATCGCACCGAATTTCGTCGCTCCCTCGCGGAGCATCTTGTCTTCGCATCGCAACACGATCGCACAGCGCAACAGGATCACCGCATCGACTTCTCCCACGCGGCAAGAAAGTCATCGCATCGGCGGTCCAGCGTGCAGAAGTTTGTCGCATCGTCTCCGCACGCATCCCGCAGATCGGCGCATCATCCTCCCTTGCGGCAAGGATTTCAACGCATCGCCGGCATCGCGTGCCGAGAATCATCGCTACAGCTTATTTGCGACACTTTGTTGGTTTTGCTACTAAACCCAGGTACTTTGTGAAAGAAAGGGTCGCAGAGACCACTGCTTTGAACTTGAACCTTATTTTTGCAACCTTTGAACTATTTTTGACAGCCCTTCAACAGCTATCCTATTTTTGACAGTATTGTGGCTTTTACAGTTATTGGTCTTGTGATAAATCTGCCTTTGTATAAAGATACTTATTTTTTATAATACCTACTTGTGTGGTGTCCCTTGTAGTGTTCCTCACTGTGTTACTGTGTATGATCATAAATGCTTCACACCCTGCCTCTGAGATAAGCCTACCTGCTCGTGCTACGTTACCACAGGGTTGAGCAGGGGTATTAAAGAGGGTAGCCCTCTCACTCTGACTTAGGAAGAAGGGTCCCTACTTGGACAGTGGCCAGCCATTGCCAACTAGAGACCCCCATTTCTAACAGTATTCATGTGCACAACACTCCCCCCAACACATCTCTCACAGATTCAACAGACACTCCCCCTGAAGCCCCCCAAAGATAGCTAGCAACATCACCATGGGTACATGTGTACATGTGTACATGCTGCCAGCACTACAACTCCCACCAGGGCCCCTTGTCCCACAGCTGAGCAGGATGGAGATCTCCTCCCACCCAGAGGCATGCCTCAGCCATTGTGTGCTTCACCCTCACCTAACAGGTAGGTAGCCATCTTTACAGGGAGGTGTCTGTGGAATAGGGAGGCCTGCACTACAACTCCCACCAGGCCCCCTTGTCCCACAGCTCAGCAGGATGGAGCCCTCCCCCCACCCAGAAGCATGCCTCAGCCATTGTGTGCTTCACCCTCACCTAACAGGTAGGTAGCCATCTTTACAGGGAGGTGTCTGTGGAATAGGGAGGCCTGCACTACAGCTCCCACCAGGCCCCCTTGTCCTACAGCTGTGCAAGATGTAGCCCTCCACCCCAACCCATGTGCCAACCATAGCATTGCTCACCTTAACCTAACAGGTAGATAGCCATCCCTACAGGGAGGTGGGTGGGTATTTGGGAAGCCTGCACTACAACTCCCACCAGGCCTCCTTGTCCCACAGCTGAGCAGGATGGAGCACTTGTCCCACCCAGAAGCATGCCTCAGCCATTGTGTGCTTCACCCTCACCTAACAGGTAGGTAGCCATCTTTACAGGGAGGTGTCTGTGGAATAGGGAGGCCTGCACTACAACTCCCACCAGGCCCCCTTGTCCCACAGCTGAGCAGGATGGAGTACTTGTCCCACCCAGAAGCATGCCTCAGTCATTGTGTGCTTCACCCTCACCTAACAGGTAGGTAGCCATCTTTACAGGGAGGTGTCTGTGGAATAGGGAGGCCTGCACTACAACTCCCACCAGGCCCCCTTGTCCCACAGCTGAGCAGGATGGAGCACTTGTCCCACCCAGAAGCATGAGTCAGCCATTGTGTGCTTCACCCTCACCTAACAGGTAGGTAGCCATCTTTACAGGGAGGTGTCTGTGGAATAGGGAGGCCTGCACTACAACTCCCACCAGGCCCCCTTGTCCCACAGCTGAGCAGGATAGAGCACTTGTCCCACCCAGAAGCATGCCTCAGCCATTGTGTGCTTCACCCTCACCTAACAGGTAGGTAGCCATCTTTACAGGGAGGTGTCTGTGGAATAGGGAGGCCTGCACTACAACTCCCACCAGGCCCCCTTGTCCCACAGCTGAGCAGGATGGAGCACTTGTCCCACTCATAGGCATGTGACGTCTGTGCAGCCACACATGACACCATGCCACTTAGTCCACAGTCACCGACACAAATAATGCAAAACAGTTGTGTTGTAGTCACCATGCACAAGTCTCTGTTCAAAATTGACCCACATTGTGTACACTGTGCCAGGCATCACACACTGCAACACTAACAACGATCATGCTGCCCTGCAGCAGTGTCTGGCCATTTTTTTGGGCAAAGTGCAAATCACCCATGTCATACCACAGTGTTGCAATGTAAACAGTGAAAGTGCAGTGTACCCAAAAACTACACTGCAGCTGGGACTCACAATGCTAAACTAAGCACATCCCAAATGTCCTGCAACACACCCAGCTACCACAGTGCTGCACTGAATTGCAGAACAGCACCTTGTCTGACTAAAATTGTCAAAGGTGTCTTGTTTGTACCACCAATGTGTGTATGCATTGACAATGTTCACATCTCACACTGTCTGTCTGAACAGTGCTGGTATAGTCTGGCCCCAAAAGCACACATTGTCTGCACAGGGCTGAGTACATCTCACACACACACCACTGTTGACCACAACATGTCAGTGTATGGATGCCCTGGAACAACTGCTTCACCAGTACTGTGCTCATGTTCTCTGGGCCCCAAATACCATGAAACCATGACAGTGTGGAAATGTATGCTGGGTGAGATGTTCGCCCTGCTGTATGTCACCACTGTGCTACGAGACTATACCCCTTGCCCTATTGTGCCTTCAAATGTCGGGGGAGTGAACCCCACAGCCAGATAGGTGGGACAACAGTGATGGGGGGGCTATACCCCATGCCCTATTCTGCCTTCAAATGTTGGGGGACTAAACCCCACAGCCAGGTAGGTGGGACAACAGTGATGGGGGGCTATACCCCATGACCAAATGTAATCTGAAATCAATGGGTACAAAAAGCCACACACACATTATGCTCACCACATGCACATTCCATCCAAAGATTTCTACCAAGTCACATAGCCATGTCATTGCTCACCTCCACCTCAAACGGTAGTTAGCCATCTTCACAGTGAGACGGTGTAGTGTGTTTGGCTATCCGACCCACAAAATGCAACATGCATGCTGTTCCACCACTATGGATGATGGGACACTACACCCCCAATAAGAATCATGTGGCAGGCAATGTATGCTACCCACCCAACTCACAGGTAGGTAACCGCATCTCACAGGTCGTGGTGTGTGGGGCTGGGAAGCTTGCACAACAACTCACACGGGCCCACCTGACCGCCAGCACACAAGACCCATTACTTCCTGGCACCAACATGCATGTGTCAGTCATTGCAATGTACACTTCAAAAGAACTGGCATGTGGACATATCATGCTGACTTGTCCCACACTGGACCAAGATGGAAGCCCTCATCATACACACACAGAGAGGTCACTCAAATACAAGGGAAAAACAGCAAACACAACATATCAACAGCCACAACATGCAGCCAGATATGCATTTAAAAAAAACATGTTGGCATAGGACACCAGGCCTCTCAATGCACAACTGCACACCCAGATAGCATTGGCAACTATAGTGTGCACACACCTAAGAAAATGAAACTGTGACAGCAACCAAAGTGTGAAAGTCTGAACACATGTAGATGGAACTCCGAGCACAACCATGCACACCACTACATGCCATCTGACAGTAGCAGTGGTCCAGACCACCTAGGATCTAATTAAAGCAAACTTAAGCATGTCTGGAATTGCAAATACAGATATGTACACCACATTGAAAAGGTATGCTTGAAACTACAATGTTCACTCAATGTGCAGAGTAAACCGCTACAAGGGCTCAACAAGTGACACATACGCGTAAATGGATGACATATGATTGATCAATAACTGTATGCCAACATGAGACTGTAAATGTTAAACAATTATATTGTGCATGTCATGTCTTGACAAGTCCCAATATGGACAAGTAATGCATGTACCACAACAGCTTGTAATGCATCACTGGATGTCGGTCAATGCAAATTTGTACAGTGAACAACTGCTGGATGTACAAACAGTTGATGTAACACTGCTAACACAAACTTTGCTGGGTGCAACACAATGACCATTTCTCATCTGACCCACAGGTGACCAAGAACTCACTGCAGAGGATGACACCACCCTGCAGAGCCAGTCCCCCCCCGGAACAGAGACAACTGGATGAGGACTCCTGGATTCCTTGGATGAGGAGCTCCACGCTGGCCCATCTGGTGTGGCAGGCCGCAACCAGTCCCAGGCACCCATTGTCCCCCAACCACATCAGCTGCAGCCCCTGACCATCCTCTGACAGCTGCTGTCACGGCCTGTGTGTCAACCACTACCACCACCACCACCACAGCTGGCCGCAACACACTCCCTGCCCCAGGGGTTGAGCAGCCCACTACATCGACTGCGGAGGCCAGGGAGAGGATGCAGCAGGCCAATGTGAGGACCGGACAGGACCGTGGCAGCAGTGTAGGTGGTCGGGACAGGGTTATGCAGAGGGGGACTGATCCTGGGACGGAAGCCCTGAGCCACATTGACAGAGTCCTTGGGGCCTACCAACAGGCCCAGGGACGAATGGGCCGGTTAGAGGAAGAATCTCGGGAGCACCTCTTGCTGCTGAGGTCCATGGACACACGCATGGGACAGATTGTGGACCTCTTGGGGCAGCTAGTGGCGGTTCTGAGGGACAGGCCAGCGCAACATTCTACCCCTCCGCCTCCCCCTGTTGGGCAGCAGGATGACACTTCATCATCCTCCCCTGCGTCCACAGAGGGGGGTGAGTCCTCAGATACCACTGTCCCTGCAGCAGTGGCCCCTCCAGTCAAGCGCAAAAGGGGCCGTCCAAGGAAAGGCCAGGGGGACCCACGTGCCAAAGCACCTGCCAAACGCTAGTCCCCGAGCCAGCTATGATGGCAGACCACTGCACCACTGCATTGACCTTTTGGACTATCCTTCACCACACTGCCATGTGAATGGCATCTATCTGTTGGACTGGGTCTCCACATCATTGTGGGGACTACTCAAGTATCTCATCTACCATGACTGTCAACTCACTTCTTCAATTTCCCCTTCACATTTTTTCCACCCTCGCATGTCACAATTGTAAATAAATACACCTTACACACATGTTGTTGTGTCTGCTCCGTCTTTAATACAGGATGTGCAACCTTCACTGTGTAGGACATGGTCCAGGGGAATGGAATGTAGGTAGGCAGTGAGATGCTGAAGGGACCTAGGGAAAACCGCAGAACAAGAGTCACTTGTATGGGTGTGGCATCGCACACATCACACAACACTTGTCAACAAGGTACTCAGATCTACAAACTTTACACAGAGCAACAGTCACCATAGAGACATTCTGTATCACACTAACCAATCACACATACATTGGCAGGCAGCAATGAGTCAACACAAAGCTGCAGTCAGCAAGCTCACATACACCCACACAGCAACTGCAACACCATCAGCCCATTTTGTCCCTTCTACATCGTCATTCACCGTCAAGTGAAGTAGCAGGTGATGAGCTGTCGACGCATGTCGACCCCTTCCTCCTCTCCACTGCCCTCGTCACTGGATCCGGGTTGATTTGCAGGCGGGGGCCTTGGCTGCTCATCATCGTCATCCAGGATCAGGGGTATTGCCTTGCGAATGGCCAGGTTGTGGAGCATGCAGCATGCCACCACTATCTGACACACCTTCCCTGGCGAGTACATAAGGGCACCTCCAGTACGGTCCAGGCACCGAAATCTTGATTTTAGGAGACCAAATGTCCGTTCTATCACACGCCGTGTCCTCCCATGGGCATCATTGTATCGCACATCAGCTGGCGTGACGGGATTCCGCAATGGGCTCAGCAACCACGGGCGGTTCAGATATGCCGAGTCACCTGGGTGTGATAGACACAGATTAACCTTGCAGTCCCAAAATGCCACACAACAGCATGTCACACACACACCACTCTAATCCACTATGCATACTCACCCACAAGCCATGCACGCTCCGGAAGCAGATTGGCCATCAGCTGAGGAACGATGCTGCTGCGCAAGATGTGGGCATCATGGGCTGAGCCGGGAAACTAGTCACACACGTGTGAGATGATCATGTCCGCCAGGCACACCACTTGAACATTTACCGAGTGTGAATGCTTCCTATTGCGGTAAACCTGTTCATGTGCCTGTGGTGGCACAAGCCCAACATGTGTGCAATCAATTGCACCAATGACATGGGGGATATGTCCAAGGGCATAGAAATCGCCCTTCACAGCCACCAACTCAGGCCCCCTTGGAAAATGGATATATCTGTCTTTGTAGAGCATCATGGCCGACAGGACATCCCTCAGCACCATGCTGAACATCGGCTGTGACATCCCGCCTGCACTTGCGACCGTGTGCTGGAATGAGCCTGTTGCACAGAAATGCAGGCATGCCATCACCTTAGATGTTGCGGTGAAAGCTGTTGGATATGTCCGACGTGGCTGCAGGTGGGGCTCCAACATGGCACATAGGTTCTGCAGGGTTTGTCGGTCCAGCCTGAATTTGCGGATTATATCCTCATTCTCCATGTCTGCCAGGACTGTGACCGGACGATGGATATTGGGCCTCCTCCTCCTAGGACAGATCAAAGTGCACAGATGTCAATGCAGAAGAACATGAAATGTGCATCACATCAATTTTTTCTACAGACACATTCCCAAGTCTTACAACATGCACCATTAACCGACAGGGCACTTCACAAGTAGGTACACATCAGGCACACTACTCGTACACCTGTCCCCTTACCAGCAGCAATTATCTGTGCACCCCTCCGGCTCATTCGCATGCACAGTGTGATATACTAACAGATATGTGTGCATACCTGTGACTATGACCCCCAGCATATGTTAATAATTGCAATACTACCCGAACACACCATGTTGCTGGCCCTGATACACCTCCCAACACAGGTTGCACATGGCACACATCAACTACAAACTGACCACCGGCTGAGCGTGGGGGACACGTGTGTGCATGTGCATTGGACAATGTGCCAGTTGCTGATGCCCCTAGTTCAGTAAATGAGACGACATTGTGCGTTACATTGCACACACAGACATTGACCATTATCTCCATATGCTATGCAACACATTAACTGGACAGTCTACATTTCATTACACAGCACATGTGACATGTGCGAGTGTATGTGCCTATGCAATGTATTGGCGACCCATATATGGTATGTGTTGGTGACGTGGAGTGACATGTCCCTTTTGTGCATTTGCCCTCATGAGGACCCTTCAATTGTTGAGACACTGGGCACTGTACATGTTGACCTATGCAGAGAGCTGGAGGACACGTTAGGTGCAGCACAGCTACTCCACAACTCCATTATCGCTCACTCCAGGCACTGTCTGGCAGACATATGGCGGTGCCTACCGCCTGGCCCCTGAGGTGTGTCACCGCCCATAACCCAGGCACGATCGCGGGAGACACCGCCAGATATATATGTGACAATGGCGGTCACCATGCACCGCTACCCAAATCACGGTCACTCCAGGCACTGTCTGGCAGACATATGGTGGTGCCTACCGCCTGGCCCCTGAGGTGTGTCACCGCCCATAACCCAGGCACGATTGCGGGAGACACCGCCAGATATGTATGTGACAATGGCGGTCACCATGCACGGCTACCCAAATCACGGTCACTCCAGGCACTGTCTGGCAGATATATGGCGGTGCCTACCGCCTAGCCCCTGAGGTGTGTCACCACCCATAACCCAGGCACGATCGCGGGAGACACCGCCAGATATGTATGTGACAATGGCGGTCACCATGCACCGCTACCCAAATCACGGTCACTCCAGGCACTGTCTGGCAGACATATGGCGGTGCCTACCGCCTGGCCCCTGAGGTGTGTCACCACCATGGACCATGCCCTTGCAGCCAATGGGAAGCAGCCTCGCAGTAGCCTGATGCGAGTTTGAAAATCGCGGTAGGCGTGCACCACCCCCGCGGAGGCGGTCACTGGAGGCATTCAAAAGATGCACCACCGCGGTAGCGCGCGCCTGGCCCCTACGGTGTGTCACTGCCATGGACCATGCCCTTGCAGCCAATGGGAAGCAGCCTCGCGGTAGCCTGATGCAAGTTTGAAAATCGCGGTAGGCGTGCACCACCCCCGCGGAGGCGGTCACTGGAGGCATTCAAAAGATGCACCACCGAGGTAGCGCGCGCCTGGCCCCTACGGTGTGTCACCGCCATGGACCATGCCCTTGCAGCCAATGGGAAGCAGCCTCGCGGTAGCCTGATGCGAGTTTGACAATCGCGGTAGGTGTGCACCGCCACCGCGGAGGCGGACATTGGATGTATTTGAATGAGGCAGACCTGGTACACCAATTGCAGCACCCTGGGACCACTGACACAGCCCCAGGGGCCTATATATGTGTGGGAGGGTGCACCACATTCCCACAGCTACCAGGGACTGCTGACTGACAACCCTCACCTGCTGCTGCTGCCTCAAGGGACTGCTGGCTGCCACCCTGCACCTGCTGCTGCCTCAAGGGACTGCTGGCTGCCACCCTGCACCTGCTTCTGCTGCCTCAAGGGACTGCTGGCTGCCACCCTCAACGTGCTGCTGCTGCCACATGTCCATTGTGATGTCGAGGACTCAGAAGATCCGTGCCAGTCCCTTCACCAGCGAGGAGCTTGAGGTCCTGGTAGACGGGGTGCTTGCACAGTACCCAAGGCTTTATGGCGGCCCTAATGTCGTGGTAAGTCTCCAAGACTGTGAGTGAGAGTGCAGGGTGGGCACACATGAGGTGGAGGTGCTTCTGTATGTGTCAGTGGTTGTGGGGCTCTGACATGCACTGCCTATCATGTTTACTACAGCGGAAAGGGCTTGGTGGGCTCTTTCACACGTTACCCTGCATGCCTATCCTGAGTAGAGGGACATGTTCTGTAGTGTCAGCCATACAGTGCAGCTGCATTTTGGTGATGCAGGAGTCTGGCCAGTTATCGTTTGTGTGAATGGCTGTGTTGCTCCCAATTTACCCACTCAGTGTCAGTCCACCTGCCCTGCACAGTCCCCGCCGAATGCCACATGTCCACATCACTGCATGTACAGTGTGTTCCATGTGTGTTTGGTTCACGCCTCTTCATCTAAGTCCCATCTCTGCCATGTAGATTTCACAGGAGCAGCTGTGGGAGAAGGGTGTGTGTATGACAGTTGTTGTCACTCTATGTGAGTTCCAGGACACAGTGAGGCTTTCACAGGGCTAGGACACTTAGGTCTGCGCAGTGTTGGACACAGTGAGTCCAACAACAAGACACATGTTTTGCTATCTTCTCTATGGGTCGTTGTAGGTAACTGCAGACAGTAGCTGCGGCCAGACTACATGTTGCTGGCTGTGTTGGTATCTTGCATGTGAATGGGATGTGGAGGTACTGTGTCCACCATCGAACATGCATGCCTGTACGTCTGATTGACCAATGACATTGTACCATGTTCACAGCAATTGTTGGCTCTGTTATAGTTGTAGCTGGAGTTTTGGATGAGTCACTGCATTTTCGTTGTGTTGTCATTGTGCACTGTGTCACTGGAACCTCACCCCTCTTGTCTCCCATGCCTGCAGCTGAAGGTCCACCAGCGTAAAGCCGTGTGGAGGGCCATTGCCTCCAGAGTCTGAGATCTGGGTGTGTCAAACTGAAGGCGCACCCACTGTCATAAAAGGTGGGACGACATCTGCCGGCTGAGCAAGAACGTGGCCGAGATGACGCTGGGGCTGCTCCCTCGGACTGGCAGGTTGGCTAGGCGCAGCATGACACCACTAATGGCCCACATCCTGGCTGTCACACAACCTGAGCTGGACAGACAACTGAAGGAGCATCAGCAGCAAGCTAGGGGTGAGTATGTGTTGCAGGCTGCCTTTGGATGGGAGTGGGTGCATGTGTCTACAGAGTGTGCAAATTGTCAGCTGTGTGACGTTGGTTGTGTGGTGCAATGTTTTGTGAGTGGCCTCTGTGCTGGGTGTATGTGCCATGCATTTGCCCAAACGGTGCTTCATGAAGTCAGTTTTAGCACTGTGCATCTCTTTTACATTTGGAGTTGTGGCCTTCAGGTACCTTCTGCTGTGGGGTAGTGTGTGAATTCAGATGGATGGGAATGCCAGTGTGCCAACTGTGAATGAGTTTCAATGAATGCGTGCTATTCCAGACCTCAGAAGTCTGCCAGTCAGACATCTGAGGCCAATGTGCAACAGTAGATGTGCCCATGAACTCGATATGGTGGATGGCATGTGTGCAGGGTCATTGTGGGCTGGTATGTTGTGGTCTGTGTGGTCCCCTACTGCTCCATACATGTAGGTGATGTGCACCATGTTGTGGTGTTCATCCTTGCCAACATCGGGACAGTGTGTGTGCACAGGCCATTTTGTGGCTGTGTCTGATGTGAGCTAACAGCAGGATGGTGTGCTGTGTGAGTCACCTGGGGCACTTATGGCAGGATGTGTGTCGGACATGCACCGTTGGGTTGATATTTTGGGTGGCAAGATATATGTGTGTTTAAATATCAAAGGGAGAGAGAGGATTAGAGAACTAGTCCTTATCCCCAGAGTTAATGTATATCATCAAATAGGACTAGGCTAAGATTGTATACAAATGCAACATTGTATGATTTTTGTAAAAGAAAAACTTTTTTCTTTTTTGAAAGCCCTCACCCACCAACCTAGTTGGTGGCATGCTTCATCATCGGGCCCACCTGGTGACACCGATTGTGTCCCTGGTGTGCTTCAACGCCTGGTTTACAGCGGAGCAGGTATCTTGACTGAGTGTGCAGTGCTGTGACGTGAAAGTGAATTTAAAAACTGTACAGTGGTCCCATTACCCACAGGGTTTATTTTAATAGTTGGGCCTCTGGCAGTCATAAAAACAAGGCAATGAATGCACGTGGAGTAATAATGGCTCTTACATCCAAAAATGGTCTACATGTTTCAGCCAGGCCTCAGATGTATACTGGCTTTCCTCAGGACCTAAAAATGATGTGTGTTGTGAGATCTAAAACTTGGTTTGTGTTTAAACCAAATGTGTGGCACGCTCTAAGGTGCACTATGTGTGAGAGGGATTCCTCTTAAGGCATTCCTGTATGACAAACACATAAAACGGAACATACAAACAAACATACAATAATACTGCGAAATTAGGCAGAGTTGCTTTTAGTCACGTGCATAAATATACTGGTGACCGTCAATGGCGCGGTAAACAGGCGGCGGTGAAATGCCGATCTGACGGCAATGTGTGTCAAATACCGATATATGCGCTAAAGTGAAGAGGTATACATGTGAATAAAATAAACTTGTTTTAAAAGGAGGCCTTTCTTACACTTGCAATTAGCGGAAGTGCCCCATGAGAGTCCGGCAGGGGTTCTAGCTGAACCTGGGAGAAAAAGCGAGTGATCGGCGAAATCGCCGTGGTAAAGCACAAGAGAAATGCTTACCGTTAGAAGGACTGAGCAGCTTCCCTTAACCCCACTTACTGCATTACAGCTCTGGACCCGCATAAAGACCTAGTTGGCTGTCTCGGATCTCCGATGATGTGTCGCCCGGATCTGGCGGGCGCTTAAATATCACCCGTAATTGGCGGATGAAGCAAGTGTGTTCCCGTTTAGCCTGTGAAGGAGAAGAGGGAGGGAAACAACATAGAGAACAGACTAGGGTAGGTCCTCTATTCTAACTACGGCCCTTTCTGATGACGCGGAGCGTATGTGCCCGGTAGGCAAGGTTACTAACAACGCGTCTGGGGGTGGGCGTGGCCACAGGTTGAGTGACGCTTGGCGCCTTACGCCTAATCACTAAATGGTGAGAGATCCGTATATTGAAACCGGGGGTTAAATTGAGATCATGACAAAATCCCCTAATAAATTGGGACAACAAAGCTGACAGAGAACGCAGACCAGAATTAGTATGTGTAGAGCACCACGCGTGTGGGTCACTCTATGTCTATATTATGTCTGAAAAAAGTATTCTTGATGGACTAATAAGTCATAATACATAACAGATAACTGGGCATGAAGAGTAAGAAGCAACTCATGAGGAAGTTAATAAGTAAGGCTATGCCAGGGGAAAGAATCGTTTAACCCCTGGAGCTGGGTGGATAAACGATAAATCCACCGTTGTTCCTTGGAGAGTAAAAATGTATCATTGTCAGTAGTATTATTGGAAACAGCTACACCACACCAATTGTAACTCATCAAATCTGATATACTTAATTGAGTGCCCCTGTGGTCTACGCTACGTAGGGATGACGACACGCAAAATCAGGACAAGGATAGTTGAACACCGGAGCACAATACGGTGCAAAAAACATCAGTCGCCTGACAGATCATTACTTACAACTAGGGCATACCACGAATGATATGTCCTGGACAGTGATCGAACACTTTGATCACAATAATACTGACAATGATAAATTTTTACTCTCCAAGGAACAACGGTGGATTTATCGTTTATCCACCCAGCTCCAGGGGTTAAACGATTCTATCCCCTGGCATAGCCTTACTTATTAACTTCCTCATGAGTTGCTTCTTACTCTTCATGCCCAGTTATCTGTTATGTATTATGACTTATTAGTCCATCAAGAATACTTTTTTCAGACATAATATAGACATAGAGTGACCCACACGCGTGGTGCTCTACACATACTAATTCTGGTCTGCGTTCTCTGTCAGCTTTGTTATCCCAATTTATTAGGGGATTTTGTCATGATCTCAATTTAACCCCCGGTTTCAATATACGGATCTCTCACCATTTAGTGATTAGACGTAAGACGCCAAGCGTCACTCAACCTGTGGCCACGCCCACCCCCAGACGCGTTGTTAGTAACCTTGCTCTCCGGGCACATACGCTCCGGCGTCATCAGAAAGGGCCGTAGTTAGAATAGAGGACCTCCCTAGTCTGTTCTCTATGTTGTTTCCCTCCCTCTTCTCCTTCACAGGCTAAACGGGAACACACTTGCTTCATCCGCCAATTACGGGTGATATTTAAGCGCCCGCCAGATCCGGGCGACACATCATCGGAGATCCGAGACAGCCAACTAGGTCTTTATGCGGGTCCAGAGCTGTAATGCAGTAAGTGGGGTTAAGGGAAGCTGCTCGTCCTTCTAACGGTAAGCATTTCTCTTGTGCTTTACCACGGCGATTTCGCCGTCCTTCGTTTTTTCTCCCAGGTTCAGCTAGAACCCCTGCCGGACTCTCATGGGGCACTTCCGCTAATTGCAAGTGTAAGAAAGGCCTCCTTTTAAAACAAGTTTATTTTATTCACATGTATACCTCTTCACTTTAGCGCATATATCGGTATTTGACACACATTGCCGTCAGATCGGCATTTCACCGCCGCCTGTTTACAGCGCCATTGACGGTCACCAGTATATTCATGCACGTGACTAAAAGCAACTCTGCCTAATTTCGCAGTATTATTGTATGTTTGTTTGTATGTTCCGTTTTATGTGTTTGTCATACAGGAATGCCTTAAGAGGGAATCCCCCTCTCACACATAGTGCACCTTAGAGCGTGCCACACATTTGGTTTAAACACAAACCAAGTTTTAGATCTCACAACACACATAATTTTTAGGTCCTGAGGAAAGCCAGTATACATCTGAGGCCTGGCTGAAACATGTAGACCATTTTTGGATGTAAGAGCCATTATTACTCCACGTGCATTCATTGCCTTGTTTTTATGACTGCCAGAGGCCCAACTATTAAAATAAACCCTGTGGGTAATGGGACCACTGTACAGTTTTTAAATTCACTTTCACGTCACAGCACTGCACACTCAGTCAAGATACCTGCTCCGCTGTAAACCAGGCGTTGAAGCACACCAGGGACACAATCGGTGTCACCAGGTGGGCCCGATGATGAAGCATGCCACCAACTAGGTTGGTGGGTGAGGGCTTTCAAAAAAAGAAAAAAGTTTTTCTTTTTACAAAAATCATACAATGTTGCATTTGTATACAATCTTAGCCTAGTCCTATTTGATTATATATATAAGATATATGTGTGCACAGGGTGGCATGCGATGTGCTGCACACCTCTTCTAGGATGCAGATGTATTGGCATGTGTTAGTTCTGTTGATGCCACTCATCTCACAGTACTTCTCTCTCCTATGCAGCAGCTCCCGTATGTGCAGAGGGAGAGGGGACGGACACCAGTGGTGAGGCTTCCAGTGCAACAGCCAGACCGGAGCTGACTGACACAGATGTGACCAGCGCCGAGGAGGGGGACAGGAGTCTGCTAGAGGATTCACAGCTGGAGACACAAAGCTCTACCTCATCTGACGCCAGCGGTGACGTATCCATGTTGGGGGGTACAGGGAACGGGGACTCGGCCTCCTCTTCCGCCACACAGCGTCCAGTGCCCAGCCTCCCTTCAACCTCCACTGGTGCTGCCTGTGTCCGCACGAGTAGGAAGGGAAGAGTCACCTTCACCCCAGGCACAGCTGCCCCAGCCCATGTCAGCCCTGCTGCCCTCAGTGCAGAAGCAGTCGAGCTATTGCGCCAGCTGTGTGTGGGGCAGACAGCACTTCTCAATGCCTTCCAAGAGCACGACAAAAAGTTGGGGTAGGTTATAGCTTTCATGGAGGGCATACATTCCGACGTAGGTGGGCTACACCGGTCTGTGCAGTCCTTGTCATCAACTGTGACAGCAGCCCTGCAACAGGCACATAGTCAGGAGCGGCTCCCAGCACTCGGTCCGGCCCCGTGTCACTGTGCACCTCTGACGACAGTGACAATGCTCAACGGACCCCAAAGTCCCGATACAGAACCCGCAGCACACAGGAGCAGCAGCAGCCCAAGCGTACTAGGGCGCAGACACCATCCCCACATAAGAGTAAGGCCACCCCAGAGTGCAGAGAGAAAAGCCCATCAGACGACAGCAAGGGCCACAAAGCAAAGAAACAAGCATCAGGGTCACAGGCCTCACCTTCCTCCCCCGCCAAAGACTCCCCTGTCCCAAAGACGTCTCGCAGAGGCAAAATGACAGTTTCCACACCCACTGAGAAGGTGTTGCCTGCAAACATTACACAGGATGAGGGCCCCATGGATAATCCATCCTTGACCTCCACTCCCATCCCAAGCCCTGTGAAGCCAGAACGGGAGGACACTGTAGGGGGCAAAGCTGGTGGACAGAGGGAGGCAGGGCGGCGGCAAACACCAGGCAAGCGCACAGCGGGATCGAGCATGTCCCCAGAGGGAGGGTCAACATCCACACCAGAATCAGCTTTGGTAGTGGGGTCACCTGTTGTGTCTGCCCCAGTTCCCCTCAATCCCCAGACAGGGAAGCCTTTCAGGATCCCCAAGAAGTGGAGAGGCACCCCTCCACAATCTCCGGCACACACTGTGTCTCACCAGGGCATGAGTCCACCTCCCCGGGCCACCACCCCACCTGGTCCAAGCAGCCCCCCAGCTCCCACGAGCACAGTTGGCTCTTCCACAGTTGTTACTCCCACTGCCCAGGGCAGCCCTCTAACTAACCCCAACACACAGTCAGCTCCAAGTCCGACAGACGGCCCCATCTGAGTGGTGGTCACCCTCACACACCTGTCTGTCCACAGGGGTGCGTGTGATGCCCATTGTCAGGCCCATTACTCTGTTGCTGGGCATGGCATGGTAGAGTTGCATACATTCCCTGTGTAGCTTCTGATGTCACCACTCTGCACAATGTCTTTGCCTTTTTGTTCACTGCTGTTTGCCCCTTGCCTGTGCAGCTTCTCATGTACCTCACCTGCACTGTGTCCTGGCCACTGGCCTTGTTGTTCACTGCTGTTTGCCCCATGCCTGTGCAGCTTCTCATGTACCTCACCTGCACTGTGTCCTGGCCACTGGCCTTGTTGTTCACTGCTGTTTGCCCCTTGCCTGTGCAGGGTCTCATGTACCTCACCTGCACTGTGTCCTGGCCACTGGCCTTGTTGTTCACTGCTGTTTGCCCCTTGCCTGTGCAGATTCTCATGTACCTCATCTGCACATTGGACTGGCCACTGGCCTTGCTGTTCACTGCTGTTTGCCCCTTGCCTGTGCAGCTTCTCATGTACCTCATCTGCACTTTGTACTGGTCACTGGCCTTGCTGTTCACTGCTGTTTGCCCCTTGCCTGTGCAGCTTCTCATGTACCTCAACTGCACTGTGTCCTGGCCACTGGCCTTGTTGTTCACTGCTGATTGCCCCTTGCCTGTGCAGCTTCTCATGTACCTCACTTGCACTGTGTCCTGGCCACTGGCCTTGCTGTTCACTGCTGTTTGCCCCTTGCCTGTGCAGCTTCTCATGGACTTAATCTGCACATTGGACTGGCCACTGGCCTTGTTGTTCACTGCTGTTTGCCCCTTGCCTGTGCAGCTTCTCATGTACCTCACCTGCACTGTGTCCTGGCCACTGGCCTTGCTGTTCACTGCTGTTTGCCCCTTGCCTGTGCAGCTTCTCATGGACTTAATCTGCACATTGGACTGGCCACTGGCCTTGCTGTTCACTGCTGTATGCCCCTTGCCTGTGCAGCTTCTCATGTACCTCACCTGCACTGTGTCCTGGCCACTGGCCTTGCTGTTCACTGCTGTTTGCCCCTTGCCTGTGCAGCTTCTCATGGACTTAATCTGCACATTGGACTGGCCACTGGCCTTGTTGTTCACTGCTGTTTGCCCCTTGCCTGTGCAGCTTCTCATGTACCTCACCTGCACTGTGTCCTGGCCACTGGCCTTGCTGTTCACTGCTGTTTGCCCCTTGCCTGTGCAGCTTCTCATGGACTTAATCTGCACATTGGACTGGCCACTGGCCTTGCTGTTCACTGCTGTTTGCCCCTTGCCTGTGCAGCTTCTCATGTACCTCATCTGCACTTTGTACTGGTCACTGGCCTTGCTGTTCACTGCTGTTTGCCCCTTGCCTGTGCAGCTTCTCATGTACCTCACCTGCACTGTGTCCTGGCCACTGGCCTTGTTGTTCACTGCTGTTTGCCCCTTGCCTGTGCAGCTTATCATGTACCTCACCTGCACTGTGTCCTGGCCACTGGCCTTGCTGTTCACTGCTGTTTGCCCCTTGCCTGTGCAGCTTCTGATGTAACTACTCTGCACATTGTACTTGCCTTGTGTTTCACTGCTGTTTGCCCCCTGCCTGTGCAGCTTCTCATGTAAATACTGTGCATATTGAAATACCCACTGGCTTTGCTGTTGCCCAAATTTGTTGTCTCAATATGCAAATTGTGAATAAACACAGTTGGTCCTGCTGTGAGTTGTGTCAGTGTCCTTCCTGAATTAAGTTGTTTCTGTGTGTGCATGGTTTACTGTGCACATGCTCAGTATGCCACTTCAACATTGCCAATGGGTTGTCTCACATTTCATTTTTTTTGCAGGGGTGGGAGGCACTTCATTTGTACCTGACTGTGATACTTATGGGTGCATTGCAGGTGGTTGGCAATGAATTCTTGTTGTCATCTTCCTTCTTTGCTCATGTTATCTATGGTGGACACATGTCAGGTTTGTGGGCAATGGCAGCACAGGGTGGGAGTTTGGGCACAGGCTTACAGGCAGGCAGGCCAGGGTCATGGGGTCTGTGTGAGCTTCCTTTCTGTGTGCCAATCAGTGTCGGTGTATGGACATCTTGTGGTGATGAGTTATCCAGGTCCCATGGCTTACTTCCAATGTGTGCACTTGGGTGGTGGAGAAGTGTATGGTGTGAAGGGGGTGACTTTGTTGTGACTGTGGATGTGTGTGCACCTGCATTGTCAACTACTGCCATGTGTCACCCTGGAGTGGTGTGCCTGTATGTGTACTTGTTGAGCCCTGTGGTTGTGTTTTGTGCACATGGCAGTATTGTGTGTTGCTGTTGTGGGAGGAGGTATGTGTGACATATCCTACTTGTGCTTGGCTGTCATGTAGTGTGTCACTGGGCCCTGTGTGTTGTGCAGCAGACATTCTCTTGTCCAGTATTTGGATGCCTATGTGTGGCTGGTCAGTGTTTGAGTTCAGGGCCTTCCTTACATCCCTGTGCCTATACATGGGTGTCCTTGCTGTCTCCAGGAGTTGTTGCATTGGGGTGACCGTGGTTTGTGTTGACTGACTGTGTCAGCCATGTGTGCTGTGATGGGCTGTGTGTGTTCTCACATGGGTCTTGTCTTGCATGAGCATCACACATGCTTGATGGTTAAGTCACTGCCCTTCCATTTGTGGGCACCTCACTTTGGCTTTCCTATTAGTTCTCCTCCATTACTGCTGGCATGTGGTGTGTGTATGTAGCTGTGAGTCAGGGTGGTGTGTGTGTGTGTGACTTGTCAGGTAGTGTGTGCAGTGAAGTGTTTGGTCCTCATCTGTGTGCGTGTACATTTTGTGCCTGGCCTCAGTGTTCTTGGCTTGTGTGTGATGTTGTTGTGGTGTGTGTGTTGGCTGGGGCCTGGGCTTCTGTGCTATGTGTTCCTGTGCAAAGGGTCCTGCTGTGGCTGTATATGCAGTTGTTGGGACGTGGGGCATGGTGTGGCTGTAGTTGTGTGGTTGTTGTGCAGGAGTGGCACTTGGGAGGCACATGTTGTGTCCCTTCAGGAAGTAGCTGGTGTGTTGTGGATGGAGTTGTGGCTCTGTGCGATTTGTACAGTGCCCTTGGCATGCGCTGGCCCTGGGCTCTGCGTTGTGTGCATGGTTTCATGCACACTGACCGCGGCGTTGACGTGACTGGGACATTTGTTCATGATGGCGGTATATGGGTGGGCAGTATGTGGCGATGTGTGTTTGTCACAGGTGGAACATGTGTGTGTGCAGTGATGGCTGTGTGCCTGTCCCCACAGGGGTGTGTGGTGTTCCCATGCAAAGTTTTCCCACCCTGGAGCTGTGTATTGTGTTACTTGCAGTGTTGTGTCTGTACGTACCTGCAGAAGCGTCCGCGGCGGACGATGACTTGCAGGTGGTGTATCATGTACAGCACCGGGAAGGCGTGTAGGGCAGGATCCATCGCGGTGTGTCCCGGGTGTCTCTTTTCTGTCTCTGCTGTGGTGTCTCCGCCGTCTTTCGCTGTGCGGTTTCTCCGTCGCGTTCCGCTGCCATGTTTCTGGCATCGTGATATCTTCGGCGTACGGGACGTCATTCCGCACGGCGGTGTGTGGTGATTGGCTCATTCCGCCGCGGTGGCGGGCGCACTTTGATGGCGGTCGGCGTTGCACCTCAGCGGGCGGGAAATGGGCAATGTGTGGCCATCCTAATATGGCGGGCGTGAAGACCGCTGGCGGCGTGCGGTAAATGGGTGTTAACGCCACCGCCGGCACCGCGGTCGTGTCTCCGCCCGCCATCGTAATAGGCCCCATAGTTAGAATTATTAGAAAATGTTTAAAATTATAAGATTTACATATAATGTAAAAAAAATTAAACATACAAATATATAAAATATAATATATATATTTACTTAATAATATTAATAAATAATTATTTTATTAAATAAATTGTTAGAAATATATTTAAAATTATAAATACATATATATACAAATACAACAATAACATAAAAATTAAAAATAATATATATATATAATAAATTAAATTATTAAAATATTTTTAATCTTTTTAAAATACATTTTACACTACATTAACTGAAACAGTACAGAAAATATTGGATAGCGGAGGGGTAAAAATTACTATCCCCACTCCAGTGAGTGCAACAGTAGGGAAAGTGTTGGATAGCGTAGGGGTTAAAATTACTATTCCCACTCCAGTGAGTGCAACAGTAGGGAAAGTGTTGGATAGCGTAGGGGTTAAAATTACTATTCCCACTCCAGTGAGTGCAACAGTAAGGAAAGTGTGGATAGCGGAGGGATAAAAATTGACTATTTCCACTCCAGTGAGTGCAACAGTAGGGAAAGTGTTGGATAGCGTAGGGGTAAAAATGACTATTCCCACTTCAGTGAGTGCAACAGTAGGAAAAGTGTTGGATAGTGTAGGGGTAAAAATTACTATTCCCACTCCAGTGAGTGCAACAGTAGGGAAAGTGTTGGATAGCGTAGGGGTTAAAATTACTATTCCCACTCCAGTGAGTGCAAGAGAGTAGGGAAAGTGTGGATAGCGGAGGGGAAAAATTACTATTTCCACTCCAGAGAGTGCAACAGTAGGGAAAGTGTTGGATAGCGTAGGGGTAAAAATTACTATTCCCACTCCAGTGAGTGCAACAGTAGGGAAAGTGTTGGATAGCGTAGGGGTAAAAATTACTATTCCCACTCCAGTGAGTGCAACAGTAGGGAAAGTGTGGATAGCGGAGGGGTAAAAATTACTATTCCCACTCCAGTGAGTGCAACAGTAGGGAAAGTGTTGGATAGCGTAGGGGTAAAAATTACTATTCCCACTCCAGAGAGTACAACAGTAGGGAAAGTGTTGGATAGCGGAGGGGAATAATTTACTATTCCCATTCCAGAAAAATAATTAAAAATAATTAACAAACAATTAATTAATTTAAATTTTTTTACCTCCCACCATATTCCCTATAAATGACACCACCAATGTTGTAAAACATAACACTATTAATATAATTAATTCATAATTAATTAATTAATTATTTAAAATTAACAAACAATTTAAAAACAATGATTAATAATTTAATTCACACAATTAACAGTATAAATACATTTAAAATAAATGTTATAATAATTTAAAAAAATAATAATATAGAAATTAAATTACTTACCAGCCTACTCCCCTATCGACACACAACCCGCTGTTAAAAAAATCACACAAATAACAGAATTGATAATTAATTAATAAATATTAATAACCAATTCATAAATAATTAACAATATATTATTTATCACAATTTACAATATACAATTTTAAATACATAAATATTAAATAATTAAAAATATAAATAAATTAATTATTATTAAATTAATTCCCACCCTACTCCCCTAAAACCCACAACACACTCCCAAAAAAATAACACAATTTACATATTTACCAATTAATTATTAATAATTAACAAACAATTAATAACTAATTAATAATACATTATTTACCATAATTAACAATTTAAAATAATAAATACTTAATTATTAAGTAATAGAAATTAATTAATTAATTATAATTAAATTACTTCCCACCCTATTCCCCTATAAACACACAACCCGCTCCTAAAAAATAACACAATTAAGATATTTACAAAATAATTAATAATAAACAACCAATTGATAACTAATTGATAATAAATTAATTACCACAATTAACAATATAAAATATTAAATATATAATTTAAATTAATAAAATATATTAATTAATTAATTATAATTAAATTACTTCCCACCCTATTCCCCTATAAACCCACAACCCGCTACGGAATAAAAATGCAAAATTTAATTAAAAATAATTAATAATTTCAAAAATTATTATTAAATTTACTATAATTAAATTACTTCCCACCCTATTCCCCTATAAACCCACAACCCGCTACAGAACTAAAACACAAAATTAACTTTAAAAAAAATGAATAGCTACTAAAATTTTTATACATATATTTAAAAAATATACAATACTTAACCAGAAATATACAACACATACATTTAAAAACATACTAAAATACATAACACTAACATAAACATCGATATTATTAACAACGATATTTTTACAAACGATATTACTGACTTCGATATTAACAAAAACGATATTTCTTACCTTCATGTCGATATTCTGGTCACCGATATTCTTGATGTCGAAATTCTGTCCCTTCGATATTTCCAACTCGATATTTTTGTACTTCGAAAATAAAAACTTGATATTATGTCTGTACACCCTCAGGAAGGTTTGATTTTGATTTTTTATTTATTAACTGTACAATTAATTAAAATCATTACAGTAAAAAAAGCAATCTGTAACTTCAGAGCATTGATTAAGAACATACTTAAAAATTATTTCGTCAATGTAATTTCGCACAACTATAAAACACCGAACCTCAAGTATCAAAGTTCTCTCAAAAACACTATCTAATAAAATTATTTGTACAAGTTTTGAGTTGATTGACGTAGTTTAACTTACACTTATTAATTTTCTTTACAATTAAAATAATATTATGAATTAGTAGTCAAGTCCAAGGCATCTTGTTTTACTACCAGTCAATAGACCATTAATGATCATGCGTGATTCCAGCTGGGTATGTACAGCAATAAATTCAGTCATTGAGCTGACATACAGGAGGACTAGATTGCAGCAGACGTTTGTTCTTCGGTGGATTGGCCCTCACTTCAAGATTTAAGCTTCAGAGCATGTTCGTGTTTATAAAGAAACTTAACCAGTTTGCAGTTCATCCGGGGGTCTGATGGATCAAGCCCTGTAATAATAGCAGACCTGCAAGATCTTATTCCTCTAATCTGGAAGGCTTCCTTTAACAAAGTGACTCGTGCTAGATGGAGTTTCGGACATATACATATCAGATGTATGAAATCTTCCTTATGATTACCACACAGGCGGCACTCTTTTGAGGTAATATTTTTCCACCTTGGGGCGTCTGAAAGTGAGGGATAAGTTCCAAAGCGTAGCGCCATGAACTTTTTTTTCAAGTTGACCGAAAATGTGTGACCTAAGTAGGCCGCTGGTTTGAGAACTGTATAGTTGTTTATTACTGACCATGAGTGAGATCTTTTACTGAAGGTATTTTTGTCCAGTAATAAAGAATGGAGTTTAGCAGCTTTATTAAGTGCTAACTTAAATGTTGAAAAGGACAGATTTTTATTCCACAGGTCCAGTGTACATGTGGCTTCAAGTGCATTGTGTAAATAAACAGTGTAAGGTGAGTTCTTCCCATTCTCAAGTTCATACCACAGAGCATCATTAAGCTTGGAATTACCCAAGTTTTGTTTAATCCGATACCACACTTTTATTGTTGAGTAGAGTCGGCCTACGGTTTCATTAATTAGGCCAAATTCCAGGCGCATTTGAGCTGGCTTCGCAGTCTGACGAAGCTGAAAGACCTTTTTAAAGATACTAGTTATTGTATTGTTAAGAATAGCTGCATCTTTTCCATAGAGGGCAACACTCGCATACGTAAGCGTTGGAAGAGTTTTAGCTGTCATAACCAAGATCAGTGGGCTAAATGATGGACCCTCCAGTTTCTTTGCCAGTGACTTATAAGCAAAAGTTAGTGCACTTTCCCGTTGAGCCATATAGTTCCTATGATTGCAGTGGGTCAGTCTGTTATCTATGTAAAATCCTAGATACTTGTAACTAGAAACATTTTCTATGCACTTTCCTTCTAACCAGGTGTTGTTTTTTTGTGTAGCCCGGTTACTGATAAGCATAGTTTTCGTTTTTGTTTACTGTTAGGAATTCTACAAGTGTTTTTAATAATCTCGATAAACCGATCTTTGTTAGACTGATTAGAACAATGTCATCAGTGTATGCAAGATGCGAAAGGAGTAAAGTACCAAGATGTGGAGAGTGTGAATTAGTTGTGTTAAGTTTTCCTGACAGATCTGATATGAAAAGGTTAAATAAGTGAGGGGCCAAAACACATCCCTGCTTCAAGCCTTTGTTCGTAAATATTTTTCTTGAAACTCTTGAACCATTCCCCAGTTTAACTCTTACCCATGTGTCTGTAAAATAACATTAGGCATTTTAGAATTCTTTCTGGAATATTCCATGTTCGCAGTTTGGTCCACAAGAGCTGCCGGTCCACACTATCAAACGCAGCTTTTAGATCAATGAAACAGAGATGCAGATTCTGTTTATTTTTCTTGCATTTCTCTGCAATTAGGGAGACAGACAAGATGTTAGATATCGTTCCTATCCCTTTTCTAAAGCCCGTTTGGTTTGCAGGAATCAAATTGAGTTTATTTGACCAATAACCAGATCTTCCAAAATCAGGGAGGCAAGATATTTCGATTCTACATCCAACAATGCTATAAGACTATAGTTAGACGGATTTGTTCTTTCTCCCCCTTTATATATTGGTGTGAAGATAGATCCTTGCCAGCTCTCCGGAATGCGATTTAGAATTTTGACTTCTAAATAGAGGCTATCTAGTGTAGAGCTCCAGAAGGCTGGATCATGTTTGAAAAAAACTTGCGGGACTCCGTTGGGCCCCAGGGCTCCAGCACTTCTACTTTTATTTATTGTGCTTTTTATTACATCTTCTGTGTATTGGAAATTAGTTATGTTGGGTTCCGTAGATGGACCAGAGGTCTCCTTCATCACTTTTGTTAAAATAAGTTGGTCATCAACACCTAGTTGCTGTCGACGACTTGGATGAACCTGCCTTATCTGAGTCTGTTGGGAATGGTAAAACTCCATTACAAATTTCTGCTTTATATAGTTTACCCATACCTGTTCCTGTACATTTGAAGTTAAAATGTTCCTTGGCCGGTTCAATTCATTTATTGTTTGCCAGAATTTATTTGAGTTATGATTTTTGCATTGTGTAAAAGTTTTATCCAGAAAGTGTCTGTTCTTGATCGTTTGTTCTCCCATAGCTTTTTTTTGTAGAGTTTTCTCTGCTCTCGAAATGCTTCCCATGCAATATCATTACTGTTTTTTGTTTGTAATTTCCTTAGTGTTTTTTTTAAGACTGTTCTTAATTTTTTTACTTCACTTGTTAGTCCTGTGTGTGGGTTAATGCATGGTATCTTTTGGCTAGAGCTAACTCTTGCAGTTGGTAGATCAAACAGAAATTGTGACCATGCTTGTACCATATTGATATTTTCTTCAATAGATTCAGCAAGTAACACTTTTGTTGTTTTAATTTGCTCCTGATTGCTACCGTTTGACCAAAGGAGGCGTTTTAGATTATTGTGTTCAAGTTGCCTTCCTGGGATGCAGAGGATTGGAAACGTGTTAAATTTAGATTGAAAACAATATGCTGAATTGAATGGTCGCTCAATATAGTGTATTCAATATAATAATGAGCAAGGAGTGGCATTAGAGGAAGCGTTATGATTGTATAGTCAAGTGTCGACTGTGACCTTGGTCCATTATACATATATTTGGGTGGAATATCTTCTTCCGATCTTCCATTGATCACACGCATTCCCTGGTATTCTAAAGCTGTTACCAGCTGTTGACCAATTTTGTCCTGTCTGGTTGATTTAATTGGAAACTGTTGCTGTATGCTCCAAAAGCTATTATCAGCTTCCAGAATCTCATCTTCTTCAGGTGTATGGAACAAATTTGCATTGAAGTCTCCAGTTAGAACTATATTCCAAGCTGGTTGAGCCCAACGTAGTTCTGAGATGGTTTTGAGTAGTAATGCATTGTTATCCTTTTTTTTTGGGACATTTGGCTGCGTGTAGTAGTTAATCAGTATTACTGATGTCTCTTTGCCTGAACTAAGGTATGTAAGTCTGATGAGTTGAATGCTTGGATCCGGTGAGTTCAATTTTTCCGTGGTAATATTTAGAGCTAATGCTATGTAAACTGCCAGGCCGCCCTTAGCCTGACCAAGTTGTTTACATTTTTCTGCCAACACTGTGTAGTGAGTGAATCCAACTATAGGAAGGTCCTCCATTGCCCACGTCTCTTCTCACAGAAGGCCCAATCTTGCAGTGGGAGGCCTTCTTCAAGATATTTCTTTGCTCCAGGTAGGTAGCCATCTTGCCATGGAGGGCTGTTTGGGGTGGAGGCCTGTACTACTACTCCCACCATGCCCCCTGTCCCACACCTCAGCAGGATGGGGCACTCCCCCACCCAGAAGCATGTGTCAGCGATTACATCCCCAACAAACAAACTTACAGGTAGGTAGCCATCTTGCCATGGAGGGCTGTATGTGGGAGGGAGGCCTGTACTACTACTCCCTCCATGCCCCCTGTCCCACACCTCAGCAGGATGGAGCACTCCCCCACCCAGAAGCATGTGTCAGCCATTACATCCCCAACAAACAAACTTACAGGTAGGTAGCCATCTTGCCATGGAGGGCTGTATGTGGGAGGGAGGCCTGTACTACTACTCCCTCCATGCCCCCTGTCCCACACCTCAGCAGGATGGAGCACTCCCCCACCCAGAAGCATGTGTCACCATTACATCCCCAACAAACAAACTTACAGGTAGGTAGCCATCTTGTCATGGAGGGCTGTTTGGGGTGGAGGCCTGTACTACTACTCCCTCCATGCCCCCTGTCCCACACCTCAGCAGGATGGGGCACTCCCCCACCCCACCCAGATGCATGTGGCATATAATGGATCACTCCAAATAAACAAACAGCTAGCCAGACATATTATTCTGTCTTGTGCCACCACTGAGCAGGATGCAAGCCTCCACCACGCACACACAGATGTGTCACAAAACAAACACAAATGCTAACACACAACAGGCAAGTAGGCAATACGTGCACCTAGCCATTTGACACAAAAAGAATGGTGCCATATGACAACACCAGTCCTCTCAATGTACAAATATGCATACCGATCATATTGCCACGCACAGTGTGCACACAGCTAAGCAAAGGAAACTGTCACAGCAACGAAAGTGTGACACACCAATGCACATGTAGAGGAAAGACTGGGAACAATCATGCACAGCAATGAATGACAGGTTCAGTGCCATGGGACCAGAGTAACAACGACCATATGAACAGTAAGAAAGCATGTTATGTGGTACCAATCCAGATATGCACATGACAAGACAAAGGTATGCAGGAGATGACAATGGCCAGGACATGCCCAGATGTGACGGCACATGCCCAGATGTGACGGCTGACAGGTCATAAAAATCCACATACAGTCCGCACAAAAATCATATTTAGCGCAAGGCCCTAGATGTCAACATGTCCCTGTAATCACAAATCATGCAAGTGGCGCATGGTACATATTGACACCTCACACCATGGACAAGAAATGCATGTACCACCGCAGCATGTCAGGAGGCACGGTAGTGCACATAGGAAACAATGTGATGATCAGTCAACTGTGTAGTGTACTAACAGTGAATGACACACAGCTAACACAAATCTTACGTGGTGCACCCCAATGACCATTTCCCATCTGATCCACAGGTACCAAGAATTGACTGCAGAGGACGACACCAGCAACCTGCAGGGCCAGTCTACCCCCCCCCCCCGGAACATCGACTCTGGGATGTTGACTTCCAGGAATCTTTGGACGAGGAGACTGAGGCTGGGCCATCTGGTGTTCCAGGGCGCAACAGGTCCCAGGACCCCATCGTCCCCCCACCACACCTACAGCTACAATAACCAATCTGCAGGCCCCTGCTGTTACGTCCGGTGCGTCCTCCACCACCACCACAACCACCAGTGCTGCCTACAACACCCTCCCTGTCCCACAGGATGACCACCCCACCCCAGCAACTGAGGAGGGCAGGGAGAGGATGTGTGGTCCGACAGTGGAGAGGCAACCGGTCCGTGGCAGCAGAGCAGGTGGGAGGGGCAGGGTCACCCACACACGAACACAGCCTGGGACCGAATCCCTGGACCACATCCACAGAGTCCTTGGGGCATATGAACGGGCCCAGGGACAAACGGCCCGGTCCAAACAAGATTCACGTGAGCTCCTCCTGCTGATGAGGTCCATGGACACCCACATGGGACAAATTGTGGACCTCTTGGGCCAACTAGTGGCGGTACTGAGGCACAGGCCTGCGCCACAAACAACACCTCCCCCTCCCACTGGTGGTCCGCAGGATGACAGTTCACCATCCTCCCCTGCGGCCACAGAGAGTGGTGAGTCCTCAGACCACACTGGCCCTATAGCAGAGGCCCCCCTGCCAAACGGAAAAGGGCCGTCCGAAGAAAACCCTGGGAGTATCTTTTAGCAAAGCACCTGCCAAACGCCAGTCACGCAGCCAGCCATGATGGCAACCCTCTGCACCACTGCATTGACTTTTGGACTGTCCTTCCCCACACTGCCTTGTGAATGGCATCTGTCTGTTGGACTGGGTCACCACACCTATGTGGTGACCACTCGATTATCTCATTTACCATGAATGTCAACTCACTGCTCCACTAATCACCTCACTGTCAATGTACCCCCCTCACATGTCACCTTTGTAAATAAACAAATCCTTACACACACGTTGTTGTACCTGCACCGTCTTTATTCCAGGATGTACAATTTTCAACAGGAATACAATGTACGAGGGGACGGAGTGTATGTAGGCAAGGAGAGGTCAAAGGCACCTAGGAAAACACAACAGAACAACATTCACTAGTCTGGGTGTGGCATCACAGACATCACACAACACTTCACAACAAGAACAACCCACATGCACACATAACAATGGGCAACAAGTGCCAACATACACATCCTGTAGATGTTCAGAAATGAACTGTCCCATCAACATTGACAGCAAACACTGAGTCTACAACTGGCTGCTGTCACAAATCTCACTTACACCCTCACAACAACAGCAACATCATCAGACAATGGGTACGTTGTACATTGTCACCCACCTTCAAGTGAAGTAGCGGGTGATGAGCTGTTGACGCAGGTCAACACCTTCCTCCTCTCCACTGTCATCATCACTGGACACGGGTTGGTTTGCAGGCGGGGGCCTTGGCTGCTCATCAGCATCCAGGAGCAGGGGAATCTCCTTGCGAATGGCTAGGTTGTGGAGCATGCAGCATGCCACTACAATCTGACACACCTTCCTGGGCGAGAACATCAGTGCCCCTCCGGTCTTGTCCAGGCAGCGGAAACGTGACTTCAGCAGACCAAAGGTACGCTCCACCACACAACGTGTCCTCCCATGGGCATCATTGTAGAGGACATCAGCTGGTGTCCTGGGGTTCCGCAGTGGGCTCAGCAACCAAGGACGGTTGGGATATGCAGAGTCACCTATGTGTGACACACAAAGAAACATTGCAATGTTGCAGATGCAGAGGACAGCAGGTCACACACACAGCACGCCAAATGACTAGGCATACTCACCCACAATCCATGCACGCTCAGGAAGCAGATTGGCCATCAGCTGGGGTACAATAGCTGCTACGCAGGATGTATGAGTCATGGGCCGAGCCTGGAAATTTTGCACACACGTGGGAGATGATCATATCTGCCAGGCATACCACTTGGACATTTATGGAGTGGTAATGTTTACGATTCCTGTAGATGTGCTCACGGACCTGTGGTGGTACTAGCCCAACATGGGTGCAATCAATGGCACCAACTACATGGGGGATGTGTCCAAGGGGATATAAATCTCCCTTTACAGCTGCCAATTCTGCCCCCCTGGGGAAATGGATGTATCTGTCCTTGTAGATCATCATGGCGGACAGAACATCCCGCAGCACCATGCTGAACATGGGTTGTGACATCCCACCTGCCTCGGCCACCGTGTTCTGGAATGATCCAGTCGCAAAAATATGCAGTGCCGCCATCACCTTATACGTTGGGGTGAAAGCTGTTGGATATGTTCGGCGAGGCTGCAGGTGGGGCTCCAACAAATCACAAAGGGTCTTTAGGGTGGCTCTATCCAGACGGCATTTCCGGATGATCGCCTCATCCTCCATGTCTGCCAGCACTGTCAAGTGACGATGCAGATTTGGTCTCCTCCTAGTTGAGATGAGAGTGGACACATTGTAATGCAATACATCATGGGATGTGCACAGCATCTCACATCATGGCTGACACAACGGCAACAAAGAATGTCATATGAATTGAGTCACAGACCAGCTGACATGTAGGGACCCCTTCAACTACACAAATCACACACTTGTCAGATTACACACAGCAAGTCCCCCAAACAACACCTCGGTCAAAGTGAATGGACATTGGGATATGGCCACATTCCCCATGGGCACGCCTGGGAGTCTGTCATCCTGCACATGTGTGATAAGGCAACCCCACGGTATCCTACCTAGCTGCTGTACATGACACACATTCAGGCGTCAATTGAACCTGGCACACCTCAACAACACAATGACCACAGTCTGAGCATCAATGACGAGTGTGTGCATGATCTAACATGAGTGGACATGCTAAAACAAACATCATCAATTGTGAAAACAAATGCTGTGATTGACAATGCACATCAACACATTGACATGTGTGCACATTGTATTGTCCATACCAACACTGTCCTGTAGTGTAGTGTAGTGTAGTGTACTGTAGGTGCGGTACTGAGAGACAAGAGATGCCCAAATGGTGGTTGGCATGCTCCGCCACCCAAATGGCGGTGCATCATGTGTGTCAATGGCACCCAAATTGCGGAAACTACCGCCTGGCACCAGCGGTGTGTGTGCAACACACCCCAATGCACAGGTGCGGTACTGATAGCCCCAGAGACATGGCCAAATGGCGGTTGGCATGCTCTGCCACCCAAATGGCGGTGCCTCATGTGTGTCAATGGCACCCAAATTGCGGAAACTACCGCCTGGCACCAGCGGTGTGTCCCCGCCATGGTCCATGCCATTACAGCCAATGGGCTCCGCGATCGCGGAAGCTCGATGCAATTTTGAAAATAGCGATAGGCGTGCTACACCACCGCGGTGCCGGTCATTGGATGAAATCAAAAGATGCAATACCGCGGTAGCGCCCGCCTGGCCCCTGCGGTGTGTCACCGCCATGGTCCATGCCATTACAGCCAATGGGCTCCGCGATCGCGTAAGCTCGATGCAATTTTGAAAATAGCGGTAGGCGTGCTACACCACCGCGGTGCCGGTCATTGGATGCAATCAAAAGATGCAATACCGCGGTAGCGCCCGCCTGGCCCCTGCGGTGTGTCACCGCCATGGTCCATGCCATTACAGCCAATGGGCTCCGCGATCGCGGAAGCTCGATGCAATTTTGAAAATAGCGGTAGGCATGCTACACCACCGCGGTGCCAGTCATTGGATGCATTTGTAAAAGGCTGACCTGGTAGACCAATTGCAGCAGCCAAGGACTACTGGAACGACACCAGGGGGCTATATATGTGTGGGAGAGTGCCCAGAATTTCCACTGCTCACAGAGCCTGCTGCCTGAGACCCTCACCTGCTGCTGCCTCCAGGGACTGCTGCCTGAGACCCTCACCTGCTGCTGCCTCCAGGGACTGCTGCCTGAGACCCTCACCTGCTGCTGCCGCTGCTGTCTCTAACCAACAGTGATGTCAAGGACAGAGAAGATCCGTGCCAGTCCCTTCACCGGCGAGGAGCTTGAGGTCCTGGTGGATGAGGTGCTCACACAGTACCCAAGGCTATATGGTGCCCCAAATGTCGTGGTAAGTCTTCCACAGTGGGTGTGAGAGTGCAGGGGGGGCACACATGTAGTCGGTCTGATGCAGCATGTGCATGTGAGTGTGGGTTTGTGTCATGCATTGACTAACTTGCATTCCATTGGGCGAAGGGGTGTGTACCCTACTCCTCAAGTCTCCCTGCCTGCACATCAAGATTTGAGGGACATGTCTTGTCTTGTCAGCCATACAGTGAAGCAGCAAGTTGGTAATGGAGGATTCAGGTCAGTCATTGCTAGTGTGCATGTCTTTGCGTTTCCCTGTTGTCCATCTCAGTGTGAGCCCACCTGGCCTGCACAGTCACCGCCCAATCCAACAAGAACACATCAATGACTGTACAGAGTGTAACATGTTCATTTTCAAATTTGACTCCCCATCAATGTGCCAGGTCAACCCTGTAGATTGCACACGACTGGCACTGTGAGAAAGGAGGTGGGTTTGTGAGATCATGTCCCTCAATGTGATATACATGACACAGTGGGCTACTCACAGTGCATGTTCGTTGACGCATGCGCATTGTCGGACACAGTGGGTCTCGCCACATACACATGTTGTTTTGTGACGTATGTCTTGCTCTACCTAAAAATGGTTAGTAGATGTGGGCAGAGTACACATGGTCTTCTGTGCTGGCATCCTGCTTGTACATGAGATGTGCAAGTATTGTGTCCCCCTTATACATGCATGCATTTACGTGTGATTCTCACATGCAGATGTACCATGTGAAAAGCATTTCTGTCTCTGCATGTGAGATATGTGGATTTGTGATTAATCTGTATCATGCTACTGTCCTGAGTGATTTTGTCACATGACACTGTGTCACTGATGTTTGCCCCCTCTTGTCTCCCATGCCTGCAGCTCAAGGTGCACCAGCGTAAGGCCGTGTGGAGGGGCATAGCGAACAAGGTGCGTGCTCTGGGAGTATCAAACCGACGGCGCACCCACTGCCACAAGAGGTGGGATGACATCTCACAGCTGGCAAAGAACGTTGCGGAGATGACACTGGGGCGGATCCCTCGCACTGGCCGGATGGCACGGCGCAGCATGACACCACTAATGTGCCGCATCTTGGCCGTGACTCACCCTGAGCTGGATGCACGATTGAAGGAGCATCGGCAGGCAATTAGGGGTGAGTGTACTGGGAAGGGTGACTATGGCTGTGTGTGGCTGCATGTGTGCACAGCATGTGCCAGCGGTAGGCAATGTGATGTTGGTAGTGTGATGCAGTGGCCTGTGAGTGTCAGCTTGTGCCGGTGCTGGGTGCAGATGTCATGCATGTGTCCTACCTGTACTTAACACTGGGAAACGGGTATGGGGCATTTAAATGGCATTGTGGGTGGTGTGAGACAGGTATGAGCTATCTGTGTTGCAGTTGTAACGGAGCCACATGCAGGATGTTGTGCTGTGTGGTCATCACATTGCTTACTTTGTCCCGGTTTGATAGTGCACACGCACTGTTGTGATGACAGAGGTGGGTTTGAGCGATGTAATTGCACAGGGTGGCGTGCAACATGTAGATCTAGACATCTTAATGGTTGTCTGTAATGCATATGTTTGTTCTGTTGCTGCCACTGCACTGACCCTACATCTCTCTCTCTCATGCAGCATCTCCCGTGGTCACAGAGGAACATGGCTCGGACACCAGTGGTGGGGAAACTAGCACAACAGCTGCAGAGGAGCCCTGTGAGACAGATGTGACCAGCGCCTTGGAGGGGGACAGGAGTCTGCTGGAGGAATCACAGCCCGAGACGCAAAGTACTACGTCATCTGATGCCAGCGGTGACGCAGACATGTTGGCGGGCACAGGGAATGGGGGCTCTGCATCATCTTCCACCACACAGCGTGCAGTGCCCACCCTCCCAGCCACTTCCTCTGGTGCTGCCCGTGTTTGCACCGCTAAGAGGGGAAGGGTGTCCTTCACCCCCGGCACCGCAGCCCCTGCCCCGGTGCCCCCTGCTGCTATCAGTGCTGAGTCTGTGGACCTTTTGCGCCAGCTGTGTGTAGGCTAGACAGCTCTCCTCAATGCATTCATGGACCACGACAGTAAATTGGCTCAGGTGGTTGCATTCATTGAGGGCATACATTCAGACGTGGGTGGGCTGCACCGGACTGTCCAGTCATTGTCCACTGCAGTGACATCAGCCCTTCAACTGGCACAATCTGGGAGTCCAGCAAAAGTCCCTTTGTCCACACCCATGCCAGTGGCCACGTCGGACGACAGTGACCACGCTCCACAGACCTCTAAGTCACGATACGGCACACGTAGCACACAGCAGCAGCAGAAGGTCAAGCGGTCCAGGCCGCAGACACCATCCCCACAGATGACCAAAGCCACCCCAGTGCACACAGACAAGAGCCCATCAGGCAACACCAGGGGACTAAGAGCCAAGAAGCAGACGTCAGGGTCACATGCCTCAGGGACATCCCCAGCCAAGGACTCTCCTGTCCCGAAAGCGTCTCCCAAAACCAAACATACAATTTTCATGCCCACTGAGAAGGTGGTCAGTGCCAAGGGTAGGCATAAGAAGGGCTGCAAGTCCAATTCACCCACTACCTCCACTCCCATAGCAAGCCCAGTGAAGCAGGGAATGGAGGGCACTGTGGGGGGACCACCTGGTAGGCAGGGGATGGAGGGGCAAAGCCAGGGCCATGCAAAGCGTTGCGCAGGTTCAAGCACGTCACCAGAGGGAGGGCCAGTGTCTGCACCTGCTGCAGCCTTGGTGTTGTGTGAGCCTGATGTGTCCACGCCACTTCCCATTGTTCCCAAGACAGTGAAGCCATTGTGACTCCCCAAGAAGTGGAAAGGCACCCCTCCACAATCTCCCATCCACACTGTGTTTCATGTCTGCATGACTCCACCTCCACGTGCCACTACACCACCTGGTCCAAGCAGCCCTCCATTTTGCCTAAACACTGATAGGTATACCTCAGCTGTGCCTCCCTCTCCCCAGTCAAGTGCTCCAACTGGGCCTGACACACAGCCAGCTCCCAGTACGACTGACAGCCAAGTCTGAGTGTTGGTCGACCTCACACGCCTGTCTCTCACACAGCGTGGCCTGTGCTGCACATCGTCACACCCCAGACTATGTTGCTGACCATGGTTAGGGTACAGTTGCAGACATTCCCTGTGCAGCTTCTCATGGACTCACTCTGCACTTTGTCCTGCCCACTGGCCTTGCCGTTCACTGCTGTGTGCCCCCTGCCTGTGCAGCTTCTCATGGACTCACTCTGCACTTTGTCCTGCCCACTGGCCTTGCCGTTCACTGCTGTGTGCCCCCTGCCTGTGCAGCTTCTCATGGACTCACTCTGCACTTTGTCCTGCCCACTGGCCTTGCCGTTCACTGCTGTGTGCCCCCTGCCTGTGCAGCTTCTCATGGACATGCTCTGCACCTTGGACTGGCCACTGGCCTTGCTGTTTTGCCCCTGCCTGTGCAGCTTCTCATGGACATGCTCTGCACCTTGGACTGGCCACTGGCCTTGCTGTTTTGCCCCTGCCTGTGCAGCTTCTCATGGACATGCTCTGCACCTTGGACTGGCCACTGGCCTTGCTGTTTTGCCCCTGCCTGTGCAGCTTCTCATGGACATGCCCTGCATTTTGTGCCTTGCTATTATCTACTCTTGTTGCCTATCTGTGCATTTTGTGAATAAAGACAGTTGATCCTGTTGTCTGTTTTGTCAGTGTCCTTACTGAATAAAGTTCTTTTGCTGTGTGTATATGGTTTACTGTGCCACATGCTGTGTGTGCCACTTCAACCTTGCCAATTTCTTTACTCACTTACTCTATTTTTTGCAGGGGTGAGGGACTTCAGTTTTTCCTGACCCTGATACTTGTGGTGGCAATGTATTAGATTTGAGGTGTGATGCAGTTGTCATTGTTTGTTCATGTTGGCTGTGTTGTACACATGTCAAGTTGTGTTGCACTGCCAGCTCAGAATGGGATTCTGTCCAGAGGATTGCAGGCATGCTGGCCAGGCTCATCATGTATGTGTGTTTGCTGTGGTACTGCTTCACTTCCTCTGTGTGATGTTGTCTTTGTGCTGTGCTGATTGGTGTTGTGTGGGTTCATGCTGTGTCACTCATTTCTGTGTGTGGCTGGTATGCTTGTTGTTCAGACACTGCTTGTTGTGCATGCAGTGCTGTGGGGGTATGTTGCCTTGTCATTGGCTGGTATGCATCCACTTATGTCCTGCTGTGTTTGCTATGTGTTCTTTTTTTGGCTGTGCATCTGTTGTTTGTTTGCAGTGGCTGTGTTTATCTGTGATGGTACACTTCTTGTCTGTGTTGTGGTATGTTGTGTGTGCATTGTTCCTGACTGATGGGGTTGTGCACTCCTGTTGTGTCTGTGCTCCCATTGCCTTTCCACATTTTTGCTGCACAGGGCATGTCTGTTCATGTTGTGGTTCTGTGTGTGGGTCTGTTGGGTTATGTGTTTGTATGTTGTTTTTGTGCAGACATTGGTTCTGGCATCCCTGTGTGTATGTGATGTTTGTGGCTACCCCAGGGAGTGTGACTGTTTGTCTGTGTATTGCCTGGACATTATTGCCACCCTTCTGTTTGTTTGATACTGGTGTTGTGTACTGCAGATGTGAGGGGGGTATGTGTGTGGATTCCTACTAGTGTTTGACAGTCATGGAGTGTGTCAATGGGCCCTGTGTGTTGTGCTGCTGGAGTATTCCTGTGAAGTATTTGTATACATATGTGTGGCTGTTCACAGTTTGACTTCAGGGCCTTCATTTCATCCTTGTGCCTCTACATGTGTTGCCTTGCTGTTTCCTTGGGTTGTTGCACTGTGCTGTCTGTGGTTTGACTTCAATCACTATGCAAGCAATGTGTGATTAGGTGGGCTGGGGGTGTTGTTCTATGTTCCTTGTCTTGCATGTGCTGTACACATGCTTGGTGGTTGTCTCCTTGGCCTTCCATTTGTGTGCACCTCACTTTGGCTTTCCTGTTTTGTGTGCTCCATTGCTGGTGGCATGTGGTGTGTGTATGTGTCTGTGTGTCAGTGTGGGGTATGTGTGTGTGACTTGGCAGGCTGTGTGTCCAGTGAGATGTTTGTTCCTTGTATGTGTCCATTTGATGCTTGTACTGAGTTTACTTGCCATTGGTGTGGTGTTGTTGTGGTGTGTGTGTGTAGCCCTGGCCCTGTGCTTCTGTGCTGTGTGTTCCTGTGCAGCAACTCCTGCTGTGGCTGTGTCCCTATTTATTTTGTGAGTGGTGCAGGGTGTGGTGTCACCTGGCTTGTTGTTGTGCATGGGTGTGCACAGGTGTGGCACATGGCATGTCCCTTCAGTGGGGGGCTAGTGTGTGAGGGTGGAGTAGTGGCCCTGTGGTCTTTGTGCCCTGCCCATGCCTGGTGCTGGACCAGCCTTCTGAATTGTGCGCATGTATTCCCTTGTCTTCACCGCTGCGGTGACGTGGCCGTGACATTGCCGCACGATCGCGGTCGATGTGTGACCTGGATGCGGAGGGGTGTACTGGTGGCAGGTGGGTCATGTGTGTGTGCACTTGGGGATGTGTTCCTATCCCGACCAGGGTATCTGATGTGGTTAGGGACCCTGTGCCAGTCCATGGTTTGTGTTTTGTGGTTGTGTGTGGGGTTGTGTAATTGCGTACCTGCGGCGGCGTCCGCGACGGTCCATTATTTGCTGGTGATGTATCAGGTACAGCACCGGGAAAACGTGGAGTGCTGGGTCCATGGCGGTCGTGTCCGGGCGCTGTGGGCCAAATCTCTGGTTTCGCGCTCCGCTGTCGAGTTTCCGCTGTGTAGGATTGGCCGGTTTCTCCGCTGCGGTGCGACTGGTTTTTTTGAGCATCCTAATTTTTGGACCGGAGCGGACGTCATTCCGCACAGTGGTGTGTCTCCATTGGCTCCCACCGCCGCGCTTGCGGGCGCACTTTGATGGCGGTTCGCGTCGCACGGCAGCGGACGGGAAATGGTCTATGTTTGGCCATTCTAATATGGCGGACGTGATTCCCGCTGCTCGCGGGCGGAAAAATGCATTTTTCCGCACCGCCAGCACCGCGGTGGTGCCACCGCCCGACATCCTAATAGACCCCTTAGTATGTTACTTCTATTTAGGATGTCATGACTAACTTGTGAATCGTATTCCGGTGTCCATAATATCTGCTGTGTTGACTGCTTAAGCTTCGGTGAGTCTCTTAGACTTTCCTTATGTGTACTGCCCTTCAATTCGTAGTTTATCTGATTTGGAATATGATTTTGTAATTGTTCTTGTGGTGACTGATTTCTCTTTATCTTTTCCTCATTTACTACAATAGTTCTAAAAATATCTGACCGGGCTATACTTTTAATCTCTTTTTTTTTTTCCTGCTGCTGACAGCCCAATGTGTCTTCAGAATTGAATGAGTGTTGTCTTCTTCCTAAGTAAGTATTTGAATCATTGGCAGCGTTAGGTCCTATTGTTGTTCCGGATACGACCGTCTGAACTAAAGGCGGTAAGTTTGCCGTTGATAAAAGTTGCGAGTTTAAAGGAGTTTGTTTTTCGCAATTTTTTGATTCTTCGCTGTCTGTTTGCTTTTTATGTTCTTGAGCACACCGACCGACTCTAGCATCTGACTTATATGTTTCCTTTTCCTCCTCAGAGTTAGCATGAGCCAAGACTGTGGTGTCAGTGGTTTTGTTTTCAAGAGAATCTGGGAATTCTATATTTGTTCCTGTGGATCCTTTGATTGATTTAAGTTGATTTAGCAGTGGATTTACCAATATTAATGGTGATAGATTTCCTTCTAATTTCTTAGTTGTATGTGATACAGTGAAAATCGGGTATAATTTGGGAGGATGTGGTAAAGAGGTTCCGGAGACTAGAAGGTAGGATGAAGGTTCTTTATTGTCAGTACACCAGCACCCACAACCAGACGCTCACGCCGCATGCAAGGATCTCTGACAACTGAGTAACGTTATCAGAACCCTGGCACCCAGCGTTCGCGGAATTACGTTTGAACATTTGCAAACGAGAGCGAGGCAACCTCGAGCCCAGATGCTGGCACCAGGATGCTCGCACTATCTAAACACTACAACTTCTCTCTCCCCACAAAGAACAAAATAGAAAAACAACAATATCTAATGAAAAACTTCGAGATAAGGAGATGAGCATCAAGCAGATTAGCTTCTCCAAATAAGCACAGAATCATGACAAAACATAGTCATTTAATTTGGAAGGTAGTTTCCTACAACGAACTCCCAATGCCGGTGGTAAGGAATAGGCGTCAGCAGTGGTCACAACAGAACCAGGGACGAAACACGTTCTGAGCTGGAATGCACCTCGTGACACCGAGAGGTGGAGGGATTATCAACAATGGACACTGGATCATGTACCCAATGAGTCCAATCATAATCCTCTAATTCCTGTTTGGATAACTTGAGCAAAGAACTAGCCTGTGAGTCGGAAAGGTGTACAAGGGATCTCTTGTTCCACCAACCCTTATATCCAAGTAAAGCTGAGCCTCTGCTGACGTCAGTGACTTGCACCGGAGGGAAAATTTTGATAAACCTTTTGACACTTTTTGGGGTTTTTAATAAGGACCCAATCACCCACCCTCAATTCTAGAGTATTCATATTTTTTGCAGAGTCATGCACTGACCTCATGTAATTTTGCTTTTGTAAAACTCTAGATGCCACGTCTTTATTGCAAGCAATGTTCTTGTTGTGCTTGTTAAGTAACCAATTAGGACACAAACTAGTGTGAGCAGTTCTACCCCTTAAGAGGGAAAATGGAGACACACCTGTGGTGCAATGAGGGGAAATATTATAAGACCACAGTTTGGCTTCAAGAAAATCTTGTACATCATGATAGGAGGAGAGAGCAGTTTGAATTGCGTCCTTAACCAGTCTGTTTGCCCTTTCAACTAAACCATTGGAGGTTGGTGAATATAGGGCGACCTTAAAATGTTTGACATCACTCTCAGTTAAAAATGAGGTAAATTTTTGGGAGATAAAATGGGTGCCATTATCAGTGACTATGATAGAAGGTGAGCCTTCTATTGAAAATATCTTCTTCAAAAATGTAATGGCATTGGTGGAATTGGGTGAATCAAAAAACATGTGGTAAATCCATTTTGAGTGATAATCAATTAACAAAATAAGGTATTTAAAGTCATGGGGGAGGAGATCATAGGGACCGGAAAAATCTAAAGCAACTTTGTCCCATGGTTTAGTAGGAAAGGGCACAGGGTGTAGGGGTGTGTTCATAACTTTCCATTTTTTATCAGATAATAGACATTCAGGACATGAATCAATGTAAAATTTGACCTGAGATTCTAGGGATGGCCACCAATAGTACGACTTAATGAGCTGTGAAGTCTTTGAAATTCCTAAGTGGCCTTGGTGCGCAAATTTTATGATATCATTCCTGAGACTGGACGAGGGAACAAAGGAATCATGTCTCATGACCAAGCCATTAACAATGGATAATTCAGATGCTACCATGGCGAAGGCTCTCAACTCATTAGGAAGTTTCCTATTTTCTGGCCAACCCTTAACAATATAATCAGTGACCAGTTTGAGATTTTCATCCTTGTTGTATGCTTCCAACCAGGATTGTTCAGTAATGGTGGGACACAGTTTAACAGCATCTAAAGCAGCAACTACACACTCTGTGTCTTCTGAGTTCTCAACTTCTGAAGGATCATGAAGAGACATACGTGAGAGGCAATCAGCCCTGAAGTTTCTCCCTCCAGAAATATGTTTCATGGAAAAGTGAAATTCTTGTAATTTTGAAAGAAGTCTGACCAGTCTAGCTGATGCTTTGCCAAGCCCACTACCGGTAAGTAACTGAGTAAGGGGCTTGTGGTCTGTGAATAATTCAAACTCACGCCCCCAGATGTAATTTTTGAACTTTTCGATTGCCCAAACACATGCAAGAGCCTCGCGTTCAATGGTGCTATAATGGGTCTCAGAAGGTTTAAGCATCCTTGAAGAAAAGGCTACGGTGTGCTCTTTTCCTGAAACCCATTGGCCAAGAACTGCACCCAAGCCCGTGAGACTGGCGTCCACCATAATAAAACACTTTGAGGAATCATTGAAGGGATGTAGGGCAGGTGCTTCCACGATGAGCTTTTTGACTTGATCAAAAGAAGATGAAATTTCTTCTGACCAATCAAATTTAGAGCCTTTTCGTAGAAGGGCACGCAATGGCTCAACAGTTTGAGCATATCCTTTGACAAAACGGGCCTAGTATTCTGCTAGGCCTAAAAATGATCGAAGTGAGTCTTTATCTTTGGGAGAAGTAGCGTGGCTGATGGCTTTGATAAGTGAGGTCTTAGGCTTAATTCCTTCTGAAGACAAAGTATGACCCAAATAATCTAATTGTTGTGTGGCAAATTTACATTTGTCAGCCCTGACTGTCATACCTGCCTCACTTAATTTGGTCAAAACGGAGAACAAATTGCTCAAGTGTGTTTCCCAGTCCTCGGCATAAACCAAGATATCGTCCTGGTAAGCTTGAACCCCTGGCATGTTTTGAAAAATATTATCCATAACTTTTTGAAAAACACTGGCCGCAGAGGCCAGGCCAAAAGGGAGTCTAAGGTACTTGTATACTCCGAATGGCGTAATAAAAGTTGTGAACTCTTGTGAATCTACTGTTAGGGGTATTTGGTGGTAAGCAGAACGCAGGTCAATAAGTGAAAAAAATTTTGCCCCCCCAAATTGGCCAGAAGGTCATGAATTTTGGGAAGAGGGTGGCAGTCAATCAAGATGTTTTTATTCAAGGTGCGCAAGTCTGCACATAATCTGACCTCTCCGGATTTTTTCCGAACGATAACGATGGGAGAAACCCATTCAGAGGAGTCAGAGGGAGCAATGACGCCGTCATCGCACAGTGACTTAAGTACTGACTTAAGTTCGTCCTTCGCACTAAGGGGCAAAGGACGTACCTTGTGGACAAAGGGTTGAGCATTTGACTTAAGTCTAATCTGGTGTTGATAACCTTTGATGGTTCCTAATTTGTTGGAAAAGAGTCTTGGGAATTTATCTAGAACCTTTTAAGATCAATGTTGTGGTCTGTGAGAAATAGGCAATCAATTTTGGGGTCGGGATTATCCCTAGAGGCAACAGGACTATAGCCCGGAGGAGGATCACCAAGGGTAATTGGGCTATCAGAACCTGGAATAAGATGAAGACCCATTTTGGCGAGGTCTTGCCAACCAATGATGTTGCGTCCCTTAACCGCAACGTATACCTTTGTAAGTATGGACCTACCTAAACATTCTAACCTTGAATTGAAGTAACCTAACATGTCTATTTCGAACTCGCCAAATGCTTTGGGATTGACGTCAGTGTGGTATAATGTAACGGATCCTTGCCATTTCTCAAGAAACATGACGTCTGATAAAATGGTTATGGGAGAACCAGAATCCGCCATAATGGGGATCTCTATATTTCCAAAAATGCAGTTCCTATAGGACCTTTAACGTAATGAGGAGTAAAAACAGAGTTGCATTCAATTGATACAATCATGTCTTGAAAATGATCTATACAATCATTAACGGTTTCAGAGTACTCAATGCTGTTGACTACATCAACACTGCATTTACAGAATTAACAAAGTCTTGCACAGGATTTTTGAAGGAGTTGAGAGATTGATCATGTTGAAGAGCCTTGGAGGTGATGATGGATCTCTCTATGCTCTTGGCAATATCAATTGTTTCTTGGAGTGAGGGTTTTCTGCAGCTGAGGAGGCGTTCCTGAATCTTTCTTGAAAAGCAAGCGAAAACAAATTGGTCACGAATATAAATGTCGGGATCCGCCTCAAACTCACAAGTTGAGGCTAAGAGTCGCAACTGCGCGATGTATTCCTCCACAGATTCATCTTCACGTTGTTTTCTCCTATGAAAATTATGTCTTTCAAGCATGATGTTCGACTCTTGGTCATAATGTTTCGCTAGACGAGATAATGCCTCTTTGTAGGAATTCCAATGTTCAGCATCACCGGCTTCTCCAACAGGTGTGGGGAATTTGGGTAAATTTTCAAAGACATATTGTGCAGCAAGTCCTAAACAGCCATACAGAATCGCAACTTTGCGTTCCGGAGAAAACTTAACAGCATCGATGGCAACAATGTGGTTCTCAAAAGCTTTCATCCATTGACGCCATGGAATACTGGGTTTGCCTGGTTGTTGTAAGAAGGGAGGAGGTAGCGCAAATTGTGGAGAAGAGGCCATCAAGTGGAACTGTGCGACAAAAGAATATGAGGAAAATGAGGGTGTAAATAAAATGAAATAAGTGAAATTATAGGTTAAGCAACATGTTTGCTGTAGCTGTAAAGAAGCAAGATTGAGAGCGAAATTTTGAGTGAACAAGGAGGTGAGTGTGTCACAGATGTTCACAGTTCCAGGTTGAGCTTTGCGTGAAAATGAGATGAAATGGAGAGGTGAGCCTATCACCGAGTTAGGAGGCTCATGAGTAACGAATCAACCTGTAATTGAAAAGGTGTGCCTGTCACCGCGAAATCGTGCAGGCTGGATCCTACCTGGGATCAAGGAGAGAGATCACGAAGAGACAGCTCATTGTCGGGCCTCGGCTGTGTCTTCGTAGCGTTGGGTTACCACGGTAACCAGAAGGAGTGAAGAGAAGATGGCCGCCGACGTGGAGACGCTTACGTGAAGCGTGGGGTCTTCGAGCGTCAGGAGGCGTCTTGTGTTGCTAGGCGATGGAGCGTTGCGAAGGGAAGGCAGAGAAGAGTGACGTCATCCGCTCTTGGCCGCAAACTTGCCAAAACTGAAGAAAAGACAGTTTGTGTCGAGCAGGAAGCGGAAAGCAGGAACAGGAAGAGGCTCTTGAGCTTCAGTGGGGCGCGTAAAGCAGGAACCGTGCGAGGCTCCTGCGCCCTGGTAGGGTAGCGCGATGACGGGTGGAAAGCGAGGAAATTCGGCTGGTGGGTGCTGGGCGTGGAGTTTCGTCCGCTCGTCGCCAAATGTGGTAAAGAGGTTCCGGAGACTAGAAGGTAGGATGAAGGTTCTTTATTGTCAGTACACCAGCACCCACAACCAGACGCTCACGCCGCATGCAAGGATCTCTGACAACTGAGTAACGTTATCAGAACCCTGGCACCCAGCGTTCGCGGAATTACGTTTGAACATTTGCAAACGAGAGCGAGGCATCCTCGAGCCCAGATGCTGGCACGAGGATGCTCGCACTATCTAAACACTACAGAGGACTATCAGTAGTTGTCAAGGCTGCCTTGGGGAAGTGTCAAATCCATCCCCAATTTCAGGTCAAAAGAAAGCGGTTGGCTAGTTATTCGTGTAATCGGCTTCGCCGATTTTCTCTTTAATGTGTGCCAGCATAGCGGTCCCTTCAAGAGGGCAGGTACCTGGGGTGGGCGTTCTAGTGTTTTGGGCTGATTTGATGGTTGATGGCATCGCGCGCCCGCACCTGTGGTGCAGTGCACTTCAACCGTCAACTTGAGGGCGAACGGAGCGTATTCTCTTTCTCGCTCGTTCGCCGCCTGCATTTTTGGTTGTCCAGAGTCTCACAGCGTGTGGCATTTCCTCCGCATTCCTGTGGGGGTCATTCTTACGCGCATACAGCATAAAGAAGTCTGAACCTCCGCTCCTTCCCATTTTCGAGAGTTCAACACTCGTGAGTAGAAGTATGTCAACCTCTCTTCCCAGAAGTAAGTCATGTGCTATTTTCTTAAAGACTTGAGACGTCACGAAGTTTGGGACAGTGTTCTTTTCGTCAGCCAGCTGTGCTCAAGTGTTAAGTCCCGCAATTGTTTTTCATTCAGTTACGACTAGATTCCTGTGATGTAACAGGGGTCTAAGGTTGAGCCAGTGAATTTAGAAATATACAGAACTTTTATTCATGTAAAACAGATGTACTACTTAAGGACTTACTAGTCAAGGAGATAGCCTGCAGCGGCTGCTGCGCAGCAATATACAAGACACTTTCCCAGCGATATCACCTATTCAGTTGGCACCAGTAGCTCATAGAGACCTCTTCAGTAGCAACGTATGTAGCAATATATATATATATTATACTTACCATCCTCTGCTTCTTCAACTGCCTACAACATAAGATAAGACAAGAATTAAAATTGCAAAGTCAAGTATTGATTATAGCTTACACTATCAACAACTGTCTACAACAAGAGAGTGGCACATCACTGCAGGGGTTCAGGTACCAGTTGTTTTTTAGAGTATTCACTATTAAATGTCTGCACAAAAACATCACATACACTCAGGGATGCCAGAACCAATGTCTGCACAAAAACAACAGACAAACTGTCTGGCATAAGTCTTGGAGGTATTAATGTGTCGCTTTGTATTGTAAAAGAAACAATTGATGGACGGAATGCTGGACAATGCAAACATTCACCCCCAGTCACAAAGATCTGGGTTAAATCCATCATTCTTTTGCTCACCACACCACCCCAGTTTGGACCCAGCCATATGCAAATCAGTCTTGACCCTGTTCCTTGTGGGAATAGTCCAGCCCGAACTGCCAAGCCAGGTCCTCCCTGGACCGGAAACAAGCATCCTGGGACCGGTTTCAGGGCATCACCCTTCTTCAGCCAGGCTAGCTTGAATCCAGTGGTGTAGTGAGCACGGGACCCACGTCTGGGCATACCCTTCCCACTTAGGGCGACAAATGCAAAAGAAACAATTGATGGACGGAATGCTGGACAATGCAAACATTCACCCCCAGTCACAAAGATCTGGGTTAAATCCATCATTCTTTTGCTAACCACACCACCCCAGTTTGGACCCAGCCATATGCAAATCAGTCTTGACCCTGTTCCTTGTGGGAACAGTCCAGCCTGAACTGCCAAGCCAGGTCCTCCCTGGACCGGAAACAAGCATCCTGGGACCGGTTTCAGGGCATCACCCTTCTTAAGCCAGGCTAGCTTGAATCCAGTGGTGTAGTGAGCACGGGACCCACGTCTGGGCATACCCTTCCCACTTAGGGCGACAAATGCAAAAGAAACAATTGATGGACGGAATGCTGGACAATGCAAACATTCACCCCCAGTCACAAAGATCTGGGTTAAATCCATCATTCTTTTGCTCACCACACCACCCCAGTTTGGACCCAGACATATGCAAATCAGTCTTGACCCTGTTCCTTGTGGGAACAGTCCAGCCCGAACTGCCAAGCCAGGTCCTCCCTGGACCGGAAACAAGCATCCTGGGACCGGTTTCAGGGCATCACCTTTCTTCAGCCAGGCTAGCTTGAATCCAGTGGTGTAGTGAGCACGGGACCCACGTCTGGGCATACCCTTCCCACTTAGGGCGACAAATGCAAAAGAAACAATTGATGGACGGAATGCTGGACAATGCAAACATTCACCCCCAGTCACAAAGATCTGGGTTAAATCCATCATTCTTTTGCAGTTCGGGCTGGACTGTTCCCATGAGGCACAGGGTCAGACTGATTTGCATATGGCCATGTCTGAACTGGGGTGGTGGAGTGAGCTAAAGAATGATGATGGATTAAACCCAGATCAGTTGACTGGGGGTGAGTGTTTGATTTGCTCTAACGCTCCGTCCATCATCCCCTTTGGTATCGCTTTGTATTGTAGGCGCAGAGTTAAGACCAGAACCCAAAGTGATGAGGCAGTACAGTGGAGTCTCTCTTTAATCCCATTCCCCTTCTTTACTGGGAGTGAATAATTGTTCGCTTGCAGTGGAGTTTGGGATTGGAGACTAGTCATCAGTTCCTGTGGAAGAAACCTTGAGGAATCGGTTCACGGTACTTGATAGTAGTATGATTCTTTATTCTATTTCTAGCTTTCCTTTCTCTCTTTTTTTGCCGTCTGGATTGCACATGTGTAAATGGTTGACTTGGAGAAACAGCTGGTTTCGTTTTTTGCTCAGCATTTACTTGTCCTGCCATTTCCGTACTAGGAGGCTGAGTTGTATTTTCAACTCCGGGTACCAAAACTGGCACTATTGGCAAAGGCTGCTTTTTTGTGTTTGAGTCAATATAATCTAGGTTGATTTTTTCCTGTGAGAGAACTATTCGTTTGTTAAGAAAAAGAATCTGCTCCATTAAAGTTGGTAAAAAGCTTAGCTTATCTAGAATTGGACCGCATGTACATGAAGAAGGCTGGGGTGAGTAAATGGATTGAACTCTCGTTAGTAAATTGGTTAAATTGTCCAGTTTCGTGTTAATACCTGCAATATAAGTTGCTATAATGTTCATTAAATCTATTTGGGTGTCAAGCTTGTCTGACTGCATAGTCAGAGTATCTGTAGATGCTTGCAGTGCTCGTAACAGCGGAAGTAAGAGTTCCATCTTCATCTGTGTCGTAACCCTTGCCCCGCTGTCTGGCAAGGGATATTGTCTGTCGTTTTCCTTTGATTCAAGTGAGGTATTTAATTCTAAATTGACATTTACGATGGACTCTGGAGACTGGCAAGATTTGGGAGTGCATTTTTGTGGCAACGTTGTTTGTTGTACTAGCCCTTTTTTGCAGCTATGCGAAAGTCCTTCCATTTCCGCATTTTCAGAGACCTCTGATAAGGCTTCTTGCAGATTTTCTTTGTGCTTTTTAATTTCCGAACAATCTTTGTCAATTTGTGGTGTTTGGGAGTTTAACCATGTATAATCTAAGTCCTCATTACTTAGCTGAGAAGTTTGAAAGGTGAATGTGTGTCCATGGTCCTGGGCTTTAGATGGTACCCCATCCAGCTTATTTTGTTCTTCAATCTTTTGTTTATTTACTTGACTTTTTAGGATTTTGTCCAGGATTTTTTCTCCTTCGTTTTTTAATATGCTAGATAATTGCACATAGAGTCCCCTTGTGTTTTTTAGGTCTTGCCTGAGCCAGCGCATGCGCTGCTCTGCGAGACATTTAGAAAGCGGGTTTTCAAAGTGCTACCACAGGCATTTTGGTGGCCTCAAGCTTGCGTGCACGCAAGCGTGCACGCGCGCAGCCACCATCTGTCTTTCCTCCTGTCACGGGTCATTAAGTGGATCGCGATGCACTTTCACTTTCGCGGCGCGCGCGCGCGCATACAACTCCTGGTTAGGTCTCGCCTACGCAGTGCGCATGCACTGCATAGGAGACCTTTAGCCGTCGTGCAGCTCTTTTTACAAAGCACTTGCGGGAGTGCGCAGCGGCGCGCCACAAGCACAAGTGTGTGCTTTCAAAAAGAGCAGGATGCGCGCGCACGCACGCACGAACCTTCGCCATGCTTTTTTTTTTAAACACCACTCCCGGGCTTGTTAGCTATGTCACATAGCACAAACTTTCCCACGGAAATAGGAGTGCTTCGCCACAGACTACTTGACACTTTTTTTTTTTTTAAACATGAAACGGGGAGCTGTGCCGGATTGACAGGATGCTGAGTCCAGGCCGGGTTTGGACCGTGCTCCCCATGTTACATGGGCGGCATTTGTAGTCACTAAGCCTTACGGCCTCCCCTGAAAGCTCTGCTTGTTTTGGGCTTGAGCTGCGCCAAAGCCAAGGGTCAGGCTCGGGCCCGGCTCGAGCGTTCAATGACTCGCTCATCTCTATCCCTACCTCGCCTTTCTTATTCTTCCTCTCGGTTTACCTACATCACCTCCACCCTCATCCTCTCTCTCACTCTACGTCACTCCTCTCTCTACCGCATCTCTTTTTTTCCCACGAAATATTTGTGTGCCTCATCTTTCTTTCTGTCCTCTATGTACCTCACCGCCTCTTTCCTCCCTGTGTATAGCACAGCCATGCCTCTGTATCGGGCCTCTTTTTAACTCTATCTCTCCCTCTCATCCTTTCTATTCCGGGTTGTTTCCTTTCTACCTCTAATGATCTCTCCTTTTGACTTTCACTGTACATCGCCTCTCAGCTACCCGCTTCTCCCCACCCCTTCCCACCCACTCTCCTGTTCTCCAATACAACGCACTTCAACACATCTGTCTCTTTACCCTTCCTCTCTCTACCTTCTCTCGTTTTCTCAGCTCTCTTACTTCCTGTTTTTGACTACCCTCTTTCTCTCCACCTCCCGACCCTCTACCTCTCTCTCTACACCTTTTGTCTCTCCCTTCGAGTCACCCCTCTTTCTAGAACCTTTCCTCGGTGCCTTTAAGGCTCCTTCCTCCCCTCTCTCTTCCTCACCAGAGGCGGAGGGCACGGATGAGTGAGGTGTAAAGCGAGGGAGAGGAGGTTTATGCACGCTTGTGCCCACAGCCAGTCAGCTGCAAGCGTGGCTTGGCAGCATGGGCATGGAATGTTTCATAAAGAAGGCTGCGATTATAATGACACATGCCACTGGCGCCCGCAGCCTATAGCACATGTGGGGCCTGGGGAAGTTTTCCTGCTTCCCTTCTGACTCAAGTAAACATGTTTTATGAACAAGGGGCTCTTTCACAATATTTAAAGTTTCTCTATTTGTTTTAAATAAATAAAATATAGCTGACCACCAAAACGTTAGTGAGGAGCTAAAATAAACCAGACTCTCACAGCCAGAGACTGAATTGGGGTTGAATGGGGACAAAAGTAATTGTGAAGAAGAAATAATAAGCAGCAGCATTGAAAACGTAAAAATAAAGCTTTTGGTGATTATCCGAGGTATCATCTACATCATCCTAGATATATCAGTGGGCCTACATAAAACGATTCTTGAACTAGAGGCCCAGGACTGTTGTGATTGCAATCACAACAAGCATTAGCATAGCCAATAGGTCTCGCCTTTGGGACCTTATAAGTGTTTAGCCATGCAACAGTTGATGTTGTTGCACCAAGGATATTGTGCTGCATAACTAAATACTTATAAGGTCCCAAAAGCGAGACCTATTGGCTATGCCAATGCTTGTTTCATTGGGGTCCGGGTGTTCCAGAGCTGTTGTTTTTGACACGTTTAATCCTTCTGTTATAATTGGGCTTGTTGGCAACACTTGGCTTCCCATTTGGTGAATTTGTGTAGAGTCAGTGTCTACGATTGCTGTTATTGTAGAGATATGTTGCGAAGCGAGACAACTGACAGAGAGTTTCTTGCTCAAACAGACCGCTAGGGAGTTTGTCTCACTGAAGTCCTGCGCTGTTTTAGCAGTTGGTAGTGACGTTGTCAATCCTGTTGGAGTTTTGGACAAATTCTGCGCTACTTGGCTCTCCAGCCGTTGCACTACCTTAGTGGGAGCCAAAGGCGTCATCAGGCCTGGTGTGTCACCTGTTGCTGAGAAGATGACTGAGCCTGGGTCCTTGAGCAATTGAAATTTAAGATTTTGTACCCCCGGGATACTCTGTTGATCTCTCAAACATTGTGGCTATTGGTGAAATTAGTGGACTCCTTAGTTTAGTACTTACACAAGTTATGTTCGCCTCTTTCTTAGTAATTTGTTTTGCCTTGGATCCTTTTTTGGGGGCTCCTGATTTGTCGCCAGGTGTTTTCCTGACCTTGCCAGATCGCATATTTATTTGAAACTGATACCCTCCTTAGGATCCTGTGTGCCTTGTTCCAGCCGTATATTTCAGTAGATTAGCAAGTTATATGTACTTGTTTTTTCAAGCCGCTTCTGCTGGCTGCTGTCTGCTGACTGCTAGCTGCTAACTACTGGTAGCTGGCTACTGGGTCGCTTGCTTGATAGCCCCCTGATAATAGTGGTTATATTTGTGCTTGGCTTTTCAAGGAGCTGGTCCCATAATCCGACTGATAAGCCTAAAAACCTCTGTATTGCCACTCTAGTCTACTGCAGCAGGGTTGTCAGAATCAGTCAAGTCTTAGGCTGTAAAGGAGCTCTTGCCCGCTATTGACTCTTTTACACAGGCCCTGCGTACCCTCCTGGCAGGAACAATGAGACAATGGGGGGAAAATCTGCAAGGCCCGACAGGGCGGTGGGGCCTTAAGGCCGACAGGAGCTGCAGAAGCGAGGGGTTGATTCAAAGAAGCAAGGAGGTGGGTTCAGAGGAGCAAGAGTAGATTCCAAAGGGAGGTGCGGAAGGAATCGAAGGGAGACAAGCAGGGGTTGGGCATGAATGAGTATTTGACCACCGCACTCCCCTCAGCTCAGCACCCCCTTTCCACACTACCCTCTCCTCTCCTCACCTCCAGGCCAGTAAGCGACAGTGTGGACTTTGAGGCTCTGTTAAGGCTCTGTGCTCGTGAAACAACCGCAACCGCAACCAGCTCCAGCTCCCAAAGGTTTCTCCCGGGGATAGAAGATCACCGCACCACACCCGGGATCCTCAGCTGGAAACACTGGTGTCATTGGCGGCAGGAGCAAAAGCAGGGGCGGGAGCGCCCCGAGCGACCAGATCGGCCTTAGGGCGCTCCACTGTCCGCCTCTGTGCTCAGTCCACGGCTCGGTCCACGGCTGGGTGTAGTTGGACGGCTCAACCCGACCGAACCGAATCTCGGTCGCGGTCCAATTAACTCCCTGATAGGATGAAGGTGTCCGGTAACAAAATGACAGTATAATAAGGGGTGGTCCGAGTATTGATACATCAAATAATGTCAAAAAACATACAATTGCGTACAAACAAAGTCAAGAAGTAAATGTATTCTTGCAACAGTGTTATTTAATCACACTGAACACGTTTCAATTGAAAAAACATTTTAAAACTTTTTCAAGTGCCCAGTTGGAAAAAGGGGAAAAGGAAATAGGGAAAAGTTGGTGACTTTGGTGAGAGTAGTGAGGTACATGAGGTTAGAATATAGTGCGTGTCACAATTTTACTATTCACTTGGCATGTCATTAAAGCCAAAAGTTACGCGACCCCAGCTCTGGTCAGAGTGCCTGTACATTTTATTTTTGAGAGGATGGCTGTCCCCAGTGTCAACATCATGTGTGCACCAGGTTGTCAGACCAGGGTTCAGGGAAAAGAGCTCAGTATACTGCCACAGCCAGTTTGCTTTTGGGCAGTGAGGGTGTCTGACAAGACAACTCCCTCACCAGACCTATCTTTAGGGTTGTTAGAGAGGAGGTCAGGGAGAAACTCACTCTCTTCTTCCTGCCCCTCATCAGTGACCATGAGCATAGTCACATCAGCCCTGTCATAAAAGGGTTTTAGGCTGTTCACATGAACGACCCTCTGGGGGCTCCTGGGAGTGCCAAGGGTCCACCAAGTAGGTGACCTCCCCTTTTATTTCAAGGATGGAGTAGGGTCCACTCCATTTGTCCTGGAGGGACTTAGGTGCCACAGGCTGCATTACCCATACCTTTTGCACTGGTTTAAATTCAACCAGTACAGACTTATGGTCAATCTTGCCTCAAGGTTGTGGTTGGCTTTTTCCATGTACTCAGACATCCTTGAACAAAGGCCACTATGTCCAGTTTAGAATCCTTGAAACGCTTCTCCCAGCCTTCCCTCACCAGACTCAGGGACCCCTAACAGGATGGCCAAACATAAGCTCAAAAGGACCAAAGCCCTTTTGTGTCACCTCTCTGTAGGCACAAAGCATGCATGGTAATAGGATATCCCTTGTCCTTCTGAGCTTTTCAGGGAGCCCCATAATCATACCTTTCTTGCTCTTGTTAAACACTTCAACAAGGCTTTTTGTTTGTGGATGATATGGTGTGGTGAACTTAAAAGTCACTCCACATTACTTTCGGGTTAGCAGATATGAAGTTATCACCTCTTTCTGAAACCCCCTCCTTAGGGAAACCCACTCTAGTAAAGATACTTAAGAGGGCTCTGCGAACTGCAGTAGCAGTGACAATCCTAAGGGGTAGAGGCGTTTTAAGGCAGGGGCAAAGTGGGCTTTGGCCCAGGGCCACAGACTTTCAGGGTGCCCTCTGATAGAGCCAGCTCTGTTCTACGGAGTCTTGCCCTGATGACCTTGAATAATTCTTACACAGATTGTTTTAAATACCGTTTACCTTTGCTTTATTTTCAATATGGGTGATATGTGAGTGTCTATTACTGACAGTCATTTTGTAGAGAAATGTTGCGTTTATGTTACATGCAACAGCCATAAAAAAAGTTTCTTTAACGACAAATCAGAATCTCACATATGAGAAATGGGAGAGTGTCACATAGATTATTTGCAATAATAATATTGAGCAGCTGCTGTGTTACAATACTGAAAACAGACATCACTTTCCCTGAATATTACATGTAAACATAATTAAAATTTGGATGATTCAGCCTGTGCACTATCAGTGACCCGGCCAAAGAGGATATGAAAGAGCTGAAATTGGATCATAAATTCAAAACTGTTTCTAACAGGGGTCCCCAAAATAAGCTTGGCCCAGGGCCCCCAAAATCCTTAAGATGTCCCTGCTAAGGGGAATAGCCTCGGGATACCTGGTGCCATGATCCACTTTCACCAGAATAAACCTGTTGCCTGAAGGTGTTTGAGGGTCATTTGGGCCAACAATTTCGACTTCTACCCTTTCAAAGGTAACCCCAACCACTGGAAGTGGAATTCGGGGGCCTTTGGTTTCCTACCTGTCTTGCCACTGGCCTAACAGGTAACACAGGAGCTACAGAACTTTTTCACTTTCTGGTAAATGCTTGGCCAGTAGAGTAGAAGTGGGTAACCAACCTACTCCAAGTTTTGGTCTGGCCAAGATGCCCAGCTAGGGGAATGTCATTGGCCAAAGTAAGTAGAAATTCTCTGTACATTTCAGGCACTACCACTCTTCCAGTGGCACAAGGTTTGGCATCTATGACCTCTCGGGACAGGAGCCCTTCATCCCAATAGGTCCTGGGGGAGCCACTGACATCTCCCTTTTCCTGTGCAGCAGCTTGCTGGCTCAGGCTTTCAAGAGTGTGACACATTTTTTGTCCCTTATATAGATCTTTCCGAAAGGGTCCCCCTGTACCTAAGAGCTCTGCAGTGTAGAGCCCAGGTTCCTCAGGTTCAGTTCCCTCAAGGTCTGAAACAGGCCTTCTCCCTGGAGAGAGGGGACCTGAGCTGTTGCCTGTGTGGAAGTTGGATACCCATCCTTTCTTCTCTTGGAGGTTTATTGGGCCATTATTCCAGACTCCAAGGCCTCTCTTTCCACCCTGGGCTTTGTTCTGCGCTTTTGTTTTTACACAAACTGATAGCTGCATGGGTTCTCATCTCTACCTCAGCACATGCTGAGGTCTCGAGATCATTCCCTAGCAGACATTCAACTGGTATGGCAGAGGACATGACCACCTTCTTCTGGCCAGTAACCCTTCCCCATTCCAAGGTCACCATAGCCATGGAGTGAACCTTGATTACAATATCAGTATTGATAATTGGATATGTCTGTCCAGTTAAGTACTGGTCTGAGGATATCAGGTTTTCAGTCACCATGGTGACACTTGCACCTGTATCTCTCAGTGGTTCCTCCTCAATCCCATTAATAAGGGGCTTCTGTTCATACGTCTCCATGTTAGTGGGTTAGACAGCTAGGGCAGCCATACCCACTCCACCATCTGAGACTAAGGTAGCTTCAGTGTGCTCTCTGACCTGGTCAGGGTACAGCAGGGATTCCATCTGGAGACTGGCAACCCCTGAGGGTGTTGCACTAGGGCGAACCCTTTTGGGGAGGTAGAGTCCCCAACTCAGTGTGCATGATGCCTACAGAGATGGCTCCAAGCCGTTTTGGGATCCCAGTTCATATTCTTGTATCCACCCATGGATTGGGAAGATTCTTGGGGCCCACCCTCCTGAACAAGTTTTTGTGGACCTTTAGGAGACTCCTTGGATTTTTCTTTTTGGTGTCCCACCTCTTTCCCCTGGGAGGGGGCAGTAACCCCTTTCTTTTAGTCACCCCCACTCCGGGCTTTCGGGACACCCTTGTTTTGACCCAGTGCTCAGCCTTCTTCCCCAGCTCCAGAGAAGAGACCAACCCTAAGTCCAGCAGGTAGTGATGCAGTTTCTTAGAAGCACAATTGCTCCACAGATGCTCCTTCACCAACACATTGTAGAGCCCGTCCTACTCCTGAACCTTGCTGCCCTTCAACCAGCCACCTACTGTCTTGACTGAGAAGTCAACAAATTCTACCCAGGACTGACTTGAGGTTTTATGAGTCTCCCTGAACTTGACCCTGCACTCTTCAGTTGTGAGACCAACTTCCTCATTCAGGGTTCTGTTCATGAGGTCATAGGACTTGGTTTGGTTATGGTCCTCACCCACTCTAATTAAGTTAGGGGGGCTATGCCCTGGGGTACTGAATACAGTCCCCTGGTCACTATCATCATACTTACTCCTCAGAGATTGCAGGACTCTTTGCCCACTGGGCTGCATCAAATTCTGCAGGGGCCTCCTGGAGGCTTGCCTTTGTAGGGTTTGAGCCACTAGCAATGTTATCGTCCTTACAGAGGGTCCTTAACTGTGGCATCTGAAGCTGCAAAGAAGGGGACAGGTTGAATTCCTGCACTGTGTCTTCTGGGTCAGACATGCCTATTACAGTTGGGACCTTTTTCGAAAATCAACCAACATTTTAGAAGATGTTAAAAGCCTAACTGTCTAGTATTTATTTTTACATTTCTAATGCAATGTAGTGGGGGACTTAACACAAGGTCCTGACTGTGCCATTTTAGAAAATGTAGAAAAAATGTAAAAGTCAAGACATTTGAAACATAATTTTGGACTAGTGTCAATTGTGTTTTTATAGTGAAAACCTATTGACCAACTGTTATCAGCAAATGCAAGTCTGACATCCCACAGCTGAAGAACCAATGTAGGGCACTGTCTTTTTATGGAGTGATGGCAATGTAAGGGCACACCATGCAAAAAGTCCCGACGACCCTTATTGCTTTACAGTCTTTAATAATCCCAAGTGTTCTATTTGTGGTAGTGTGGACAAGCAGCTCAGGCTTATCAGAGGGGAGTTTTAAGCATTTGTTGTACACACAGTCAATCAATGGTTCATACACTCAAAATGAAATCTGAGATCAATTTATGTAAAAAAAAAGTAGATTTGTATAAGAATTTAGACACTAAGGGGCGCATGCATCAAGGTAGGCAATTGTGATTCCATAATTGCGATTATTAAGGAATCACAATTATGGAATCGCAATTGCCTATGCATGTAGGTCTCACTAAAATATTAGCGATTCCTACATATTCCTTAATTGCGAATTGCAGACTGTGTTTCGCAATTAAGGAATAGCTTCCCATTCATTCCTATGGGCCTAGAGGCCCATTGGAATGAATGGGAATTGCACGCGCAATTTGCGACTGCCAAACAGGTACTCGCAAATTGCGCATGCAATTTCAAGGGTGCAAGGGGGCTAAAAGGCCACCCTGATGCACACCCAAAAATGGCATGTGTGCACATGTGGTGCACACACATGCCCTAAGGGCATGTGTGTGCGCCACATGGCACTTTAAAAAATGCACTTTTGTGCATTTTTCGAAATTTTTGCAAATTGCCATCACCTTGCAGTTGTTGGTAATTAGCGTTTCTCAAATGCAAAGTCCTATTTAGGAAAGGCTTGTTGCATTCCAAATAGGGAATCTGTAGTAACGAAGTCCACGCAGGTAGGATGAAGATCAAGATGTTTTAATGTAGTAGGTCACTGGTCCTGAAGAGCAGCCCCACCAGGAGCAGCCAGACTGCTGCGCAGCCCATTCTCAGCTGTCACTTCAGCTCACAGGCTCCCCACAGTCCGAAGCGCATCATCACTCAACATTCCATGCAGCACACAACACATTCACACTGGCTGAGCAGGAGGTGAAAGTGGCATAACATTAAGATGGACAGGATACTACATATCCCCCTTTCTTATACAACAGAAGCAATAATCCAATACCTGAATGTGATATAACAATAAGAACCCAAAAGAGGAATAACAGAGAGATCCACAGAAGCAACAGAAGAAGTAAAGAAGATGAGGACAGATAGGAACGAGCGAAGAGATAGGTGGAGGAAAAATAAGTGGAAGCAAAGGGTAAGTATACACAAAAGGAAATGACCCATCCTCTCCAACAACGAATTACAAAAGAGAAGAAAACAGTAAAAAGGCGAAAGAAACAACAAGTTAGCAGAAAGACATAGACGCACCAAAGACTACCCCCAAACACACCCACTGGCCAGGCAGGCAAGCAAGGAAGGAAAAACAAGGCACGACACGACCTAAACGGTAAACAGACATAATATCGAAACAAAAATATCGAATGGACACAATATCGAGTCTAAAATATAGAATGGACATAATATCGAATGGACATAATATAGTCGTTAAAAATATCGAAATTAAGGTAAGTAATATCGATAGTTAAAATATCGAAGTACATAATATAGGCATTAAAAAATATCGAATTTTTAATAATATAGAATTTTTTCTAAGTGTATTGTATGTTAGTATATGTGTTAAAAGTGTATATTAGTTGTTGTAATGTATGTTTAATTTTTAAAAGCAATGAATTTTATGTTATTTAATTTTTGCGTAATTTAATTCCGTAGCGGGTAGTGGGTTTATAGGGGAATAGGGTGGGAAGTAATTTAATTAAAATTAAGTATATATTAATAAATATTAATTGGTATTGATAATTAATTTATTGTTAATTAATTATTAATTGGTAATTAAATTTTATTAATTGGAATTTTTTTAATTGATTAAATGGTAATTATGTTAATTCAATTAATTAAATAGTTGTAGCGGGATGTGGGTTTATAGGGGAATAGGGTGGGAAGTAATGTAATTGAAATTAAGTACATATTAATAAATATTAATTGGTATTGATAATTAATTTATTGTTAATTAATTATTAATTGGTAATTAAATTTTATTAATTGGTAAAAAAAATTTAATTGATTAAATGGTAATTATGTTAATTCTATTAATTAAATAGTTGTAGCGGGATGTGGGTTTATAGGGGAATAGGGTGGGAAGTAATTTAATTGAAATTAAGTACATATTAATAAATATTAATTGGTATTGATAATTACTTCATTGTTAATTAATTATTAATTGGTAATTACATTTTGATAATTGGTAATTTTTTTTTTAATTCATTAATTGGTAATTAGTGTTATTAATAATATTTATTAGTATTGATAATTAATTATTTTTTAGTAAAATATTAAAATATTACTTTCCCTACTGTTGCACTCTCTGGAGTGGGAATAGTAATTATTACCCCTACGCTATCCAACGCTTTCCTACTGTTGCACTCACTGGAGTGGGAATAGTAATTTTTACCCCTACGCTATCCAACTCTTTCCCTACTGTTGCACTCTCTGGAGTTGGAATAGTAATTATTACCCCTACGCTATCCAACGCTTTCCCTACTGTTGCACTCACTGGAGTGGGAATAGTAATTTTTACCCCTACGCTATCCAACGCTTTCCCTACTGTTGCACTCTCTGGAGTGGGAATAGTAATTTTTACCCCTACGCTATCCAACACTTTCCCTACTGTTGCACTCACTGGAGTGGGAATAGTAATTTTTACTCCTACGCTATCCAATGCTTTCCCTACTGTTGCACTGTCTGGAGTGGGAATAGTAATTTTTACCCTCCCGCTATCCAACGCTTTCCCTACTGTTGCACTGACTGAAGTGGTAATAGTAAATTTTACCCTCCCGCTATCCTACGCTAAAAATATTGAATATTTTTATAAATATTACGTTAATATATTTATGTATTAAAAAATTAAAATGTATGTTTATTTTTTTAAGTTACATTAATTATTTATTAATTTTAAAGTTATTTAAGTATTTTTAAGTATGTTTTAGTTAATTATATATATTTTTCATTAATTTTACATTACTTTTCATACATTTAAAAAATTCGATATTTTGACTGACTATATTTTTTACAACTATATTTTGGAGTCGATATTTTTGTACTTACCTGTTTGTAGATAGGGAGTCAATATTTTGGAATTCGATATTTTTACTTCGATATTGTTGTAGGTCGATATTCTTGTTATCGATATTCTGTCAGTGATCCGACCTAAACACCAGCCTTACACACAGACACACAAAGAAGAGAAGGACGGATCTCCTCCTAAACCAGGAAGAAATAGAATGAAGCTACAATGAGGGAAAGGCTGGGGACGAGGAAGACTAGCAACCAATGTAGTCCAGATACCAAGGATGAAAAGAATATGTGACATCACGAGGAGAACTGGACAAGAGAGAAAAAAGAGAAGATGAGAAGCAAATACAATGAGTATAACTCATCCTCCCCCATTTTCAAATTGACAATATAATAATGTAAGAATAATGTTGCGTTTTCAAATCGACATGTAACATAGTATAAGAATAACATTGCGAGAAAAAAACAGCAAATGGACAGAGACCCATAAAATGATAGCCCGTGTAAGGACAACCCCCGTGAAGAGGTCACATACTGTGAAATGTAGGAATGGGACTATAACCCATAAAACACACCCTGTGTGAGGGTAAAAGTGTAAGAGAAGATGGGAATAAAACCCATAACCTACCCTTGACATAAGGGAGGTTAGCTACCGTGAATGGGACTGAAACCCATGGCCTACCCCGTGACGTACGGGAGGGTAACTACTGTAAATGGGACTCTACCCATAACCCATCCCTAAGAATAGGGACGGTAAGCTAATGTAAATGGGACTAACACCCATGCAACGATGCCCTGTGTGAGGGTGGAAAACATAAGCAGCCTGTGTAGGCAAGCGTATTGTGAGCAAATGGGGCTAGCCCCCATTGCCATCCCTAAGTAGGGAAAAATAAAGTGTAAATTGTACACATGTAAAATGAACAATGAACCCCTGAAGGTGTGTACCCAGAGTCCATGACCATAAAACCCACCATAATATCCCATGGTGGATGAGTGTGAATCAAAGCAATTCCATAGTGAAATGTACAAAAAGCCAAAACATGAATGAATGCTGCGTAATAATAGCCAAGCATACAATAGGCATAGATACTGAAAAAGATTAACGTTTGTTGACTGTTGACGTTTTAAAAGTGGTAGTGTCACCGTAGTACTGTGACACCCCTTGGAGTTCGTAAGTAACCAAGATTTGAAGAGATACCAAACAGCTGACCTTGTAGAGTAACTCGCTCGTTGACCGGCAACTGAGAGAGGAAAACAAGAGTGAATTAAGGCCCCCACAGGAGACATGGAGAAACAGTACACAGTGAGTCTGTTGTGGGCCAAGAAAGCGCAGTCACAAGTTGTACTCACTGTGTGCACCACATGTTCGTTTAAGTAGCTTCAAAACTGCATTATGGAAGTCCCAGCGTTTCGAAGAGAAGATGGAAAACACCCACGATCGTTGAAGTCCTCCACCGTCGGGCATGGCAAACGAGCGAATCCAAGAACTGGAGGTTCCGTGCATCCGCCAACTGCAAGATGGCGGCACGCACGATGCAGAGTGCAGGATGGCTCCCGGCGCGCTAGTGTGCTCAAATAGTGCCCCTCAGTAAGAGCATGGATGTCGTCATGGAAGCTTCTCGACGTTGAGATGATCTGCGCTGCTCTACATGAGGTAAACAGAGCACGCAAAGGCTAACGACCGAATAACGGTTTAAACGGTCGGAAAGCCTGTCGGACCATGTATTGTGTGAGGAGAAAAAGTGGTGTAGAGCAACTCACCACAAATAGTGCGGAGAAAACACAAGGCAGTCCCCTCCATCCACCGCTACCACAGTCATCGCGATGCATGTGGAGAGGGAGTAGAAACATCGATCAGTGAGGATTTGCACAAAAGCAGCAGACAGACTCCACTATGTGCCGCATTGAAAGATACCATTTTGTAGAGAGTAAAGATGAAATTGTTCAAGAACACACAAAGTAGGCGGCATAAAAGACCACGCCACACAGGGGTAGCTTGGGTTGTCCACTATGTCAGCGATACATAAAGCACAATGCTGAAGGCACAGCATGGAGAGATTCGTCCCCTCCTTAGAAACACGACATGACCAGACACTGCAACCACTTCTGGTACCATTCCGCCGGAATATAGGCAGCAGGAGCTCAGGATCACACAATGTAGCGGGCGCAATCCACAGTGTCAGACGAAAAGTTCCCTGTCAGACACAGAAAACACTCTTGATGAGCTCAATGTAGTATGCAGGCAGACCATTCACAACAACATCTTCTTACCACCGTTAGAAAATCAAAGTGAGATAAACAGCTGTCTAAAATTTGTAGGAAGCGTACTACAAGCTGCGGTGGTAAATCCAAAGTCCAAATTATGTAGTGTGGTTGAGCACAGCACGCCTTGGCTCGGGCTGTTAGATGGTGATGACACTGGTGGGGCTGAGTGGCGTTGTGCTTCATCTTCTTAGGTTTCATGTTGACGTCTTTGGTTTTCTGTGAGGAACTTCCTTGTATCTTCTTTGGATTTATCCTTTCCTGTGGATACCTCCTCCTGTACTTTGTGTTGGCAGCATCTGTAGGCTCTGTAGTTTGCTCCATCTTCAGGCCCTCTTTTCTTCGAAGGTCCCTGAAATCCGTTTGAAGCACGTAGGTAGTCACCAATAATGTAGTAATGAAGGTCCACGCAGGTAGGATGTAGATTATGAAGATTTATTGAAGTCGGTTACAGGTAGATATGTTCCTGTGAAGCAGGTAGGATGTAGATTAAGTTGATTTATTGAAGTCGGTTACAGGTAGATATGTTCCTGTGAAGCAGCCCCACCAGGAGCAGCCTGCCTGCTGCTCAGCCCATTCTCCAACTCACACTTCACCTCACAGGCTCCCAACATTCCGAAGCGCATCATCACTCCAACATTCCAAGCAGCACACAGCACAAACACACTGGCTGAGCAGGAGGTGAAAGTGGCAGAACATTAACATGGACAGGATACTACAGAATCGCAATTTGCGATTCCCTAAATGCATTCGCAATTTAGGTCATCGCAAATTTTGCAAATTTGCATTTGGGTTGATGCATCCCAAATGCCAAAACACCGGTCGCAAAGGGGCCGATTCTGCGAATCGGCCCGTTTGCGACCGGTATTTTGGTTGATGCATGTGCCCCTAAGATCTTTAGAATCATTTAAGTATAAGCGGAGATATTGTTTTTTAGTAAGAAAATAGAAAAATAGCTCAAATACCGGTTTTGAGGCCTTCAACGCTTCAATATTACCCTATAGGAGAAAAATACACATAGAAAACAGGTAGTTGCAGACGGAGCTCAAGGTGCCCTTTAGGATTTAAGATGCAGAGAGGCTGGCCAGGATGGCAGCCTCAAGTGCTACACCGTTGAAGTCAATGAGACTTGAAACAAACGCTTCAAAGGGGGGCTGGGGGCAAGTCTGGGTGAACTCAAAGGAGGCTCAGGTCGTGGGGACCCTCAGGGTAAGGGGATACAGTCAGAAGTCGTGCAGGGGGTCTTGGCTGGCTCGCCACTAGAGTTTGAGGGTCTCCCGGTTGATCGGTATACCTGCATAGGGGAGAAAATAAAACAGCCAGGCCACTCTGGTCATGGGTCATCTGTCCTGATGTTCCTCAACGTGCAGGAAGGCTTTCAAGGTGGTAAGGTCAGGGCTGAATGAGAAACAAGACTTGGCTGGTGCATGTGCCCCGTTTCTCAGGGTATTGGTGCTGGAGGGCTCCTGGGGGAGTCTAGTGTCTCCAAAGTCGACTGAGAGATGGGGCTGACCTCCTGGAACCACAAAGACCTCCTCCTAAAGTTATGATCCCTCATTGGCAGTGTTAGGGTTGTAAGGTCCAGGTTCTCTCTTCCTGGAAAATGATGCCTCTTCTTTTTAGAGGTAGGATGCTAACTCGAGGTTTGGACCTTCTGTGCCTCTGTTATGAACAATTGTAAAAAGATTGAGTGTGTCCTCCTATTTAATTTGAGGTCATTTCTTATTCCAATGGATGAGTGTAGTACACGATAATACATTTGAGTACTGTTTCTTTTATGTTATTTCTCATTTTATTCTCCATCAGATGTTTCCATCATATTCATAACATATTTCACAAGTTAATGATTGTTGGAGCAGCCGACATGTGTTTCGCCCCCTGTTGGCCCATTGGCCTGAGGCTTTCTCAAGGCTGCAAAGATATGATGCAAATCATCAGTCCTAGAGATTAGTTGGACTCAAGTGTAAGCGTCACCAGGCGCAGGGTAAGTAAGGGCATTGATTCCAAATATCACGCTGCCTGAGTGTCTATGGTCGCAGTACCATGCCGGTGGTGTCAAAGGCAGGGTGTGGTAGTGACAGAAAAGTTAAACCAATATAGTATGGTCTGAGCAGATCCTGCATTTCATGGACCGGATTAGTGCTTTCCTTTCCTTGTAGGCACTAGAGTGCCGGGGAGTTGCCTGGCTCCCAAAACAGCCGCCATCTTGAAGAGGTGGTTTTTAATTGTTTCATGTTTTAAACCCTTCTCCCTCTTATTTTAGTTTGCATTTTTTTCACATTAGCTACGCCTCACAAAGGAGCTTGTGAGTGTAGCTGGGGCATCTGGACCCCTGTTTATCTTTAATTTGCCCTGCACTTTTTATCTTAGTTAGCCCTCGCCCGTTGCAGCGCCTGTGGCCACGCTCCCCTCACGCCCCCAACTCACCGTCCGATGCCAGCTTATAAAACCGGATGAACAGCACGTCCGTGCAGCCCTTGAGCAGATCCTGCATTTCACGGACTGGATTAGTGCTTTCCTTTCCTTGTAGGCACTAGAGCACCAGGGAGTTGCCTGGCTCCCAAAACAGCCGCCATCTTGAAGAGGTGGTTTTTAATTGCTTCATGTTTTAAACCTTTCTCCCTCTTATTTTAGGTTGCATTTCTTTCACAGTAGCTATGCCTCACAAGGGAGCTTGTGAGCCTAGCCGGGGTAGCTGGAGCCTTGTTATCTTTAATTTGCCCTGCACTTTTTATCTTAGTTAGCCCTCGCGTGTTGCAGCGCCTGTGGCCACGCCGCATCATGCCCCAAACTCACCCTCCAATGGCAGCTTATAAAACAGGACGAACAGCGCATCCACAGCGCTGCGCGCCAAGGGTGAGCCCATCTTCACCCGTCCGCGCTCGGACTGCGCTCAACGCCAGCCACACTGCTAGTTTCAAGCTAGATACCTCCCCCATAAAGCCTAAACTCCAGTACTTCTGGGATGTCATACTGGACTTGAAACCGTCAGATAAGACTTGCCTTGGCCCACGCTTTTACTCAGCTTAGGGTACATCAAACTGATCTAGTTGTGGCCTCACCTTTCAGCACTTTTCATTGCCCACTTAAACAAATCCATCTACCCCTCCTTCTAAAGGGGAGTTGAGATTCTCAACATCGTGTGTGCTTATCAACGCGAGGTCTTTAGTCAAGAATGCAATCGCATTTCGTGAGTTTCTAGAAACATATCAAATCGAAATTGCCTTTATTACAGAAACATTTGCAGACGTTTCGTCTGACCCTGTCCAACTTCTGGCCATACCTGCAGGCTTCAAAATTCACAGAGTTGGCAGAGTAGGAAAAAAAGGCGGAGGTATAGCCCCAATTCCTAAATCAAGTTTTAAAACATGTTTCAAAGCATTACAGGATAACTTGGATTGTGAAGCCAAGGTCAAACTAGATGGTCAATATTCTTTCAATGGCATTCTACTTTACCGTCCACCTAGCCCTAAGGCCACTTTTATTGACAATCTAGGACATTTCTTAGTTTACTAGGCTGAACTCCCCAACTTCTCCATTTTAGGAGATTTTAATTTTCACATGCAAAATGTCAATGACCATGACACCGAAGTGCTTCTTGATCAAATGGCCAGCGTTGGACTATGTCAACTAGTAAATGGTCCAACACATACCCCTGGGCAGTGCCTGGATGGGATTTTCTCTGATAATCCTCATCTAAGATGGACCAGATCCCTTCCTCTTATTTGGTCTGATCATGATGCAGTCCTCTTCATAATCGAAAGATACGTCCCAAAGATTTTGGGGAATATTTTATTAGTCGCTCCTGGAATAAATTAGAGGCTAAACAGCTAAACTCCCTTCTTTTGCAAACACTGCCGCACATTTCCACTGACCCTGATCAAGCAGTGGCAAATTACCATTCCTGACTTAACTCGGCAACGATGCAATTAGTTCCCCCAAGAAACAGTTGGCGTTCCCGGTGCTCACCTTCAGAACCCTGGTTCAACTATATTGTTAGAGCCCAGAAACAACAATGCTGTAAACTGTAGAGGAAATGGAGACTTGATGACAATTTACATACTAAAACTGAATATAAATCATCCCTTCAAGTATACAAGAATCTTCTCCTTAGGGAAAAGGCTTCCTACTTTATGGAGAAAATCAGAGCGGCCAATGGATGTCCTAAAGCCCTATTCACCACGGTGAAAAATGTGTCCAAACTCCCAGCATTGCAGGACTCCAATGTTAGTCAGGAGTACACAGTCAAGGCCGTCTTTGACACCTTTGTGCTCCAGGATAACTGCCTGGCACAGACCCCCACTCAACTGAACAAGATACAATCTGCAGCAAGATCGGTATCTCCACCACTCTCATCCTTCACCGCCTTGACCATCGAACAGACAGCCAAAATAATTGGCACAATCAAATCAGGATCACCCTCAGATCCCTGTCCCCCAAAAATTCTGCACTTGTCCCCGGAAACCATAGCTATTCCCCTCACGGCTATTTTTAACTCTATATTCACATCAGGGCGTTTTCCAACGGAGTGGAAAAAAGCCTCCATACTACCTTTATTAATAAAAAACAACCTGGAGGCTAAGGACACCTCCAATTATAGACCCATATCAAGACTTTCTTTTCCCTCAAAGGTGATTGAGAAAGTCATTGACACTGAACTGTCCTCTTTTGTTAATGAGATTGCAATTCTGGTCTCCTCCCAATTCGGATTTTGTGCGCACCATAGCACAGAGCTGGCTCTTATTACGGCCACCGAGGAGCTCATACAGACCTTAGATGGACGGGGGTAGCGCTGCCCTCATCCTTTTGGACTTATCAGCGGCATTTGATACGGTTAATCATGAGCTGCTGATAGATCGTTTAGCTTCCATTGGGATCAGGGATAATGCGCTCTTCCTGCTGGGTTCTTTTCTGTCTGAGCAGTCTCAATTGGTATTGTTGGGTCACTATGTCTTACCCTCCTTTTCCCTACCTTGTGGCGTTCCTCAGAGATCTTCCCTGAGCCCAACGCTTCTCAATCTCTATGTCATCCCCCAGGCTAAATTGATAAAAAGCTATGGCTTTGCGCTAGTATTGTATGCAGACAACACTCAGATAATTGTCTCAGTGAGCAGTTCATCCAATTCCACAGCCAGCAGATTTCATGACTGTATAAATCATTTAGGTAACTGGATGACAGACATTTTTCTGAAGTTATGTTCCTCCAAGACTGACCTTCCTAATTTGGAAACAACCCCTCTATCTGGAAAGATAGTTGGTGGCCTGCCCAACTTAGGGGGCATATTTACAAGGACGGCGATAAATAAACGCAAAGCGCGCTTAGCGCTTTTCTATTTATCGCCGTCTATCGCTAGATTATATCGCCCTGTTAGCGTGTTATTTACAACGCATTTCCCCAGGGCGATATAATTACCAGCGATAAGCGGGGAAATCGCCGTTTTGCAGGGAACATCGCTGGTTTTCCAGCGATGTTCCCTGCAAAGCGGCGATAACCTTGCTGATATGACCCTGTGGTCGTATCAGCACAATCCACCCCCATATTAGGTATGACTAAGTCTGCATTTTAGCAGACGTTAGTTTTCGGCGAAAACAGCGGTTTTCGCCCAAAACTAACGTCTGCTAAAATACATTAGCAGCCTTGTAAATATCGCGATGTGCACATCAGCGATATTTACAAGGTTAGTACTGCCCAGTGACGCCCACTTTGCATCTCATTAGAGATGCAAAGCGAGCGTCGGGTAAGGTGCTAACATGCGCTAATGCATGTTAGCACCCTCTTGTTAATAGGGCAATAGTTTTATCTCCGCTTTTTTGGCTTTAAAAGCCAAAAAAGCGGAGATAAAGCCCTTGTAGATATGCCCCTTGGTCCTTTACCTACAACAGAGTCTAAAGCCAAAAACCTAGGAGTCATCATCGATACTAAACTATCATTTGAAGCACAAACTAACTTTATCACTTCTGCCTGTTTCTTTATCCTCAAAATCTTGAGAAAAGTACTCCCCTCAATCCCTATGGATCTCAGGAAAACTGTGGTATCCGTACTTATTTCATCTAGCCTGGATTACTGCAATGCTCCTTTTACCAGCGCCTCTAAACGCAGTATCCAAAAGCTGCAGATTGCTCTAAATGCAGCAGCAACAGTACTCCTAGGGATCTCTAAATTCGATTCTGCTTCCAAAGCCCTATCCCATCCGCACTGGTTGCCGGTAGCAAAACGGATCCAGTTTAAATCGCTCTTCATTGCTTTTAAATCTTTGAACAATCTGGGGCCAACGCAGATGGCAAACTATCTTAAACCATATATCCCATCAAGGTCCCTTAGGTCAGCTGAGCTTGGAAATCTTGTTGTCCTTAGGGTAAGTAGGGCCAGGTGGGATGGCAGGAGTTTCACTACAACAACAGGCAAACTGTGGAATTCTCTGCCAACCTTGCTTAAAAAGAGACAAACCTGCTAAAATTTAGAAAGGGCTTAAAAACATAGGGGGATATTAGCAACAACTTAGCGCGTTTTTTTTATCGCCGCGTATCGCTGGATTTTATTGTGGAGATAACATGCTATTAGCAACGTTTATCTCCAATGCGATAAAATATCCAGCGATAGCGGCGAAATGCGTGAATATCGCTGGAAATCCAGCGATATTCACGCATTAACGCCATGGGGGACTTAGCCTGACAATCCACCTCCCATACAACAAACAGGTAAGTCATGTTTTTAGCAGGTGTTAAATTCTAGCGATATTCGCGCTTAGCGTGAATTTTTTTATCGCTTCGCCTGCGTTGCTAATAGGGGGAAGTTGTGTTAGCGACTGTTTTTGGTCGCTTTTAGTTGGGAACGCCTACCTTGCATGTCATTAGCGATAATTATCGCTGGCATGCAAGGCGATGGGAAAACGGGCTGCTATCGCCAGAAAGCTGTCGCTAACGCCTGTTAGCGACAGCTTGCTGATAGGGCGATAAAAAAATCGCTGCTTTAGCGGCAAAAAGTGCCGCTAAAGCGGCGATAAAGCCCTTGCTAATATGCCCCATAGCTCTTCAAGGCATGAATTTTACTCCACTCCAGTCAGATCCGTCCGTTCTGAGGGCAGCGCCTAGACACCTTATGGTATTTGTCACGCTTTATAAATTTATCATCATCATCTGTTGTAACTACGAAGCTGTTAGTTGTTAGCTCGTGAAGGAGCATGGGTTTAACAGGGGTGCTGGCAGGTTAATTGTGATAATGCAGATGGCATCATAGACACGTTTGGTGCCATGCAGTCCATACTCAGTGGTCAGTGTTTTTCTTACTCCGTGCAGGGGACAACATTTGACAGGAGTGCTGGTAAGTTCGTTATGACCATGAAGACGGTGTCGTGGACAAGTTGGGTGTCATGCAATTCATGTATTTCCTCCTCAGTGGTCGGTGTGGTTTACTTCGTGCAAGGGACAAATGCTTATGGCATGTGCCTGTGTCCTAGTGCATGGTAGTTGTTAGTTGACCCAATGTGTATGTATAAAGTGCTCATGTTAGCTTGCAACTAATATAGATACATGATTGAACAAGGTACCTCTTGCATTAGCTTGTACATCAAAGTAGTCAGTTGTTGCAATTGGTATCACTCAAGCGGTATTAACAGCAATAAAGTTGAGCCAGAAGTATGGTTCTTCTGGATAAAAACAGAACATTATACATTGCAGGTGGTCATAGTGATGTGGAACGAGAATTCAAAGCAGCGATATTGTAGCACACTGATGAAAACTATTCTAGTTTAAGAAAGTACCTCTAGTATATGGAGCTAGATCCCGCCCGCTAATGTTATGGTAAGGTTACTTAAGCCCTTTCGTACTAATCACAATAATATCACCCAGGAGAGCTTTGCAGCTAGTGAAAGAATAACAGTCATTTATATGGTTTAACATAATTACCGCTACTCGCTTTTACAGTCCGCTGCATGAATTCTTTCATTCATAGATGGAAGTAGGAGCCGCCATCTTGGAGTGGAGTGTGTTGGTCAGTGGTGACAAGTTGACGAGATGTATCGTTTGGATACCAATCCAATATACGGATCAGTGGTATCCTCTAAGTGCCTATATGATGTGGGGATGGATGCAGGTCCAGCCTCCTGCATGAGGGTTTAAGTAGGGTACAACGGATGAGCAAACTTCGGAGGGATACGCGATACCAGGGTCTAATCATAGTTACATTTGGCGACAGTGTTATTAGACAGCGTCATAAAACAACTAGATATAGAATTTATCATCAGCAGTAAAACTGTAGGAATTGTTTTGAGAATTATCATCTTGTTAAACTGCATATCAAGTTGAATCATTCTGTTTATAAGCAAATTTGGGAAGAGTGAAGGGAAAGGGAGGGTATAATGTAGAAAGTAAGGGAAAGAGAAAATGGAAGAAAACAAAAACAAAGAAGAGAGTAGAAAGAAGAAGAACGAGGAAGAAGGTGAGTTTATTGGAAAAAGCAGTATTTCAGCAAGTCGTGAGGGAATGCAATGTTCTCTTAGTTTAATTCGGAAAATCAAACTGGCTTTCACATTGTCCACTGATGTTGGACTGAGACTTATGCATTTTCAGATATAGTCTGGGTGTCCCCCATGGGTTACAGACTGTGGGCGTTGCTTCTCCTTTCAGTGTGGTCATAAATGCAGTTGGTGTAATGTGGCTTCCTGGGGTCAATATGTCCTGTTATTGGATAGCCAGGGTCAGGTGCTTAACCTCACAAAGTGTGAGATATCTTCCAGGTCTTGCGTTGACATATCATTAGACAGCCACTGTCAGGTGTTTGGTCTTGCATTCTCTCATATTAAGCAGGGCATTTTGACATGTCATCTCTCAGATTCCTATGTCAGCAAGTCAGGTAAAAGATGCTTCATTCTTGGAAGTGTAGACTATCTTGAGCCATATGAGTTGCCATCGTTGTTTTACCTCAGAGCATGGGAACATAGATATGGATTATTTTTAGTCTTAGTTTAGAGCCAATAGTTCCACTCAGAATCTTTCTTTAGGCCTTTGGCCACAGTGTCAAACCGGATAATAAGAGCACTTTATTTTTGTCATAGTTTGAGTTCAAAGTTACCCCTCTTGCATGATGTTTCAGTTTCACCAAGCCACAAAATGAGAAATTCCATTGACATGGATGGTATTTCTTAAAATGTTCTACCAGTGGCTGTATCAAATCATTTTTGTGGATGTTGCGATAGTGTTCCTCGATCCTTGTTTATGAGGGCCTGATTGCACTCCCAATATAGTGTTGGTTTCATGGACAGATGATGAGACAGATTACCTTGGTACTCACACAGTTAAGAAAGTCCCAAATCCGATGAAAATGTTCATTGAGAGCTAGTTCCTTTGTTTTGGACCTGCTCAGTTTGCATATCGAGCAGTTTGAGCAAGTGTGAAAGCCAAAGGGTTGTCGAAGAAAAGTTTTCACATCCTGTTTGTCCTGGAGGAAAGATGGACATAATTTGTCTCTAAGGTTTCATGCTCATTTGAAGCTGAACTGTCGTGAGTCGTCTATGACATCGGATAAAGTGGGGTTGCTCATGAGAAGGAACCAGTGTCTCTTTAAAGTTTTTGGGATATGGAGCTGACCATTACTGTATCTTGTCATGAAGCGAATAGTTGATTTGGTTTCCTTAGATTTACTGTTATGAGTATGGAGTTCCGGTCACAATTTTTGAGTAAAGGCATTGCGTCTGGGCCAATTTTCGTGGATTGTAGCCCCTTTGGGTGAGTCGCTTGGTGATCTCCGTTGATTTTTAGTCATAATCCTCTTGTCAACTGCAGTTTCTGTGAGCTCTTCAGAATTCCCCCATTGGGATGTTGGCTACAGTATGATGTGGGTGACAGCTGGAGGCATGAAGAATCGAGTTGGCAGCCTTGCTCTTTCTGTGAATACTTGTGAAAGCGAGTCCTTGTCAACACAGAGTGTGAATTCCAGGAACTCAATTTCTCTTCTGGAGATAGATTGGGTTATGTCAATACCCCACTTGTTTGGTATCAGGCTGCTGACAAACTGTTTGAGAAGTACCGCAGATCCTTGCCAGATAAGTATTATATTATCAATATATCATCTCCAGAAAACAGAGTTTCTGGAGAGGTGTTCAGTCATTCCATAGTCACTGGCGTTCAAATTCCCCCATCAGGAGGCAGGCATATGGTGGGGCAAAGCGGGACCCCATTGCGGTCCCTTGTAGCTGTAAGTAGAATTCTCCCCTTAAAAAAGAAATAGTTGCTTTGTAGACAGAATTTCAACATGTCAATGATCATCTGGTTTCTCCACAGATAGAGTACTGATCTTGAGTGTAAGCACTTTCTTATAGTTTCAGTTCCATCCGGAAGTTTTATAGAGGTGTAGAGGCTGACCACATATATGGTTGTCAGAAGGTAGTCAGGTCGCCAGACGATGTTCTAAAGTTTTTAAAGGATGTCCTTTGTGTCCTTTATAAAGGACAGTAGAACTTTCGTGAAAGGTTGTAGTTCTGCATCAATGAATGTACCGAGTTTTGAGCAGATCAAATCAATGCCTGCAATGCTACCTTTAGGGGGTAGACTAGGCTTGTGGATTTTGGGCTGCAAATATAGAGTCAGGATCACTGGGTGTTCAATGATAAGAAGTTGTTTCTCTTCAAGTGTGAGAAGGTCCTTGCTGTACTAATTGTTGAGTAGATGTGGTAACTTGTCTTGTTTCTCCTTAGTTAGATTAGAATGGAGTTTCTTGTAGCAATTGATGTCATCAAGATGTTGGCTTGGTTTGTAGAGATAGTCTTCTTTGTTCAAAAGAACCGCATTTCCCTCTTTGTCGGCCTCTTTAATAATTAGATTCTGATGGTTCTGGAGCTCTGTGAGTGCCTGTCGTTGTTTCTCTGTGATGTTGGAGGGAACATATTTTCTTTTGGATAGATATTTTTGGTATTATTTATCCGGATACGTACTCACAGCCATGAAAAATACATCTATCGTGCTTCTTGGCGGTAGGATTGGTGTAAAATGTGATTTGGTGGAAAGAGTTAATGGTTTGGAATGGAAAATATAAATTCCTAGTTCAGAGGCAGTTATGGATAGTGACTCCAGTCCTTCTCTTTCTTCCTCCTCCGATAAGTTGGTAAGCAAATGGATGGTCTCAAATTCTTCGGCAGTGAGCTTGCTTGTTTGTGGTTGATTGCAACTTGATGGTTGATGTTTGATTTTCTCAGCACAAAAAGATTGTAATTTTAATTTTCTCATAAATTTGAAAAGGTCTACTTTTGTCTGCACGAGGTCCCATTTAGCTGTTGGGCAAAATGAAAGACCTTTCCTCAAGATTTAATTGTGAGACTAGTGGAATGTCCAGCTTGATAAGTTTACAGCTAATTGGTTGTCCGAGGTTGAGTCTTGGTTAGTTCTTTGCTCCTGGCCCTTGTCTGTATTCCTAATGTACTTGGGTCTTGGGACTTTGTATTTGGTGGTCTTGTACGGTTGTCGTGTGCATTTCCTAGATGGTGCCTGCATACTTCCTCATGAAAATTTACCACTGGTAGTGTGAATCTCATGATATCGGTATCCCCCACAGATTCAACTTCTGAGGAGGGATTCACTTCAGTGGAGCTGGTTGGATGCTTTGAGGTGATAGGTGTTTTGATATTATCATATTTTTTAGCAAAGGTGTAGACATGGCCAAGCTGATAATTTATTAGATCGCGTCTGAATTTTCTATTTTTTCTTTGGATAATATCTTCTTCATAGTCATCAATGACCTTGTTGAGAATTTCATCATTTCTGTTGGTTACGTCCCCCCAGTTTGCCTCCTCAATTCTTTTCATCGAGGAATCTAACTCCATTTTGTGTTTATCAAATTCTTCTTGTGCCATATCTATTAATTGGCGAAGCATGTTATTAGAGGCTGTTCGTAAATTGTCCTCCCAATGTTGAAGTCTTTCTGGGGCTGTTATTTCTGTTGGTGGAAATATAAGGATTCTTAGGCCCCTTGGGATGAGGTCATGTTCCAGATATTTTTTGAGGTAGGCTCCTGCCCACCTTTTTGAGGTTTCTTTCTTCACAGCTCTCTCTCTAGGGCTTGAAAGGGGACTCAGTGTACTTGATTGTCAAGAGATGCCAGCACCTGATGTGTCAAATATTTCATTTAGTCTAGTATTATGTTGCTCTCTATCATGGTTATAGTCTGCCAGTTCGGGCTGGACTGTTCCCACAAGGAACAGGGTCAAGACTGATTTGCATATGGCTGGGTCCAAACTGGGGTGGTGTGGTGAGCAAAAGAATGATGGATTTAACCCAGATCCTTGTGACTGGGGGTGAATGTTTGCATTGTCCAGCATTCTGTCCATCAATTGTTTTTTTTGCATATGTTCCTTTATTAAGGCATCCTTCGGTGGGCCTGATGGCCAGCAACACGGTGAACCAGGCAGACGATGTTGGTGCTTGAAGATGCAGTGGGGTGGCTCCTCCACCCCAAGGGAGATGATAGCTGGTTGTCAAAGTGCTGGACAGTCCTGCAAGTGTTGGGGAGGATGCACAGCCACCAGGCGAGTCGGGTCTTTACAATTGTTAAGGAGTAAACAGCAAGGCATGGTTTGGTACCAGCTTCTGTGCAAGTCCTTGGTTCTCGCAGTATCATCTCTTCTGTGTCCTTCTTCAGTTCAGTCCAATCTGTGGGTGAGGTATTGGGGGGACCCCTAAATACTCAATTTAGGGGTGGGGGGGTACGTGGTAGTAGCCAATGGGCTATCTACCACTAGAGCGACTATGCCCTCTACATGACCACTTTCTGTGGGGAGTGAGCATTACCCCGAACCAGAGGTCCCTATTTAACCAAAAACAAGATGGTAAAACCTTTCTCTGGCTGTTCAGTTCAGGTTGCCCACCTTAGGGGTGTGGCTAGCCTGTGGGTGAAACTAGCATTCTGCATAACACATTTTCCCTCTGTTCTGGTGCCAAATGGGTCCCAGGTCAGGGGGTGGCAATTCCCAGGTCTGGGGTGAAGCCGGGTTGGCATGTTAAAGACAGCAGAGGCTTTGAAGCCTCTGGCCCTGATATGCTAACTTGGTAGTCATCTTGCTGGAGGAGGTGAGAACACCTTTTGCTGAGCAGGCATTGTTGAAGGCCTCTTAGAGCAAGGGCTCTTTCCTGTAGGCGGCCAGAAACCCGTCTGTGGTGTCAGGCTGGAAGTTACCAGTCAGCCAACAGACTAAGAGACTGGTGGGGCTACAGGGGGCACCTCCAAGGTGCCCTCTGGGTGCATGTCCCAATAAATCATGATGCTGGCATCACTACAGATTTAACAAGACATGGCATTTGATATCAAATACCGTTACTTCAATGGTAGCCATTATATAGCTGGGTAACTTGTAATGACCAGTGCCTAGGACATGTACTCACAATGGCTTGCTGAATACTTGTAATGACTGGCAATGGAACAAGTCATCACAGGGGCATATCTGCTCATGCAGATGTGCCCTGCCATGAAATACACTGCACTCTGCCTTAGGACAAGAAAGGCCTGCTGTAGGGGTGACTTACAGTTTCAAGGTGAATAGTACATTGGGCCAAGCTTTGGTCATTGGATGCACAGTGTCTTCTGCATTGTTGAAAAAGTTCAATTCCTTCTTGCAGTGGCTGTTCACTTTTATTGTGAGGCACAAGCTACTCAAGCATTATTTGGCCAAATCTTTCCTTGTGGGGGCAGCCGCTTCTGGGGAGTGCAGGAGACTTTGGGGCATTTTCAGGTAGTTTCTTTGGGTGGGCCGAATTAAAGGAATTAATTCCGCCTGCCGAACTGGCGGAATTTAGTAATTCTGCGTTACTCTTATAATGGGGAATTACTAATAAACTCCCCTGCTCCATTCCCCCATTGGAATTAATCATTCAGCACGAGTTTCTATATGGCAGAGCTTCTGAATGTTTTAGCTTGTTTTTAACAAACGTTTTGCTTGTTTAAAGCATCACAATCTTTGTCACCATGGTACTCTGTCCACATTCTCAGAAGGAAACCAGTGGTTATGCCTTCACCAAAAAGGTTTTGAACATTCACTTTAGCTAGGCCAATGAGAGGGAAGCACCCCCCATACTGACCATCCAAGTGCCACTGACCCTTGATCTAGCCAATGACTGACCAACACCAGAGGGCGTGCATATGATTAATCCCCTTGCAATCTGTGTACTTTGAGGAAACCATCATTTCAAAAAGTGCATGCAACCAACTGAAATATGAGCAAAGACATAGCAATTCACGGAGGCACCAATGTCACTTTGATTTTTGTTCATATGTGTAGGTGTGCTGAGTTGCTACCCGTCCTGTTCCCAGTACAGTCGCGACTTCACTCAGCTCAGCCATAGTGCCGAATGTTTGCTACCATTCACGGCCTGGCTGATGACGGGGCTAGGATGGCCAGGCTGCCACTACAGAGCTTTGTCTCCGTTGGTTCCGGAGAGTTGCGCATGCTCACCACCTGCAACTGCGAGCTAGCCCTGCTGCCCCTAAAGCAGCTGCTCACTATGCAGCCTGACTATCTGCAGCCCGTGGAGCAACCTGACAGCTGGGTGAGCTGCCACCACAGCGGCCGAGACTACAACCTGTTCTTGAGGAGGCCTCCGCATGGAGGGTCACGAGTACTGAGTCATTCACTACATTAGCAGATGGGTCACTGTAGTCACAGGAAGGGCATAGCGCGTGCAGGAGTGCCATGTGCCACTCGCAGTGTCTCGATTCGGTGATGCTTGTGGTACAAAGACGCAATGTTCTTCCTTGCGCCCAATGGAATGTTTCCAGTGACTGTCAGTGCAACACTTTAAATTAAAAGGGAGAATACCAGCACTTCTCTACAGGAATGTAATATTTATAAGGAGAGATTGCTGGTACTTAGTAATGTCAAGCAACAGGTGCTGAATGACCGTGAGTGTCTGTACGTATAGGGTTCCATTTGAGCATCGATTTTGTTTACACCTTCACAAAGGAGTGAACATAGTGATGTGGATAACCACAAAGGTGGTCTAACTTAGGGATGGGCGGAACTCCGCGGAACTCCGCGGAATCCTGCTGAGTTTTTATTAAGCCTGGGCTACGCAAAATTCAGTGAAGTTGTAAAAAAACTCCGAGAGCTACGCGGAGTTCCACAAGCATGTGGAGTTGCTTGCTCCGCCCAGTCGTGATGTCTTTTTGACCTTCGGGGACGCGTATTGCATGTTCGGGAACGCGTATTGCATGCTCGGAGGGATATAGTTCGCGAACTTCACCACGCAGTCGCCAATGGGCGTGGCCATCTTGTTTTTCATGTTTGCTATGGTTCTTGGCCTGATCTTTCTATCCTCCCTATATCTTTTCAATCCTTTGTGTCTAAAACCTTTTTTCTGATCTTTTTTATTTATTATCTATCCTTCTCTATCCCTGAGTGTATATTCTGCGTTTTTTTCTACTTTTTGTGTGTTTTTTAGTGCGTTTTTGACTGTTTTTCAATTACTTGTTTTTTTTTTTTTACTTCCTTTCTTTACTTCCTACGTTTTCTTTTCTGCCTCCGCCCACCCAGAACCATGGCTAAAAAGAGTAGCAAGCAGGGGAAGAGGAGGAGCGAGAGCAGCGACCGTCTTCCTTGCGGAAGGCGTCGCCCGGAAGGGGTACATGCCCGGGCCTTATTTTCTGAGGTGTAGGTGGCCGCACTCGTCTTTTTTGTCCAGCGCCACCTCCCCTTAATCCTGGCAGCAGGCGGCAGGCCTGGGTCCGGGTACGGACGTCGGGAGTGTCACTGGCAGTGGGCAAGGGTGCGCCGGGCAGTGCTTTGCTGCTCTCGGGTCCGGCGCACCCATAACCAACTGACGCACCGGTGGTCCCACATCCTGGACTGGGAGCAGGACCTGCTGGACCTGCTAGGTGTTGAGGTCCCGGGGCTTGGTGAGTAGCTATTTATATTACTATTGTGTTCTTCTGTTCTAGGTTATTGCGAATATTATTTTTTCCCAAATAGCAAGAATGCTGCTGCTGCTTACATGCAGGTAACTTACGTTTAAAAATCTTATATTATGTGATTGTTATTCTTCTAGACAGGTACTCGGCGCTACTAATCATACTTGTTTGCAACTTTGCGCTCGCTTGGGCTGGTTATGTAAGAGAGGTTAGAGAATTTAAGTTAGGCAATGCAGATAGGAAAGACTCCAGTCCCTTCCTTTGTCCTGTCAGGCTGTCCTGTCACTAAGATAGTGGTAGTAGTTAGTTAGTTACTTAGTATTATTTGGTAATTTAGCAGCCTGTGTGACACGTCCTCTCACATAACTTCAGTCCTAGTAGAACCTTTTGTAGTTCGTATAGTGAGTGAATAGCAACCAACCAATTTGGTGTATGCAATATGCATCGTCGTTCATCTATGCATTTAAGAAGACTAAATGCAGACTTAGTGAATTGCCCGTCAAAGGGGGTTGAGACTGAGAGATGATTGGGAATGAGATCAGAACTTAGAAGCAAATATCATTTTTTTGCAATTCATTCCAAAGTCTTTGGAATAGGCGGGCTAGGTAGGTCTGAGATTTAGGAATCAGAACGGAACTGTGGAATAATAAAGATAGGACGGTGCGCGACCGCGATACTAGTCTACTACTAGTCGATCTGATTTAGGATAGGTCAATGTTATTACAATTGCCGTTTCCTGTCTAAAATTCTTTTTGGAGCGATTATTTAATATTTATATATTTAACACCAATTATTTTTGGTCTCTTTAATTATGTCTTAAATGATCAGCATCCAGGGGCAAGAACAAAAAGAAGACTGGGTCTGCGGAGGTGGGTGCGGGAGCCGGAAGGGCCTCCCAGGGGCAGGAAGCGGCCTCAGACGCAGATGGCTCTGCTGGCCCCAGTAAGTCCTCCTGGTGTTATATTAATATATATTTCCCTAACTTTTACCGCTCTATTTTTTCCGTTTTCTAATTTTAGCTTTTCACAAATCCTCTTCGATCTATCTGTTTCTAAATTGTTGTTATTGCTCCTTTACCTACTGACATTGTTATTTATATTTCTAGTGTCAGGTTTTTTTTTACATCAAATCAAATGGCCTCTGACTCTGTATTAGTCTGTCTGTAGCTTTCTTTCTTTTGGTTTTCCACTCAGCTTTCCCTCTCCCCTTATATATTTTGTTAATTGTCTAGTGGTGGTACTGTAAGACTCAGAGAACCCATTGGTCCTACTACTAGTACTAGTAGTAGTAAGGACTCCTTACTACTACTAGTACTAGTAGTACTAATCTGCTTTGCAGATTGCATGCCCAAGTAAGGTATTGTACGCATATTGAGATGAGAAGGCTTTCTTTTACTGTCTCATGCTCAATCAGTAAATGATGGTCACTCACGTTGGACACCCCAAAGTGGTGTATTTTACTTTTTCTCGTCTAGGCCTAGTACTTTTATTATTAGCAGCAGTTGATGGTGAACACTGAACAACTGATTACGTGCACCATGGCTGGAAGGAAGTATGAGGAGGAGGACGGCACCATTATTGTCCAACCAAGAGAGATCTCATGTCCGATTGTCCGCCCAGTTGGCCACTCTTTTTCTTCTTTAAAAAAAATCAGATGCACCAATAGCTCTAGCCACTGAGTCCAGTCCTTTAGGTTGTCCTCTTCTTGAGAGGCTTTTAAAAAATTGCCACCAACAAAATGCCCAACCGGATATTTTGTTATTTTTGATAGGACATACTGTCTACTCTACTCTGGTACCCAAATTGTAGATAGTGATGTGTGTGGTGTATGTATAATTATGTATTTTCAATCTTGCTAATGAAAAAAATTGATTGGGGAGGGGTATATGGCATCTAAAAAATTTGAAATGTTTTTTCCAGGCGTACCGACCACCAGTGCCGTGGCAATCGGCGAGGGCCACGCCACTCCAGAGGGACCAGATGCCGCAGCTGCAGGGGGTGAGCCAGCAGCAGTGGCGGGGGGGTAAGTCATATTCCTTACTTATTGGGTCTGGTAGTGGACCAGACTGCAGGTGGAGTGACCAGGACTCTGTTGGTGGGCGGCGAGGACGGAAACTTGCCATTGAGGGAGTCCTTGGCTGGTCGCCTGGGACTCTGGATCGGCTCCCGGTGAGGTTCCGCAGGCCCTTGCAGTCTGGAGTTCACTGGGCTCGGCACTGCTGCTGCTGTTGGAAGGGGTACTGTTCGAGGGCAGCGGATGTGCTGCGGTCGAGCCTGTGATCGCCTCTCATGAGCTCTACAGGTACTTGCAGCCCGGAGGCACCGGGTTCGGTTCTGACGCCGTGCCGCGGCTGCAATGCTCTGGTGGTGTTGCGGCTGAGCCTGTGATCGGCTCTCATGAGCCCTACAGGTAAATTGCAGCCTGGAGGCACTGGGCTCTGCTCTGGCGCCGTACCGCAGCCGCTGTGCTCTGTTGGAGCTGTTTGGAGATGGCGATTGGGAACCTGCGCTCGGCTCCTGGTGAGTTCTGCAGGTCTTGGCGGTCAGGAGGCACCGGTCTCTCGGCTGTGAACTGCTATGGATGGCTGGAAGTTGCGGCGGGACGGTGGCTGAGCTTTTGACCTCCCACCAATGGTACAACTCCTGCTTTTCTTTTTCCTGTACCAGAGTTTTTTCTGGGGTTTGCTTGTCCCCTGCTGTACCCTCATTCCCAGGCTGAGGTTGTTACATGGGGCTGATTGGCGGCTCCCATCCTCTTGGTCGACACGGTGGCCATTTTTGTTCTTCTCTCCCCTGTGGTCTCTTGTTTTGGCTCTCCAGCCCGCCATCTTGTGTTGCTCTTTGCTCTCCCCGAGGGATGCAGTAAAGTGGACTGGGGCCTTTATCCCTGCTTCCTGGGAGATCGCTTTGTGGACCTGACTCGGCGCTCTTTCGGGATGAGACCGCTGCCCCCTGCTGTCGACAGTTCCCAGCGTGACGCAGATATCTTTATTTGAATAGCTGGTAACTTGCAATCAGTTGCCTCAAAGCCTTCAGTGCAAATTTAGTGGTATCACTTGTTTTCCTCATTATGATCACTGTTTTGTTCTCTGCCTTGGCCCTATCCTTTTTCCCATACTGCTGACACTCATTTTGACTGGGACCTCTCTCCCCCCCCCCTCCATTTTGTAGGCCACTCGCTCTTCACTATCTTTGCTGACTTTGCAAGATGGCCACCCATGTCTCAATGGACAGGAAAACAAACAAAGGACTCTCCTAACACTGAACTCTGCTGAAACTGAGGTAGGACTGCCCTTATCTAGGCTGGATTAAGGAATGCCACTCTTGGATCTAGGTCTTCCCTTAGCTTACTATAAAAAAACATTTTTTTTTTAAATGCACTTTGTGGATGTTTTTCTTATTATGTTGTCATCACTAGTTTTTTTCTGCTCCCCCACCTATCTTATTTTACTTTTGTACACCTATACTGATGTAAATGTTTGTATGCATTGCCTTGAGTACCTGACCAGTTCCTGAACTTGTGTTTTTGAGCTCCATGTTATAAATACTTCGCAATTCCTGATCTCCCCCTACACAATCGCCTTCCTTAACCCCATCCTTCAAATTTTTATTGTTCTGGTTCTCACTACTGATGCTCTCTTACTATGGATATTTTTAATTGTTAATTATTTCGATAAATTACCCCTCCTATCTCCTAGATCTATCAATCAATCAATCACTGGTTTGTTAAGCGCGACTACTCACCCGTAAGGGTCTCAAGGCGCTGGGGAGGAGGGGAGGTGCAGGTTCCAGTCCATCAAGGAGGGGGTCTGTCAAAGAGCCAGGATTTGAGGTTTCTCATGAAGATGGGGAGTGATGTTGTCTGCCTGAGGTGGAGCGGAAGGGCGTTCCATGCTCTGGCCGCGAGGAAGGAGAAGGAGCGGCCTCCTGATCTGGTCTTTTTGGCGCGGGGAACCACGGCATGGGAGAGCTGGGCTGATCGTAGGGTTCTTTGGGGTGCGTGGAAGTTCATTCAGCTGTTGAGGTATGCTGGTCCGGTGTTGTGGAGGGCTTTGTGTGTGTGGGTGAGGATCTTGAAGATGATTCTCACCTCGATGGGGAGCCAGTGGAGTGTGCGCAGGTGTTGGGAGATGTGGCAGTGTCGTGGTAGGTTGAGGACCAGTCTTGCGGCGGCGTTCTGGATGTTTTGTAGCTTGCGGGTGAGGTTTTTGTTTATTCCGGCATAGAGTGCGTTGCCGTAGTCGAGTCTGCTGGTGACGAGGGTGTGGGTGACGGTTTTTCTGTGCTCGAGGGGGATCCATTTGAAGGTCTTACGTAGGAGGCGGAGGATGTGGAAGCAGGAGGATGTGACGGAGTTGATCTGGCGGTCCATTTTGAGCTCGGAGTCTAGGATGATTCCAAGGTTGCGTGCGTGGTCCATGGGGGTGGGTGGGCTACCGAGGGCGGGGGGCCACCAGGTGTTGTTCCAGGCGTCAGGGTGTGGGCCCATGATGAGTACTTATGTTTTGTCGGTGTTGAGTTGTAGGCAGCTGCTTTTCATCCATTTGGCGACAGCTTCCATGCCTTCTTGGAAGTTGTGTTTGGCTGCGTTGGCTTCGTTGGATAGGGAGAGGATGAGTTGGGTGTCGTCTGCGAATGAAACAATGTTGAGTCCATAGGTTCTGACGATGGGGGCGAGAGGAGCCATGTAGATGTTGAAGAGCGTCGGGCTGAGGGAGGAGCCTCATTCTCAGGTCTTGTAGAATAGACCTCATTCTCAGGTCTTGCAGAATAGACCTCATTCAATCAATCAATCAATCACAGAATTTGTAGAGCGCACTACTTACCCGCGAGGGTCTCAAGGCGCTGGGGAGAAAAAAAAGGGGGGGTGCTGCTACTGGTCGAACAACCAGGTCTTGAGTAGCCTCCTGAAGGTCAGCAGGTCTTGGGTCTGTCGTAGGCTTAGTGGAAGGGTGTTCCAGGTCTTGGCGGCGAGGTGGGAGAGGGATCTGCCGCCGGTGGTTGTTCTTCGAATGCGAGGGACGGTGGCAAGGGAGAGGTCGGCGGAGCGGAGCTGGCGGTTGGGGACGTAGAAGAGGAGTCGTCTGTTGAGGTAGGCTGGGCCAGTCTTGTGGAGTGCCTTGTGTGCGTGGATGAGGAGTTTGAAGGAGATTCTCCTGTCGACGGGGAGCCAGTGCAGGTTCCTCAGGTGGGGGGTGATGTGGCTGTGGCGTGGTACATCGAGGATCAGGAGTGCGGAGGCGTTTTGTATGCGTTGCAGTCGCTTGATGAGCTTGGCCGGGGCTCCCGCGTAGAGGGCGTTCCCATAGTCAAGTCTGCTACTGACGAGGGCCTGGGTGACTGTTCTTCTTGTATCTGTCGGGATCCACCTGTAGATCTTGCGAAGCATGCGGAGGGTGTTGAAGCAGGAGGAGGAGACTGCGTTGACTTGCTTGGCCATGGAGAGCGTTGAGTCGAGGATGACTCCCAGGTTGCGTGCGTGGTAGGGGGGTGTCGGGGCTGCTCCCAGTGTCGTTGGCCACCAGGAGTCGTCCCAGGCTGAGGGGTTGGAGCCGAGGATGAGGACCTCTGTCTTGTCCGTGTTCAGTTTTAGTCGGCTGATCTTCATCCAATTGGCGACGGCCTTCATTCCTTCATGGAGGTTGGATTTGGCGGCGAGGGGTCCTTGGTGAGGGAGAGGATCAGTTGAGTGTTGTCGGCGTAGGAGATTATGTTGAGGTCGTGCTGTCTGGCGATGCGTGCGAGCGGGGCCATGTAGATGTTGAACAGTGTTGGGCTGAGGGATGATCCCTGGGGTACGCCGCAGATGATCTCGGAGGCTTCGGATCGGAATGGTGGGAGGCGGACTCTCTGGGTTCTGCCGGCGAGGAAGGAGGTGGCCCATTCCAGGGCCTTGTCTCGGATCCCTGCGTCGTGGAGGCGTGCGCGTAGAGTGCGGTGGCAGACAGTGTCGAAGGCGGCGGAGAGGTCCAGCAGGATGAGGGCTGCGGTCTCACCGTTGTCCAGCAGGATCCTGATGTCGTCGGTGGCGGCGATGAGGGCAGTCTCAGTGCTGTCTCAGTGTTGTCTCAGGCCTTGCAGAATAGATCTCATTCTCAGGCCTTGTAGAATAGACCTCATTCTCAGGCCTTGTAGAATAGACCTCATTCTCAGGTCTTGCAGAATAGACCTCGTTCTCAGGCCTTTTAGAACCGGCTGCTTTCTACATGAAGCAGGCATGCTCTCGCTGAACTCACAAACTATCTTCTATTCTTTTTTTTTAAAGATCTTTTTATTGAAAAATGTATCAGTCTTGCAACTTTGAACAGGGCATATACAAACACATATTGTGAAAATACATTTCCCCACAGTCTATTGGGTTCATACCTTTCAATTCCTATCTGTGCACTTAGTGGATCATTCCCACCCTCCAAACTTTGTAGTACGTCCGTGGGGGAGATACAAATCCTGCCCCTTTATGCGTTCCACTTTGCCCACTTATGACCCTATTTTCCCTGGCATCCTCTATTTTTGAATACATCTTTTTTAGCGATCATTGATCTGTCCATGTCCTTCACCCATCCTCCCAGTGTTGGTGTGTCCTCTGCCCCCCCATTTCTGGGCGATATTACCCTTGGCTAAGATCAACCCCAAGGAGACCCAAGATTGTTCTGTGTGGGTTAAGTCTGTGGCCTCCCAAACGTTAAGTTGGCAAAGTTTCGGGGTCTCTATGCTGCACACTCTTTTGCAATTTTGTTGCAATAGCTTCCCAGTATGGTCTGATGGCAAGACATTCCAGACATCCTCCAGATGGCCGACCCCTTCCACTATCATTGTGGTCTTTCAATATATGTTTGCTGCAGGAATCGTGGTCCATTGACCCTGTCCGTAGGCCTGGGTTTCTTACATTTTGTAAGCTGCTCGCCACAATGATAGTGGAAGGGGTCGGCCATCTGGAGGCCTTTTAATTTGGGTGCGCGCATTACTTAATGCGAAGTCCCGTATCCTGGATACAGAGTCTGACGATGTACTGGCAGGGCTTTAAGTGGGCCGGGTCTCACCAGTGCTGAGCACTGGCAGTTTTTTAAAGGGGGCCTTGAAACGGGTCTCTATCGGGCTCTGTTTTGTGCCCTGCCACGGGCGGTCCATTTTTCCGGACTGCAGTGACAGCAAGCACATCGATGTGCGCTGCTCACACTGCTCACCTCTCACTAGTGGAGAAGTTACGGCAGGGCCGGCGCTAGGCATGGGCAGTGTGGGCGGCTGCTCATGGCCGTGTGTCCTGTTGCTTCCCTGCCAATCAAACTGAAAGAAAGGTGTCTCCTTGCAAATAGGGTCCATCGGAGGGGCCTTCCCCCGGCCTCTCAGGGATGGTGTCAGGAGGCTAGATGAGGGAAACACTTCCTCTTGTCCCAATTGCAAGGAGACCATTCAAAGACACTGCGGGACGCCCATTGTTCAGCACTTTAGCGCTCTCACACTGTTAACTCTCAGCCCCCAAGCAATTCTCACACCTTCAGCCCGATAGGAGCTGTAAAAGAGGTGCTTGTAGGAGGCTGAGAGGAGGAGCAGTGGCCCAGGAGGAGTCTGCACAAAGCAGCTTCCTGAGCTTTGTCACTTATGTAAATTAGAGGGGCCTCGCACATTCCCTTTTGGCCCGGGTCCGCAAATCCTAGAATCGGCCCTGAGTTACGGCATGACGTCATGCCAGGGGAGCGTTGTAGGGGAAGGGAAATCCTTTAAAGAGAGTCATTTTCTCTCTGGAGTTCCCTTCTCTTTTTGAAACTCAGGAGCAGCAACATTGTCGTGGTGTCACCAGGGCTTTCAGTGGAAGCTTTTTCAATATTATATGCAAGCCATAGTTGCTGCTTATTTATCTTATGCAACTAACAACCATTGACAAAGCCAATAGTCCTGACTTGTTGGAGGTATGATTTTACTTGTTTCATATATCTGGATGCAATGACAGAAACAGCAAAATACAAGTCGGGGGCACTCTATGCTAAGCACAGATTTTTAGCTTACGGGTTTTTAACCCACGCCCTTAATTACATTGGCCACGCCCCGTTGAAAGACCCCCCAGTTTTTTCATCCCACTTAAAGCCCTGTGTACTGGGGGCTGCCTCACGGCCATACCATATTTATAATAATATATAATAGATGAACCAGGCGGGACCAGGGGAGGAAGTGACTCTCCGACCTTCTCTCTGTTCACTACTCACAGGGACACGTTCACGACCCAGGATGTAGGCGTTATCGCAGGGTCTTCAATATAAGATATGAGCCCTGGTTGTTAGTTGCTACATGACCTTTGAAAGAGAGGACGAGCTTTGGGGGATTCCATCTCTAGACTGCTCCAGTTGGAGGGGTCCAATCTGGCTTATCAATTACCATCGTTGACTGCGGTGTTTGGCCTGAGAAGCGAGCCTATAATGGGCGCCCTTTATCGGATCGCAAAGCAGCACACACCTTTAACCGTCATGGGGCCACGAGCAGAAGAGACCATATCACGAGCAGAAGAGGCCATATCACGAGCAGAAGAGACCATATCACGAGCAGAATAGACCATATCACGAGCAGAAGAGGCCATATCACGAGCAGAAGAGACCATATCACGAGGAGAAGAGACCATATCACGAGCAGAAGAGACCATATCACGAGCAGAATAGACCATATCACGAGCAGAATAGACCATATCACGAGCAGAAGAGGCCATATCACGAGCAGAAGAGGCCATATCACGAGCAGAAGAGACCATATCACGAGCAGAATAGACCATATCACAAGCAGAATAGACCATATCACGAGCAGAATAGACCATATCACGAGGAGAAGAGGCCATATCACGAGGAGAAGAGGCCATATCACGAGCAGAAGAGGCCATATCACGAGCAGAATAGACCATATCACGAGCAGAAGAGGCCATATCACGAGCAGAAGAGGCCATATCACGAGAAGAGGTCATATCACGAGGAGAAGAGGCCATATCACGAGGAGAAGAGGCCATATCACGAGCAGAATAGACCATATCACGAGCAGAAGAGGCCATATCACGAGAAGAGGTCATATCACGAGGAGAAGAGGCCATATCACGAGCAGAAGAGACCATATCACGAGCAGAATAGACCATATCACGAGCAGAAGAGGCCATATCACGAGCAGAAGAGACCATATCACGAGCAGAATAGACCATATCACAAGCAGAATAGACCATATCACGAGAAGAGGTCATATCACGAGGAGAAGAGGCCATATCACGAGCAGAAGAGACCATATCACGAGCAGAATAGACCATATCACGAGCAGAAGAGGCCATATCACGAGCAGAAGAGACCATATCACGAGGAGAAGAGACCATATCACGAGCAGAAGAGACCATATCACGAGCAGAATAGACCATATCACGAGCAGAATAGACCATATCACGAGCAGAAGAGGCCATATCACGAGCAGAAGAGGCCATATCACGAGGAGAAGAGGCCATATCACGAGCAGAAGAGGTCATATCACGAGCAGAAGAGGCCATATCACGAGCAGAATAGACCATATCACAAGCAGAATAGACCATATCACGAGAAGAGGTCATATCACGAGGAGAAGAGGCCATATCACGAGGAGAAGAGGCCATATCACGAGCAGAAGAGGCCATATCACGAGCAGAATAGACCATATCACGAGCAGAAGAGGCCATATCACGAGCAGAAGAGGCCATATCACGAGGAGAAGAGACCATATCACGAGCAGAATAGACCATATCACGAGAAGAGGTCATATCACGAGGAGAAGAGGCCATATCACGAGGAGAAGAGGCCATATCACGAGCAGAAGAGGCCATATCACGAGCAGAATAGACCATATCACGAGCAGAAGAGGCCATATCACGAGCAGAAGAGGCCATATCACGAGGAGAAGAGGCCATATCACGAGCAGAAGAGGTCATATCACGAGCAGAAGAGGCCATATCACGAGCAGAAGAGGCCATATCACGATAGCTCTCCCAGTGTTGCGTGACCTAGAGGATATGGGGGTTGATTATCGGTCCGATAGTGACCGCCAAGCTCTCCGTTGGTCTTTCCATATCTGCCACGGACAGCTTACATCCTCTCCCCCGAGCTCCAACGATGATGCCCTTCAATGATGGGAGGAGACTCGTGGCCTAAAGCGGTACATCATCCTGATCTGAGGGATGAAATGAAGAAGACGGTGGTAAAGGCCGCCTGTGATCTCAAACATGTGATTCCCAGTGAGAACGATTTACAGGCCACATTTGACATGCATCATACGCTTTTTAATAGATTGGGAGGGTGTTTCACATCAAAGCACGACCATAGAGCCAATGCCCCGATATCACCCGCACATGGGGGCATATTAGCAAGGGCAGTATCGCCGCTTTAGCTGCACTTTTTGCCGCTAAAGCGGCGATATTTTTATCGCCCTATTAGCAAGCTGTCGCTAGCTTAATGGCGATAGCGGCCGTTTCGTTGCCGCTTTGCATGTCAGCGATAATTATCGCTAATGACATGCAAAGTAGGCGTTCCCAACTAAAAGCGACTGCAAACAGTCGCACACACAACTTCCCCCTATTACCAATGCCCGCAAAGCGATAAAAAAAGTCGCGCTAACCGTGATTATCGCTGGAATTTAACACCTGATAAAAACTTGACTTAACCATCTTGTCAATGGGAGGTGGATTGTAAGGTTAAGTCCTCACCTGCCTATTAGCGAGCTTTTCATTAGCGCAGTGAATTTATCGCTGGATTTTTCGCGCTATTGCTGGGTTTTGCCGCTATCGCTAGATTTTTTATCGCTTTGGAGATAAGCGTTGACAATAACGCGTTATCTCCGCGATGAAATCCAGCGATAGCCGGCGATAAAAAAAACAGCGCTAAGCGCGCTTTGCGATAATTATCGCAAATCCTAGGTAATATGCCCCATGGTTTGATAAAGAGTGCAGTGGGGATAACCCCGATCTACGGAAGGCACGTATGAAAGGTGACATTTCTGGCATTAAAGTCTGTAGGGCCCAAAACAAACAGATGCAGCCCAAAGCTCAAATAGACCTGGGGCGCAGGCTCTGGGAGGATTTATATGATGCCTCGGAAAAAAGGACTGCTGATATCCAACAAAGGGCAGAAACCCCCACTCGACTGGCCGTTCGCATTCACCCGGAGACTTGGTATCTAATGCCCCCCCGTCATGAGTCATGTAGAGGGAAGCCCTCAGGGCAGTATACCCGTTTTGCCCCTGGTATGTGTTACGAGCATGTAGAAGGAAGGAAGCCCCTATGATACTTTACTGTTATTTCACCAACTATGACCACTCAAGTAGGTTTGGGCGATACTGTGAGGGACATTCAATGTATAGCTGCTGGGAGGGCCGCAGGGTCCCAGGGGATCTGCTTCTTTCTGAAATTGAGTCCTGGGCTAAATACATAATCATCCCAACTAATGCAATTCTGTCGAGAATGGGCATAGTGCCAATATCGGCAACACTCACCAGCCCTCATGCAGCAACATACAGGTAACATAAATAAGCAGACAAGACAACTTTTTGGTGGAGAAAATTGCTGCAGGTTTATTAGCATACCAACTATGCCAACATGGTGGGTTATCTTACAGGCGATCCAAAGGCAAACCGCCCCTCGCGGCCTACCACCTGATGGGCCAACTTGCATCGTGGCCTTAGCCAATCGGTGCTTAGCGGTTGTGGTGAGGGGATAGCCCCTCCCACTTCCGGTGAACCGTCGGTCCACCCCCTTATTCACGCCCCCCCCTACGAGGGGCGGAGTGTTCAAGCGACCCCCGGTTGTACAGGTTTCCAACCGCCCGTAGGACAGACGGGGCGCCGTCGCACCTTAGGGTCCACCGCTAAGACTTCCTGGGGATATTAGGCCTCAGCACCCTTTGTGCTCCTGAAGAGGGTACCCCTGAGTACCTTTATGCCTCTGGATCGCCCTGTAACTCCGCCACAGCCCTGGGTGTGGCGACCGTCGCAGCCAGGGCCCCCCACCAAGGCCGGCATTCCTACTTACATCCTGCTATATCTAGGGCCTCCTCCAGGTCCAGCAAGAGCAAGTCCCACACTGGACAGGTGCACCCCATCCTCATAAAGACTCCCTGTGGACTTTGGCATGCCGCAGGCCATGCCTGATCAACAGAACCCCCAATGTTCCGTAACTCTGTGCATGGCATCGTTAACTCAGTGCAGTTGACCCTCCTGCGTGCAGCCTCCATAGCCTCCCCTGACCGAGCTACATGCCACAAGAGCCGGGGGGTGATCTCTGACCACCAAGGTTCACCTGACCCCAACCTGTTGCTTAGTTTGCACATTGTGGTCTTCATTTCATGAAGCAAAGTCCTCTTCCTGTGTGAACCTGTGCCACCAGAGGCACCGGCTCACCATAGAGCATAGCTCCTTGGTACTTCCTCAAAACACCATGTGGATATGGCGTGCAGCAACCATGTCTAATAACGCAAAACCCCTTCTGCTCAGTGAATTTATGCATAGCGCTGCTACACCAGGCGGGGGGGGGAGGGGGTATCTCCGACCGCCCTAGTTCACATGTCCCTAATTGGTTCCTTAACTCGCACAAGTGGACTTCATTCTGTGCAGCAGGGCTCTCTTCCCCAGGAAAGTCAAATCATTCCCTCCCAGGTGTAAGACCAGGACGTTTGGAGTAGAGACACCCCCCCCCCCCAGTCTCTGGTGCTGTTTCCCCAGCAAGCAGCTCCAGCGCGTGCCGGAGTGTCCCAGCCAACTGATTTTGGTGGCGGAAAACCCTGCCTTCATTACCAGGCTTCTGCCCACCGTGCCACTCGCAAGATGCTCAAATGTCCAATCACCCAGACCTTTGTTTCTGGCAAATAAAGAAATGTAAGGTTGCAAAACTTTTATAGAAGCACGGCACGCAAAACACTACACAGCTAAGATGCACCTTATTACACACGTCACAACCGGCCCCCAAGAATCTGGTGCCGCACTGGGTTCCCCCAGGTACATTCAACGATTGCCAGTAACTCCAAGACTTTCCATGTCCACAGGCCCCCTTTCTTTGCGTGGCTCATGGACGAATCTATTACTTAACACCTTGGGACTCCCATCGTCCCACCTGCATGATACCTTCTGCCACCATGCCACAAAGCGCAGGAAAGCCATTCGCCCAGACGTATGATCCTGGCCAAACAAGAAATTCCGGGTTGCCAAACACATTTACTGAAGCAGAGCTCTCCGTTGTATCCTACTACTCAGGTTGCCCTGTAAATTCACACACTAACACTGCACCACGCCAAACCCTGAAGCCTCACAGGGTTGCCCTCGGTAACTCAGAATTCACCCTGAACTTGATTCTCTCCCTGGGTGGCTTACGAACTGAAGTATCGTTAAACTTTGGGATACCCAGTCCCACTTGCATGCTGCAGACGCTGCCCATCCAGGAAGAGTGACTACAGATAGCTTGCCATAACCCGCAATGCCTGACACTGTAAAGATGCCTCAATATCTGCTCTACCTGAACCAAGGTAAGAGGCGAGCTGTCAGCATGCAACTGAAAATACCCTCTCTTGGAGAGCGAGTGCCAGGCCTCCTAGGCGACGCAGCACACCCATATCTGGAAAGACAACCCCTGATAGCCCATTGCAAGCAGAGGAAACGCTGCTCCTGGCACTGTATCCTTCTGCACCTGTATAGCCAGTGAAATGTCCTGGTATCCCACCTGACCCCCGCAACCTGCTAGAAACATGGCCATAATGCTTGCTACCCCTTCACCTTCAGCCTGCGGTGATAACTGCTGTGATACCAGGATGATGTCCCTTGCTCGCGCTAGATCGGTCTTCCAAGCCTCGCCAATGCGAACCCGGTCGCGGACAAGATGATGGGGACCGGGGGGGGGGGGGCCACCCTAAGTACAGCTACCTGCCTTCACTTTAATAATGGACATGCCAACTTGCAGCCTGTAACATGGCCCCGGGTCCAGTGTGCGACCACATTGGGGGAGGGGGGGACCCCTGGGTATTTACCTTCTACTGGTTGGCACCAACTACTGCCTGCCACATACCACGCTCTACCAATGTTGTATCAGTTACTACTGGCATACCTCCTGGCCTGCACCATGCCTAACTCATTTAGTGGATAATAAGTTTGTGACTGTCCCCTATGCTACATGCCTGCCCCGCTTAGCTGCACTTCGGAGCATGTGGCCCAGAGCATTGGATGTCCCTAGCCATGAAGACATAATAAGCCGCGCACTGAATCAAGGACATACCTAAATGTCTCTGAGGTAACGCCCTTGGATGACGTCAGACAGGCAAAATGCCAGAGACTTTGACTGCCCAAGCAGCCCTCGATGTCAAAAGGACCAACATGTCCTAGAGCAGACCCCTGGGACGTAAACCAAGCAAATCCCCCAACCTGCTATCACCTGGCCCTGAACTGACACATCTGCATCCCCCTTGTGGATGACGATCTATGGGCTTCATGTTTGCCGGCTTTACTGCTGAGTGTCCCAGATCATGCACTGCTCTATCCAACCAGCTTATCTTCTTTCTCTGACCGCAAGTGAAAGGATAATGTAATCACCAAACCCAATGTAAACCTAAAATGCAAGCAGAACTTGTCAGGAGACATTCAACCTCTGTCCTTGAAGCGCAGCAAACGTGGCAATCGAAATTACAGAGCTGACAAGCCTTTGTTTCACTTGAACTCGAGGTGTGACAAATGAGGCAATCCAGCCCTCCCCCCCCCCCCCCAAGGCTAAAAGGATGGCTTGGGCAGAAGGCAATAGTCAACAATGATCTTGACTTACCCTGTGCCTGTTCTAGTGGTCCTCTCTGAAAGCCAGACAGTGCCACCTAGTGGCAGACTGTCAGAGGCGCCGGTGGTGACAATTGAGTGACGGTGCCGCGCAGCAGAAAAACCACCCAGTCAGGTTTAGCACAGGTGAACTTGCTGCTGAAACTAGCAGTGGTGGGCCATTGCCGCACTTCCGGAAGTCCAGACTTGACTTTCTCACCTTGTGGGTTTAAACAAGGTACAAATTTGAAAATGCGTACCCCGTGACTAACTAGACGGGGAGAAAATGTAAGGGCCCCGCCCCCCGCCGTGTACAAAACAATTGTATGTCACATATACTGATCTGAAGATAACTTCATAAGAAGTCCTCCATGTACCCCACAATGAGGACCAGACAAGTCTTCTACCATTCTACCCATGTGGTTACTTGTCCTGTCACCTAGGAGCTGTGGCCAGCCAGGACTATTGACTTTGTCGCTGTTTGGTAATTGCATAAGGTAATTAGCAACAACTGTGGCTATCGTGTAAGAATATCAATAGTCCACCATTCTGAACTGATCAGACTGTGCCAAGGAAGTAGAACCTTCTTGGGATTTCCAAATACGCTACAGTTATCTGTGCATCTACCCTTCCCTCAGTGGATGGGGCCTCAGTTGTTCATAAATTCACTTGAAATTTTTCTTTTTTTTTTTTAGAGGACAAACAGCACAGTCCAAACAGTTCATATTCCTGCCCCTGTCCAAGTTAAACTTGTGCTTGCGCCACCCTTCAGGCATATGGAAATTGTGTCAAATCGCTCGCTTACTACACCCACTTCTGGCACTTGACCCTTTACTTGGACAGGCCGGAGTTGGAAACCTCCCTCTAGAAGGCCTGCCAGCCGGCTGACCACCACAAAACACCAGTGTGCTTCAGCCCCCCCTAAGCCTGGATACTAAACCAGATATAGATATTATAATAGACAATGGCACATTTACAAAACTTTACAGAGCTGTAAGTTTGACCGTACTGTGCATCCACTTAAACTACTCGCCCTCTAGCATAATCTTTGCCCATTCAGACTGCACACCTCCAGGAAATATATCCCATGGATGTTTCTTGCTACCCCCTTTGGTGGTACTCATATCCTCCCCAGGAGGATGAGATGCTGGGTGGGCGGCCCCCTCACGAAGGGATGGTCTTAATACTAGCTGCCCCAGTTCTCGCCTTTGTGGGCAACAAAATTCCTTCTGCCGGGATTTCCCCACTAGCACCTATGCTGCTGAACCAGGAAAGTGGAACCAACAAACTGTGTCCGCGCACCTTCTCCCCGAGTGATAACCTGGCGCTGCCTCACAGCTGGTTATTGCTACCCCTATCTGCTGGTACTCATTTTAACAACCCCAGGAGGATGAAAGGCAGAGTGAACGGCCCCTCTTTGATTTGATGGCCTGATAATAGCTGCCCCTCTGAGGTTCACCTATGCCCCATCTTGCTCACAGGGATGACTAGTGTGCGGGTTACTCTGCAGTTCTCTGCCCACAAACTTACCAGGCTGCTTGATTGTTCACAGCTAGGGTGGCTGATGGGGATGGATGGTTGACTGATAGACAAGGAGTCCCAACCTCGCACCGCACACCTACGAATATTCTTGGCTTACTGTGCCACCGACCGGTAATTCTGCAGCTTCTGCCATTGAGCGAGGAAAATACTACAAAAGTAACACTACACCTACAAGTCAGGCTTGTTGGGCGGTAGTTGCATTAATGAATATGCAACAAACTGGCTCCGCAAGCTGGAGGTTGGTGATCCGCTTAGCGTGGTGCCGACTGTATCTTTGCGGCGTCTGTCCATGACACAAGCTGCATGCTACCAAATTCACACTACCCAGCAAGCCAGGCTATTGGTTCAGAATGCATAAGTAGCAACAGCTATGGCTCCAATGTACGAATATTTGAACATGCTTCAGTTCTGAAGTGATGAGGCTGTGTGAGCTCGGGATCGGTCACATCGGAATACCTCACTTGGCATAACAGTTAGCCAAACTACCTTGCTCGCCGTGTTACTCCATTCACGCACCCTCACTAAGAGCCACCGTCGACACACATAGCTGCCAGCCACCACGCCTTCTGATGCTACTCTCCCAACATTCCTCTCTCGGTGGAGGAGCTGCACTGAAGTAACCCGTCCAGCGAGCATTAGACAACCAGGTGACATCAGCCCGGTTGAGAAAAGTGGAAAAGTCCCGCCTAGTGGCCTGAGTTGGAAAAGGACGAACTTATTGCACCTAAAGCCATAAGAATGCACGAAACCGTGACTTTCACGGCCCGTGGCACCTGAATAACAGACACACAGCTACAGTGCCCTACCAAAGGTGGCTCAAAGTAGGCTCCTGGGGCAGGATCCAACCACCAGCACGACAGACGTTATCTGGACATAGCTGTCGCTACCCCCTCTGAGTGGAAAACTGCAATGCAACGGAACAAATACTAACTCATAAAAGCTATGCATTTACTGAGAAGGCTGAAAATAATCCTCGGACCCAGCTCGCTTTCCATTTCCTTGCCCCATACCCTCTGTGCGGCCTCCCCCAACTCCTCATGGCGGAGCCGCAAGGGGCAGGACTGTAAGTTTTAAATGTATGGGAAACTAATACCCTTGTTTTCATTGGAACGAACTGGATGTGCCCCCCACTGGCAAAGCGAGTGCTGCATTGCCATGGCAACCGTCCTATATGTGGTAGCCTATTACCCTTGTTTGTATCGGAACGAACTGGTCTGTGCCTCCACTGGCAAAGCAGAATAATGCGGTGCCATGGCAACTGCCGTGCGCCATGCCTCGTCGCTTGCAGCGCAAGTAGACTTTTCCTAGCGGAAGGAGCACTTGTCCCTCACCCTATACCCCTCCTTCTGCCTGAAACGCAACTCGCGGCACCCCCTGGGGAAACAAATGCTTTTGTAGGCACGGGGGAATGGGTGCTTTGTCCAGAATCACAGGATAATGATCGAACACAACGCTCGAACCTGGCATTCCAGCTCCAAGTCGGCAGCTCACTACTTGCAATATGACATAGGTATGAAGGCATCATGGCGATATTGCGGCAAGGACGGATTCACGAGCAATACTCACTTATGTGCCTTTTGGTGCTAGACGTGTAAAATGCCATCGTCAGATTACGGGCGGAGCGCTGAACATATAAAACACTCGCACGAGCATTCTTTCGGCCCCCTCGAGTCGGCCAGGTGCCTTCCGGCGCACCCGGTCCCACTCTGTCGCCCCGGCGCTGCCTATTTGCTGGGGGGTGGCCGCCGGAAACTGTGTTTAACAGGGGCGGGGGCCGGGGATTACCAGGGCCCCCTCGCGTCAACCGTGCGCCCCCCGTTCGACCCCGTATGCCGCCCCAGCATATTTTTACTCTGATGGCCCAGAGCGCCTCTTCAGCTCTGGCCGAGGTGTAGGGCCTAAGCCCTCTTGCGGCTTCGAGCCCGTGGCCCCTCCCTTGTCACCAGGGGGCCTGGCACTTCCGGTTCAGACCAGGGCACCAGCAGCGAGCCACGCTGACCGAGGACCAGGCCCAATCCCTACACCAACGGGGGAAGGGGAGCCTCGGAGCATGGCTACTTCCAGCCCACGCAGGCCGTAGCCCCGTGCCCGGACAGAAAGGGATCGCAGCGAAATGGGTGCATGGCGCCTGCCACCCCCACGAAGCAAGCACCGAGTCGAGGGAGGCCCCAGCGGGAGGTTAAGGTAACCGCAAGGAGGGCGGGCTGCAGCGGCACGGGGAGAACAAATGGAGCTGCAAGCATGGCCTCAGGCAGGCCGAGAATCAGATGCACTGCGCCGAAAGCGCGAGAGGGGGTCACGATAAGCTTGCTGCCCCCCAACCCTCCCCCGATCCAACCCACTGGGCCCCCGCCGGGCCGTGTCCCGGCACGCCCAGAGTTAAGGCCAATATACTGCCCATCTGCTCCTGACCTCCTGGATCCCCGGCGGGAGGGCCGCGCGGCCCCGCTGTCCCCCAACCGCAAGATACCTGCAGGAGTTGGCGTGCCACTAGGCACGGTGAAACACGGCCCGGTGGCAGGCGCTAGCGCTTGCCCGGACACTTGTCCTATTAGACGCAGCTATGGCCTATGTGCCAATCCCTTGCTGCACTCTGGAAGCTTGGCGGGGGAGGGAGCCTCGCAGCGCCTGCTACCCCATCGGGCAGTCCCCCTCGGGCCCACTAATCACCACGTGAGCGAAAGTCCCCGTGGGCCTCTGCTTCCACCACCCGGGGCTGGAGAAGGGAGGGCGGGGTTGCACGGAGCACAATTGGCTCTCCCTGTCAGCAACCACAGCTCCCACAGACCCCACACGGGGCCGGGGGCAGCCCGACGGAGATGCCCGTGACACCCGGGAGCTGACCAAACCCACCCACTCCCCCCCCCAAGGCAGCCCGCAAACATGGCCAGGCTGCCCTGCCCTGGACACAACCCCAAATGGGGAGATCGGGCTGGGGGGAGGGCAATGGTATGCACTCACCGCCATGATGTGCAGCAGCTCCCGGGAGACGTCCAAACGGCGTCAGTGGTGAGGGACAAAGAGGCCGCCAGGTGGGCGGGGGAGGAACTTATACCTCTCCCCTTCCCCCACCTCGGCCGGAAGTGACGAGCGGGACCCCGAAGGCGTCTCCAGACACTAAGCTGTCCAGTGTGCCATCCTGTGGCACTAAAGGGGCCGCCCTCTTATGAGGGTCCCCTTCAGGGACGTCGGTCAGCCCACATACCGCCGAGCTGGGGGGCAGCCGAAATTGTACCGGTTTATAAGAACGGACAAAGGGATTCCCTGCCAACTACAGACCTATAACTCTTACTGACGTAACACAAAAAGTCTTTCATAGGCAGATCCTTCACCAGTTGGAACAAGGGATAGAGGACCCGGGGGCGATGCCATATTTGTAGGCGGGCTTGAGAAGCCAAGCAAGCACTATAGATAAGGTCTTCAGCTATACATCAATATATTGGAAGACTGCTTTACTTGAAAATTCCCACCTTTATTTGTGTTGTAACGGTATCACTGCCGCGTGCCATGGACATGGCACGCGACAGTGAATAACGTTGTCCACCTTCACGCTATGGCACGAGCTGCCAACCTGGCTTAACCATTGGTTCCCCAACGTTCCACTTACCGTTAAGGTCGTTACTGTTTAGTGTAACCGTTAGGCTATGGTCTTAGGTTTTCGCAGAGCTGAGGAGCTGTTCACATGTGTTGGGGCTGTTTGAATAAAGCTTCTTATTTCAACCTACTTCTGCCTTGCGTCTTCAATACAACAATTTGGTTTTCGTCGACCTGAAGACCGCGTTCGACCTGGTCTCCTGCCCTAAATTGTGGGAAGCACTTAAAGACCTGGGGTTTCCTCCTGATCTCCCTGGTATCATCAGGCGATTGCATCGAGAAACCTATGCCCAGGTCCGCTGGGGCCCTGGGGGCGAACTTACAGACAAGATAGGCATCCACAAGGGAGTGCGGCAAGGGCGCGTTATGGCACCCACGCTGTTTTCCCTAAACCTAAATGGGGTGGTAAGCTACCTGGAGGATTGTATGAGTAATTCACCTAGGCTGTCGGGCAGGAACATTCTCCTTCTTCTATACGCCGATGATACCCTATTAATTTCTAAATTTATCATGGAAATGGGTGCGGTGCCCTGAGATCCGAGGGTCACATTGTGGCTCTTTAACAGATTCGTTCTTACACATCAGGCCACAGATTGCTTTCGAGCCTTTTTTTGATTACTTGATCGTCCCTGGCGACAGAAGTCTATTTCTTAAACTTCGATATGGTGCCTTACTACTTGTAACCTTTACATCCAAATGGCACCCTCAGATGGCTGGTAATGTTACTTGCCCAGTTTGCCTCAATGCAGAAGTTATGTTATGTTATGAGTTGCTTGTCTATTGCCCAGGTTACAACCGCCCAAGGGAAGGTGGATGATACCATTATGCCGTCAGCGGGGATGTGGGCAGTATAGCCCCATGCTCAGGCTACTTAGTACCGAAACCAGAGAAGTTGTGGCCTGTGCTGTGGCTAAATCTTTGACATGGAGTTGGGCCGTTAGGGCTAGGGCTCATGAGTAATATTTTCGGCCCTCCTTTCATTTGCTCTAAAATCCTACGTTGCCCCTGGCCCCGCCTTGGCTAGTCTCCTCGCCTGTCATCTATAGTAGGCTTGTTGCCACCTCCTGAATTTGTGATTGAACGTAGTTAAAACATTTTATCTTGATGTTCCATATTATGTTTTTTTAAGAATTCTTACCTTCTTTTATTACTTTCTACTTCTGCATACTTGGGGGAGATTTTCTAAACTTTTGCGCTGGTTTAGCGTCACAAAAGTGACGCAAACCAACGCAATTTTTTTTTTGCTATTTTCTTTCCAGTGCAAAACTAGTTTTGGGCCGGAAAGCACTCTTTAAGTAGTGCAAAGCAGGGTGAAGCACTGCTTTGCATTACATGGGCGTTCCCATGCAACCTCCCTGTCGCGCAACGCGGCACAGCCTCACGGGCGGCTGCGCTGCGTTGCGCGACTTTTTTGAAAATCTCCCCTTTGGTATGCATAGCCTCCTCCCTGTGGGTATGCGCATCTTACCTTTAAGAGGCTGCCAAGGAAATTACGCTTTTGGTGAATTTTTTAATGTTGCTTTTATGTATTCATGCATTTATTCATATTTTATGTATTGTTAGTGTGGCTGCAAAATTTCCAGTAATGGCTAAACCAAAACACACAAAAACTGCTATACTTTGTGAGATCTTTGTAGAATTCCACATGATGCACTTAGTCATGTTTCTGACCAAGTAATTTGTGTTTGTCCAGATATTTTGCTGCTGTCTTGTTGTTATGACGAATTTTGGTGCAGGGCTGAATCCTGTGTCGTATTTTGCCCTCACTGCTTTGTACTGTTTGAAACGCGAATGCACTGACAATGTATTCGCACATACTATGCAAATGTGTCTAAACTTTTAGGTTTTTTAATTAAACTGTTAATATTGATGGCTATGTACGCAATGATACATGTATATATGAAAACGAAATCAAATCACTGTTGTCGCAATCCCCCCAGTATGACCTCTCAATCAACCCTGAGTCAGAAATGGATGGTCAGGCAGGCCCTGTGACCTAGGCAACTGATTGACCAGTCACAGGTGTGGTGGAACGTAACCAGCAGAACAAACTCTCGAACAGGAAAAACCCAGATTAGTCCCACAGATAGGCAGCGACAAAACAATGGTCCTGAGAGATTGGCCCCAATAAAATGCACATGGCCGAAGAGGCGCATGTTCCCAAAACACCATAAAGTTAGATGCCACATGAAGTTAGGAACACTCAGCCAATCAAGACACAGCACACACTATACCCACAGTGACCACACGCTCCCCATGCCTGATATCTGAACACGTTATCCACTGGCCCTCATTGTGTCCACACAAGGTCGGGACCCACCTGCAATTGTCATTAGGTGGGAGTTATTTATAACCTCATGACAAAACCCACATTCCACTCTCGGAACAGGATCGATGAATTGTTTTATGATGCTTCAAGAAATGTATAAAAAGACATTCATAACGATTGTACGTTGAGTCAGTCCTCAGACCCATTTCTGTACGCTGCACTCCTGGCTGTAGTGGTTGAATAAACCAACAGTTCCTGTTTTGCCAAATCTTTGTTTTTTCAAGGTAAATTCATATTTCAGAAACATTTCGGCAAGCAAGATAGGAAATATTGGTGCTTCAAACCTGACTGCGACCAAAGGAAAGGACCCCGCTTTGACGAATCCACATTAGCGCAGCGAGGAAGATGAGCAGACGCCGCAATTGATTGAAAGCTCAGAAAAAAGTGAGAGGTGTTATTCGCTTGGACCGCTGGGTGTGATACAGATGGTGCGCATGACCCCTGGGTGTGATATGTGGTGTAATTCGGACATTAGTGAAAGTTTGGACCTTGGAGATTAGGTGTAGCTTGTGCTTGGCCGAGGAGGGCCTGTGGTTGTCAAGTTGTTCCTCGTTTCCACGTAAATTGATGTTATCTTTGTCGTAGAGCTGATATTGACAGACTATCGGGCTCACTTAGTCCTGGGTACTGTGCAAAGCCTCCCCTCTTCATCGGGTAGCATGCACTAAGGAGCGGGGTAAGGCTTTTTTCGACAAAGTTATCATTTTTTCTCTGTCCATTTTTTCTATTTCCTAATTTTTGATTATCAATTGATGCATTGTTGATGTTATGGTGCTGGTAAATTGTTGCAATTGCACGTCTTGTCTTAAACGTTGTGTTTTGTTAATGACTTAATGTGCTTATAAATGCACCAATAATTTTTACTAACATTTTTCCCTATCTTCTGTTTTTCTGCTGAATTCATACGTTTCAAACTAACAGTTGCACTTTTCTTCAGGTTGTGAACCTTCATATGCATTTTTGTTTGTGTTTCATGTCTATTCTAATGCAGCTGTGTAAATAGTATTGATCTCATAGAAATAGTTGAAACCATGATCCCTGTGTATTTATTTCCCCAATGAGCAGAGTAGAAGCTAAAATTAATTGATCCCGAGAAGCTAGATCGTATCAGCCCTTAAAAAAGTTCCCTGCTATCATGGAGTCGCTGCTAAAACACATACAAACTAGATTCCCCAATATATATATAGATAATATATAATAATATAATATAATATATAATAATACAGATCAAAATACATAGCAAGTATTTCTGCGAATGGTCCACGCATACTAATGCACATGCGTTCTTCTGGCTGACCAGGTGATAAGGGATCAAGGTAGCCTGACACAGATTCAATTAAGATGTAAGAAAAGCTGTAGTGTAGCTCCTATTTCCCTAATAGGCTCTGCGCATTGGAATAATATATCCTATAGGTTTGACATAGGACTGAGGTCGGTATGTCCCTATCGAGTATATTAAACTTAATTACTTGTGCCAGCTAGCTCAGAGGCCACTAGAAACTCCTTGACAACAAGAAGGAGTAGTTTCTGGCAGCCGCAAAGACATGACCACTGTGTTTCCCTTTAGAATCAGAACGTGTCCCAGAGTCGTGGAAACAATAGATAACTATTTCACTCAGCTCAGTCGTGCATGCTTAGTTTTCCTCAAAGTTACACAGAAAGAACAGACGGGCGTTTCAATAAAAGATTTATTGAACAGTCTTGTTTCTGGTGTAAGTAAAATGTGCTGTTACGATCACAAGACAGTATGCGAGATAAATAATGTACAGGGTGAGCAGTAGAAATAAATAATACTGCGATAGCATTATCTTTTAGTACATATGCATTTACATAAATAACACAGTCTAAAAATGCGAGTACTCATACGATGTGTTGCTAAGCTAGTTCTACCCCAATGTACCTAACCTGACCTAGGTATAGGAAGAGGGAAGAAGTAGGTGAAGTATTCCTTACTATGGTATACTAAGAGTATGTTAAGTCTAGTATGCCTAGTATGCCAAGAGTCCCTCTAGGTTCTAGTCAGCTCCATACCTGAAGAATGAGAGAGGTAGGAATCTCTTTGCCAGACTCGAACTCCAACACCCCGCAAGGGAAGTCAGATCACTGGAAGCTGGAAGCTGGGCTCTCTGCGTGCAGGGAATGGCAGCGTCTTCCCAGTGCGTCAGGCCGGGAAACGGGCTCCTCTGAAGTCAAGGTCTCCTCTGGTTTACAGGGGCTAGGGAAGGTATATTTATACCTGAGAGCACCTAAGAATGTTAGTATTGACGTGAGTCGGACAGCGAAAGACGTCATGAATGAACCCCCTAAGGAATAATGGTTCATGCATAATGTATGAGTCCTTGAAGAAATCAGTAGTCCTGGACTAGGGAAACTCCCGCAGCCTAAGGGTCTGTTCTTCATGAACTCATTGTGACGTTAGGGTGGACCGATGTCAGAGACCATGCCTGTATTTGGAGTGCATGGTTTAATGCCTAAATAAGGGCTGGGATTTTATGCCTATATAAGGGCAGGGCGAATTGTGCCTATATAAGGACATGATACTGGAAAGCCCGTTTATGGATACCCTAAGAGGAATACAACACCCACTCCTCTTTCGTGTGTACGATAATACTAAAATGCTAAACATTTAAAATGCTAAACATTAAAATGGAGTAACGCATATTTCTAAAATTTTTCTTAAAACCATTTAAAAAAGGTATTTTATAAAACCTATTAGAATGCAAAAGGTACTGTACATTTGAAGCATTGCTTTTCATTACAGGCATAAAGTTCGAAAATAAATGCAATTGGAATGAAATAAGCAGTAATATTTACATGTGACAAAAAATGATCGATAAGTTTCTCAAAAATCAAAGTCATTTCATGTCATGAAAATTAATGAACTGTTTTAGACACACAAGATGACTAAGTGTCCGTGGAAGTACCTTGAAGCCTGTATTATAAGGCTAGTTCTACTTTAAGCAGATTGTAGTGCCATTTTCGTTCGAAAAATGGGAAAAAAGTTCAATTTTGGTAGAGTTCCAAGTTGTTTTGAAAAATGAAGGCCAAATTGTCACTGCATCTCTGGAACACTGTATGCCGAATCAGAGTTAGTTCACGGGTCTGGTGTAAACATGAGATCATCTATTTCAATAGACAAAACATAATCCACTGTTGTTGGTGTCAGTTGGAACACCTCGTGTAGTAGATTAATTGCACAGAGATGGGAAGCATTGCTTCCAGCATAGGTTGCCTCAGCAATGTTCGCGTCCGTTGTTACCTCTGTGCCTGTAGTTCTTTCTCGTACCTCAGCAGCAGCCGGAAGCGTCTGTGAGATCTCAATGAATGCTGACATCAGGATAGGAAGCCTCTGGGGACAACACAGAGCATGGGCCGTTATCTGGTCCAGCAGAGTATCGACATCCGTTGGCGTTGCTGATGGAAATGTTAGACAGGTGTCCAACACGCATTCTTCACCGCATAGCAGGCATCGTAGAACAGGTAAGATGCAATCTTGCCAGATTGGTCTGAATGACAGGAACCAAGTTGTATTAAGGTCCCGTAGACGAGTCATGCCCAAAAGCTTTACTATTTGCTCACGGCACTTTCGTTCAAGGAGAGCTTTCTCCATATCGCTCGGAGTGATGTCTGCGAATAGGCTGGCCATAGCGCAATAGCAGGAAGAGAAATAGAATCCCGGCAACAAGTGCTAGAATTAATGGTATGCCACCAAACACTGAATGTGCAAAGTTCGGGATGATTCCGAGTATTGCCTGGAAAGGTGCTAACAGACCTGAGCAGATGCTCTTAAATACATGTACAATTCCGGTTGTATCAGACATGTTAAAGATACGTGATATCATTTCCACGAAATGTATAGGGCAGTTTGTACGTATTAAAGTCTGTATCTCAGCTGAAGTCCTTGCTACTTGTAGATCATAGGTTTCTTTGGCCGAGGTCAAAGGCACTGTTTGCTGTAAAAGCATGGCTTTCATTCTGCTTAGAGTATCAAATCTTATAAAAGAGACGTTCAGCGAAGGCCATAGAGGTGACTCCCTGACTGTGTCTATTGGGGAAACAATACTTGCATACAGCAAGTGACCCTGGAGTTGACCGTTACTAGATATGGGATGCCTGGCAGCATTCCGCAGCAGCTCTGATCATTCAACATGAGGTAACTCCCATTAGAAAGTTGTCCAAACGTTGGATTAATCACAGCAGCTGGAGTACCCTGCTGATGGCAAGACAAATTTTCCACTGAACCATTACAAGCCCCGTGCAAGGAAATGTCTTGACATATAAGTGAACCACTCAGTGCAAGTTTACAGTTTGAACCGCTCAAAAACACTTCACGATCCCCACTCCAACATCTATATGTATACGGTAAATCCCACGATGTCTTAATGTATTCCTTACCCAACCTTTCATATTTGCCTGCTTGCATTTGTCTGAGGCAATACTGAAACTGAAAAGTACTCACAGGTAATGTTATTTTGCCATGAATAAGCCATTCTGTAGCTGGTTTTTCTGCCACAGTGAATGGTAACTTCTCCAGTTTTTCAATGCTCAGCACTGTATACTTTGCTCCTCTTTGTGCCAGTTCGATCTGTTTATCAGTGAGATTGTATTCTGCAAACAGAGCCGTTGTGTTGATGAAACGCCAAGGCACATAGCCCGCTCGCAAAGATTGCAGCGTCCAGCTTAATAACATAATAGAACGTAATTGAGATTGGCCTTGTTGTAACATCGCCAAATCTTGTTCTAGTATGTCGATAGCAGAGGATACAATGCCATCCAATGAATATATTCTGGAGGACAAAGTTGTTAACCCATTGTCGACCACAGAGAGTGTTTTCTCTAAATTAATACGATCAAGTTCACGTATTCGTTCTGCGGCCTCTATCTGTGATACCTTCCAAGCTTCATTATAAGCAGCATAAATGCCGGCATATATGAAACGTTTTTGACGTGGTTTTCTTGGTCCACGCAAGAATTCCCTAAGGTCTGCGTCCTTTTTAAGTAAGGTTAAGTGTTGTTTCACATCCTGTAGTGTAGACTTATGCAGCCAATCGAGGCATAATTTACCTACACTGTATGTTGTTACTACCCCCGGATGTTGTCTTTGGACGTATCTTGGGTCTGGCCTATGAATAGTAAAGCCCTGAGTTTTATTCAGGAATCTTTCCTGACAGTTATTCGTGTCTGTGGGCCAGATCAACCATTTTTTCCAATCAGGATTAGATCTGTTGAGTTGTAGTATATTGTCAACTGTCCCCACTGCCTTTGTATTATTTTCACTGGCAGGTGTTGGCACAGAAGGTGTCTTCATCTCTTTGATCTTGGCTAATCCAAGACAAGATGTTTGTTGGATAGTTTCATTCAAAAACATTATTTGTTCTGGGATGATGCAGGCTCTAAATAACGCTTCTATCCCCTGCACTTGCCAATCTTTAGTACCCCACACAGTTTTTGTGTCTATTGTGTCTTTCCAAAAGTCAAAACCCTGTCTAGACAGTTGGGCATTAAATAATGCAGAATAAATCTGTTTTGTATTTGTTAACATAATTTTCAGTCCTGTCTTGTTTACATTTTTATAGTAAAACATTTCTGGATCAGATGTATTGTATCCTGAAAAATATGGAAACTTACTAGCAAATGTTTTTGAACTACCTTTAGGTGGTGTAGGACAATGTTCCCATTGGTTAAACATAAACACATTTCTTGGATATGCAGATTTATGCAAATAATGATGACCATAGTGATTAAAACAATACATTTGTTCATAGTCTGATGAACCCTCTAAATATTCATGTTTAGAAAATGCAGCAGATTTTTCTAGGTCAAACATTATATCGTTTACAGTCTCAAAGTCCCAATCATCTGAATAGGTACTGGACGTAATTAGATCACTTAGTGAAATTTTAAACAAATGTGGAATGTTCAATTGTTCATTCGGGCCGAAGATATCATAATCTGTTTTGTCCCACACTATACCATCCTGTATAGGAACAGCTGTGATGTTCACTGATGATAAGTCTCTTGCTTCACGATGGGAAGATTTATGAGGTTTCAAAAGTACGTTCACGTCTTTTCCTTCAGTGTTCACATGGATGTATCTGCCACTTATAAGCACGCTTACAGTTGTTACCAAAGCTAGCCAGAGCAGGAAAACAAAAAGTCCAGATGTAATCCAGAGTTCAATCCATGGAGAAACCAAATAAGTCTTTTTCACAAAATGAAGAAAGTTTTGTACTTGCCTCTTGAATTTCAATGACACTGGCGTCGTTTCAGGTTCACTCGGATCTTCTGAGAACGTATCAAAGTTAATGAAATAGCCAGAAGCAGTTCTGTCAATTGTTGGAATTGCATCAGGATTTGTAGAAATCACTGGAACCAGTTGATCACGTGCTACGTTGGTGTAGACAGGTGTATTTGGACGAACTGTTACTTGGTGTTCAAGAGGGATGAGTTCCATAGCGTTGTTGCTTAGTCCTCCATCTGTTACAGCTGAATTCTCGATAGTTATCAGTCTTTCAGTCTGAACCTCTTGGATAGTAGCGAGAGGAGTGCGTCTGCTACTAGGTCAGAGTCCACGAGGCCTACTATTTAGTATTGGCCACATACTGTGGTTTGATCAGGTCGATGGACACAAATCTTTTCTCCTTTCTTCCAGCAAGGGGCGGCAGAAGTACTGTTCTTGTTCCTTGAACTGCTAGGACAGGTACTGGTTGTCTGTAAGAAGGTCCAAATTCCTTCTTGACCGCAATTTTTTCTCTGACTAGATCCCCAACTTTTGGAATCCAGACAGGCCTTGCTGGGACAGCCGGTTGATCCCCAGTGGTGGTTGACTGTAGGAATACGTTGCTTTGTTTCGTTCTTAATTTGTTTAGTCCTGTAAAACAGCCAAACGATCTTTGATATCAAATGGTTTATTTTCCACCACTGTGCCTACGTGTTCAAGGTCTGGTACCCACATTCTTGTCCCAAATAGGATCTCATATGGAGTGACCCCCCTAGAGAACTTCTTGGCAGATTGTTCATTGCGCGCTGTACGCCATTAAGGTGTTTGACCCACCCATCACCCGAACCTAATACCCTAGCTGTTATAGACTGCTTTATGTCCCGGTTTTTCCTTTCCACAACCGAATTTCCCTCAGGATGGAATGTAGAGGAGTACCGCAATGCAACGCCCAGACTGGCCATGGCTTCTTTGTAAGCCCTAGAGCTAAACGCAGGACCCTGGTCAGAATGTAGCGTGCCTATTGCGTATGTGCCGATAAAGACTCGCAAATCTTTTATAACAGTTCGAGCGTCAGCCGAGCGCTGAGGCCATAACAATAGGAACCTAGATTCAGTATTTGCGGGAATGCCTATGTCCAGTAGGACGCAGGCACGTAGATAGTCGAATGCTGTCTAACAGTGGTGTCTGTACTGGGCTGCCGCATTCGCAGCATGGTGTCTGGTGGCTCTTTCGCTGTAATTTACAGTCTAAGCAGTTGTTGATGAATATGTGAATTTCTGTATTCATTCCAGGCCACCAGTACATCTCTTTTAACGTCAAAATTGTTTTAGAGATCCCTTGATGTGACAGACCCTCCCCCAAATGCGTATCATAAATCAAGGCTGCTCTACGTTCCATGTTTGGAATTACCCTATCCCCCACTCCAGGGATTCGAGCAAAAGGAACGTTTTTCGCATCAATTACATAAGAGTACTTGAGTGGAAACTTTTTTGGTAACGCTGCACTGCTGCCTTTGCTTGAAGCATTGACAGCCAACATTATCTCACCGTCTATTTTTGTTTTTAAACGAGTGATCGCAGCTACGGAAGCCGTTTGCACAGCCCCCTTTGCGGCTTCGTCAGCCAATGAATTCCCTGCAACGTGAACGCCATCACGTTGATGACTCAGTGTGTGTATCACGTGAGCCTTTGGTAGTTCGTTTTTCAACTGAACTACTTGTTCCCAAAGCAATTTATGCTTTATTGTGCCACCTTTCGCATCTTTGAAACCATTTTCAAGCCAGTTTTGTATATATTCATTATACGACTGAACACAGTAAAAGGAATCGCACACTATTAGTGTGGGGAATTCTCGATCTGTACTTTCAAGTGCCAGTTTGAATGCTTGTAGTTCAGCTCGCTGAGCTGTACAATCTCCTAGAGACTGGGTTTTTGTGACCATAGGTCTGAAGATGCCATTTCGCATGCAACCTTTAACGATAGCACACGCCGCACTGTAAGCTTGCTTACTCCCTGTTGCTGGTTGAGCCGATCCGTCAGTGTAAATTATGAATTCGTACTGATCGAGAGGCAGAATTTCAGTAGGCAGAGGACATTCTTGTTCATATTGCAGGAATGCTTGTGTTTTTAAATCGGGATCAAAAACATATTCAACATCTGTTGCAGCAAGAGAATTAACCCATTGTATCCATCTTGGATGTAATGCTTTAGCATTTGGAATGCTCGCTTTTGTGACCGCTTCTAAAGCCGGTACTGGGGTTACGACAATAATGCGTTTCCCTTGGGCTAAGGCTCTTTCTTTTGCTACAGCGGTTTGAACTGCTGTCAGAATTTTTTCAGTTGAACTGAAGCGCATTTCCGCTTGTGTGTACTAATGGGATTTGTACGCTATTGGTATTTTCTCACCCTCATTGAAGGTTAAGTAGGTGAATCCGCATTGACCCGAAATTATTCGGATCACCAAATTACGTTGACTTACACGTGTTTGTAAATGATTTGTTGCTAACGTTAGCCTGGAGTGAACGCAAAATTTCTGTGTGTTCCTGTGTCCAGTTTTTGATTGAAAAATCAGGTTTGATTAATGCGTAGAGAGGTTTAACCCTTTCTGCGTAGTTTAGAATGTATGTTCTTCCAAAATTTAGGAAACCCAGGATGGATTGTAAGTTTTTTAGCGTTTTTGGAGGTTGGAGCAGCGCACACTTTTCTAAAAAGTTAGCTGCTAAGCTCTTGCCTTCACTTGAAAGCTCATATCCTAGAAATAGGACATTCAGATGGGCAATTCTGGACTTTTTAAAGTTGAACTTGTAGCCCTCAGAGGCGAAACCCAGTATAATGGTGCTCACCCTGTTCAAGTGTTTTTCCAGGTCATCGTCTGTCAGATATATGTCATCGACATAGGACAATGCCTCATTGTCATAGATTTGTAGTAACTCCGTTACCCTCGCTGAGAATAAACCTGGGCTATTTTTGAACCCTTGTGGGAGTCGACAAAATTGACGCTGGGTCCCCATTATGGAGAATGCTGTTAAGTACCTGCTTTCAGGTGCTATGTTTTGACAAAAGAAACCATTTGAGATGTCTAATGTGGTTTTATATTTTTTACGCACAATGTTATTCATTAATGCTGTGCTATGTGCATTTTGCACTGCAAACGTTTTAGAACAAGTGTTTAGGTGTCTGTAGTCCAAAACTAGACGATATGTATTGTCTGGTTTGGAGACAGGAAACAAAGGATTGTTCATTGAGGAGGTGCATGTTTCAATCACCCCTTGATATTCAAGTTGATCTAAGATCTCCCTGACCTGTTTTTTAGCTTCTTGCTTTATTGGGTACTGCCGTTGTGCAGTTGGTTCATGTTTCAGATGTATTTTATGGTGAGGTGAGCCCTCATCCCATCCTACATGATTTTTATATAATGCTGGGGCCTGGGCCACTGCCCATTTCCTGGCATATGTATATTTTAAATGAATTGGAATATGGTTGGAGAAGGCAGGCATAATAATGTCCTCGCCATGTGGGCACTCCCTGACAAATTGTGGTGGCCAGTCCTTTTCTGCTAGATGTATGTCATAGCCTCTTGATAGTCTTTCCCAAAAAAGTGCTTTCACCTGTCTAGGTTTGTCTCCCTCCATCCGGAGTGTTATTTCATATAACCTTTGTGGAGTACTAACCCTGGTGTCTACAGTCTCAACTGTGATGTACTCATTCAAGTCCACTATCTCCAGAAGTTCCTTCACGGTCTGGCGAACTATTGTGACTTCTGCTGCACTGTCCAGCATGGTCTGAGCCCATTCTCCGTTCTTGAGTTGTGTTCTCAGTATTCTCGGCATGTCTGATCTTCAGACCTGCTACCTTCTTTTTGGAGAATTGAGGTTTTGTTTTATTTTTTGGAGCGTGCTTGTCGTCTTTCGATTTCACGCGTTCTTCTTTATGTTCTGATCATCCTCTTCTTTCCGAAGTCTGTGATGAGATCTGAAAGGGACGAGAGGAACGTGTATCAGTATCTTGATACCTATCAGGTTTTCTCAAATTATCCCTATTCCTGAGGTTATACCTCCTTTCAGAGGGCTCCTTTTGAGGAGACCTACCTCGGGATTGAGAACGTTTCTCGTTTGATTTTTGTTTAGTAGACTCCCACTTCTTTTTAGAAGATGTAGGAGTTTGTATTATTGAGTCCTTCTCAGGACTTCCCGATAGTTTCGGCTTCAGTGGTCTTCCACCCAAACTATCTCTGCCTAATTCTGCATAAGATTGTTCTATTATTCTGGGTAGCTCAGTTTGATGTTCTGTAACATCGAATTCCCTCAATTTTTGGTGGATCGCCACTGCTGCTGCCTCCCCTTTAATATTAGATAATATTATTGTTGAGACCTGGTCGAAATTTTTCAGTAACTTCATACCTAAATTTAGAGCAGGCTCTGCCCCATATTCATTTTGAATTTGTTTTAGGACATCAGGTATTACCGCAATTGATGGAATACCATGTGTTTTTGTATAGATGGCAGCAAAGACTGAGCCCCAAGTGGTGCAGTCTTCCAGTTGTGGTGTGATCCCCATCGGTAAACTGATTGTTAGGATTCTGTGTTTCTCATGCGGGCTAGTATTTGGAAATACTGCTTCGATTTGAGTAATTTTTTGAGCTATCCAAAATGGAATTTGCTCACGTTTTGTGGGCATTTTACCCATGACTGTGTATAGAGTCTGTGGTGTAATTTTTAGTGTATTCCCCTGTTGGGGAGTTGGATTTGGATATGTCAATGGTGGTCGGACTGTAAAAGTCCGCATGACATATTGGACCAACTGTCTGTAAATTTTTATTAACTCTGTGAGTTGAGTAAGTAACTCCTCGTCTGACATCTCTTCAATGTCCGGATGAGGTGTGTAGCCGGCTAAAATCGGCCGTGTTGCTCCTGGTCTACCGAGCCGACTAAGGACTCTTAAAAGCTTATCATGAGCAGAGATCGATAAATCGGGTTGGTCTCCGCAGAATCTTCATCCTCAAAACCAAGCCCAAGGTAACCCAAACGCACCATACACTCAGCCGCTACTACACCACTGCAGCAGGGAACAGGTGGTTGGTCAAACACGTGGCAACAGCAGCAACAGACAGTGACCCCAGCCCAACAAGGACCGGAGCGGGGAGGGGTAAATGTCTGGGGAGGCAATGCCTTTACACCATCGCAAAACACACCTACGCAGTAGATTCAACACCCCCAATGCAGAACATACACTTCACGCAACCTCAACACACATTTCAAAAATAAAGACTAGTAAGACAACAAGAGGAATTCCACGCCTTTAGTTGCATTTCGGAAACTCAGGGCTGCTGTACGTTGTGTTGATCGGGAATCCGCTCTAGAGTCTGCCATTTGGGTGCCCACAAGAGCCTAAGCTCTACTCTGCTGCTGATCTCCCAGGGCGCGGTTAGCTGGCAAAACCCCAGGGGGAGGGCAGTCTGATGATGGGGCAGGACGGCTCCCCATACAATACATAAATGCAGGCACCAGGGTCTCCTCACCCAAGTCCAATTCGGACAGGTTCCAATAACAAGATCAAACAAACCCCATTCTCTGGCCTCTGGCCCGGGTCCCAAATTCCTTCATGGCGTGAGGTCCCAACCACAGCCAACAGCATCCAGGCTTATGGAGGCCCCTATTCATTTACAAAACAATGCAATGTTGCAGTGTCGGGAGCCAGGTCTCCCGCACACTTGGATGATGAAGATCCCATAACGTCCGTAGCACACACAAAACTCCGACCGTTCACAAACCACTGCATGGCGCAGAGGCAGTAGAGAGTTCACCAGAACAATTGGTAATTCCAGTCTATTACCTGCATCGGGTGAAATTCGACGAGTTTTGGCCTCACACTTGACTCTCCATGGAGCAGCATTCTGCCACCTCCTTTTCCTCAAGGTTCACCAAACACCCAGAGCTTGCGCATCGGGTCATGTCCCTCCAAAACATCGAAGGTAGCGTGTCACCGGTAAGAAGCCTATGGCCACAGCCGAGACAGCTGGCCCAAAAATCTCGGGTAGGACGTAGTGGGAGGGAAAGGGGTTGCCGGAAAGAGGAGAGTCCTCAAAAATCCATCACAGTTCCATGTGAGGTACTCAGGAATAGGCTCACCACTGTATCTGGCCTGGCGATCAAGCTGACGACACACAAGGCCTTACACGCGCCATCTAGGACAGCAAATAAGTCCAATCCCGAACACTGCCACATCAGAAACACATGGGGTTGTGAGACAGCTCTCGGACACCCTCTGGTAAACGACAATGGAAATAGCCAAATCACATGAGAATCTAGGGAAATGCCCAAGATACCAGCAAAGAGAAGCCCAAAACTAGCTTAAAAAGAACCCTCTCGAAAAAGGGCGTACTCAAGACACCTGGCACCTTTAGGGAGTTTCCTACGGTACGCAACATGCTGGGACAAGAGGGGTATACACGTGATCCCACAGCACGCTGGGATCGCCCACAACACCTAATTACAGCACGCCCCCTCTTTACATGTCACCCCACTCACGTATAGGTCAAGGGGCACACCCGCACTCACTCACTAGGGAAGGCAGGATTTTAGATGTCCAGTGACACCCATAGAACATTAGGTTAAAGAACCCAGACCATCCATAGGCTCACGAAAACAACCCCTTATCAAATATATCCGGTCCTATCATGGTGAGGGGGAGAACCAACAACCCGTAAGCAAGATTTATGGCGACCTATGAATAAACACCCATTGTCTCCAAAAAGTAGACACCCTGATCGGGGCCCCTTCCGGTGCCCACCAAAATGAAGACATATAATGTAAAAGCACACCCCTAAAAGAGAAAGGCACAGAAAATTCTAAGAATGACTGATGATGGTACATAATGGTAGAAACGATTTCTAAAACGTACCCAACAAACAACAGGGTATATTTACAAGAATTGCCGCTAACCACTTTTTGCGTTGGTCAGCGCCAATTTTCTTAACGCTGTCTATCCCCGAAAACTATCGCCCTGTTAGCGATGTATTAACAATGCGTCGCTACCTGGCGATAGTATCAGCTAGCCGCAGCGAAAACTGCCGCTAACACTAGCGCCAAGGCGATAACAAATTTGACGTTAGCGGGAGATAGTGACAAAAGACCAAGTAGCGGCGAACATAATTCACGTTAGTCAGCCCAACATCACTTTTCAGCCTCTAGAGGCAAAAGTAGCCTATAAATCCACCTCCAATGAAAAAAAATAATAATAATACAATGGAATGGAATGCAGAATGGAGCAGCCAGGGCCAAGTTCATCACAGGTCAACAACCACCCCAAACCCCCCAACAGCCAGGATGACGAGCCAGAGTCCCTGGGGAAGAAAAAATGCAGAATCAGGGCCTCATTTATGAAAAGAGGCGCATCGCTGGGGAAAACCAGTGATGCAGCACTTTTCATAGCGCCATCCTTGCGACACCATGGCAGCCGATACCTTGAAGCACGGACAGTCTCCGGGGTCCGGAGGTCTCGCTGCGCCTGCATCTGAGACCTGGTGTGGGAGGCCGCGGTGCTGTGGAGTCACCTCGGCCTGACGGTGAAGGCGGGCCGTGTCGGGCCACATCGGGTCTAAGCCTGTGGGCCATGGCAGTAAACATTAAGGTGTCGGAGATCACCCTTATTTGGTGGTGAAGTCTGGCAGGTCGCATGGAGACACTTGCTGACCTGTGTGAGAAGACCGCCTGGCACCCCTTGGAGCTGTGATCGGAAGAGGTGCTCTTGCGCACCGATGTAGTGAGGTCTGCATTGCATAACACACGCCACCACTACACCGGGGTGCACGGACGAGATTGCCAATGGTGGGCTGCGCCTCTCTGCATCACAGGCCGGAGGATGTTGCGCTGCCCGGAAGCTGTGGAGGGTGAGGCCCCTGAGCTGCACCGAACTTGTGTGGTGGGAGCGCTGGAAATTCACACCTAAGGGGGCTCTGTTGCATCACCTGCATCGGGAGGTTACCCAGCAGACTTGGCGGCGACTGCTGTACCCAGGCTTGTGAAATCCCGCATGGCTGAGGCTTCTGCTGGCTGAGTCACAGCTTTGGAGAGAGTGCAGCAGATTGAGCCCCGGTGTCAGTGTCCAGGTGAGGAGAAGGTGGGACGCAGAGCGTAGGAGGCCCGGGAGTCGAGTCGGGCCCAGGCCTAGTGCCTGTGGGTGGTGCACACCGTTCCCTGAGCAATCAGTGTGCTGTGGCTGACCTACATCACCAAGGTCACCGCACAAGACTGGTGGGGGACACCACTAACTGGCTCTAGTTGCAGATATCAGCCGTTGGTGGCGTTTCAGGCCCTTGGGTGCTCAGCTTGATCTGCCGTCACTCACTGGTGCACTGGGGAACATGGAATCTGGTCGCCACTGTTAGATGCGTGGCGGCGACCGAGTGGTGCTGCAGTTCCTCGCCCCTGGTAGTAAGCTCTTGGGTGTACAGGGGATTTCCATTAGTGTCGTCCGAATGAAGATTCCTGGCTAGCATACAGCTGACTGGAGGAGAGGGGCCGGCTGCCCACACTGCACTGCACCACATGTCATTCAGAGTGCCTGGGCGTCTGGCGCAATGATGGCCCTACTGCAGACTGGAGCGGCGTTGACATTTGGCCGCTCCTCTGTGTCGGTGAACCGAGCAGCTGGTGATTGCTGGCCGCCAGGGCAGGTGACAGTGGACAGCCTGGACTCCAAACTAAACTCTGCTCGAGGGAGGTACCCACTGCGAGTACAAACGGGCACTTCCTTTGAGGGCAGCATAGACAATATCACAGTCGACTTCATCCAGGAGCGCGCAGATCATCATAAGCTGACTTACAAGGTGCACGACATTGAGCAAGAACTGGCCAAAGTCCCACCGAGTACCCTGAGTGCAGCGTAGGAGGTGTAGCAGCTAATGGCAAATGTGAAGTCACTGGCAAGAACAGTGGAGGATTGTAGCGGGTTATAGGAAACACAAGACTAAGTATGGTCTTTAGATGCTTTTATTGCCAGTTTCAAAACAATAGAGTAAAGGTTCTTCCTCTGTTCTTCGGGGAATAGCAGTATTTCTTGCCTGGTATTTTCTCCACCACAAACGTCCAGGGCGCGAACACCAAAAAAAAAAGAAAAGAGACAGGGTATCAGCGCTAAGCGCTACGATGTGAATTTATGTAGGGAAGGGAGTTGGGGAAATTGCACCCGACATGCAGGTGATCAGGATGGTGTTGTAGAGGAGACCTTCACCCGAGAGAAAAAGAAAACAAACAGTCGGGCCTCAATCGATGCTCAGCCGAGCACGTCCGTGTTTTCCCCCTTGGAAGGATCGGTTCTATCCTCTACCCGCCTCCCACTCCCTAGGAGTCGGGCACGCACCTGTGCAAGCCACGCTCCTCCTGGAACGCGGCTGGGCAGCTCGTGGGGTCGTTGGCCTCCTGACGTCTGTCTCTGTATCCCGGGGTTGGGCTCCGACGTCCCCGAAGCGTGTTTGGTGTTTTCCTCTGCTCGGGACTGCTTCACACCGTCTTCTGCACTCGGGTCATGACGAACTGCACTCCGCTCCGACGTGAGGCTACTCCATTCTCCACTGGGGCACCGGACCTCCTCTTCCTGCTCCGGTCTTACACACCTCAAGGGGCCGTGGCTCATCCACTCATCAACGTCAGGCAGCTGAGCCTTAAAGGGCCCATAACAGGAAAAAACAGGGTCCTCCTCTGCTGTATATAATACTTCGTTGGTCTCAGCACATGACCACTGTGGGCGCCTAGAAATCAGCTGGGTCATGCTTTGTTTGCTCGCTGATGCCACATGCAGAAGGCACACATAGGCTTTACTTGTACCAAGAGGTAGCCCTCAAACAGTGCAATGCCTTCTCCAGCTGTACCTATTTAGGATTAGGGCCAAGATACAACCCAACAGAGTACAACCCCATAGAGCAGGATTAAGCGTGACCCAATATGAGACCAATCCCGCAGCACTGTACCGCTTCACCGATCCTAATGAGTTTCAAACAGAGCTAGAAAGGGTACGCAGGCGGGGCACCATAGGGAAGGATACTGTTTGGCCCCAAGACTTTCCAGAAAAGAGATTCTTGGGGTAGCAAAGCCACCGCACCAGTGCACAAAACTGTCTGCTCCAGTTTCCATCTGTAGTCCTAGGGTGGCCCTTAGCATGTCTGGTGCAGTTTTTTTTAATAACAAATGGACGCCAGACATGGAGTTCCAGGGCAGGGCCATCCACCTCGATGATACGAAGGGAAATGAGTCTCATAGGTGTGGGTTGAATACAAGCATAGATAACCCCTGACAGGAAATATGGGACACTGAGCTAGGGACATGTGGTTGGAAGGGAAGGGGCAACCCCTAATTGTATGGAAACTTACACTGGATTCCTTGTGTTTCAGAGGCAAAGGAACGATTCCACTCAGCACTAATGAGAACTGTAGCACAATACTGCATGTACCGGACATGCAACAGGGCACCTCCACTCTGATGGATACATACTGGTAGTGTGGTGAATTTGCCTACACCCAGCTTGGCGAGGCCTGTACTCCCTGGTCACCATACACACCCCTACCCTGGTCATTCCTGGAGAAGATCTATGAGAGTTGTACCAACATCCGCTACAGAAGAAAACAACTCTATTGCATCAGGCTTCAGAAAAAATAACTGCTGATTATTTTGGCTGGGCTCAGTTCAAGGACATTCCAGAAGAATTCAAACTGTTTGCTGATATACAAGCAAATGCAGGAGGGTCCATACCCTCCTTCACAGTACAGATGAAAGCAAACACCCGTTGGTTGCAAATAACCGGATGGGAAATGATGAACAGTTCTGATGGCACGAAGAGAAATGAGTCTCATAGGGGAGGGTTAAATGCACGCATAGATAACCCCTGACAGGAAATATGGGACACTGAGATAGACAGGTACTCGTGGTTGGAAGGGAAGGGGCAACCCCTAATTGTAGGGAAACTTGCACTGTATTCCTTGTGTTTCAGAGGCAAAGGAACGATTCCGCTTGGCACTAATGAGAACTGTGGTGCAATACTGCATGTACCGTATATGCAATAGGGCACCTCCACGCTGATGGATACATACTGGCAGTGTGGCGCTGGTCATTCCTGGAAAAGATACATCAGACTTGTACGAACATCCGCTAGAGAAGAAAACAGCTCTATTGCATCAGCCCGAGAAAAAAGAACGGCTGATTCTGATTCACAAGTCAATGAGGGAGGATCCCTCAACACAGACGAAAGTGAATGCCCGCTGGTTGTAAATAACCAGATGAGAAAGTACAAGTGAGGGTTTTTCTGCTGTAAAAATGCAGTCCTCAAATTGGGTAGAATGTAAGTAACTAGGGAAGTAGTGATAGTTAAAACTGAAACACGATAAGCCCCCAACAACGTGACTGTCATGAAGTATGGGTTAAATGATGTTGTTGAAAATTCAACTAGAGGGGGGAATGTTAATATTGATGTTGATTTACGCCATGATACGTGTATGTATAAAAACGAAATTGAATCACTGTTGTCAAAATCCCCCAATATGTCCTCGCCATCAACCCAAGTCTGAAATACGTGGTCAGGCAGGCCCTGCAAACTAGGCCTGAGGCTACTGATTGGCAGATCACAGGTGGGGTGGCACGTAACCAGCAGGACAAATGTGCATACAGGGAAAAATCCAGGTTAGTCCCACAGATACGCAGGAACATCGCAATAGTCCTGGGAAATTGACCCCAATAAAACATACATGGCCAGAGGGGTGCATATTCCCAAAACACCATAAAGTTAGATGCCACATGACATTAGGAACACTCAGCCAATCAGGACACAGCACACACTACACATGCAGTAAAATCACGCGCTCCCATGCCGGACATCTGGACACGTTACTCACTAGCCGTCATTGTGTCCAGGCAAGGTCGGGACCCACCTATAATTGTCATCAGGTGGGAGAAATTTATGACCTCCTGACAAAGCCCAAATTCAACTCCCGAAACAGGATCTATGAATTGTTTTCTGATGGTTCAAGAAATGTATAAAAAGACATTCAAAACGATTGTACTTTGAGTCAGTCCTCAGACTTTTTTCTGTATTCTGCACTCCTGGCCGTAGTAGTTGAATAAACCAACAGTTCCTGTTTTGCCAAATACCTCTTTTTCTTTGTTTTTTCAAGGTAAATTCATATTCGAGCAACAAAACTGAATAAAGTTTTTAAATAAATTAAATGAAACAGTGTTAATAGAATATTTCATGAAATGGATGACGTGGACAGTGCTGAATGTGGGACAGTGTGATGGGGATTCATAAACTGGGGTGAGACGTTAGTAAGTGGAAAATTGAACCGGTGAGCATTCCGTGTGAGAATTGTCGTGCAGTATCTGTGTATCATGTACTCTATTATTATTTTTTTTAATATGCTGAGATGTTGATGGGTTGTCAGCATAAGAGTGTTATAAGTAGTATTTACAATCATTTAAGTTATGGGTTCTATGAAAGAGAAATGTGAAGAGGACAATTTTTAGGACTTGTTGCAATAGCATGTGATTGAAGAATGCAAACACAACGTTCGAGGACTTGATGAAACTGGACAGATTGAGAAATGTAGTATCAAGAGTTTGACATTTAACAAACAGCAAATGTAGAGTCAATGGTGAGATAACCAAAGAAACATGTTTTATTACCATGCAGGACATTGTAAGCAAGCAGTGACTCATGTCTTGTTTTGTTCCATAAAAGATCATTTACAATTCAACGTGAACATTTTGTTCTCTGTGTACATGTTTCTTTAACACAGCCTTAAACATTTCATTTCTGAAGGTATAAATGAAAGGGTTCATCAGAGGAGAGAGGATGGTGCTGAACATGTTGATTGCTTTGTAGACCTCTACTGAGGGGTGAAGCGCCGGGCTCACTTGAACGAAGATGGAGGTTCCGTAGACTATGGCCACCATGGTGAGGTGAGAGCTGCAGGTGGAGAAGGCCTTGAGTCTTCCATTTGTTGAAGGGATTCTCACAATAGTCCTAATGATGAAGGTGTAAGACACAATCGTCAACCCCAAGGAGCAGGGCAGGAAGACGAGAGACACAATAATATTGATCAACTGGATAGGCCCTGTATCCGCACAGGCCAGCTTCATGATTGCGAAACTGTCACAGTAGACGTGGTTGATGACATTGGGGCCACAGAAAGGAAGCCTGCTAATTACAATAGTTGGGTAGAGGAGACAAAGTAGAGATCCAAGCCAAGAAAAGATGACCAGTTCAAGGCACAGCTGACCACTCATGATGGTGGTGTATCGCAGCGGGTTGCAGATGGCCACGTAGCGGTCATAGGACATGATGGGCAGGAGGTAAAAGGAATTGGTGGCAAGGTAGACATAGAAGAAGGACTGTGTAAAGCATGTGGCAAATGATACTGATGTGCGCAATGACAATGTCTGAACTAGCATGAGAGGGACAATATCTGAGATGAAGAAAGTCTCCAGCAGTGACAGATTCCAGAGGAAGAAGTACATTGGGGTGTGCAGCCGCTGGTCCATGCTTATCAGAACTAACATAAAAACATTTCCCAGCATTGAGACTATGTAGACAAGCAGAAGAATGATGAAAATTGAGATCCGGATCCCAAGGCCACCACTCAAGCCTATGAGAATGAATTCTGTCACCGTTGTTCTGTTCTTTGCATCCATAACCACTTGAGAGAGTGCCTAGAAGAAAGTGAGCATTCAAAGATGAATACAAGATGAAATGAGTATATGTTGTGCCACAAGAAGAGTATTGCTTCGTCCCTCTCTCAATGCACCTCTTTCATCCATTACCTTGTCTTCATTATGACTATTAGGCAGGGCCACTGGAATAAAGTGGCAAAGGAGGACCAAATTATGAGGCAGGGTTGACTAAACTATGCGGCAAGAAAATGCTAAATATCTGGCGTAATGCAGCACATTCTGTGATAGTATCAGTTCCTTATTTTGACATTTTTACACATTTAAATTCTGCCTGATTAAAGGTTTCACGATATTAGTACCAGTTTAGCACCCAAAAAACACCAATAATGAACTGAAAGGTGATCAGCCACCCTTTGCAAAGGACATTCTGCTGTGCGGCAACACTTATCTCTAGATTTTTAGTAACTTTTAGTCCATTTGAGCTAGAAGCAACCTTTTTTGGGGTTAAAATCTACAAATTATGCAGCAGATGTTAGACTATGTGGCAAATGCAAATCCATAAATTTGCAAAAAATGCAGTGACCGCAGAATCGCAGAATCCCTGTGGCTCTGCTTGTAGGGGATCCCTTCCGCTTTCCTCTCCCCATCAGTTTTATGGTCTGTGTTATTAAGAGTAGTGTGCCCCTTCTTTCTGGCCTCCAATCTCACCTGGCCTGTCCCATTACTAGAATGGTGTAGCTGCCTTCTTCTCTGCCTTCCCCTCTCATCGCTAACCTAGTCTGTTCGCCTCCTACGAGGTTATCTCTTTATCGTTGTCTCTTCCACCCTCTCGTTTATTTTATTTATTATGTATTTTTATATAGTGCCGCTGCACCAAGCGTAAGTATAGCACTTTACGTAGAACAAGTAAGGACATAAGCTGAGGCATGTGAACCACAGCAATCCTGGAGAGTCCAAAGGGAGGGTGCTCAGTAAATGGAAGAGAATATCTAGAAGGGGGACAAGGCGGGTAAAGCTGGGAAGGAAGGCCTGTTCTAATGACCTATTAGAAACATACCGAGATTCAGGGGCATATTCACAAGGACTTATCTCCGATTTATCCCCACCTTAACGCATCAAAAGTGGAGATAGATTCAACACCCCATTCACAAGCGGGTGCAAACTGCAGACATCGCCAGTATTCCCGCGATAACTGCCCCAAAATTTACCCCCACGGTGGACACCACCAACTAACCCTAATGAGATGCAGAGTAGGCGTTCCCGTGCAAAAACACACGAAAAAACCACAACACCACTTTCACAACGAACTGCCAGATCTGCGATGCGAGTCAAAACCACGCGATAAGCCGCGGTAGCAGCAGGTATTTAACACCTGCCTTTTGCTGGTTTTAAGCAGGACGACTACCTGCAGCATGAAAGGGAACTGTCAGGAATCCAAATCCCAGGACTAAAAGACGCCAATTAGTGGGAGCTACCACTAATCTTTACAATAAAATTCGAGCACGTAATTCGAATTTCTATTGGAGTTGTAGTGACCAGTCCTGGACGGTACTGGTCAGGCAATATGCTTTCAAGATGGCTGACTGCGCTAGGGTTAGCGCTTCAGCCTATTTCCAGTAGCGCGTGGTTTCAAGCACAGCTGAGGCTCGCGCTCGCCCTCAGCTGTGCGCACTTCACCAAGACCGTTACTCGTGTAACAGTGCTTGGCAGCGCGTCCGTGTAGTTTCTAGAGTAGTTAGGCGTTTACGAATTCCGTCGGCAGTTATAAGATCTTCAAGCGTCGGGTTACAGTATCGAGTGAAAGTAAAGGATACATTCCTGAGATTCCGGTGAAGATTCCAGCGTTATCTCTTCAGTCCTGTTCCTTGTTACTCACGCAAGTACCTCATAGAGGAAGGCAGAGTTTGTCTGAATAGGTTGGCAGCCAATTGCTATTTCTAGGATAAGTCGATATTGTTAGTCTTACCTGAGGGTCTTGGCTCCTGCGGAGTTCCCAGTTGTCACTCCCCTGCAAAGATGAAAAGTTAATTAAGTTAACCACAAGAAAACTAAAAGGATCAAATAAAAGAACACAGCCTACTAGAAGAGGGGCAATTACCTAGTCATTCTTGGGTACGTTAATAGTGAGACTGGTAGAATACCGTATATAGTAAGAAGTCAAATTCTAGAGAACTGTAGTAATTTGTGTTTTGTGTTACAGTGTCTAGAACAGAGAGCAGCACGAAGAACAGTTAGACGTAGCAGCTTTCAGAAGATGCCAAGCATAGAAGACTAGGCAGTCTCTTCTCTGTCCCATACCCCTTTCCCCCCGGAACTTTCTTCACGCTGCCTTGAGCATTGTGGGGGCGTGGGGGAGTCTCGGGGAGGCGTTGGGAAAAGTCGTCGTTCTGCTCCTGTGAAGAACCTGGGAAACTTCAAGTAAGACTCTTGACAGAGTGAAGTGCCCACGAGTTTTTACTCACCTGAGCAGAATGACTGAGGGGTTAGACCTCAAGAATTTGGGCGGAGTATTGGAAGCCATTCAAAAGGAACTAATGGGAGTTAGAGAGGAAAACAGAGGTTTAAGGCAAGACCTAATAGCTTCTAGAAGGGAAACCACTGACTTAGCGACTAAAATGGATAGTTACCTTTCAAGTACTAGCTTTGCAGCCTTTTCGCAAGACACGCAGACTTCAAGTACCACCCCACTTTCTCTCACTCGAACTCCCACACACGTTTTGCACTCCTTGTCCCCAGTTATACCATTAGCTCCTCCAGAACGTTTTAGTGGGGACCCCCAGAAGGCCCAAATTTTCCTTACCCAATGCTCCCTCCACTTTATGTGCCGTCCCGCCATTTTCCCTGATGCACAATCCCGGGTGGCCTTCATGCTTTCATATTTGAGTGGTGACGCAGCGGCCTGGTCCTTACCATTAGTTTCTAAGGATTCTGTCATTTTGTACGACTTTGAAGAGTTTAAAAGGAGTTCCTGAGAATATTTGATCGTAGGAAAGTGGCTCAAGCTACTGATAATGAGTTGCTTGAATTGAAGCAAGGGAACAAGGAACTGGTGGCGTATTTGGCCCAATTTAACCAACTCATGGTGGAGACAGACTGGCCAGAAAATAAAAGAGCTGCGTTGTTCTACAGAGGCCTGAAGGATGAACTAAAGGATGCCCTGTCGCAGATACCTAATAGACCCACTGAGGTTTCAGCCCTTATCGATCTAGTTTTGGAGCTGGATTACCGGCAGACAGAGAGAAGGGGTGAAAAACGAAGAGAGTTTCGCCCAAGTGTCCCTAGGTTTGACCGAATGAGATCTGAGGGCATTAAAACAGCGGAGAGCGGTCAAACTGTTGAGCCTATGCAAATTGGAGCAGTACGAGGTCCTCTTACTAAGGAAGAGAAAGAAAAAAGAAGATTAAACAATCTTTGTATGTACTGTGGCACCAGCGGCCATTTTGTCAAGGTTTGTCCGAAGAAACCTAAGTCTCAGTTGAAGGAAAACTTGCGGCACCACCAGTAGGACGGGTTGGACTGGTGGATGCTAAAGAAATCACAACCCCTGATGCACATCAACTGGCGAACACCTTGCAATCTGCAGCTCCTCACTTGACTCTCCCAGTCACTCTAAAATACCGAACCTTTGTCCAAACTGACATTTCGGTTATGGTTGATTCCGGTGCAACCGGCAATTTTTGTGATCTAAAGTTCGCTTCAAGGATTGGATTGCAGGCCTTACAGAAACCCCAGAGTGAAGCGGTGAGAGCTGTGGACGGAACTAACCTATCTTCCGGTCCCATAGTCAGCCACACGGAAAAAGTGGAACTTGTCCTTTCAGATGGACACCAGGAATGTTTGCAGTTCAATCTCATTGACGCACCACAATTTCAGCTAATCCTAGGTCTTCCCTGGTTGACGGAACATAATCCCCAGATTGATTGGGAGAAGCGTTCGTTAAAGATGAACTCTGATTATTGTAAAGAGGTGTGTTTCCATGGAAAAGAATCTGAGAAAGAATCCAGCATGTCTTACAATTTATGTGACAGCGGAGCCTCGGTGTGTGTCATTCATACTGAAGAGATACCAGAAATTTACAAAGAATATAAGGATGTGTTTAGTGAAGTAGACGCCGAAAGGCTCCCTCCACATCGACCTTATGATTGCAAAATCGAGCTGGAACCTGGGGCGAATCTTCCATGTAGCAGAATCTATGCTCTAACGGAGAAGGAGGACAAGTTTCTGAAGGATTATATCCAAACTTATTTGAAGAACGGTTTTATTAGACCTTCGCAGTCTCCCGTCTCCTCACCGTTATTTTTTGTGCCTAAGAAGGAAGAAGGCGATCTGAGGACCTGCATCGATTATCGCGCCCTGAACCGGATTACCATCAAGAACAGATACCCATTGCCTCTAATTTCTGTGCTCCTGGACCAAGTGAAGGGAGCTCAGATTTATACGAAGCTAGATCTGCGAGGAGCATATCATCTAGTCCGGGTCAGAGAGGGCGATGAATGGAAGACAGCGTTCAGGACCAAGTTTGGTCTATATGAATACCAGGTCATGCCTTATGGACTCTGCAATGCGCCAGCCGCTTTCCAGTTTTTCATTAATGACGTCTTAAATCAGTATATTGACAAGTGTGCCATCGTCTATATTGATGATATTTTAATCTACTCTGCATCAGAAGAGGAGCATCAAGAACATGTTAAAGGAATATTGGAGAAGCTGCGCGAAAACAGTCTGTATGCCAAACTGGAAAAATTTGCCTTCCATGTACATTCAGTGGATTTCCTCGGTTTTGTCCTGTCTCCTGAAGGCATCACCATGGATACACGCAAGATTAAGGCAGTTTTGGATTGGCCGTCCCCAACTTCGGTTAAAGAGATACAACGTTTTATTGGATTTGCCAATTTTTACAGGAGATTCATCCAGGACTTCTCTCTCAAGGTGATTCCGATTACTCGTTTACTTCGAAAAGGAGTCCCCTTTACCTGGTCAACGTTATCTGAAAATGCCTTTCAGTCTCTAAAGAAGAGTTTTACCACCGCGCCCATTCTCCTCCATGCTGATCCAACGGAACCTTTTTATTTGGAGACTGATGCTTCGGATCAAGCTATCGGGGGAGTCTTGTCACAGAGACATAAGGAGACCGGCCAATTGCATCCTGTAGCATACCACTCTAGGAAGCTCCTGCCAGCTGAGGTCAATTATACAATCACGGAAAAAGAGCTTCTGGCAATCAAGGATGCCTTCAAGGAGTGGAGGCACTACCTGATGGGGGCCAGACACACTGTAACCGTTTATACGGACCATAAGAATCTGCAGTTCTTAAAGTCAGCAAGAACACTGACACCACGCCAGCTCAGATGGTCCTTATATTTTGCGGATTACAACTTTGTGATCACCTATCGGCCCGGAAACAAGAACGGCAAGGCGGATGCCTTGTCTCGGTTGAGTACGGAAGGACAAAGGGCCTTGATAGAGGATCAGAAGATCATCCCAGAATCAAAGATAGTTGGACTCATCTCCCATGAAACTCTTGAAGAAAAGGTAAAAAAGTCATTCTCGTCTGAAGACCTTCAGCAATGGGTTTCATCTGATTCGTCTCGAGAAATTCGAAAAGATCTACCTTACCACAAAGGAGCTCTGTTCATACCTACTGTGGAATTACAAGAACAAATTTTGCACGACTGCCATGACCATCCTATGGCTGGTCACAAAGGAATAAACAAGACGGAAGAGTTAGTAAAGAGACAATTTTGGTGGCCCAATATGACGAAAGACATTAAGCAATATGTTCTAGGTTGTGGAATTTGTGCACAGGGAAAACCGACACGGCAGGCACCACAAGGTTTATTACAACCCATGCCGACCCCCTCATCCTTGGCACACGGTAACCATGGATCTGATTGTGGACCTACCGTCTTGTCGGGGCTTCAATACAATCCTGGTTTTTGTGGATGCATTTACCAAAATGGCTCACTTTGTTCCCCTCCAAGACATTCCTAGTGCTAGGGAGTTAGCTACACAGTTCAGTCTACATGTAGTAAGGTTACATGGAATCCCAAAGGTCCTCATTTCTGATCGGGGTTCTCAATTTCTGTCCCATTTTTGGAAGGCCTTTACCAATGGGTTAAATATAGAAACAAGATTCTCCACAAGCTATCACCCAGAAACAGACGGGCAGACTGAGAGGGCTAATCAGGAGTTGGAACAGTATTTAAGGTTGTTTTTGTTAGATCAGGAAGGGGATTGGACAGATCTTCTCTGGGCAGCTGAGTTTGCACACAATAATTCCCAAAATAGCTCCACAGGTCAATCCCCATTCTTCCTAAACTACGGTCTGCACCCAAATTTGATGATTGGTAATTCTGAGGATTCAGTCCCTGCAGTCACAGACTTAGTTAAACATATGGGTGAAACTCATGAGGCAGCTAGAGAGAAGCTAGAAAAATCAAAAGAACTGTATAAACGTTATGCAGACAGGAAAAGAAGGCCAGAGGATGTCTATCCCATAGGCAGCAAGGTTTGGCTTAGCACAAAAAATTTGAAGTTAAAGGGAAGCCGAAAATTCCAACCCCGTTTCATTGGTCCCTTTAAAATTGAGAGTAAACTAAATCCAGTAACCTATAGGTTAATCCTACCTCCTCAACTGAAAATTCACCCAGTTTTCCATGTCTCATTGTTGAAGAAATCTTCGCCTTTTCTTAGGCCCTGTAAACCTCCCAAACCCATTCAGGCCGAAAAGGAGAAGAATTTGAGGTCAAAAGAATCTTGGATTCTAAGTGGAAGAAAAGGAAACTGTACTATTTAGTGGATTGGAAAGGTTATGGTCCTGAGGAAAGATCTTGGGAACCATGTTCAAATTTGAATGCCCCGAGATTAGTGAAGACCTTTCATGACCAAAATCCCTTTAAGGCGAAACCTGGGGAACCCCCTTGCGGAGGGGTACTGTCAGGAATCCAAATCCCAGGACTAAAAGACGCCAATTAGTGGGAGCTACCACTAATCTTTACAATAAAATTCGAGCACGTAATTCGAATTTCTATTGGAGTTGTAGTGACCAGTCCTGGACGGTACTGGTCAGGCAATATGCTTTCAAGATGGCTGACTGCGCTAGGGTTAGCGCTTCAGCCTATTTCCAGTAGCGCGTGGTTTCAAGCACAGCTGAGGCTCGCGCTCGCCCTCAGCTGTGCGCACTTCACCAAGACCGTTACTCGTGTAACAGTGCTTGGCAGCGCGTCCGTGTAGTTTCTAGAGTAGTTAGGCGTTTACGAATTCCGTCGGCAGTTATAAGATCTTCAAGCGTCGGGTTACAGTATCGAGTGAAAGTAAAGGATACATTCCTGAGATTCCGGTGAAGATTCCAGCGTTATCTCTTCAGTCCTGTTCCTTGTTACTCACGCAAGTACCTCATAGAGGAAGGCAGAGTTTGTCTGAATAGGTTGGCAGCCAATTGCTATTTCTAGGATAAGTCGATATTGTTAGTCTTACCTGAGGGTCTTGGCTCCTGCGGAGTTCCCAGTTGTCACTCCCCTGCAAAGATGAAAAGTTAATTAAGTTAACCACAAGAAAACTAAAAGGATCAAATAAAAGAACACAGCCTACTAGAAGAGGGGCAATTACCTAGTCATTCTTGGGTACGTTAATAGTGAGACTGGTAGAATACCGTATATAGTAAGAAGTCAAATTCTAGAGAACTGTAGTAATTTGTGTTTTGTGTTACAGTGTCTAGAACAGAGAGCAGCACGAAGAACAGTTAGACGTAGCAGCTTTCAGAAGATGCCAAGCATAGAAGACTAGGCAGTCTCTTCTCTGTCCCATACCCCTTTCCCCCCGGAACTTTCTTCACGCTGCCTTGAGCATTGTGGGGGCGTGGGGGGAGTCTCGGGGAGGCGTTGGGAAAAGTCGTCGTTCTGCTCCTGTGAAGAACCTGGGAAACTTCAAGTAAGACTCTTGACAGGAGCCCAGCCAAGAGCCACATCTGAAGACCCACAGATGCCATGGAGCCAATGATCATGCAGCTCGGAGACCCATGAGGGCCACAACACCCACCGCCACCCACCCCAGGCCCGCCACCACCCCCAGGACCCGTCCCCCCCGTCCCCCCCGCCCCCGGAACACCACAGAGGCAGCGTACACAAAGACAGTGGACCCACCTGAAACGCACCTGCCGCCCAGACCCAACGCCAGAGGAGGACATTGCCCACTACAGGCCCAAAAGGACAACCATCCCCCGCATCCTGACCCACATCCCCCACCTGCTGACGGTACCAACCCAGCGGACAACCAACATCCCTCCGCAGACAAAGCTGCCTGCTGCGCTGCACATGTCGGCCTCTGGTACCCTCCAACCCACAACTGCCAGAGTCGGAGGAGTCACACAGCCAGCCCCATCCAAGGTCATCACACCTGTCCTGGATGCCATCATCAGCCTGGTACCCCAGCACCTCCACTTCACCCACACTGCGCAGGAGCAGCTGGAGACCAAGCAAGGCCCCTGCGCCATAGCTGGATTCCCTCACGTGTCGGGGCCAATCAACTGCACACATGTACCCCTCGTGCCCCCTGCCGACACTGCACACAACTACCACAACAGAAAGCACACGCATCCCATGAATGTGCAGGCAATAGTGGACCGCCCGGGACTCATCAACAATGTCGTGGCCAACTCTCCAGGCAGAGTGCATGATTCTCACATCTCCCGACAGTCCATCATCACCCAGCGCTCCCAGGATGGCACCCATGGAAATGCAGTGCTCGTTGGTAAGTCCAAAATGAACACACCACACACCTCCAGCCCACAGTCATGCAACTCACGACACTGGCAATGGGAACGCAGCACAACTACATTCAACATGCCACACAACATGCCAACCGAGCAGACACGACAACACGACTCCATTGGGAACTTGGCCTTGCCATGCCCACAACCCAGCCACGGCATGGCACCACAGACATACAATAGCAGGATGTGAGGAGAGGCATGGAGCAGGCATGTGCGAGAGCGGCAAGTGACTAAGGAATGTGAACCTACCCAATGCCAGGTGAGGCGTGGAGGTGCCGGACAGACCACAGTGTGCAAACCACGGAAATGGCCATGTGGAGATTAACTGCTGGTGCATGGAGTGTAGTGGCCAGTGGATGCTACCATGTCCCCACAGGCTGTGGGGCAGAACGCGGAAATGTTGCACGTTACGTCCCCCCCTGCATGCGTGGGTGGAGTGGGTTGGACCTGCGTACGCCAGGCCTGCGTAGGGGTGTGAACAAAGAGCCCGTCGCACTGGGCGTGGTTCTCATTTGGAATGGACAACGCGTCTGCCAGGGCGGCGCCTCTCAGCCTGCCACGAGTCCGGCGCCGAGCGCGGTGGGGCCTGCGTCCCTGTGTGCCTGCTGCACCCCGGGCCGCTGGTCCCCAGACCCGTCATGCCTGCCCCAGCGCACCAACGAGGCTCCGCTCACCTGCCTACACTGGCGTGTGTCAAAGAGGGTCCACCACATGCTGGTGCAAGCTCCAAGCCCCAGTTCCACGACCGCTGCAGCCTCCGCAGACCATCGATGGCCCCCACGACGCTGGCCCACATTACTCCTTTCTCATTGACATACTCCACCGGCGTCCTCTTCGGCCCAGTAGGTCCCACATGTGGAACTGTGTCCTGAGTCTTGAATGGCAGTGACCCCAAGTCCGTGGCAGCGTCCACATCACTATACTCCCTTCGATCAGTGAAGCATAGTTCTGCATCGCAAGCCTGCGACACGTGGTGCCACTAACCCTGTTCAACGCAAGCCGGCGACACGTGGTGCCACTAACCCTGTTCAACGCAAGCCGGCGACACCTGGTGCCACTAACCCTGTTCAACGCCAGCCGGCGACACGTGGTGCCACTAACCCTGTTCAACGCAAGCCGGCGACACGTGGTGCCACTAACCCTGTTCAACGCAAGCCGGCGACACGTGGTGCCACTAACCTGTTCAACGCAAGCCGGCGACACGTGGTGCCACTAACCCTGTTCAACACAAGCCGGCGACACGTGGATGAGGGCTCAGGCCTACCCTGCGGACCAGTAGGTCCCACATCCAGCACTTAGTCGCGAATCATGAATGGCACACACCAATGAACGCATGGAGAGGAGGAAGATGCGGCTCAGTCCGGACGAAAGCCGGATCAGAGTCACGGAGGTGATCAAACACTATCAACAACTGACCTGGTGCCATCAACCCTGTTCACCGCAAGTCTGAGTCCCGTGGTGCCACTGAACCTGAACTACGCAGGCCGGTGGGACCATCCAACCTAAGCCGGCGACACTCGGTGAATGGCCCGTGCTGACCGCTGCCTCAGGCCTACACTGCGGTCCAGTAGGTCACACATGTGGAACTGTGTCTTGGGTAAGATGTGGAGGAGTCCACACCATTGGACACACCTCATCACAGGCGGCATCCCCTAACAGCACTGGTGCCACCTAACTCTGTGCGCAATGAGTTATGGGCACTATCTGGTTGGACCTTGGTGGCGTCTGAGTCCATGGCCTGGGGGTTTTCTGCATCTTCATCTGGCTGGACCGGACTTGGTGTCCGACATGTGTCTGTTCCATTCATCTCCACCATAGTGACTGTTTCAGCGTGGTTCTGCCCTCTGCATCATGCCCTGGGGGTACACCTTCCACTGTCCACCGAGACACTCCGCGACAAGCCCCTTTGTCATCTACGGAAACCTGCTCTGCACGCGTGACCCTGCCCCAGTGCACCGCAAGTCAGCGGCCCGTGCAGGACGCTGTGCATCCGGTGCCACTAACTCTGTGCAGCACAAGTCATGGGGCCTTTATGGTTGAATGGTTGTGTCCTTTACGATGTACACTGTTGTCGATTTCTGACTGCACGAGGCAGCCCTTGATGGCTGGTGTGCACACACCCCACACACATCCAACACAGGTGTCACTCGATATGTATGCCTGCTAATAAATGTGGCCGGGCGCACGTGCCCGTAGCCATTCACACCATCTGAGCAAGTGTGTCCGTGTGGTCATTGTGTCAGCATGATGGGCACGGGCCCTGCAACATCACAGTGTGCTGTCTTCAGCGGACGATACCATGTCACCTCAGCGTTGGCAGTGACCTTGGACATGTAGCTTCGCCCGCGCCCCCTGCATGCACAAGCGGCGTGTGCTGGTCCGGTGTACGTCAGGTCAGCGCAGGGGTGTGCTGATTTGGCAGGGGGAGCAGGGCGTGGCTCGGACCTGGCCTTGGACAGGAAGTGCGGTAAGTTTGTCTCTGTGTTGGGGTGTTGTCGCCACCAGGGCCACAGTAGTCGTGTTGCAATGTAGCATGCACCAGGAGGGCGGGCCCGCACGGACAGGGAAATGTAGGAGCGCAAGACCGCTCGGGGTCTTGGCACATGCATGCCAAGTGTTATGTGTATCAGTCCTGCGGCTGCATGGGTCAGTTGCCTAGCCTCAATCGCAGCGCGATCAAAGCCAGCCATGGACTGTACACCTGTGTCCGCCCTGTCCGGACCATTGGCCTACACTCACGTGGCCGAACACCATCAAAGGCCAGCTTCACGTTGTTGTTGGCATGCCGCTGGATATGCGCAGACAGGCATTACAATGGTGTGCCGTAGGAGTGCACGTGATACAACTGTGCAGGGCACACAAGTGTGGGGGCTCGTGGGAGGGAGGAGCAGCTGTGAGGCAACGTAACACACAGTGAGGCCGCTCATGTGCCACGTGCTGGGCATATCATCCATGATTCCCAGGGTCGCAGACATCCCACCACACCCACGACAGGCCTCTGTACATCTCCTGAATGCATGCAGATGGTGAAGTTACTGTAGGGATGAAGGGTCCTTTGTCTGTACTATCAGGCGGTGGCACATCTGCAGCTCCGAGCTGGGACTTGAATGTGGCCAGCACCCCTGACAGATACAATAGCATTTACTTGCGACTCCCACACTACGCACTGCCCGACGTGAGACCAACGTGTACACATCCCACATGCAGAAGTCCTTGGTTGTAGTTAGCGTGCATGATATGGCCTTCACACGTACTCCCACCCCACCCCAGGCCTGCACCCGTTGCACACAGACATGGCTCATTGCTCCGAGCTGTGCCATTTCATCCACAGGACTGGCGCAGGGCAAGCCAGTGCCGCTTCAAGCAGAGCCACTGACGCAATGGCAGACCATCCCGGACACATGCTCGACTCCAGTCACGTGAACCTGTACCGTGCACGTCTGCTGCAGGTACTGGGGGCACTGCCGTTGGCAGTGCTGTGGATCAGTAACCGGCTGAGCTTCCGCCTTGCGAACGTCACCTGCGTTCAGCCTGTGTTGCATTGTCGCTCGTGCATATTCGAGTGGACCATGGATGTCTGCCTCTCCAACGTAACGGTAGCTGACCTGGATTTCGACGTGTGTGTGCGCCCCCTGTTGGCCCACGACCAGGAGTGTCACCGTGATGCCCGTTTATGGCATGCATGGATGTTTGGCATGCATGATGGCAACTGGACCTGGCAGATTGCATGAGTCGTTGTGTGCAGTGAGCACATTGAGCCACTACACGATTGGGCTTTGGTGCACATTGGGGCCAGGAGTTGGAGTCAGCACATCTGTCCGGGTCAGCTGATGGATTACGTCGAGAACATGTCAGATGTGGTGGACAACGATCTCTCATTGGAAATGTTGGCCTACGCTGCTGCACTAGCGTTCATGGACGAGTGACAAGGTACCTGCAGCCACAACTGGATGTGACCCATTGCACATGTCCCGACGCCTGGTTGCATGTTGAGAATCTGGTCACATGTCCCAAGACGACAGTGGACATGGCTGCATTGGCCTGGACTCCTGATCCATGCGCGGACAACCAACGTGGGTTGGCACTGACTTGTGTTGATGATGGACTCCCCCGGGGTGGACATGGACGCTTTCCTACGTTCCTCATTCAGACATGCTGCTGCATTGGTCTGCATTTCATGGCACTTCTCTTGGCCGTACTGACACGCACTTGTTGATAAAGTTTCCGCACTTTCACTTGTCTCCAACTGTGTTGTGTCTTGATTTGTATGCCAATGTGTGTGTCACGGACTCTCTGGCTCCCTGCCATACGTGCATTGCTACCCCATCAGGGCTGTGGGTTTGTACTTGTGCATTATCATGTCCCTGTTTCGTGCTTTGCCAGATGCGTATGGCCGTTGCACCGCCACAAGCGGGTGCACTTGTGTCCTGTGTTCGGTTGTGCAAATGTTGGTGTTTGTACCACATTGTGTTCGATGTTGGGGTGCTCTGCTTCCTATGTGTGTGTGCTGCATTGTGTGTGAGATGTCCCTTCAGCTCTGATTTGGCTCACCCTTCTCCCTTTCAGGCAGTGTGGTTTTCACTTCTGTGCTTGTTCAGTGGTGTGATATTGCCGGGTTGTGTGACTTGTGCTCTTGGTTGGTGTTGTTACTCTTGGGCATGGTTTGTCTGCAGTTGTGCTGTGCTTCATTGTGCATGTGTGCCATTGTGCCCATCTCCCCCCGTCCCCCCAGTCCCTGTTCGTTCCTCTCCCTGTTGCTGTTGTGTCTGTTGATTTTGAGCAGTTTCCGGTCCCCGACTCCTGCCACCATCTCCAGACTGATGTGGTGGACACCATTTCCTCCATGTCATCCAGCTCCTGGTGTGGCGCTGGACTCCCACCTCCGGTGTGCATTGCTGCCTTCTTGTTGTTGGGGTGTTTCTGCTTGTTTGTGCGTTTCGCATAATTCCAGCTGTTCTGGTTTTCTTCAATTGTCCTCCTCCGCTCTCCGGCTGCATTCACCTTGTCCAAGGTGGCCTGCCATGTACAATGTTTTGTTGCCAATGGGGCTTGTGGGGTTGTGTACTGGCGCCCGTTGCCTCCATTGTGCTTCGCTGTTCTTTTCTGTTTGGTTTGTCTTTCTTTTTCCTGCTTTTGTTGTGCTTATTCCCGCCTGCCGTGTGTGTGTCGCGGGCCTGGCGGTGCTTATCGCTGCTTTCCTCATCGCGAATGGGCTCCTCGCACGTTTTTTTGTGTTGTGGTTTGTGTTGTTATCTCCGTCGAGGTGGTTGTATCGCGGACATTGGCCGCGTTTTCGGCGGACTATCGCATGGTACCGCCGTGTTGTGAATTCCACGTTAACACGGGGTTATTTTCCCGCGATAGGCTGCGATGTGTAAAGTTGCGTTAGCATTTTTTGGTGATGTTTAGCACACGTTCTTGTGAATATCCCCCTCAGAGTGTAGAGGGGGATACCAAATATACCTGAGAAAGGGGACGGACTGTCTCTAATTTGTGCACGGGCGTAACAAACTTGAGGGGGCCCCCTCCGTAATAAATCGGGAGCTCTCTGGCCAGAGAACTGTGCTGAGTGGGGCCCCCTGGAGCTTGGGGCCCTCCGCACCGCGGGGGCTGCGGGGGCCTGTGTTACACCACTGAATTTGTGTTGAATTGATTTCTCCAAGTTGTACTTTCAGTTCCATTGTCTTCTCCCCCTAGGTACAGCTTGAAGAGATGTGTCTTTAGACATTTTCTGAAAGACAGGATGCTGCAGAATATTTTTAGCTGGGTTGGTCGGTGTTCCAGATGGTTGCTCATGAGAAGTATGTTATGTGTATTTGTATAGCACACAACTTACCCAGGAATGTATCCTGGAGCTCACTTCTGTCTTGTCACAGATTTCAATGTTTTCCCTTGGAGAGAGTTCTTGCACCTGAATTCTCGGGAGCCACCAGAAATTGTCAGCAGCTCTGCTAGGTAGCTCCGTCTACCAAGGAAACTGTCCTGTCAAGTCTCATTGGCCCCTGTGACTTACTCCCTGTCTCAGCTGGTTGCCCATAGTGGGCCAGAGTAACTGAACACAATTTTACAAATGTTTTCCAAGTTGCCACTAACCGCAGTAGTTATCAATGCTTGTTTGAGATTTGAATGTACCGCAGTGATTTATAATAATCTAGACTCATGAACCCTTTGGTTGATTATGTTCATTTTGATTTCTAACAATTCATAAAAATAAGAGTGTTAGACTTGGCATCTTTTGGCGTGTTTCCCCTGAGTTTTTGCTTTCTGACCTCCCGGTTTTGACTCTGTTTTGTGCTGGTTTAATGTTTCTGCGCACTTTACGCACTGCTGATCAGTGGTAAAGTGCAAGTGCTCCTCTAAGAAATGTGTTATGGATTGGTATTTCCATGTTTGGCTATTTGATTTATGTGTCAGTCCCTAGTAAAGTGCCCTCAGTGTGCCAGGGCCTGTAAATCAAATGCTGCTGGTGGGTTTGCAGCACTGGTTGTGCCACCCACCAAAGCAGCTTGCAAAATGTGTCTCAGGCCTGCCACCGCAGAGCCTGTGTGCAGTCTGTGACTGCCATGTCGACTTGGCAAGTGCACCCACTTGCCAGTCCCTAAACCTTCCCTTTTGTACATATTAGTCACCCCTATGGTAGGCCCAAGGTACCCCTGTGGGCAGGGTGCATTGTAGGTAAAGGTAGGGCATGCCCTGGTGTGCGTGGCATGCCCTGGTAGTGAATTACAGCCTATTTCGTGTTTCACTATTGAAAGGCTACCTGTTCCCCCATAGGCCAGAATGGGCAGTTTTGATTATTACATCTTATAATCCTAACTGACTCCGGGAACATGGTAGAAATTCGAGTTTAGTATGCCTGAACTCAGAATGATAAAATACATCTTTTAGTGAAGTTGGTTTTAACATTCTGTGTTTGAAAATACCACTTTTAGAAAGTAGGTATTTTCTTGTCTAACTATCCAGGCCTGCCTCTGCTAGGTTGTGTATTCCTTGTCTGGAGTTTGAGTGACAGGGCTGGGGGATTCCAGGAGACAGAATGAGTCCGCCCAGTGGTGAATAGAGAGATCTGCATCTAGATGGGAGGGAGGAGTTGCACCTGGGACCTGAATAGGACTGTGCCTGCCCCCCACAGTGCTGGCTCCACCCCTGTGGTGCGTCTGATGTCTCTGCCCTGCACTGTGAAAGAAGAGAAGGAATCATGTCAACAAAGTGCTCCAGGGCTGTGCTTTCCCTCCACAATGCTGGCTCCACCTCCTGTGGGGCGTCTGATGTTTCTGCCCTGCACTGTGAATGGAAAGAAGGAGTCTTGTCAACAGAGTGCTCCAGAACTGGTTTGGACTAGGCAAAGGCTTCTCTGCCTCCAGAGAACAAAGGAATTTGGGATATAAATATTGGGGCCCTGACCCCATGAATTTAGATCTCGCTGGAATCAAGGAACCTGTCAAGAAGAAGAGCTGGAGAGCTGCTAGGAGGAGTACTGCCCCTTTGCTGAGTGACTGCTTTGTTGGGTTGGCCTGCAGTTGCTGCTTCTGTCTTGGGCAGTGAAAGGACTGGACTGAACTTTCTACAAACTTGTGCTGAGTATCTCCAAGGGCCTGAAACCGAGCTGGCCTCCTGTTAAGAAGTCTCAGGGACTGCAAAGACTTCACAAGCCTCTGGGTACCGCTTCTGGAACGCTGTTTCAGTTGCCACAGAGGAAGGGAACTGCAACCGACTCCGTCAACCGAATCCATCCCTGACCGGTGACCTGTTTGCACCGCAGACCGCATCGCCCCGCTTCGCATCGCAACCCTGGTCTCACCGTAGGAGACGTCCGACGCCGTCAACACCGAGCCGCTGCTTGCACCGTGACCTGTGGGCACCGCAGTTCGCATCGCATCGCTTCACTGAACCAGCCGGACCCGACCGACGCGGTCGCTGCAACTGGCTCAACAGTCATGACCGCATCGCATTTGGGGCACCGCTCGCACGTTTGCGACGCACCGCTCCGACTCGCACCGCTGTCCGACGCCAGCTCCCGCACTCCGGCTTGGTCGCCTGCATCGCAACCTGTCAGCACCGCATCGTACACCGTCTCGCCCTGCACCGCACGCCTTGGACTCACCGACTCCGTCTGCACGACGCTCATCGAGCCGCTGCCTGCACCGCATCGAAGGACACCGTACCTTGCATCGCTCCGTCTTGCACCGCAACCGCGACGAACGCCGACCGGCTTGTACACTCCATACCAGCCACAACGAGAAAGGTACTGTGACCGAGTCTGTTCACGACTCTGCTGGCCCGTAGCGACGCGGTCGGCTGGAACTGTTAGACTCTGTGTATTTCAGCATCGCGGTAGACCCGGACGGGGCTACCGACTCGCACGAACTTTGCTTTTGTGTTATTCCTGCAAAGAAGAAGTTACCTTATCAAGCATTCATTTTTAAAGTATAGTATTGTGGATTTTTGTCGTAATTGGTCTTGTCTTGAGTATATAAAAATATTGGTTATTTTTCTAAACTGGTGTGGTGTCCTTTTGTAGTGCTTACACTGTATTATTGTTGGTTATGTGCAAATGCTTTACACACTGCCTCTGAATTAAGCCTGACTGCTCGTGCCAAGCTACCACGAGGGTGAGCAGGGGTTACTTCACGAGTGCAACACCCTTACCCTGACTAGGAAGAAGGGTCCCTACTTGGACAGAGGTGCAAGCCCTTGCCAACTAGAGACCCCCATTTCTAACATTGGTTGTCATCGGTGAGGATAGGACTTGTGTTTGCACTTGACTTTCAGTGATTGGTGTGCACTACAACCATATCGCAGACCATTACGGACCACATACTGTCTCTTCTTCTTTTGGCCTATTTTTGATCTTGCCAGTTTTCAACTCACTACTTTCATCATGCCTGAATCAACTGCATCATCCGTTGCATCTCTGGAAGTTATCTTTGAGGAGGATAGGTTGGAATCCTACGCCGTAAAGGAGCTACGAGCAATTTGTAAAAACCTGAAAGTCCAAATTAAAGGCCTCACAAGGAAGGAGGAGCTACAGAAGGCGCTGAGGGCCTGGGTAGCAGCCAGACATGCCAGTGGGCAGCCTGGTAATCTCAGTGAGGAGGTGGAGGAGCCTATTTCCAGGGTGGATGTGCTTTTGGGTGGGGGGAACCCGCCAGGTCAGGCAGCAGCAGTCTGTCCCCAGAGGAGCTGGAGGACAGGCGGGAGGCAAGGCAGTTTGAGCTGCAGAAGCTCAGGCTGGAGAGTGAGCGGGAGGAGAAGAGGGAGGAGAGGAGATTGGCCATGGAGGAGAAGAAGATGCTCTTAGAGCATGAGAGAGAACTGAAGGAGCTAGAACTTAGGAGTAAGTCAGGCTCAGATGGTGGCAGCAATTCGTCCAGAAAGGCAGACAGGATTGTGCACATTCCCAAGAATGTAGGCAAGGAGTTCAAGAAGGGGATGACATACAAAGGTGGTTTCAGGGTTATGAGGCAGCCATACACATGAATGGGGTCCCTGAGGAAAATTGGGGAGCAGGATTGTGGCCACTTTTCCCTGAAGAAGCAAGGGATGCTCTGATAGATTTGGGTAAGGGGTATCACCTCACCTATGCTGACATGAAGGATGCCCTTCTCACTAAGTATGGTCTTACTCCTGAAAAGTACAGGGATCAGTTCAGGTCCATTAAGAAGTCTGATGCCAACACTTGGTTGGAATGTGTGGATGTGTTCTGCAGGTCTCTGGATGGCTGGGTAAAGGGCAGTAATGTGACAGATTTTCAGGGGCTCTACAACTTGATTGCATGGGAGCACTTGTCTAGTCTATGTTTTGCAGATCTGCGCCAGCACCTAGTGGATAGTAAGCTAACTGACCCCAGGAAGCTTGCTATGGAGGCGGACCGCTGGGTGAGTACCAGGGTCCACAAGAAAGCGTTTGGGGGAGACTCAGCCAAAGGTGGGCAAGGTCCCCAGCAGAAAAGTGGGGGGTACAAGGGTAAAGCACAGGAGTTCTCTAAAGGGCCCCAAACTAGTACCCAGGGTAAAGGTTCCCAGCCCCCAGGTAAGAAAGCAGTGGTCTCTTCAGGGAAGCCTGCTGAGACCGGCCCCCGCAAGTGTTATGCATGTGACCAGGTAGGCCACATGAGGGGGACCCCAAGTGCCCGAAGGGGCCACAGCCACCCACCGGTGGACAGTCCAAGGTGTTGGCTAGTGTAGCGCTTGGGGAGGAGGGGTGCTCACTGGAGGGTGGGGATCCCGCAGAAATGACCCTTGTCTCACTAGGGGACAGTGAGATGGTCCCAGGAAACCAGGTGCCCTCAGAGACACTGGAGCCAGTGTGACCTCAGCCCGGTGTCACCTGGTGTCTGAGAAGCAAGTAGTTCCAGGAGCATTCCACCAAGTAGTTGCTGTAGACAACTCAGAGCGCCAGTGTCTGGTGGCGCAGGTTCCCTTTGAATGGGGGGGGTCTCAGGTCCCTTGAGGGTGGTTGTGAGCCCTACCATGCCTGTGGATTGTCTGCTAGGAAACGACCTGGAGCAGTCCTTGTGGAAGGATGTTGAGCTCAGGTCTCACTTGGAGATGCTTGGGTTGCCAGAGTGGGCATGCATGTCCACTCGGTCAATGGCATCCAGGAAGGGTAGTCAAGAGGACTTGGAGCCTGAAACAGTGGCCCAAGTCCCTGCCAAGAGAAAGGGCCGGGGGCGCGGGAAACCGGCCCCTGATGTTCCCACGGACCGGGAGGAGGCGGACTTTGAGGGGGACGCCCCAGTGCCTACAGGGGAGCAGGTAGCCGAACTGGGAGACATCTCTGAGCTGACCCATTGGCAGCAAGAAGGGGGTCCCACCAGGGAGGAGTTCTGCAGGGAGCAGAAAGAGTGCCCTTCTCTAGAGGGTCTGCGGCGGCAGGCTGCAGACCAGGCAGCTGGTAACCAGTCTGGATCTCACCTGATCTATTGGGAGAATGATCTCCTGTACAGCGAGCCTAAGGTCGCTGAGCCTGGGTCAGCCCGTGTGCTGGTGGTACCCCAGCGCTTCAGGACCTTCCTACTGGTTCTGGCTCATGACGTGCCTTTAGCAGGACATTTGGGGCGGGACAAGACCTTTGACAGGCTTGTCACCCACTTCTTTGGCCCCAAATGAGAAGGCAGTCAGATGGACATTGTAGGTCTTGCCAAACTTGCCAGGCAAGCGGTAAGAGTGGGAGGAGGGTCAAAGCTCCTCTCCAACCCTTTCCAGTTGTTGGAACACCCTTTGAAAGGGTAGGGATGGATATTGTGGGGCCACTGGATCCCAAGACAGCCATGGGCAACAGGTACATCCTGGTCTTGGTGGACCATGCCACCCGGTACCCTGAAGCAATCCCTCTCAGGACAACGACGGCGCCAGTGGTGGGCCGGGCGTTAATGGGGATCTTTTCCCGTGTGGGATTCCCCAGAGAGGTGGTTTCTGACAGAGGGACCAATTTCATATCAGTCTCGCCTTGAAATAACACCAACCCGCGGAGCCGCGGGTTGGTGTTATTTCAAGGCGAGACTGGGTTGACCTTAACAACTACGTTTGGCGACTCTCTCCCCCACCCGTTACAAGAGGCTTAAGGAGTATTAACTCCTACATTACATAATTGACATTTACATGATACTATTAGGTATCGTATAGAGTGCATAATTTACGCTCTTTATTATATTTTTTCATCACTTTTGTATATATAGCACACCCATTTGGGAACAATCAACATAGTGAATATTGAGGGGATCTTCTTAGTCCTGATGAAGAAGCTTTGCTTCGAAACATGTTGACTCTTTAGGAGCATCCGCACATTATTGGCAGGATCTCTCCGCATCACTTTTTTAACAGGTCCAGCCTCAATGACCTATTAAAGTTCTTCTTAAATCCATGAGGCCAGGTCCTTTTTAAATCACCTACCCGTATCCTTTCTCGACCCCTCCTCTCACTACCCCATCACTACACATAGTATTATTAATATTAGTGCTCCCGCGTAGCCGTAGGTCGTAGCACGCCCCGTCCCGCAGCGGGACGGGAAGACCCCAATGATGAAGCATGACACCAAGGGTCCTTTTGGTGTGTGAGGGGTATTTAAGCAAACGCTGTGTGCATCCACATTTGGATGACTCAACACACTTTCCTTTTCATTTCTAGTCCCATGTGGTGGATTCATTTGATTTATAAACCTAGAAGCAAGCCAGGAAGAAATGAAGAAATGAAGAAATGGTATGACCAGAATGCCACTCTGGTCGAATTTCAACCTGGGCAGAAAGTGTGGGTGATGGCCCCAGTGGAACCTTGTGCCTTGCAGGACAAGTGGACTGGGCCATTTGAGGTGGTGGAGCGCAAAAGTGACGTCACCTACCTGGTGAATTTGCAGTCTCCAAGGAACCCTTTGAGGGTCCTCCACGTGAACCGCCTCAAGCCTCACTTTGAGAGGTCCGAAGTGAGCATGCTCTTGGCGACAGATGATGGGGTGGAAGAGGAGAGTGAACCTTTCCCTGACCTCCTGTCTACCAAGGAGCAAGATGGGTCAGTAGAAGGAGTGGTCCTCTCCCCTACACTGACCCCAGAGCAGCAGAGCGACTGTCACCAGTTGTTGGGACAGTTTGCCCCACTGTTCTCTCTGACCCCAGGTGTTACTCACTGGTGTACCCATGACGTGGACACCGGTGACAGCCCTCCTGTGAAACACAAGATTTACAGGTTGACTGACCGGGTCAGGGCCAGCATCAAGGAGGAGGTCTCCAAGATGTTGGCGTTAGGGGTGATCGAGCCCTCCAACAGTCCTTGGTCCAGCCCAGTGGTTTTGGTCCCAAAGGCTGCTGCACCCGGTGCCACTCCAGAACTCCGGTTTTGTGTGGACTACCGTGGGCTCAATGCCGTCACCAAGACTGACGTGCACCCCATACCCAGAGCTGATGAGCTCATTGATCGGTTGGGAGCTGCCAAGTTCCTCAGCACGTTTGATTTGACGTCTGGGTACTGGCAGATTGCCTTAACTGATGGGGCCAAGGAGAGGTCAGCATTCTCAACCCCAGAAGGACATTACCAGTTCCGTGTGATGCCCTTTGGGTTGAAAAATGCCCCTGCTACTTTCCAGAGGTTGGTCAACCAGGTGTTGGTTGGACTGGAGGATTTCAGTGCCGCCTACCTGGATGACATTGCTGTGTTCAGTTCCAGCTGGGAAGAACACAGGCAGCACCTTGGAGAAGTGTTGAGGGCTCTGCAGAAGGCAGGCATCACGATCAAGGCCAGTAAGTGCCAGATCGGGCAGGGTTCTGTGGTGTACTTGGGACACCAGGTAGGAAGCGGCCAGGTGGCGCCCCTACAACCCAAGATTGACACCATTCTGGCTTGGGAGCCCCAAGACCCAGACAGAGGTGAGAGCCTTTTTAGGTCTCACCGGCTATTACAGGAGATTTGTTAAGGGCTATGGCACCATTGTGACCCCCTTAACGGAGCTGACTTCCAAGAAGCAGCCCAGGAAGGTGATCTGGACTGAGTCCTGCAGAAGGCCTTTGATGCCCTGAAGTCTGCCATGTGCACGGCGCCCGTGCTCAAGGCACCCGACTTCTCCAAGGAATTCATCGTGCAGACTGACGCTTCAGAGCATGGTGTCGGAGCGGTGCTCTCACAACTAAATGAAGAGGGCCTAGACCAGCCTGTAGTCTTCCTTAGCAGGAGACTACTCCCCAGGGAACAGAGGTGGAGTGCCATAGAAAGGGAAGCTTTCGCTGTGGTCTGGGCACTGAAGAAGTTGAGACCATACCTGTTTGGGACTCACTTCCGAGTTCAGACAGACCACAGGCCCCTCAGATGGTTGATGCAAATGAGGGGTGAGAACCTAAAACTGTTGAGGTGGTCCATCTCCCTACAGGGAATGGACTTTACGGTGGAACACCGCCCTGGTACAGAACACGCCAACGCAGATGGTCTGTCCAGGTTCTTCCGCCTTAGTGAAGAGAACTCCCATGGGGTTGGGTAGTTCTCCCTACTTTCAGCTGGAGGGGACATGTGTTAGACTTGGCATCTTTTGGCGTGTTTCCCCTGAGTTTTTGCTTTCTGACCTCCCGGTTTTGACTCTGTTTTGTGCTGGTTTAATGTTTCTGCGCACTTTACGCACTGCTGATCAGTGGTAAAGTGCAAGTGCTCCTCTAAGAAATGTGTTATGGATTGGTATTTCCATGTTTGGCTATTTGATTTATGTGTCAGTCCCTAGTAACGTGCACTGAGTGTGCCAGGGCCTGTAAATCAAATGCTGCTGGTGGGCTTGCAGCACTGGTTGTGCCACCCACCAAAGCAGCCTGCAAAATGTGTCTCAGGCCTGCCACCGCAGAGCCTGTGTGCAGTCTGTGACTGCCATGTCGACTTGGCAAGTGCACCCACTTGCCAGTCCCTAAACCTTCCCTTTTGTACATATTAGTCACCCCTATGGTAGGCCCAAGGTACCCCTGTGGGCAGGGTGCATTGTAGGTAAAGGTAGGGCATGCCCTGGTGTGCGTGGCATGCCCTGGTAGTGAATTACAGCCTATTTCGTTTTTCATTATTGAAAGGCTACCTGTCCCCCATAGGCCAGAATGGGCAGTTTTGATTATTACATCTTATAATCCTAACTGACTCTGGGAACATGGTAGAAATTTGAGTTTAGTATGCCTGAACTCAGAATGATAAAATACATCTTTTAGTGAAGTTGGTTTTAACATTCTGTGTTTGAAAATACCACTTTTAGAAAGTAGGTATTTTCTTGTCTAACTATCCAGGCCTGCCTCTGCTAGGTTGTGTATTCCTTGTCTGGAGTTTGAGTGACAGTGCTGGGGGATTCCAGGAGACAGAATGAGTCCGCCCAGTGGTGAATAGAGAGATCTGCATCTAGATGGGAGGGAGGAGTTGCACCTGGGACCTGAATAGGACTGTGCCGGCCCCCCACAGTGCTGGCTCCACCCCTGTGGTGCGTCTGATGTCTCTGCCCTGCACTGTGAAAGAAGAGAGGAATCATGTCAACAAAGTGCTCCAGGGCTGTGCTTTCCCTCCACAATGCTGGCTCCACCTCCTGTGGGGTGTCTGATGTTTCTGTCCTGCACTGTGAAAGGAAAGAAGGAGTCTTGTCAACAGAGTGCTCCAGAACTGGTTTGGACTAGGCAAAGGCTTCTCTGCCTCCAGAGAACAAAGGAATTTGGGATATAAATATTGGGGCCCTGACCCCATGAATTTAGATCTCGCTGGAATCAAGGAACCTGTCAAGAAGAAGAGCTGGAGAGCTGCTAGGAGGAGTACTGCCCCTTCGCTGAGTGACTGCTTTGTTGGGTTGGCCTGCAGTTGCTGCTTCTGTCTTGGGCAGTGAAAGGACTGAACTTTCTACAAACTTGTGCTGAGTATCTCCAAGGGCCTGGAACCGAGCTGGCCTCCTGTTAAGAAGTCTCAGGGACTGCAAAGACTTCACAAGCCTCTGGGTACCGCTTCTGGAACGCTGTTTCAGTTGCCACAGAGGAAGGGAACTGCAACCGACTCCGTCAACCGAATCCATCCCTGACCGGTGACCTGTTTGCACCGCAGACCGCATCGCCCCGCTTCGCATCGCAACCCTGGTCTCACCGTAGGCGACGTCCGACGCCGTCAACACCGAGCCACTGCTTGCACCGTGACCTGTGGGCACCGCAGTTCGCATCGCATCGCTTCACTGAACCAGCCGGACCCGACCGACGCGGTCGCTGCAACTGGCTCAACAGTCGTGACCGCATCGCATTTGGGGCACCGCTCGCACATTTGCGACGCACCGCTCCGACTCGCACCGCTATCCGACGCCAGCTCCCGCACTCCGGCTTGGTTGCCTGCATCGCAACCTGTCAGCACCGCATCGTACACCGTCTCGCCCTGCACTGAACGCCTTGGACTCACCGACTCCGTCTGCACGACGCTCATCGAGCCGCTGCCTGCACCGCATCGAGGGACACCGCACCTTGCATCGCTCCGTCTTGCACCGCAACCGCGACGAACGCCGACCGGCTCGTACACTCCGTACCAGCCACAACGAGAAAGGTACTGTGACCGAGTCTGTTCACGACTCTGCTGGCCCGTAGTGACGCGGTCGGCTGGAACTGTTAGACTCTGTGTATTTCAGCATCGCGGTAGACCCGGACGGGGCTACCGACTCGCACGAACTTTGCTTTTGTGTTATTCCTGCAAAGAAGAAGTTACCTTATCAAGCATTCATTTTTAAAGTATAGTATTGTGGATTTTTGTCGTAATTGGTCTTGTCTTGAGTATATAAAAATATTGGTTATTTTTCTAAACTGGTGTGGTGTCCTTTTGTAGTGCTTACACTGTATTACTGTTGGTTATGTGCAAATGCTTTACACACTGCCTCTGAATTAAGCCTGACTGCTCGTGCCAAGCTACCACGAGGGTGAGCAGGGGTTACTTCACGAGTGCAACACCCTTACCCTGACTAGGAAGAAGGGTCCCTACTTGGACAGAGGTGCAAGCCCTTGCCAACTAGAGACCCCCTTTTCTAACAAAGAGCTATTTTTATAAATTGGTGCCAGATTTTCTTTATGTCTCCTTCATCCTCTCTCATTCTCCCTGTCTCCCTCACTCATTCTCTTCATGTCATTTATCCCTCTCTCACTCTCCTCTGTCTCCTTCACCCCTCTCTCCCTCTCCTCCGTCTCCTTCATCCTCTCTCTCTCCTCTGACTCCTTCATCCTCTCTCCTCCGTCTCCTTCATCCTCTCACCTCCGTCTCCTTCATCTTCTCTCTCTCTCCTCAGTCTCCTTCACCCCTCTCTCATTCTCCTCTGTCTCCTTCATTCTTCTCTCACTTTCCTCCGTCTCCTTCATCCTCTCTCACTCTCCTCTATCTCCTTCATCCCTCTCTCATGTTTTTCCTTCTTCTCCTTCTTCCCTCTCTCACTCTCCTCATTCTCCCTCATCCCTCTATCACTCTCCTCCGTCTCCTTCACCCTCTCTCCTCCGTCTTCTCCGTCTCCTCCATCTCCTTCATCTTCTCTCTCTCCTCTGTCTCCTTCATCCTCTCTCTCTCTTCCGTCTCCTTCATCCATTCTCACTCTCCTGTGTCTCCTTCATTCCTCTCTCACTCTCCTCTGTCTCCTTCATCCTCTCTCCCTCTCCTCTGTCTCCTTCACCCCTCTCTCATTCTCCTCCATCTCCTTCATCCCTCCCTCACTCTCCTCCGTCTCCTTCATCCTCTCTCTCTCTCCTCAGTCTCCTTCACCCCTATCTCATTCTCCTCTGTCTCCTTCATTCTTCTCTCACTTTCCTCCGTCTTCTCCATCCTCTCTCACTCCTCCTCTCCTTCATCCCTCTCTCACTTTCCTTCTTCGTCTCCTTCATCCCTCTCTCACTCACCTCGGACTCCCTCATCCCTCTATCACTCTCCTCCGTCTCCTTCACCCCTCTCTCATTCCCCTCCATCTCCTTCATCCCTCCCTCACTCTCCTCCATCCTTTTTCACTCTCCTCTGTCTCCTTCATCCCTCTCTTATTCTCCTCTGTCTCCTTCATTCTTCTCTCACTCTCCTCAGTCTCCCTCATCCTATCTCACTCTCCTCCATCTCCTTTATCCTCCCTCACCCTCCTCGGTCTCCTGCATCCTCTCTCTCTCCTCTGACTCCTTCATCCTCTCTCTCTCCTCCGTCTCCTTCATCCTCTCTCTCTCCTCTGTCTCCTTCATCCCTCTCTCTCCTCCATCTCCTTCATCCTCTCTCTCTCCTCCGTCTCGTTTATCCCTCTCTCATTTTCCTCTGTCTCCTTCATCCCTCTCTCACTCTTCTCCGACTCCTTCAGCCTCTCACTCTCCTCCATCCCCTTCATCCCTCCCTCACTCTCCTCTGTCTCCTTCATCCTCTCTCTCTCCTCCATCTCCTACATCCTCTCTCACTCTCCTCCATCTCCTTCATTCCTTTCTCACTGTCCTCCGTCTCCTTTATCCCTCCCTCACTCTCCTCCGTTTCCTTCATCCTCTCAATCTCCTCCTTCTCCTTCATCCCTCTCTCATTCTCCTCCATCCGTCTCTCACTGTCCTCTGTCTACTTCATCCCTCTCTCACTCTCCTCCGTCTCCTTCATACTCTCTCACTCTCCTCTGTCTCTTTCATCCCTCTCTCTCTCCTCCGTCTACTTCATCCTCTCTCACTGTCCTCCGTCTTCTTCATCTCTCCCTCACTCTCCTCTGTCTCCTTCATCCTCTCACTCTCCTCTTTCTGTTTCATCCCTCTTGCTCACCTCCGTCTACTTCATCCTCTCTCACTGTCCTCCGTCTCCTTCATCCCTCCCTCACTCTCCTCTGTCTCCTTCATCCTATAACTCTCCTCTGTCTCCTTCATCCTCTCTCACCCTCTTGTGCCTCCTTCACTCTCTTTCGCACTCCTCTGTCTCCTTCATCCTCTCTCACTCTCCTCTGTCTCCTTCATTCCTCTCTCACTCTCCTTCTCCTTCATCCCTCTCTCCCTCTCCTCCGTCTCCTTCATCCGTCTCTCACTGTCCTCTGTCTACTTCATCCCTCTCTCACTCTCCTACATCTCCTTCATCCTCTCTCACTCTCCTCCGTCTCCTTAATTCTCATTCATTCTCCTCCATCTCCTTCATCCTCTCTCACTCTCTCTCCTCTGTCTCCTTCATCCTCTCTCACTCTACTCTCTCTCTTTCATCTCTCTCTCTCTCCTCTGTCTACTTCACCCTATCTCACTGTCCTTCGTCTCCTTCATCCCTCTCTCACTTTCCTCCATCTCCTTCATCCTCTCTCTCTCTCCTCTGTCTCCTTCATCCCTCTCTCACTCTCCTCCATTTCTTTCATCCTTTCTCACGCTCCTCCATCTCCTTCATCCTCTCTCACTCTCCTCTGTTTCCTTCATCCCTATCTCATTCTCCTCTGTCTCCTTCATTCCTCTCTCCCTCTCCTCGGTCTCTTTCATTCCTCTCTCACTCTCCTCGGTCTCCTTCATCCTCTCTCTCTCCTCCGTCTCCTTCATCCCTCTCCCACTCTCCTCCGTCTCCTTCATCCCTCTCTCACTCTCCTCCGTCTCCTTCATCCTCTCTCACTCTCCCTCTCACTCTCCTCCGTCTCCGTCATCCTCTCTCACTCTCCTCCGTCTCCTTCATCCTTTCATTCTCCTCTGTCTCCTTCATCCTCTCTCACTCTCCTCTGTTTCCTTCATCCCTCTCTCCCTCTCCTCCATTTACTTCATCCTCTCTCACGCTCCTACGTCTCCTTCATCCCCTCTTACTCTCCTTTGTCTCCTTCATTCCTCTCTCCCTCTCCTTCATCCCTCTCTTACTCTCCTCCATCTCCTTCATCACTCTCTCACTCTCCTCCGTCTCCTTCATCCTCTCTCACTCTCCTGTATCCTTCATCCCTCCATCACTCTCATCCGTCTCCTTCATCCCCTCTTACTCTCCTTCGTCTCCTTCATTCCTCTCTCCCTCTCCTTCATCCCTCTCTCACTCTCCTCCATCTCCTTCATCACTCTCTCACTCTCCTCCGTCTCCTTCATCCTCTCTCACTCTCCTGTATCCTTCATCCCTCCCTCACTCTCCTCCGTCTCCTTCATCCCTCTCTCACTCTCCTCTGTCTCCTTCATCCTCTCTCACTCTCCTGTCTCCTTCATTCCTCTCTCAATCTCCTCCATCTCCTTCATCCTAACTCACTCTCCTCCATCTCCTTCATCCTCCCTCACTCTCCTCTGTCTCCTTCATCCTCTCTCACTCTCCTCTGTCTCCTTCATTCCTCTCTCACCCTCCTCCTCCTTCTCCTTCATCCCTCTCACATTCTCCTCCGTCTCCTTCATACTCTCTCACACTCTTCCATCTCCTTCCTTCTCCTTCACTCTCCTCTGTCTCCTTCATCCTCTCTCACTCTCTCTCCTAGGAACCTTCATCCCTCTCTCACTCTCCTCTGTCTCCTTCATTCCTCTCTCACTCTCCTCTGTCTCCTTCATCCCTCTCTCACGTTCCTCCGTCTCCTTCATTCCTCTCCCACTCTCCTCTGTCTCCTTCATCCTCTCTCACTCTCCTCCGTCTCCTTCATCCTCTCACTCTCCTTTGTCTCCTTCATCCTCTCTCTCACTCTCCTCTGTCTCCTTCATTCCTCTCTCACTCTCCTCCGTCTCCTTCATCCGTTTCTCACCGTCCTCTGTCTACTTCATCCTCTCTCACTCTCCTCCGTCTCCTTCATCCCTCCCTCACCCTGTCTCCTTCATCCTCTCTCACTCTCTTCTATCTCCTTCATCCCTCTCTCACTCTCTTGTGTCTCCTTCACCCTCTTTCGCTCTCCTCTGTCTCCTTCATCCCTCTCTCACTCTCCTCTGTCTCCTTCATCCTCTCTCACTCTCCTCTGTCTCCTTCATCCCTCTCTCACTCTCCTCCATCTCCTTCATCCCTCCCTCACTCTCCTCCATCTCCTTCATCCTCTCTCACTCTCTTCTGTCTCCTTCATTCCTCTCTCACTCCCCTCCCTCTCCTTCATTCCTCTCTCACTCTCCTCTGTCTCCTTTATCCTCTCTCACTGTCCTGTCTCCTTCATCCCTCCCTCACTCTCCTCCGTCTCCTTCATCCCTCCCTCAATCTCCTCTGTATCCTTCATCCTCTCTCTCTCCTGCCTCCTTCACGCTCTCTCACACTCTTCTGTCGCCTTCATTCCTCTCTCACTCTCCTCCATCTCCATCTCCTTCATCCTAACTCCCTCTCCTCCATCTCCTTCATTCTCCCTCACTCTCCCCCATCTCCTTCATCCCTCCCTCATTCTCCTCTGTCTCCTTCATCCTCTCACTCTCCTCTGTCTCCTTCATCCTCTCTCACTCTCATCTGTCTCCTTCATTCCTCTCTCACTCTTCTCCTTCATCCCTCTCTCACTCTCCTCCATCTCCTTCATTCTCCTTCACTCTCCTCTGTCTCCTTCATCCATCTCTCTCTCCTCCATCTCCTTCATCCACTGTCACTCTCCTCTGTCTCCTTCATCCCTCTCTCCCACTCCTGGTCTCCTTCATCCCACTCTCATTCTCCTCCGTCTCCTTCATTCCTCTCTCACTCTCCTCTGTCTCCTTCATCCCTCTCTCACGTTCCTCCATCTCCTTCATCCCTCTCTCCTCTGTCTCCTTCATCCCTCTCTCCCTCTTCTGGTCTCCTTCATCCCACTCTCATTCTCCTCCGTCTCCTTCATTTCTCTCTCACTCTCCTCTGTCTCCTTCATCCCTCTCTCACGTTCCTCCATCTCCTTCATCCCTCTCTCATTCTCCTCCGTCTCCTTCATTCCTCTCTCACTCTCCTCTGTCTCCTTCATCCCTCTCTCACGTTCCTCCATCTCCTTCATCCCTCTCTCACTCTCCTCTGTCTCCTTCATCCCTCTCTCACGTTCCTCCATCTCCTTCATCCCTCTCTCACTCTCCTCCATCTCCTTCATCCCTCTCTCACTCTCCTCTGTCTCCTTCATCCTCTCTCTCCTGCCTCCTTCACGCTCTCTCACACTCTTCGGTTGCCTTCATTCCTCTCTCACTCTCCTCCATCTCCTTCATTCTCCCTCACTCTCCCCCATCTCCTTCATCCCTCCCTCATTCTCCTACGTCTCCTTCATCCTCTCACTCTCCTCTGTCTCCTTCATCCTCTCTCACTCTCATCTGTCTCCTTCATTCCTCTCTCACTCTTCTCCTTCATCCCTCTCTCACTCTCCTCTGTATCCTTCATCCCTCTCTCCCTCTCCTGGTCTCCTTCATCCCACTCTCATTCTCCTCCGTCTCCTTCATTACTCTCTCACTCTCCTCTGTCTCCTTCATCCCTCTCTCACGTTCCTCCATCCCTCTCTCACTCTCCTCCGTCTCCTTCATCCCTCTCTCACTCTCCTCTGTCTCCTTCATCCCTCTCTCACGTTCCTCCATCTCCTTCATCCCTCTCTCACTCTCCTCCATCTCCTTCATCCCTCTCTCACTCTCCTCTGTCTCCTTCATCCCTCTCTCACTCTCCTCCGACTCCTTCATCCTCTCTCACTCTCCTTTGTCTCCTTCATCCTCTCTCACTCTCCTCTGTCTCCTTCATTCCTCTCTCACTCTCCTCCTTTTCCTTCATCTGTGTCTCACCGTCCTCTGTCTACTTCATCCTCTCTCCCTCTCCTCTGTCTCCTTCATCCCTCTCTCATTCTCCTCTGTCTCCTTCATCCCTCTCTCATTCTCCTCTGTCTCCTTCATTCCTCACTCCCTCTCCTTCATCTCCTTCATCCCTTTCTCACTCACCTACATCTCCTTCATCCCTCCTTCACTCTTCTCCGTCTCCTACATCCTCTCTCCCTCCTGTCTCCTTCATCCTCTCTCACTCTCTTCTGTCTCCTTCATTCTTCTCTCACTCCCCTCCCTCTTCTTCATCCTCTCTCACTCTCCTGTCTCCTTCATCCCTCCCTCACTCTCTTCCATCTCCTTCATCCCTCCCTCAATCTCCTCTGTCTCCTTCATCCTCTCTCTCTCCTGTCTCCTTCATGCTCTCTCACTCTCTTCTGTCGCCTTCATTCCTCTCTCACTCTCCTCCATCTCCTTCTTTCTCCCTCACTCTCCCCCATCTCCTTCATCCCTCCCTCATTCTCCTCCGTCTCCTTCATCCTCTCACTCTCCTCTGTCTCCTTCATCCTCTCTCACTCTCAAATGTCTCCTTCATTCCTCTCTCACTCTTCTCCTTCATCCCTCTCTCACTCTCCTCCGTCTCCTTCATCCTCCCTCACTCTCCTCTGTCTCCTTCATCCTCTCACTCTCCTCTGTCTCCTTCATCCCTCTCTCCCTCTCTTCCATTTGCTTCATCCTCTCTCACTCTCCTCTGTCTCCTTCATCCTCTCTCTCTCACTCTCCTCCATCTCCTTCATTCTCCCTCACTCTCTGCTGTCTCCTTCATCCTCTCTCGCTCTCCTCCGTCTCCTTCATCCCTCCCTCACTCTCCTCCATCTCCTTCGTCCCTCCCTCACTCTCCTCTGTCTCCTTCATCCTTTCTCAATCTCTTTTTTCTCCTTCATTCCTCTCTCACTCTCTTCCCACACCTTCATCCCTCTTTCTCTCTCCTCCGTCTCCTTCATCCTACCTTGCTCTCCTCTGTCTGCTTCATCCCTCTCTCACTCTCCTACATCTCCTTCATCCTCTCTCACTCTCCTCCGTCTCCTTAATTCTCCTTCATCCTCTCTCACTCTCTATCCTCTGTCTCCTTCATCCTCTCTCACTCTCCTCTGTCTCTTTCATCTCTCTCTCTCTCCTCCGTCTACTTCACCCGATCTCACTGTCCTCCGTCTCCTTCATCCCTCTCTCACTTTCCTCCATCTCCTTCATCCTCTCTCTCTCTCCTCTGTCTCCTTCATCCCTCTCTCACTCTCCTCCATTTCCTTCATCCTTTTTCACGCTCCTCCGTCTCCTTCATCCTCTCTCACTCACCTCAGACTCCCTCATCCCTCTATCACTCTCCTCCATCTCCTTCACCCCTCTTGCATTCCTCTCCGTCTCCTTCATCCCTCCCTCACTCTCCTCTGTCTCCTCCATCCTTTTTCACTCTCCTCTGTCTCCTTCATCCCTCTCTTATTCTCCTCTGTCTCCTTCATTCTTCTCTCACTCTTCTCAGGCTCCCTCATTCTTCTCTCACTCTCCTCAGTCTCCCTCATCCTCCCTCACTCTCCTCCGTCTCCTTCATCCTCTCACTCGCCTCCGTCTCCTTCATTCTCTTTCACTCTCCTCCATCTCCTTCATCCTCCCTCACCCTCCTCCGTCTCCTTCATCCTCTCTCTCTCCTCTGACTCCTTCATCCTCTCTCTCTCCTCCGTCTCCTTCATCCACTCTCTCTCCTCTGTCTCCTTCATCCCTCTCTCTCCTCCATCTCCTTAATCCTCTCTCTCTCTCCTCCATCTCCTTTATCCCTCTCTCATTTTCCTCTGTCTCCTTCATCCCTCTCTCACTCTTCTCCGACTCCTTCAGCCTCTCACTCTCCTCCGTCCCCTTCATCCCTCTCTCACTCTCCTCTGTCTCCTTCATCCTCTCTCTCTCCTCCATCTCCTACATCCTCTCACTCTCCTCCTTCTCCTTCATCCCTCTCTCATTCTCCTCCATCCATCTCTCACTGTCCTCTGTCTACTTCACCCCTCCCTCACTCTCCTCCATCTCCTTCATTCCTTTCTCACTGTCCTCCGTCTCCTTCATCCCTCCCTACTCTCCTCCGTCTCCTTCATCCTCTCACTCTCCTCCTTCTCCTTCATCCCTCTCTCATTCTCCTCCATCCATCTCTCACTGTCCTCTGTCTACTTCACCCCTCTCTCACTCTCCTCCGTCTCCTTCATCCTCTCTCACTCTCCTCTGTCTCTTTCATCCCTCTCGCTCTCCTCCGTCTACTTCATCCTCTCTCACTGTCCTCCGTCTCCTTCATCCCTCCCTCACTCTCCTCTGTCTCCTTCATCCTCTCACTCTCCTCTGTCTCCTTCATCCTCTCTCACTCTCCTCTGTCTCCTTCATTCCTCTCTCACTCTCCTTCTCCTTCATCCCTCTCTCCCTCTCCTCCGTCTCCTTCATCCGTCTCTCACTGTCCTCTGTCTACTTCATCCTTCTCTCACTCTCCTACATCTCCTTCATCCTCTCTCACTCTCTCTCCTCTGTCTCCTTCATCCTCTCTCACTCTCCTCTGTCTCTTTCATCTCTCTCTCTCTCCTCCGTAAAATTCACCCTATCTCACTGTCCTCCGTCTCCTTCATCCCTCTCTCACTTTCCTCCATCTCCTTCATCCTCTCTCTCTCTCTCTGTCTCCTTCATCCCTCTCTCACTCTCCTCCATTTCCTTCATCCTCTCTCACTCTCCTCTGTTTCCTTCATCCCTCTCTCATTCTCCTCTGTCTCCTTCATTCCTCTTTCCCTCTCCTCGGTCTCTTTCATTCCTCTCTCACTCTCCTTGGTCTCCTTCATCCTCTCTCTCTCCTCCGTCTCCTTCATCCCTCTCCCACTCTCCTCCGTCTCCTTCATCCCTCTCTCCTCCGTCTCCTTCATCCTCTCTCACTCTCCTCCATCTCCTTCATCCTTTCATTCTCCTCTGTCTCCTTCATCCTCTCTCACTTTCCTCTGTTTCCTTCATCCCTCTCTCCCTCTCCTCCATTTCCTTCATCCTCTCTCATGCTCCTCCGTCTCCTTCATCCCCTCTTACTCTCCTTCGTCTCCTTCATTCCTCTCTCCATCTCCTTCATCACTCTCTCACTCTCCTCCGTCTCCTTCATCCCTCCCTGACTCTCCTCTGTCTCCTTCATTCCTCTCTCACCCTCCTCCTTCTCCTTCATCCCTCTCACATTCTCCTCCGTCTCCTTCATACTCTCTCACTCTCCTCCATGTCCTTCATCCTCTCTCACTCTCCTCCGTCTCCTTCATCCCTCTCTCACTCTCCTCTGTCTCCTTCATCCCTCTCTCACGTTCCTCCATCTCCTTCATCCCTCTCTCACGTTCCTCCATCTCCTTCATCCCTCCCTCACTCTCCTCTGTCTCCTTCATCCTCTCTCACTCTCCTCTGTCTCCTTCATCCTCTCACATTCTCCTCCGTCTCCTTCATACTCTCTCACACTCCTCCATCTCCTTCCTTCTCTCTCACTCTCCTCCGTCTCCTTCATTCCTCTCTCACTCTCCTCTGTCTCCTTCATCCCTCTCTCAAGTTCCTCCATCTCCTTCATCCCTCTCTCACGTTCCTCCATCTCCTTCATCCCTCCCTCACTCTCCTCTGTCTCCTTCATCCTCTCTCACTCTCCTCTGTCTCCTTCATCCTCTCACATTCTCCTCCGTCTCCTTCATTCCTCTCTCACTCTCCTCCATCTCCTTCATCCCTCTCTCACTCTCCTCTGTCTCCTTCATCCCTCTCTCACGTTCCTCCGTCTCCTTCATTCATCTCTCACTCTCCTTTGTCTCCTTCATCCTCTCTCACTCTCCTCTGTCTCCTTCATTCCTCTCTCACTCTCCTCCGTCTCCTTCATCCGTTTCTCACCGTCCTCTGTCTACTTCATCCTCTCTCACTCTCCTCCGTCTCCTTCATCCCTCCCTCACCTCTGTCTCATTCATCCTCTCTCACTCTCTTCTATCTCCTTCATCCCTCTCTCACTCTCTTGTGTCTCCTTCACCCTCTCTCGCTCTCCTCTGTCTCCTTCATCCCTCTCTCACTCTCCTCTGTCTCCTTCATCCTCTCTCACTCTCCTCTGGCTCCTTCATCCCTCTCTCACTCTCCTCCATCTCCTTCATCCCTCCCTCTCTCTCCTCCATCTCCTTCATCCTTTCTCACTCTCTTCTGTCTCCTTCATTCCTCTCTCACTCCCCTCCCTCTCCTTCATTCCTCTCTCACTCTCCTCTGTCTCCATTATCCTCTCTCACTGTCCTGTCTCCTTCATCCCTCCCTCACTCTCCTCCGTCTCCTTCATCCCTCCCTCAATCTCCTCTGTCTCCTTCACGCTCTCTCACACTCTTCTGTCGCCTTCATTCCTCTCTCACTCTCCTCCATCTCCTTCATTCTCCCTCACTCTCCCCATCTCCTTCATCCCTCCCTCATTCTCCCCCATCTCCTTCATCCCTCCCTCATTCTCCTCCGTCTCCTTCATCCTCTCACTCTCCTCTGTCTCCTTCATCCTCTCTCACTCTCATCTGTCTCCTTCATTCCTCAATCACTCTTCTCCTTCATCCCTCTCTCACTCTCCTCTGTCTCCTTCATACTCTCTCACACTCCTCCATCTCCTTCATTCTCCTTCACTCTCCTCTGTCTCCTTCATCCCTCTCTCCCTCTCCTGATCTCCCTCATCCCACTCTCATTCTCCTCCGTCTCCTTCATCCCTCTCTCACGTTCCTCCATCTCCTTCATCCCTCTCTCACTCTCCTCCGTCTCCTTCATCCCTCTCTCACTCTCCTCTGTCTCCTTCATCCCTCTCTCATGTTCCTCCATCTCCTTCATCCCTCTCTCACTCTCCTCCATCTCCTTCATCCCTCTCTCACTCTCCTCTGTCTCCTTCATCCCTCTCTCACTCTCCTCCGTCTCCTTCATCCTCTCTCACTCTCCTTTGTCTCCTTCATCCTCTCTCACTCTCCTCTGTCTCCTTCATTCCTCTCTCACTCTCCTCCTTTTCCTTCATCTGTGTCTCACAGTCCTCTGTCTACTTCATCCTCTCTCCCTCTCCTCTGTCTCCTTCATCCCTCTCTCATTCTCCTCTGTCTCCTTCATTCCTCTCTCCCTCTCCTTCATCTCCTTCATCCCTTTCTCACTCACCTCCATCTCCTTCATCCCTCCTTCACTCTTCTCTGTCTCCTACATCCTCTCTCCCTCCTGTCTCCTTCATCCTCTCTAACTCTCTTCTGTCTCCTTCATTCCTCTCTCACTCTCCTCCCTCTCCTTCATCCTCTCTCACTCTCCTGTCTCCTTCATCCCTCCCTCACTCTCTTCCATCTCCTTCATCCCTCCCTCAATCTCCTCTGTCTCCTTCATCCTCTCTCTCTCCTGTCTCCTTCATGCTCTCTCACTCTCCTCCATCTCCTTCATCCTAACTCCCTCTCCTCCATCTCCTTCATTCTCCCTCACTCTCCCCCATCTCCTTCATCCCTCCCTCATTCTCCTCCGTCTCCTTCATCCTCTCACTCTCCTCCGTCTCCTTCATCCTCCCTCACTCTCCTCCATCTCCTTCATCCTCTCACTCTCCTCTGTCTCCTTCATCCCTCTCTCCCTCTCTTCCATTTGCTTCATCCTCCCTCACTCTCCTCCATCTCCTTCATCCTCTCTCGCTCTCCTCCATCTCCTTCGTCCCTCCCTCACTCTCCTCTGTCTCCTTCATCCTTTCTCAATCTCTTTTTTCTCCTTCATTCCTCTCTCACTCTCCTCCATCTCCTTCATACTCTCTCACTCTCCTCCATCTCCTTCATCCTACCTTGCTCTCCTCTGTCTACTTCATCCCTCTCTCACTCTCCTACATCTCCATCATCCTCTCTCACTCTCCTCCATCTCCTTAATTCTCCTTCATTCTCCTCCATCTCCTTCATCCTCTCTCACTCTCTATCCTCTGTCTCCTTCATCCTCTCTCACTGTCCTCCGTCTCCTTCATCCCTCTCTCACTCCCCTCCCTCTCCTTCATTCCTCTCTCACTGTCCTGTCTCATTCATCCCTCCCTCACTCTCCTCCGTCTCCTTCATCCCTCCCTCAATCTCCTCCGTCTACTTCACCCGATCTCACTGTCCTCCGTCTCCTTCATCCCTCTCTCACTTTCCTCCATCTCCTTCATCCTCTCTCTCTCCTCTGTCTCCTTCATCCCTCTCTCACTCTCCTCCATTTCCTTCATCCTTTTTCACGCTCCTCCGTCTCCTTCATCCTCTCTCACTCACCTCAGACTCCCTCATCCCTCTATCACTCTCCTCCATCTCCTTCACCCCTCTCTCATTCCTCTCCGTCTCCTTCATCCCTCCCTCACTCTCCTCTGTCTCCTCCATCCTTTTTCACTCTCCTCTGTCTCCTTCATCCCTCTCTTATTCTCCTCTGTCTCCTTCATTCTTCTCTCACTCTCCTCAGTCTCCCTCATTCTTCTCTCACTCTCCTCAGTCTCCCTCATCCTCCCTCACCCTCCTCCGTCTCCTTCATCCTCTCACTCGCCTCCGTCTCCTTCATTCTCTTTCACTCTCCTCCATCTCCTTCATCCTCCCTCACCCTCCTCCGTCTCCTTCATCCTCTCTCTCTCCTCTGACTCCTTCATCCTCTCTCTCTCCTCCGTCTCCTTCATCCACTCTCTCTCCTCTGTCTCCTTCATCCCTCTCTCTCCTCCATCTCCTTAATCCTCTCTCTCTCTCCTCCATCTCCTTTATCCCTCTCTCATTTTCCTCTGTCTCCTTCATCCCTCTCTCACTCTTCTCCGACTCCTTCAGCCTCTCACTCTCCTCCGTCTCCTTCATCCCTCTCTCACTCTCCTCTGTCTCCTTCATCCTCTCTCTCTCCTCCATCTCCTACATCCTCTCACTCTCCTCCTTCTCCTTCATCCCTCTCTCATTCTCCTCCATCCATCTCTCACTGTCCTCTGTCTACTTCACCCCTCCCTCACTCTCCTCCATCTCCTTCATTCCTTTCTCACTGTCCTCCGTCTCCTTCATCCCTCCCTACTCTCCTCCGTCTCCTTCATCCTCTCACTCTCCTCCTTCTCCTTCATCCCTCTCTCATTCTCCTCCATCCATCTCTCACTGTCCTCTGTCTACTTCACCCCTCTCTCACTCTCCTCCGTCTCCTTCATCCTCTCTCACTCTCCTCTGTCTCTTTCATCCCTCTCGCTCTCCTCCGTCTACTTCATCCTCTCTCACTGTCCTCCGTCTCCTTCATCCCTCCCTCACTCTCCTCTGTCTCCTTCATCCTCTCACTCTCCTCTGTCTCCTTCATCCTCTCTCACTCTCCTCTGTCTCCTTCATTCCTCTCTCACTCTCCTTCTCCTTCATCCCTCTCTCCCTCTCCTCCGTCTCCTTCATCCGTCTCTCACTGTCCTCTGTCTACTTCATCCTTCTCTCACTCTCCTACATCTCCTTCATCCTCTCTCACTCTCTCTCCTCTGTCTCCTTTATCCTCTCTCACTCTCCTCTGTCTCTTTCATCTCTCTCTCTCTCCTCCGTAAAATTCACCCTATCTCACTGTCCTCCGTCTCCTTCATCCCTCTCTCACTTTCCTCCATCTCCTTCATCCTCTCTCTCTCCTCTGTCTCCTTCATCCCTCTCTCACTCTCCTCCATTTCCTTCATCCTCTCTCACTCTCCTCTGTTTCCTTCATCCCTCTCTCATTCTCCTCTGTCTCCTTCATTCCTCTTTCCCTCTCCTCGGTCTCTTTCATTCCTCTCTCACTCTCCTTGGTCTCCTTCATCCTCTCTCTCTCCTCCGTCTCCTTCATCCCTCTCCCACTCTCCTCCGTCTCCTTCATCCCTCTCTCCTCCGTCTCCTTCATCCTCTCTCACTCTCCTCCGTCTCCTTCATCCTTTCATTCTCCTCTGTCTCCTTCATCCTCTCTCACTTCCTCTGTTTCCTTCATCCTCTCTCATGCTCCTCCGTCTCCTTCATCCCCTCTTACTCTCCTTCGTCTCCTTCATTCCTCTCTCCATCTCCTTCAACACTCTCTCACTCTCCTCCGTCTCCTTCATCCCTCCCTGACTCTCCTCTGTCTCCTTCATTCCTCTCTCACCCTCCTCCTTCTCCTTCATCCCTCTCACATTCTCCTCCGTCTCCTTCATACTCTCTCACTCTCCTCCATGTCCTTCATCCTCTCTCACTCTCCTCCGTCTCCTTCATCCCTCTCTCACTCTCCTCTGTCTCCTTCATCCCTCTCTCTACGTTCCTCCATCTCCTTCATCCCTCTCTCACGTTCCTCCATCTCCTTCATCCCTCCCTCACTCTCCTCTGTCTCCTTCATCCTCTCTCACTCTCCTCTGTCTCCTTTATCCTCTCACATTCTCCTCCGTCTCCTTCATACTCTCTCACACTCCTCCATCTCCTTCCTTCTCTCTCACTCTCCTCCGTCTCCTTCATTCCTCTCTCACTCTCCTCTGTCTCCTTCATCCCTCTCTCAAGTTCCTCCATCTCCTTCATCCCTCTCTCACGTTCCTCCATCTCCTTCATCCCTCCCTCACTCTCCTCTGTCTCCTTCATCCTCTCTCACTCTCCTCTGTCTCCTACATCCTCTCACATTCTCCTCCGTCTCCTTCATTCCTCTCTCACTCTCCTCCATCTCCTTCATCCCTCTCTCACTCTCCTCTGTCTCCTTCATCCCTCTCTCACGTTCCTCCGTCTCCTTCATTCCTCTCTCACTCTCCTTTGTCTCCTTCATCCTCTCTCACTCTCCTCTGTCTCCTTCATTCCTCTCTCACTCTCCTCCGTCTCCTTCATCCGTTTCTCACCGTCCTCTGTCTACTTCATCCTCTCTCACTCTCCTCCGTCTCCTTCATCCCTCCCTCACCTCTGTCTCATTCATCCTCTCTCACTCTCTTCTATCTCCTTCATCCCTCTCTCACCTCTTGTGTCTCCTTCACCCTCTCTCGCTCTCCTCTGTCTCCTTCATCCCTCTCTCACTCTCCTCTGTCTCCTTCATCCTCTCTCACTCTCCTCTGGCTCCTTCATCCCTCTCTCACTCTCCTCCATCTCCTTCATCCCTCCCTCTCTCTCCTCCGTCTCCTTCATCCTCTCTCACTCTCTTCTGTCTCCTTCATTCCTCTCTCACTCCCCTCCCTCTCCTTCATTCCTCTCTCACTCTCCTCTGTCTCCATTATCCTCTCTCACTGTCCTGTCTCCTTCATCCCTCCCTCACTCTCCTCCGTCTCCTTCATCCCTCCCTCAATCTCCTCTGTCTCCTTCACGCTCTCTCACACTCTTCTGTCGCCTTCTTTCCTCTCTCACTCTCATCCATCTCCTTCATTCTCCCTCACTCTCCCCATCTCCTTCATCCCTCCCTCATTCTCCCCCATCTCCTTCATCCCTCCCTCATTCTCCTCCGTCTCCTTCATCCTCTCACTCTCCTCTGTCTCCTTCATCCTCTCTCACTCTCATCTGTCTCCTTCATTCCTCAATCACTCTTCTCCTTCATCCCTCTCTCACTCTCCTCTGTCTCCTTCATACTCTCTCACACTCCTCCATCTCCTTCATTCTCCTTCACTCTCCTCTGTCTCCTTCATCCCTCTCTCCCTCTCCTGATCTCCCTCATCCCACTCTCATTCTCCTCCGTCTCCTTCATCCCTCTCTCACGTCCCTCCATCTCCTTCATCCCTCTCTCACTCTCCTCCGTCTCCTTCATCCCTCTCTCACTCTCCTCTGTCTCCTTCATCCCTCTCTCATGTTCCTCCATCTCCTTCATCCCTCTCTCACTCTCCTCCATCTCCTTCATCCCTCTCTCACTCTCCTCTGTCTCCTTCATCCCTCTCTCACTCTCCTCCGTCTCCTTCATCCTCTCTCACTCTCCTTTGTCTCCTTCATCCTCTCTCACTCTCCTCTGTCTCCTTCATTCCTCTCTCACTCTCCTCCTTTTCCTTCATCTGTGTCTCACAGTCCTCTGTCTACTTCATCCTCTCTCCCTCTCCTCTGTCTCCTTCATCCCTCTCTCATTCTCCTCTGTCTCCTTCATCCCTCTCTCATTCTCCTCTGTCTCCTTCATTCCTCTCTCCCTCTCCTTCATCTCCTTCATCCCTTTCTCACTCACCTCCATCTCCTTCATCCCTCCTTCACTCTTCTCTGTCTCCTACATCCTCTCTCCCTCCTGTCTCCTTCATCCTCTCTAACTCTCTTCTGTCTCCTTCATTCCTCTCTCACTCTCCTCCCTCTCCTTCATCCTCTCTCACTCTCCTGTCTCCTTCATCCCTCCCTCACTCTCTTCCATCTCCTTCATCCCTCCCTCAATCTCCTCTGTCTCCTTCATCCTCTCTCTCTCCTGTCTCCTTCATGCTCTCTCACTCTCCTCCATCTCCTTCATCCTAACTCCCTCTCCTCCATCTCCTTCATTCTCCCTCACTCTCCCCCATCTCCTTCATCCCTCCCTCATTCTCCTCCGTCTCCTTCATCCTCTCACTCTCCTCCGTCTCCTTCATCCTCCCTCACTCTCCTCCATCTCCTTCATCCTCTCACTCTCCTCTGTCTCCTTCATCCCTCTCTCCCTCTCTTCCATTTGCTTCATCCTCTCTCACTCTCCTCCATCTCCTTCATCCTCTCTCGCTCTCCTCCATCTCCTTCGTCCCTCCCTCACTCTCCTCTGTCTCCTTCATCCTTTCTCAATCTCTTTTTCTCCTTCATTCCTCTCTCACTCTCCTCCATCTCCTTCATACTCTCTCACTCTCCTCCATCTCCTTCATCCTACCTTGCTCTCCTCTGTCTACTTCATCCCTCTCTCACTCTCCTACATCTCCATCATCCTCTCTCACTCTCCTCCATCTCCTTAATTCTCCTTCATTCTCCTCCATCTCCTTCATCCTCTCTCACTCTCTATCCTCTGTCTCCTTCATCCTCCTCTAACTGTCCTCCGTCTCCTTCATCCCTCTCTCACTCCCCTCCCTCTCCTTCATTCCTCTCTCACTGTCCTGTCTCCTTCATCCCTCCCTCACTCTCCTCCGTCTCCTTCATCCCTCCCTCAATCTCCTCTGTCTCCTTCATCCTCTCTCTCTCCTGCCTCCTTCACGCTCTCTCACACTCTTCTGTCGCCTTCATTCCTCTCTCACTCTCCTCCATCTCGTTCATTCTCCCTCACTCTCCCCATCTCCTTCATCCCTCCCTCATTCTCCCCCATCTCCTTCATCCCTCCCTCATTCTCCTCCGTCTCCTTCATCCTCTCACTCTCCTCTGTCTCCTTCATCCTCTCTCACTCTCATCTGTCTCCTTCATTCCTCAATCACTCTTCTCCTTCATCCCTCTCTCACTCTCCTCTGTCTCCTTCATACTCTCTCACACTCCTCCATCTCCTTCATTCTCCTTCACTCTCCTCTGTCTCCTTCATCCCTCTCTCCCTCTCCTGATCTCCTTCATCCCACTCTCATTCTCCTCCGTCTCCTTCATTCCTCCCTCACTCTCCTATGTCTCCTTCATCCCTCTCTCACTCTCCTCTGTCTCCTTCATCCTCTCTCACTCTCCTCTGTCTCCTTCATCCCTCACTCACTCTCCTCTTTCTCCCTTCATCCTCCCTCACTCTCCTCTGTCTCCTTCATCCCTCTCTCACTCTCCTCTGTCTCCTTCATCCCTCTCTCACTCTCCTCCGTCTCCTTCATTCCTCTCTCCCTCTCCTCCATCTCCTTCATCCCTCCTTCACTCTTCTCCGTCTCCTACATCCTCTCTCCCTCCTGTCTCCTTCATTCCTCTCTCACTCCCCTCCCTCTCCTTCATCCCTCCCTCACTCTCTTCCATCTCCTTCATCCCTCCCTCAATCTCCTCTGTCTCCTTCATCCTCTCTCTCTCCTGTCTCCTTCATGCTCTCTCACTCTCTTCTGTCGCCTTCATTTCTCTCTCACTCTCCTCCATCTCCTTCATCTCTCTCTCTCTCTTCTGCGTAACCTTCATCCCTCCCACACTCCTCCGTCTCCTTCATCCTCCCTCACTCTCCTCCGTCTCCTTCATCCTCTCACTCTCCTCTGTCTCCTTCATCCCTCCCTCACTCTCCTCTGTCTCCTTCATCCTTTCTCAATCTCTTTTTTCTCCTTCATTCCTCTCTCACTCTCCTCTGTCTCCTTCATCCCTCTCTCACTCTCCTCCGTCTCCTTCATCCTCTCTCACTCTCCTTTGTCTCCTTCATCCTCTCTCACTCTCCTCTGTCTCCTTCATTCCTCTCTCACTCTCCTCCTTTTCCTTCATCTGTGTCTCACAGTCCTCTGTCTACTTCATCCTCTCTCCCTCTCCTCTGTCTCCTTCATCCCTCTCTCATTCTCCTCTGTCTCCTTCATCCCTCTCTCATTCTCCTCTGTCTCCTTCATTCCTCTCTCCCTCTCCTTCATCTCCTTCATCCCTTTCTCACTCACCTCCATCTCCTTCATCCCTCCTTCACTCTTCTCCGTCTCCTACATCCTCTCTCCCTCCTGTCTCCTTCATCCTCTCTAACTCTCTTCTGTCTCCTTCATTCCTCTCTCACTCTCCTCCCTCTCCTTCATCCTCTCTCACTCTCCTGTCTCCTTCATCCCTCCCTCACTCTCTTCCATCTCCTTCATCCCTCCCTCAATCTCCTCTGTCTCCTTCATCCTCTCTCTCTCCTGTCTCCTTCATGCTCTCTCACTCTCCTCCATCTCCTTCATCCCTCCCTCATTCTCCTCCGTCTCCTTCATCCTCTCACTCTCCTCCGTCTCCTTCATCCTCCCTCACTCTCCTCCATCTCCTTCATCCTCTCACTCTCCTCTGTCTCCTTCATCCCTCTCTCCCTCTCTTCCATTTGCTTCATTCTCCCTCACTCTCTGCTGTCTCCTTCATCCTCTCTCGCTCTCCTCCATCTCCTTCGTCCCTCCCTCACTCTCCTCTGTCTCCTTCATCCTTTCTCAATCTCTTTTTTCTCCTTCATTCCTCTCTCACTCTCCTCCATCTCCTTCATACTCTCTCACTCTCCTCCATCTCCTTAATTCTCCTTCATTCTCCTCCATCTCCTTCATCCTCTCTCATTCTCTATCCTCTGTCTCCTTCATCCTCTCTCACTGTCCTCCGTCTCCTTCATCCCTCTCTCACTCCCCTCCCTCTCCTTCATTCCTCTCTCACTGTCCTGTCTCCTTCATCCCTCCCTCACTCTCCTCCGTCTCCTTCATCCCTCCCTCAATCTCCTCTGTCTCCTTCATCCTCTCTCTCTCCTGCCTCCTTCACGCTCTCTCCACACTCTTCTGTCGCCTTCATTCCTCTCTCACTCTCCTCCATCTCGTTCATTCTCCCTCACTCTCCCCATCTCCTTCATCCCTCCCTCATTCTCCCCCATCTCCTTCATCCCTCCCTCATTCTCCTCCGTCTCCTTCATCCTCTCACTCTCCTCTGTCTCCTTCATCCTCTCTCACTCTCATCTGTCTCCTTCATTCCTCAATCACTCTTCTCCTTCATCCCTCTCTCACTCTCCTCTGTCTCCTTCATACTCTCTCACACTCCTCCATCTCCTTCATTCTCCTTCACTCTCCTCTGTCTCCTTCATCCCTCTCTCCCTCTCCTGATCTCCTTCATCCCACTCTCATTCTCCTCCGTCTCCTTCATTCCTCTCTCACTCTCCTCTGTCTCCTTCATCCCTCCGTCACTCTCCTCCGTCTCCTTCATCCTCTCTCTCTCACTCTCCTCTATTTCCTTCATCCTTCCCTCACTCTACCCCGTCTCCTTCATCCCTCCCTCACTCTCCTCCATCTCCTTCATCCCCTCTCTCTCTCTCCCCTCTGTCTCCTTCATCCCTCCCTCACTCTTGTTGGACTGCAAATGCGTCTCTCTCTCTCTCTCCTCCGTCTCCTTCATCCTCCTTCACTCTCCTCTGTCTCCTTCATCCCTCTCTCACTCTCCTCTGTCTCCTTCATCCTCTCTCACTCTCCTCTGTCTCCTTCATCCCTCTCTCACTCTCCTCTGTCTCCTTCATCCTCCCTCACTCTCCTCTGTCTCCTTCATCCCTCTCTCACTCTCCTCTGTCTCCTTCATCCCTCTCTCACTCTCCTCCGTCTCCTTCATTCCTCTCTCCCTCTCCTCCATCTCCTTCATCCCTCCTTCACTCTTGTCCGTCTCCTACATCCTCTCTCCCTCCTGTCTCCTTCATTCCTCTCTCACTCCCCTCCCTCTCCTTCATCCCTCCCTCACTCTCTTCCATCTCCTTCATCCCTCCCTCAATCTCCTCTGTCTCCTTCATCCTCTCTCTCTCCTGTCTCCTTCATGCTCTCTCACTCTCTTCTGTCGCCTTAATTTCTCTCTCACTCTTCTCCTTCATCCCTCTCTCACTCTCCTCCATCTCCTTCATCCTCTCTCTCTCTCTTCTGCGTAACCTTCATCCCTCCCACACACTCCTCCGTCTCCTTCATCCTCCCTAACTCTCCTCCGTCTCCTTCATCCTCTCACTCTCCTCTGTCTCCTTCATCCCTCCCTCACTCTCCTCTGTCTCCTTCATCCTTTCTCAATCTCTTTTTTCTCCTTCATTCCTCTCTCTCTCACTCTCCTCCCTCACCTTTATCCCTCTCTTACTCTCCTCCGTCTCCTTCATTCTCTCTCACTCTCCGCCATCTCCTTCATCCTCTCTCTCTCTCTCTCCTCCATCTCCTTCCTCTCTCTCTCCCTCTCCTCTGTCTCCTTCATTACTCTTTCCCTCTCCTCCGTCTCCTTCATCCTCTCTCACGCTCCTCCGTCTCCTTCATCCCTTTCTCACTCTCCTCCGTCTCCTTCATCCCTCTCTCACTGCCCTCCATTTCCTTCATCCTCTCTCATTCTCCTCTGTCTTCTTCATACCTCTCTCTTTCTCTCCCTCCCCGACTCCTTTATCCTCACTCATTCTCCTCGTCTCCTTCATCCCTCTCACTCTCCTCCATCTCCTTCATCCTCCTTCACTTTCCTCCATCTCCTTCATCCTCTCTCTCTCCCCTGTCTCCTTCATCCCTCTCTCACACTCCTCCATCTCCTTCATCCTCTCTCACTCTCCTCCGTCTCCTTCATCCTCTCACTCTTCTCTGTCTCCGTCATCCTTCCCTCACTCTACCCCCTCTCCTTCATCCCTCTCTCGCTGCCCACCGTCTCCTTCATCCTCTCTCTCTCCTCCGTCTCCTTCATCCTCCCTCACTCTCCTCCGTCTCCTTCATCCTCTCACTCTCCTCTGTCTCCTTCACCCCTCTCTTCCATTTTCTTCATCCTCTCTCACTCTCCTCCGTCTCCTTCATCCTCTCTCTCTCACTCTCTTCCATCTCCTTCATCCTTCCCTCACTCTACCCCGTCTCCTTCATCCCTCCCTCACTCTCCTCCATCTCCTTCATCCTCTCTCTCTCTTTCCCCTCTGTCTCCTTCATCCCTCCCTCACTCTTGTTGGACTGCAAATGCGTCTCTCTCTCTCTCTCCTCCGTCTCCTTCATCCTCCCTCACTCTCCTCCGTCTCCTTCATCCTCTCACTCTCCTCCGTCTCCTTCATTCCTCTCTCCCTCACCTCCATCTCCTTCATCCCTCCTTCACTCTTCTCCATCTCCTACATCCTCTCTCCCTCCTGTCTCCTTCATTCCTCTCTCACTCCCCTCCCTCTCCTTCATCCTCTCTCACTCTCCTGTCTCCTTCATCCCTCCCTCACTCTCTTCCATCTCCTTCATCCCTCCCTCAATCTCCTCTGTCTCCTTCATCCTCTCTCTCTCCTGTCTCCTTCATGCTCTCTCACTCTCTTCTGTCGCCTTCATTTCTCTCTCACTCTCCTCCATCTCCTTCATCCTCTCTCTCTCTCTTCTGCGTAACCTTCATCCCTCCCACACACTCCTCCGTCTCCTTCATCCTCCCTCACTCTCCTCCGTCTCCTTCATCCTCTCACTCTCCTCTGTCTCCTTCATCCTTTCTCAATCTCTTTTTTCTCCTTCATTCCTCTCTCACTCTCCTCCCTCACCTTCAACCCTCCCTCACTCTCCTCCGTCTCCTTCATTCTCTCTCACTCTCCGCCATCTCCTTCATCCTCTCTCTCTCTCTCTCTCTCTCTCTCCTCCATCTCCTTCCTCTCTCTCTCCCTCTCCTCCGTCTCCTTCATCCCTTTCTCTCTCTCCTCCATGTCCTTCATCCCTCTCTCATTCTCCTCCAACCCTCTCTCACTCTCCTCTGTCTTCTTCATCCCTCTCTCACACTCCTCCATCTCCTTCATCCTCTCTCACTCTCCTCCGTCTCCTTCATCCTCTCACTCTTCTCTGTCTCCGTCATCCTTCCCTCACTCTACCCCCTCTCCTTCATCCCTCTCTCGCTGCCCACCGTCTCCTTCATCATCCCTCCGTCACTCTCCTCTGTCTCCTTCATCCTCTCTCTCTCACTCTCCTCCATCTCCTTCATCCTTCCCTCACTCACCTCCATCTCCTTCATCCTCCCTCACTCTCCTCCGTCTCCTTCATCCTCTCACTCTCCTCTGTCTCCTTCACCCCTCTCTTCCATTTTCTTCATCCTCTCTCACTCTCCTCCGTCTCCTTCATCCTCTCTCTCTCACTCTCTTCCATCTCCTTCATTCTCTCTCACTCCCCTCCCTCTCCTTCATCCTCTCTCACTCTCCTCCATCTCCTTCATCCCTCCCTCACTCTCCTCTGTCTCCTTCATCCTTTCTCAATCTCTTTTTTCTCCTTCATTCCTCTCTCACTCTCCTCCCTCACCTTCAGCCCTCTTTTGCTCTTCCGTCTCCGTCATCCTACCTTGCTCTCCTCTGTCTCCTTTATCCCTCTCTCACTCTCCTCCGTCTCCTTCATCCTCTCTCACTCTCCTCCGTCTCCTTCATCCTCTCTCTCTCTCTCTCCTCCGTCTCCTTCCTCTCTCTCTCTCCCTCTCCTCTGTCTCCTTCATTCCTCTTTCCCTCTCCTCCGTCTCCTTCATCCTCTCTCCCTCTCCTCCGTCTTCTTCATCCCTTTCTCACTCTCCTACGTCTCCTTCATCGTCTCTCCTCTGTCTACTTCATCCCTCTACTCCATGTTCTTCATCCCTCTCTCATTCTCCTCCAACCCTCTTTCACTCTCCTCCGTCTCCGTCATCCCTCTCTCACTGTCCTCCATTTCCTTCATACCTCTCTCTCTCTCTCTCTCTTTCTCTCTCTCCCCCGTCTCCTTTATCCTCACTCATTCTCCTCGTCTCCTTCATCCCTCTCACTCTCCTCTGTCTCCTTCATCCTCCTTCACTCTCCTCCATCTCCTTCATCCTCTCTCTCTCCCCTCTGTCTCCTTCATTCCTCTCTCACCCTCCTCCATCTCCTTCATCCTCTCTCACTCTCCTCCATCTCCTTCATCCTCTCTCTCTCACTCTTCTCTGTCTCCGTCATCCTTCCCTCACTCTACCCCCTCTCCTTCATCCCTCTCTCGCTGCCCTCCATCTCCTTCATCCCTCTGTCACTCTCCTCCATCTCCTTCATCCTCTCTCTCTCACTCTTCTCTGTCTCCTTCATCCCTCCCTCACTCTCCTCCATCTCCTTCATCCTCTCTCTCTCACTCTCCTCTATCTCCTTCATCCTTCCCTCACTCTACCCCATCTCCTTCATCCCTCCCTCACTCTCCTCCATCTCCTTCATCCTCTCTCTCTCCCCTCTGTCTCCTTCATCCCTCCCTCACTCTTGTTGGACTGCAAATGCATCTAGCCGACTCCTAGCATTGAGCGAGTTAAGTTAGCATTTGCGGTGCCATTTTGTCTTTAGACGCCATTTTGTTCTATGATCAAAAGTAAGCTTCTGTCTCATTCAATTGTCTGCCTCAGCGAAAAGCAGCTTTGAGTTACTTCTTCTTCTCGTATTCAAGGTTGAATCCTAATGTACTAATGATCAGCTTATTCTGCCTTCGCATGCCTTTCCTCTATCGTAGCCCTGCTCCCACACTAGAGAGAGTTGAGCTTGAACAAGACAACCTTGAAAATGTGATAACATGTACCCGTTCTGCAGGTGGTAGCTCATCTTTCTGTACCTCCTTTGTTCATCAGTGCCCGAGCTGGAAAATTCCAGTCTGGGCGGATCTTTAGGGGTGTTGGAAATACATATTATGTTTTACCAGGTGTTCTGAAGTCAGTCCCCTCGGTAGCATCTAAGGAGGCTAGTCTGACTGGACTCCGCTCGTGCGCAATTACTAATAAATAACTTGGTTTGTATTCTCTACTGTCTCACCGACTCTTCATTTCTTGGAAGCCTGAGAGGTGGTCGCGAGTGACCCGGGTGGCCCTAATCGGGTCACTTCCTTCAGTTGCCGCCCGAACAGGGACTCCATCGGGCTGACCCATTTTTGCCCGAGGACGGGTGAGGAGGGCGGGGCCACGTCGGGTCAGATGGGCGGATCGGGGATGCCTGCATGATAGAGCCTAGTACTCGCAGCTGCCCCGCCTGTCTGATCGGGCGGTGCCTTGCCCAGCGGTCATCCCGGCTGGGGTCCTAAAAGGCGAAACCCTTGGATCTGACCGTTTGGTCCGAAGAGTCGGCAGTGGAGAATAACTTTGTTCGACCTGTGTGCACCAGGTGAGTTTGTCTTGATTCTTGGTGAATATGGCGCCATTTTGAATAATCTTGGGTATGGTCTGGAGACCATTTCTTGGCTTGCTTGAACTTGGTAGGTCTGCGGACCGTTTAGATACAGGGTGTCTGCAGACACTCAGCCAGGCAACATAATGAATTTGGCTTACTCTTGAAAATGCCTGGGGCTTGAGCATGTCTATTTGGTGCAGTCTGAGGACTGACTCTTGGTTTCCTTTGTCTGATGCGGTCTGAGGACCAACTCTTTAAAAAAAAAAAGGGTATATTTGCGAGTTATTCGTCTGGTACGAATAGTGAACATGTCTTCTACTAAGATGCCTTGTTTGAGCAAATTGTGGTGTTTGGGGTGCCGTTGTTGTTCTGCTGAGGCTCGACTGGAGGAAAGACAACCTGCACCTCCGGAAGGCACCCCGAACTTTGATATGTATGTTAAGCACGGCATTGGCCCTATTATGTTTAGTACACTATGGCACAAATATACGAGGGACAATGCCGAGCTGCAGTGGCCACTAACAGGTACCTTTGATGAACAAAAACTGAATTTCCTGCAGGATAACTTGTTTGCAAAGCGAAGTAGACAGTCGATGCTTGATTCTCTTCAGGTATGGCAAAAGGAAGCTAGGCAAAGGCACATGAGAGCAGAGAAAGAGGCCCGAAGAGGGAAGATGCAGACAGTGACTCAGAAAGCAGTAGCGTATGATAGAGAGAAAATAGAAAAGGGTATAGAGTGTGCTGATAGAAAGTTTCGATTGCAATGTGACAAATCTTATGTCGCCCGAGAGGAAGGCGATACATTCGTGGAGGAGCTGTTAGATGCTCGACCTCCACCTCCCTATGCCCCGCAGAGAATATACCCTGTTGTCCCGACGCCTCAGTCTTCGCCCCTCCTGATTCCACCTCTGGTTCTTCTGCTCTTGACCTGGCTGCTTCAGCTACAGCACCTCCTTCTTCTTCTCTAGCTTCACATGCCGCGGATGCAATGACTGTAAGTCTCCCTGCTACGACTATCGTTTCCACTTATTCTCTCTCTCCATCCCTCACACCCTCTACACAGCCATTAATAAATTTAGTGCCTGCCCCTTCATCTATTGTGTCTTCCTCAAATGTCTCTTCCCCGACATTGCTGAGTATTGGGACGCCAGTGCGTGGACCGGACGAAGGGAATTGGGCAGCAGCTCGAGAACGAATGGGGTGGGTGCTGATTCGAGCTGATGTGGGGAATGAGGAGAAAAAGATGGTGGCTGATCAGGCCGCACAGTGGGCTCGGCATCCGATTTACAGCGTGGAGGATGTGTGGAGTGTGGTGAAAGATTATGAGCCGTTTGTGCAGCAGCATGCCCTCAAGCATATGTCGTCCACATTAATAGGGTTGTGGGAACAGTGTTTCAATAGTGTCGCACCTCAGATAATTTATGACATCCGGGACCGTGTGTATGCTGCAGACATGGCTCCTAACGACGTTTTTAGTAATGTTGCTGATTGGTTACCGAGGTAGGTTACAACAGAAAACACCAACAACAGTGTCCCAGTTTCAGATGAGTGAAGTACATCCTATTTTTCACCCTGAGATACCAGAGCTGCGTAATCAGCATGATGCCGTTATCAGACAGCGAGTAGAGGCCCACTTTCAAGAACAATGGGTTTACACTCCATGGAAAAGGAGTGAGGTTTTATCTCTTAAGAGTCAGTTGCCAGACCCTAGGAAAAATCAGACTGCATATTACAAAGAATTGACAGAGGCCGCCTCGTCAACAGTGATGACGTTGGCAGATATTGAGATGTTTTTCGGTTTGTTGGTACTGATGGATATTTGGAGGCAGGTGCATACACAGGACCACGTTGTGGAGTTGGGTCGCACTTGGGATGAGATCAGGGCATGGGATAAAGAGAGGAAGCCTGGTGAGAAGCCTAGGGCTGAGATACTAGCTTTGCCGAGTCGTATTTTTACTTACATGCATTCCCTCATCCCACCTAGACGGGTAGATTGGGACAAATTAGCAGCATGTCGTCATAAGAAAGATGAAAGTGTATCTGATTTTTTTACTAGGTTTGAAGGTGTTTTTTTGGATTTCAGTGGGCAAGATTTGTCAATGGAGGGAGGTGTCCAATTGTTCGTTAACAGATTTGTTACGAACCTGCTTCCCGAGATCGCAACTTGGTTACAGGCTTCGGAGAGCACTTGGACTACATCCTGCCCTTCAGTGATATTGAGTATGGCCCAGTATTATGAGCATAGGGAAAACGAGGAGAAGGAAAAGGTGGAGAAGAAAAATAAAGAGTTGAAGATTCAGCTAGGGGGAATGGAAGAGGGCATGGCACCGGTCCGGCCCGACAGTGGCCCCGCACTAGCAGGAATAGTGCACCTGTGGGGCAGAATCAGTGTGCGTATTGTAAGGAGGAGGGACACTGGCCGAGTGAGTGCCCAGAGTTGTTACAGAGAGTTGCGGCCCCCAGAGCACGGGGTCCTCGCGGATGGGGTCGTGGTGGAGGTGGTCGTGACGAGGTTCAGGCAGATGAGTCGTCAGAGGGCCGCTCTGATCAGAACTATTTCGATGACCCTCAAGGGAGACAGTACTATCACGATGACTATGATATGGACAAGGTGACAGGGATGTCTTACAGCTAGGACAGCCAGGGACAGGGTGAGGGACCAGTTCAGATACCTATAGATCAGCGTGGTCCTTATGTCACAGCGGATTTGCACGGCTCAGTTAAAAAGTTTTTGGTGGATACATGTGCAATGAATAGCTCTGTTTCTCGTTCACTGGTCCCCGGGGCAGGTCTGTCTGGCCAGAATAATGTTTCGGTAGGCTTTTCAGGCATTCCGGTCGTGAGCCCCATTTCCAAACCCCTTGCTTTGACTATTGGCCCTTTTACCGTAGATTTGCCATTCTTATTGACAACAAATTGCGGAGAGAATTTAATGTTACTAGATTTGTTGAAGAAGCTGCATGCAACAATTTTCTGTTCTCCGGATGGTGTCTATATGACGATAGGACCAAATGTGGCTAGTACCAAGCAGTGTTTTTCCAAAGATGCGCCGCTCCCTGCTGAATTCAAAGATGTGCCGCCCACGTTGTGGGCTACAGGTGATACGGACGTACGGTTGTTGCAGATACCTTCGGTCTCTATTAAGGTAAAAGACAACGCTGTGTTGCCTCGTATTCCTCAGTACAAAATACTGCAGTCAGGGGAGCGAGCTCTATTGCAGATTATACAGGATTTGATTAAGTCAGGGGTTGTAGAGGAGACAGCAGCGAATGTGTGCAATAGTCCTATTCATCCCATTCTTAAGAAGGCACCCTTGGATTCCTCTGATGCTCATCCTGATGTCTATCGTTTTTTGATTGATTTGCGTGAGGTTAATAAAATAGTGGTCCCTCAGTTTCCAGTGGTCCCCGACATCACCGCCCTTCTGACGATGATTCCTTCCACTGCCAAATTCTTTTCTGTGATTGATTTGAAAAATGCTTTCTTTAGCATTCCAATTCATCCAGATAGCAGGCACCTTTTTGGATTTACTCTGGCCGGCAGAAGTTTCCAATTCTGTTGCGCTCCTCAGGGCTATACTGAAAGTCCTAGCATATATAGCCAAGCTTTAAAAGGCCAATTGGATTCCCTCACACTTTCCCCAGGTAATGTATTACTGCAGTACGTAGACAACCTCTTAATAGCTTCTGACACTGAAGAAGGTTGCAAAGATGCAACGGTCAAATTATGACTACATTTGGCACAGCACGGACATAAAGTGTCCCTTTCAAAGTTTCAATATTGTCGACAGGAGGTCACCTACCTAGGTCACCTATTGTCGAAGGAGGGAAGGAGACTAACACCTGAACGCATTAGAGCTATTGTCAAAATGCCCATCCCTAAGACTCAAAGGGATGTGCAAGCCTTCATCGGCATTACTTTGTACTGTTGCCACTGGATTGCTAACTATTCTTTACTAACAAAGCCGCTGTTGCAGCTAACCACTAAAGATGTGCATGAACCCTTGCCCTGGGACGCCTGAATGTCAACAAGCTTTTGAGCAACTAAAAGTTGAGCTTTGCTCTGCACCTGTGCTTGGCACCCCAGATTATGGTAAGCCGTTCGTGTTGTATGTACACGAGATGGCTGGTTGCGCGCTCTCTGTTTTAACACAAGCCTTTGGAGGTAAGCAGAGGCCGTGTGCTTATTTTTCCGCTTTGCTTGATAACGTCGCGAGAGCCCTCCTGAGCTGTCTAAGAGTGGTTGCGGCTGTGGCCGTCTCTATCCGACAATCGGCGGGGCTCGTCCTTGATACTAATCTCACAGTTATGATACCTGATGCTGTGGACACACTTTTGAACAAAACGAAGACACAGCACCTTACCAGTGCACGTCTGACCGGCGATAAACTGACCCTCTTTGCACCACATGTCACGATTAAAAGATGTGCCACTCTGAACCCAGCCACGTTACTACCTCTCCCTTCTGAAAGTGACTACAGAGATATACATGATTGTATATTTTGAACGGAAGAGGAGACGAAGGGATGGTAGACCTGACTGATGTTCCCTTATCTGACCCACAAGGGGAATTATATGTCGATGGCTCTTGTTTTAAACTACCAGATGGCACTACCACTGCAGCGTACGCTATTACTACGCTGCGTACTGTAGTTGAGACATCACGTGTTCCTTATCAATTGGCCCAAGCTGCAGAACTAGTTGCTCTCCTTCAAGCTTGTGAGTTAAGTGAGGAACTGACTGTCAATATTTATACTGACAGCCAGTACGCCTTTGGGGTTGCCCATAATTTTGGGTGGCTCTGGGCGGAGAGGGGATTCTTGACCTCACATGGGTTAAAAATCCAGATCGGCCCACTGATACACAGGCTTTTGTCAGCTCTGACACTTCCCAAAAAGCTAGCAATAGTGAAGTGCAGTGCCCACAAGGCAATTACTGATGATGTGGGGAGGGGAAATTCGTTTGCAGATAAGACAGCTAAGGAGATAGTCCGATCTAAAATTAAAAAAATGTTTTTGGCAGGTCCTGCTAGATGGGTACCCGACGGTGCGATGTTTGAAGATATTTTGGAGAATGTTAAAGAAATTCAAAGCGAGGCAACAATTGAGGAGTTAGCAATATGGCAGGAGAGAACAGGACATTTAGACGAGGAAGGGTGTTGGACTGATAAGTCAGAGAAGCAAAGATGGATGTTACCAGATGCATATGTACTCCCTGTAGTCACAATGGCGCACGGGCCAGCTCACATTAGTGCGAAGGGAATATGTAAGTTGTTAGATCCTGTATGGCAGAACAATAACATCCCTAAGGTAGCTGCTCATCTGGTGAAGTACTGCATGGTCTGCATGATACATAATCCTGGAAGAGGCACCCCTACACCCTCTGGTAACTTTGCACCACCTTCCATCCCTTTCGAGGTTCTCCAGATGGATTTCATCGAAATTGAACGAGTCAACAATTTGAAATATGTTTTAGTGGTTGTTTGTGCGTTCAGTAAATGGATTGAAGCTTACCCCACTAAAGAGAACACAGCCATGGCGATGGCAAAGGCACTCTTGAAAGAGTTCTTCCCGCCCTTCGGCTTGCCCCGTTTGATTTGGAGTGACAACGGAAGTCACTTCAACTCAAAGGTTATCCAGCTGGTGTGCGATGGTTTGCACATCAAGCAGAAATTCCACGCAGCAAACCATCCCCAGTCGGCAGGTTTGGTTGAGAAGTACAATGGTACTCTCAAACTGAAGTTGGCAAAGATCAAAGAAAGCACAGGATTGCAATGGCCAGATGCGTTACCCCTAGCCCTGTTGTCCACAAGGGCGACAGCCCACTCTAGAACAGGATTGTCCCCATACGAGGTCGTAATCAGCTGCCTGGCAAATGTCTGGGGCGTCCCACGACCCCGTCATTTTTATGAGATAGAATACCCTTTGCTTGTGGACTACTTGTGCGAGTTGACTAAAAATTTGCGTTCTATTCACCAACAGATTCACGAGACTCTACCGCCAATACCTGAGGGGCCAGGCCATGATATTCGACCCGGTGATTACATCCTGGTGAGGAACTACCAGAGGAAGGGAAGTTTGGAGCCCCGTTGGAAAAGACCTCTGCAGTCCTCTTCGCCACCCGGACGGCAGTGAAGGTGGCCGGCCGGAAGCATTGGATACATTTGTCCCACTGCCGGAGAGTCCCGTTACCCCTCCCCTATGACCAGTGGGTCCTGGACGGTGTAGGGGATCACAAGACAGAGAAGGTGCCACGCTTCGTCCCCTTTTCGGACGCTCTACTGACCTGGGCGCAAGCGGAGGAGGAGAACGATGCTGTCTTGAATGAGGCGGCTCCCCCAGAAGTAAGGGCTGCCCAGGATCCTCCTCCATCTGGCCCACAGGAGCTTGAGTCTCAGACTCAGTCCCTTGGCCCCTCTGAATTTAAGATCCTTTTCCGTGACGACACAGTGCCCGGAGTGGCTAGGTACAATTTACGCCCCCGACGGAGGGGCAGTGCACCAAAGGAAAAGTCATATTAGTAGGGATGGATTGCATGGATGAAGAATAGGGTGCATGTACCCTGTCTGTGGTACCAACGCTAGATCAGGGAAAGGGATATTGGTGCATTGTTCGTGGCACTGGACAGGATAAGTTGAGGGTGTCTTCCCAGGAGGGAGGGTGCCCTATCCTGAGCAACGTGGATTTCTTCAGAAAGGGCTGCGATCGCGTAGCCCCACCGAGAAGTGCTCAATAGCACCACCGTAGATGAACAATAGGAGTCTGCCAGTGAGGCTCTGACGGACGCTGGGTTTTGTGCCTCTCTTCTTTGTTTTATCATCGTTGGCTCCATAGTATGACCTTTCCTCTGATAGTCCAATTTAAAAAAAAAAAAAAAATGTACCCATTTGGCTGCCTAATTATGGAAGAAGAACAGCCCCTAGCAGCCCCACGTTTTGAGCAAAGTGGTCCTGGTTGGTCTAGCTGGTCTACTAGAAGCAAGATAGTCCTTGTAGTAATAGTTATGATCATTTTAATAACTGCATTCGGAATTATGTGGTTTCTTGAAGAGAAATATCCTGTGCATTCTTCGATTGGTACTACTCCTGTTCCCCCTGAGCATGTATTTGTCACTTTGGCCCCTCATAAGGAGAGGCACAGACAAACGTACGTTGACAATGTTTTCTTACAGATGCTCCATCAGGCGCACCATACCTCTAATGTTACTGATTGCTGGGTTTGCGGCTTGCTCCCTTCTATGATTGATTGATGTCCCTACCCTTCTCTTATTTAGGGAGCTGTGGGGCATGGTTTCAACTGTTTGCCATGGTGTCTATCCATTTCCATACTGATGCAATGAATAGGACTCATGCCGATTATGAGACTGTGTTGGAATATATCAGTGTACACCAGGGGTTAACTCCAGGAGAACAAGGGACCCCTGATACTTTGCATCCAAATGCCTGTACGAAGTCAAAAAGAATGTAACGTGGCTCCAAAATGAAATGATGGACTTCAAGATTTTAATGTCGCTGAATACTTCAGGTCCTTTCAGATGCGTAATATTACTCAGGACGAAGCAATGCCTGTGCCAATAGTTAACACGACAGCTAGTTTCTGTGTCCAAGGTTTTGGGAGTGTTAAAGTGGGAAGGAGTATTTGCAATTATACTTAAGACTTGAGCACGACCAATAGTCCACCTTTACTACCACCCCATAATGTGTATTTTGTTTGTGGGTCCCAGGCTTATGTATGGCTTCCCAGGGGGTGGTCTGGTATATGTTACGTCTCTTCCCTCCTACCCCCAGTATATATAGCATTGTCCAGTTATCACAGAGACCATTGAATGCAGCGTAGGGGAGTATACTTGTCCCGAGTTAGATGGGTTATCAACACAGAAGACATAGATCAGACAGACACTACTCTGCAGCAGTTTACTGATGCTATGAAGGGTATTCTGCCCTTCTGGGGTCCTATGTCCAGTAGCCTTAACATTTGCAGACTCACAAGGGTTGTGGAGGGAGTTATTAACACCATGGCAGGAATACTGAACAACATTACAGCTGAGCTTCAGGCTAAGAGACTTGTTGCTCTTCAAAATAGGATGGTGATAGACGTCATCCTTGCCGATCGGGGTGGGGCCTGTCGCGTAATCGGTAGTAGCTGCTGTGTATATATACCGGACCATGCTCCGAATGTCTATGCAGCAATACAGAAGTTGCACCAACTTGCATCCGATATTCACCAAGAGAATGGCACTTGGTACCTTTCTGGTTGGTTCTGGGGTTTGATAGCATCCTGGGGTTGGAAAATACTCCTTTTCCGAGTAGCCATTGCGGTTGTCATTTTCACTTGTTGCCTGTGTATTAATTGTCGTCCTGCCTGCTGTACATATTGTGTTAGCAAGTTAACACCTGCACCCAAGGCCCCAGGGCATGATACTAAGCCCTCAGCTATGATGATGCAAGCTGTCCATGATTTAATGAATATAGATGAGGGTATTTTTGAATATTAGCAGTATGTGTATTGTCCTGTGTTAATGATTTTCTTATTATGCTAGAATAGACAAAATTGGTAGCAAATGCTAAAAGGAGGGTCTGTTGGACTGCAAATGCATCTAGCTGACTCCTTCTAGCATTGAGCGAGTTAAGTTAGCGTTTGCGGCGCCATTTTGTCTTTAGCCGCTATTTTGTTCTATGATCGAAAGTAAGCTTCTGTCTCATTCAATTGTCTGCCTCAGCGAAAAGCTGCTTTGAGTTACCTCTTCTTATCGTATTCAAGGTTGAATCCTAATGTACTAATGATCAGCTTATTCTGCCTTCGCATGCCTTTCCTCTACCGTAGCCCTGCTCCCACACTAGAGAGCGTGGAGCTTGAACAAGACAACCTTGAAAATGTGATAACATGTACCCGTTCTGCAGGTGGTAGCTCATCTTTCTGTGCCTCCTTTGTTCATCAGTGCCCGATCTGGAAAATTCCAGTCAGGGCGTGTCTTTAGGCGTGTTGGAAATGCATATTATGTTTTACCAAGTGTTCTGAAGTCAGTCCCCTCGGTAGCATCTAAGGAGGCTAGTCTGACAGGACGCTGCTCGAGCGCAATTACTAATAAATAACTTGATTTGTATTCTCTACTTTCTCACTGACTCTTCATTTCTTGGAAGGCTGAGAGATGGTCGCGAGTGACCCGGGTAGCCCTAGTCGGGTCACTTCCTTCAGTCTCCTCCGTCTCCTTCATCCCTCTCTCACTCTCCTTCCCCTCTCTGTGAAGTAGTGAAAGAGGCTTTGTATGGATATTAGCATCACATGATTAACCTCATCTTGCTTTGTGCTGCTTGACCGTGTCTGTGCTAGAGGAGATCATTCCAACCTTCCTGCTTATGGAGCCCCACAGGGTCTACAGCGTGCGCCCTTCTCCTGGTGACCTTCTCTCCTTCCCTACTGTAAGGTGACCTTCTCTCCTCCCCGTGGTAAGGCGACCTTCTCTCCTCCCCTGTAGTAAGGCGACCTTCTCTCCTCCCCTGTAGTAAGGCGACCTTCTCTCCTCCCCCATAGTAAGTTGACCTTCTCTCCTTCCCTACAGAAAGGTGACCTTCTCTCCTTCCCCGTGGTAAGGCGATCTTCTCTCCTTCCGCATGGTAAGGTGACCTTCTCTCCTCCCCCATAGTAAGGGGACCTTCTCTCCTCTCCTGTGGTAAGGAGACCTTCTCTCCTCCCCTGTAGTAAGACGACCTTCTCTCCTCCCCCGTAGTAAGGGGACCTTCTCTCCTCTCCTGTGGTAAGGTGACCTTCTCTCCTCCCCTGTAGTAAGACGACCTTCTCTCCTCCCCCGTAGTAAGGCGACCTTCTCTCCTCCATGGTAAGGTGACCTTCTCTCTTCCCCCGTGGTAAGGCGATCTTCTCCCCTTCCCATAATAAGGCAACTTTCTCTCCTCCCCATGATAAGGTTACCTTCTCTCCTCCACCGTGGTAAGGAGACCTTCTCCCCTCCCCAGTAGTAAGGCGACCTTCTCTCCTCCCCATAGTAAGGCAAACTTCTCTCCTCCTCCATGGTAATGTGACCTTCTCTCCTCCCCCGTGTTAAGGCAACCTTCTCTCCTCCCCCATGGTAAGGTGACCTTCTCTCCTTCCCATAGTAAGGCGACCTTCTTTTCTCCCCCATGGTAAGGTGACCTTCTCTCCTCCCCCATAGTAAGGTCACCTTCTCTCCTCCCCATATTAAGTTGACCTTCTCTCCTCCCCCATAGTAAGTTGACCTTCTCTCCTTCCTGTGGGAAGGCAACCTTTTCTCCTCCCCCGTGGTAAGGTGACCTTCTCTCCTCCCCCATAGTAAGGTCACCTTCTCTCCTCCCCCGTGGTAAGGTGACCTTCTCTCCTCCCCATAGTAAGGTCACCTTCTCTCCTCCCCATATTAAGTTGACCTTCTCTCCTCCCCCCTAGTAAGGTGACCTTCTGTCCTCCCCCTTGGTAAGGCGACCTTCTCTCCTCCTCCATGGTAATGTGACCTTCTCTACTCCCCCGTGGTAAGGCAACCTTCTCTGCTCCTCCGTGGTAAGGTGACCTTCTCTCCCCCCATAGTAAGGCGACCTTCTCTCCTCCCCCTCAATCGATCAATCAATGAGGGATTTGTGAAGCGTGCTACTCACCCGTGAGGATCTCGAGGCGCTGGGGAGGGGGGAGGTTGTGCAGCTCCGATTCAGGTGAAGAGCCAGGTCTTGAGGTTCTTCCTGAAGGTGTGCAGAGTGGGGGATCGTCTGATGTTGAGCGGGAGTTCGTTGAAGGTCTTTGCTGCGATGTAAGAGTATGGTCTTTCACCCGTTCTGGCTCTGCTTATGCGCGGGGTTTCAGCGAGGCAGAGGTCGGCAGAGCGGAGGTTTCTCTAGGGTACGTGGAAGGAGACTCTATCGTTGAGGTATTGGGGTCCGGTGTTGTGGAGGGATTTGTAGGCGTGAGTGAGTAGCTTGAATGTTACTCTCTTCTCGACGGGGAGCCAGTGGAGGTGTCGTAGGTGCTGGGTGATATGTTCATGTCGTAGTATGCCGAGGATGAGCCTGGCGGCGGTGTTCTGGATGGTCTGGAGTTTCCGGAACAGGAATCTGTTGATTCCGGCATAGAGGGAGTTTCCGTAGTCCACGCTGCTGGTGATGAGTGTGTGGGTGACGGTCTTTCTTGATTCATGGGGGATCCACTTGAAGGTCTTGCGAAGGATGCGGAGTGTGTTGTAGCACGAGGAGGAGACGGCGTTGATCTGTCGGGTCATGGTGAGGGAGGAGTCGAGTATGATGCCGAGGTTGCGGGTGTGGTCCGTGGGAGTGGGGGGTGTCAAGGGCAGGGGGCCACCAGGTGTTGTCCCATGCTGAGGGGGTGGGTCTGAAGATGAGGACTTCTGTCTTCTCCGAGTTGAGCTTCAGACAGCTGCTGCTCATCCAGGATGCAACGTCTTTCATTCTTTTCTGGAAGCTGAGTCTGGTGATGTCGGGTTGCCTCGTGAGGGAAATGATAAGCTGGGTGTCGTCGGCATAGGATACTATGCTGAGCCCATGTTTTCTGACGATGGAGGCGAGGGGGGCCATGTAGATGTTGAAGAGCGTGGGGCTGAGCGACGATCCTTGGGTTATTTCGCAGTTGATCTCTGTGGGTTCGGAGAGGAAAGGCAGCAGTCTGATTCTTTGGGTTCAGCCATTGAGGAAAGAGCGGATCCAGTCGAGGGCAGTTCCCTGTATACCTGAGTCTTGGAGTCTGGCGGTGGGAGACGGTGTAGAAGGCTGCAGAGAGGTCAAGTAAGATGAGGGCCGCCATGTGGCCCTGGTCGAGGAGTGTGCGGATGTCATCAGTGGCAGCGAGGAGGGCGGTCTAAGTGCTGTGGTTGCTACGGAATCCTGATTGGGAAGAGTCGAGGATGGAGTTGGCTTCGATGAAGTTCGTGAGTTGGCTGTTGACGATCTTCTCTGTGACTTTAGCCACAAAGGGTAGGAGAGAGATGGGTCTGTAGTTTTTTAGGTCCATAGGGTCTGCGGAGGGCTTCTTGAGTAGGGGATTGACCTCCGCGCATTTCCAGTCATCGGGGAAAGTGCCGAATTTGAAGGAGGCGTTGATGGTGTGTCGTAGCTTGGGAGCTATGGCGGCGGCGGCTCTGTGGAAGATGTGTGGTGGGCAGGGGTCTGTGGGGGCTCCTGAGTGAACGCTATTAATGGCCGAGGCGGTGTCTTCGGTGGTGATCGGGGCCCAGGTTGAGACGGTGGGGTGGCTGGCATTGCTGGGGTTAGGCGTGGTTTCGACGCCAGGTGACTGTTCGTTGAAATTGTCATAGATGGACTTGATCTTGAGATGGAAGTAGGATCTGAGTTTGTTGCAGAGGTCCTGGGAAGGTGTGACGTCCGAGGCTTTGCTAGGGGGTTTGGTGAATTCCTGGATGATGATAAAGAGTTTCTTCGAGTTGCTGGAGTTGGCGAGGATTTTGTCCTGGATGAAGGTCTTTTTGGTGGATCTAATGCATTGGTGGTATTCTGTCATGGTGTTCTTGTAGGTGGTCTGAGCTTCCAAGGTTTTGGTGTTTCTCCGTACTTTCTCGAGGCGTCTGCAGGTGCATCTGGATTCTCGGAGGTCAGGGGTGAACCAGGTGGCTTTCATGGGGGGCTGTTTTGTTGGAGTTATGGATGGGGAAGAACTTGTCTGCGCACTTGGTGATCCATCTGTGGAGTTCGTTGGCTGCAGCGTTGACGTTGGTCGTGGTGGGAGGGGGATCGTGGTTGAGGGTGGAGATGAGTTGATCCTCGGTGACCTTTCTCCAATTCCTTCGTGTAGGGCATGGTGTATGTTTTTGAGCGGTGGTTTTTTTGAAGGAGAAGAGTACGCATTGGTGGTCCATCCATCGGGGCTGTGTGGTGTGGCTGAAGCGACTGTGGTTTCCTCCTGCGAAGATGGGGTTGAGGGTGTGTCCTACCTTGTGGTTGGGAGTGGTGATGAACTGTTTCAGTCCGATGTTGCCGAGGTTGTCCAGGAGCGTGGTGGAGTTGGGGTCGGTGAGGTTGTCGAGGTGGAAGTTCAGGTCTCCGAGCAGTATGTAGTCTAAGGAGGCGATGGCAAGGGGCGCGATGAGGTCCGTGATGGTTGTGGCGAATGCGGTTCGTGGTCCGGGAGGTCTGTAGGCGAGGGTGCCGCGTAGGGTAGTTCTGGGGCTGGTCTGGATCAGGAAATGAAGGTGTTCCGTGGGGGACGAGGAGTCGTTTGTGCTGGAAGTGGTGAGTAGGAGGGAGTTCTTGTGCGCGATGGTGAGTCCTCCTCCTGGGTGGTTGGGGCGGTCCTTCCTCTGGAACTTGTATCCGTCGGGGATTGCGGTGGCGATGTCAGAGGCGGAGGTCGAGTTGGTCCAGGTTTCCGTGAGGAAGGCGACGTCTGGAGAATGGGTGTCGAGGAGGTCCCAGATTTCTAATATCTGTCTGTGCAGGGGGCACACGTGGAGGAGGATGCACCTCAGGGGTTTGGGTGTGCGGGTATCCTGAGGGTAGGTGGTGGCGGTGGGGGTGTGGAGGTTGGAGAAGGTTTGGCAGCAGTGTCGGCAGGAAAACTGTCCATGGGTGGTGTTCGGCATCGACAGCTGGCAGATGTTGTTTCTTTCGGGGTTGAGTGCGTGACGGGCGGCTGCATCGTAGTGGTGGGGAGTCGGAGAGCCAGGGTGTCTGCGCTGGTCGGGTCGCGGACTGGCGCAGACGTGCTTGCCTTTGGCCCGCCTTCAGCACGCCAGCAGCGTGGCCGCGCAGCAGCCGCCATTAAATAGGGAACGGGGAGGGAACGCAACTGGGAGGTGGCAGCAGGAACCGGCAGGGGGGGAGGGGCCGCGGGTGCAGCAGCGGTGGGAAAGGGAGTGGAAGGGAAACGGAAAAAGCAGCAACAGAAGAAAACAATTCAAAAAGGCACAAAAAGGCAAAACAGAAGGCACAAATAGACCGAAAGATAAATAGACAAAAAGGCAAGACAGAATAAAAGGACAAATAGACAAAAACAAAGCAGAGAAAAAAGACAAACCGACCAACAGAGGGCAGCCTGAGCGGACCAGCAGAAGAGCAAGGCTCTCCCACTGGACCACCAGGGATGAGGCGCAGGCAGGTGCCTGCAGGTGGAGGAGGGCCTCGAACACCCACCAGAGAGTGGAGAGGTGCTGGGGGCAGCGGCGCAATGATGGAGCTGCGCGAGGGGACAGCAGAGTTCACAGACCAGGAGGTCAGAGGTCTTGCTCACTCTGTCGTCCAGCAGCTGTCATTAAATAGGGAACGAGGGAGGGAACTCAATGGGTAAAGTCACCATGGTAAGGCAACCTTCTCTCCTCCCCCATGGTAAGGCGAACTTCTCTCCTCCCCCATGGTAAGGCGACCTTCTCTCCTACCCCATGGTAAGGAGACGTCTCTTAACCCCCATGGTAAGGCTATCTTCTCTCCTTCACTATAGTAAGGTGACCTTCTCTCCTCCCCCATGGTAAGGCGACCTTCTTTCCTCCTCCATGGTAAGGCGACCTTCTCTCCTCCCCCTTGGTAAGGTGACCTTCTCTCCTTCCTAATATTAAGGTGACCTTCTCTGCTCCCCCATGGCAAGGCGACCTTCTCTCCTCCCCCATGGTAAGGCGACCTTCTTTCCTCCCTGTGAGAAGTTGGCCTGGTATATGCTGTTCACTAATTAAAGTGGACACCTTGCACCAGAACAATTCGACTCTTATGGTAGATAGGTTTAAGACAACCTTTATAGAAAGCTATCCTAGTGGTAGCTGTGGAGAGCAGCCTTCAGGCTAAGTCTTGAAGGAATGTAAAGCAGCTTGTTTTACTACACAATCTCTTGAATCACCAAATGAAAAGACACCACACAGGTATATATATCAAATATATATGTATTTATTAATAAACACTCTCTACTAATCTCTTTATGAGATTAGAAGTCAGGAACATATGTACAAGTCAAATGTTATCACAATAAGTTTAGCACAATCGAATATCACAATCTTAGTTTGCTAGACCTAGGTCTAGGGCATCTAGAATCGAGGGACCCCCAAGAACCACCCCAGGTAGTTGTAGGAGACCCACAGGGGACGGACTCGGTGACCTGGCACCGGTGCGAGTCCTGTGCGAGTCTATGCACTCAGACGCGATTGAGATTTCAATGTTAAAGGTCCCTTGCGTGTTCGAGGCGAACACACCGATCGGTCCTTGTACGAGTCGAAGGACGCGGTCACAGATAGAGATGCAAGGGAGATGGACGCGCTGTGTCTAACACAGACGCGAACCTTGTGCGAGTCAGTGCAATGGAGATCTCAGAGTTACAGGCCCTTTGTGTGTTCGAGGCGAACACCGATCGGACTCAGTACGAGTCGAAGGATACAGTTTTAGATAGAGTTACAAAGGAGATGGACGCGGTGTGTCTAACACAGACGCGAACCCTGTACGAGTCAGCGCAATTGTCGCACTTAGAAAGTTAGAGTTTTAGGACACTTCTAGGAAGCTACAAGCAAGTCACTTACAGGGTAAGTAGTTCTAGGGCCCACACCCACAGGAGCACCGTAGTGCTGAAGTTACCTCACCCAGGGGAGCCGGGTGCATAAGTGTTCTTTGGTGTCGGGTCGCGGCGTCGTTTTCAATGGGAGCCAGTGAAGACTTGCTGCTTGCGGCGACAGGAGAAGTGTCCGGAGGAATCCAAGCCTGGATTCAGAAGATGGAAGACCTGAAAGCAGAGGGGACAGTGTTCAAAGTCACTTGGCAGTGACTCGGGGCAAGGAAGATGGATGCCCACCGTCGTCGCAAGATTCAGGTCGTTTGCGGTTGCCTTGACTCTTCAGCCACGAGGTCCAGGAGGCGTCGACGACGACCAGGAGCTGGATTCGGCGTGTCCCACGATGTCTGCAGCTTACTGCAGTGTCGGCGACTCGATCGGAGCCAACAAGCCTTGGTAACAGCAAGTCTTGGGGAAAGTGTGAAGAGGCAATGGCGCAGACCAGCAAGGTCTGTGGGACTCACCCAGCAAGGGTAAGTCAGGGCAGGCCTGGAGCAACCAGGGGAGCCCTTTGGTTTCTTTCGAAAGTCTTCTGGGGACCCTCAAGCCGGCTGGCAAGGGATCGCGAAGATGCCTCGGGAGGATTCGCTCACAGGGGCCCACGGTCACTTGGGACATGGTAGGCCTCTGATCTTCGGAAGGATTCCTGCTGGAGGCTAGGACCATACGTGGTCCAAAGCACAAGTTCGTGGAACGTTGTGAAGGGGTTGCACTCGACAATAGTGCACGGTACCCAGGGGTCGCGGTTCCTCGTTACTCTTGGGGTCCACTGGCCTCAGCTTCACTGGGGACTCACGATGGCCTTTGAGAAGTCAGGAAATCCACTTCTTGGGCTGCAGGGACTTCGGACTCCGGCGGGAGCAGTGTAGTTTGCGACCGTCGTTTGTAGTTTTTGGTGCCTGCCAAGCAGGGGAGTCACTCCTTGACTCCAAGGGAGATTCTTCAGTCTTCCAAAGGTAGTGGAACGTCGAAGGTCCGGGATTCTTCTTCAGAGCGTCATCCAGGGAAATCTAGGGTGCAATGCACAGGTTCCCCCTCTTATGCTAAAAGAAGGGGAGGGACTAGCTCTATGACCCTACCTATGGGAGGGTCAGGGGAGTGGGTGGCTACACCCACTTCCCTTTGTCCAGTTTCGCGCCAGAGCAGGGACAGGTAGCCCCTGAGCCGGTTTGAACTGGCATATGCACAGAGGAGCCTTCTGCTCCCCCAGTGCAGGACTTCAAAGCACTCTAAGTGTGCACCCACCCAGCCCCAATACACTAAACCCTGTCTGGAAGGTGGTCACACCCCCTTGGGACATGATATCTATTGTTGGGCTTCCTCCACTGCGAGTGTTGGTCATCAGCAGGAGGGCAGCCCAGTGTCTGTGACTGGTGGCATCCATTTTGTGATGCCAGGGCTCTGCAGGATTCTACCGCGTTTCCACAGTAGGTACATGTCTATCCCTCTAGAAGGGTGGAATGCTACCCCCGCCGCCAGGACTGGCGGGGGGTAGTATTCCAAGATGTTTGACACCAAACACGACATGTTTCGATGCAGCCATTCCAAAGTTAGCATTTTACCGCGAGGATATAATGCACTTAAAAGTATATGGTTTAACCGCATCCACAAACAGCACCAGAGAATGGACTCTGAGAGCTGCAGAGGAGCCCTGCTCAGGCAGAGGCACCCCCTCACATAGAAGCCAAGCACCCTGCCCTCAGGATTGATAGGGCCTGCCTTAGGGGTGACTGATAGGGTTATATGTGTGTGTAGGAGAGATATAGGGAACCTATATCTCAGAGAGAGGGTGCTAGCACTTCCTCACTCAGGCTGCAGTAGCAGGCCTGTGGTGTCAGATTTAGTCTGCTTCCCAGGGTGGCATAATACATGCTGTAGCCCCTGGTAGGCCTGTGAAGTACCTATGCCCTTGGTACCTAAGGTACCATATACTAGGGACTCATAAGGTGCCACAGTATCCAATCACTAGTGCACCTAGAGTGCACTCCAAATCGTTTAGAGAGAACAGAGAGGCTGGGGCCCTGATTAGCAGGGTCCCAGGCTGACTATAGCCAGAAACCAGTGTAAACATCAGAAAAAAAGTGGGGGCAACATAAGAGGCAGATCCTACTCTCCTACACTCCCCCATGGTAAGGCGACCTTCTCTCCTCCCCCATGGTAAGGCGACCTTCTCTCCACCCCTATTGTAAGGTGACCTTCTCTCCTCCACTGAGGAAAGGGGTCCTTCTCTCATTCCCATAGTAAGGTGACTTTTTCTCATCCCCCGTGGTAAGGCGACCTTCTCGCCTCCCTATAATAAGGTGACTTTCTTTCTTCCCCCATAGTAAGGTGACCTTCTCTCCTTGCTCATGGTAAGGCGACCTTCTCTCCTCCCCCATAGTTATGTGACCTTCTCTCCTCTCCCATGGTAAGGCGACCTTCTCTCCTACCCTATGGTAAGGCGAACTTCTCTCCTCCCCCATGGTAAGGTGACCTTCTCTCCTCCCCTATGGTAAGGCGACCTTCTCTCCTCCCTCATAGTAAAGTGACCTTCTCTCCTCCCCTGTGGTAAGGCAAACTTCTCTCCTCCCTATAATAGTGTGACCTTCTCTTCTTCTCCGTGGTAAGACGACCTTCTCTCCTCCCCCATAGTAAGATGACCTTCTCTCCTCCCTCATAGTTTTGTGTCCTTCTCTCCTCCCCCATAGTAAGGCAACCTTCTCTCCTCCCTCATAGTAAGGCGACCTTTTCTCCTCCCCCATGGTAAGGTGACCTTCTCTCCTCCTCATGGTAAGGCGACCTTCTCTCTTCCCCCGTGGTAATGTGACCTTCTCTCCTCGCCCATGGTAAGGTGACCTTCTCTCCTCCCTCATAGTATGGCGACCATCTCTCTTCCCCAGTGGTAAGGTGACCTTCTCTCCTCCCCTATAATAAGGTGACCTTCTCTCCTCCCTATAGTAAGGTGAACTTCTCTCCTCCCTCATAGTAAGGTGACCTCACCTCCCCCATGGTAAGGTGACCTTCTCTCCTACCCCATTGTAGGAAGGTGGAATCTGACTATATGGTTGCCCCCACTTTTTTATGGTGTTTTGCTGGTTTATGACTTAGTTGGGCTGGGATCCTGCTATTCAGGGCCCCAGTCTATCTGCTTTCTCTGTAAAATGGATTCCATGTGCCTTAGGCACATCTCTGATTGGGATCTGGAGTGCCCTTATAAGTCCCTAGTATATGGTATACTATGTACCAAGGGCATAGGTACCTCAGAGGCCTGCCAGGGGCTGCAGCATGTATTATGCCACCCTGGAAGGCCATCCAAACTGACACCACAGGTCTGCTACTGCAGCCTGGGTAAGGTGGTGCATGCACTCCTTACTGTGATATAGGTTACCTATATCACGAAATACATACACACCTAGAAACCTATAAGTCACTCCTAAGGCAGGCTTTATCAATCCTAAAGGCAGAGTGCATGGTTCCTATGTGAGAGGGTGCCCCTGCATGAGCAGGGCCCCTCTGCAGCGTTCGGAGACCATCTCTGATGCTGTTTGTAGTGCAGCCTGACCATATACTCTTAAGCGCATTATATCCTCGCGGTAAAATGCTAACTTTGGAATGGCTGCACCTAAACATGTCGTGTTTGGTGTCAAACATCTTGAATACTACCCCCCGCCAATTCTGGCGGCGGGGGTAGCATTCCACCCTTCTAGAGGGAAAGACATGTTAACTCTGGCTTACCCGGTAACTTCTTTCTGAAGCCCTGGCATCACAAAATGGATGCTGCTGCCACAGACACAAGTCTGGCCTCCTGCTGCTGGACGAAACTCCGGCAGGGGAGGCCTGGACAATAGGTTTCCTGTTGCAGGGAGGTGTGACCACCTCCCCAGACAGGATAATGTGTATTGGGGCTGGGTGGGTGCACTCTTAGAGTGCTTTGAAGTCCTGCACTGGGGGAGCAAAGGCTCCTCTGTGCATATGCCAGTTCAAACCAGCTCAGGGGCTACCTGCCCCTGCTCTGGCGCAAAACTGGACAAAGGGAAGTGGGTGTAGCCACCCCCTCCCTTGACCCTCCCATAGGTGGGGTCATAGAGTTAGTCCCTCCCTGTTTTACTAGTTAAATGGGGAACCCTTGCCACAGCAAGATTAGATATCCCTGGACTAAACTTTGAAACTGAATCCTGGACCTTCGACGCTCTACATCACGATTAGAGGACTGAAGAATCTCCCTTGGGGTCAAGGAGTGACTCCCCTGCTTGGCAGGCACCAAAACCGATAACGACGGTCGCAAACTACGCCGCTCCCGCCGGAGTCCGAAGTCCCTGCAGCCCAAGAAGTGGATTTCCTGACTTCTCCAAGGCCATCGTGAGTCCCCAGCGAAGCTGAGGCAAGTGGACCCCACGAGTGACGAGGAACCGCGACCCCTGGGTACCGTGCACTATTATCGAGTGCAACCCCTTCACAACGTTCTACGAACCTGTGCTTTGGACCACGTGTGGTCCCAACCTCCAGCAGGAATCCCTCCGAAGATCAGAGGCCTACACCGTCTTGAGTGACCGTGGGCCCCTGTTGAGTGATTCCGCCCGAGGTGTCTTCGCGATCCCTTGCCAGCCGGCTCGTGGGTCCCCAGAAGACTTTCTAAAGAAACCAAAGGGCTCCCCTGGTTGCTCCAGGCCTGCCCTGACTTACCCTCGCTGGGTGAGTTCCCCAGACCTTGCTGGTCTGCACCATCGACGATCTTCAGCTACATCGAGACTTGCCGTTGCCAAGGCTTGTTGGGTCCAATCCGGTCGCCGACACCGCAGCACTCGACAGATATCGTGTACCAGCCCGAATCCTGCTCCTGGTCGCCAACAACGCCTCCTGGACCTCGTGGCTGCAGAAACGATAACGACCGTCAACGCACCTGAAGCACTTGACATCGGTGGGCATCTGTCCATCGCCTTCCTGGTCACTGGCTAGTGACCCAGACTCTGTCCCCTCTGCTTTCAGGTTCTTCAGAACTCCGATCCACTCTTGGATCCACCCGGACACTTTTCTCCTGGTCGCCAGCAGCACTTTGCAGCAGATCGCCATAAGAAACGACGACGAAACCCGACCCCGAAAGGCACCTATGCACCCGGCTTCCCTGGGTGAGGTAACACGAGTACTCCGGTGCTCCCGTGGGTAGAGACTCTTCAAAGTCCTAGATCTCAAAGGGTTTTGTCCTAGTCCTTTTAAAGTGTCCCTTTCCTCTATTTTCCCGATCCCGACTTTCTCCATAGAAGTTAACGGCGTATCGCGGTTGTGTATTTACACTGCACGCGTCTCCCGTGGGTCCCCTGTGTCACTACCTTGGGTGGTTCCTTGTGGTCCAAGCACTTCTAGAGGCTCTAGGCCTAGTGTCTAGTTCAGTCGTGGTTCGCATACCACTTTATTGGTATATGGTTTGGTACGCCCCTAGGGCCCAAACGTGTATTTGTGCTATTACTGTGATTTAAGATCTTATAACCTATGTATTTCGAACTCTAGCCTCATAAAGAGACTAGAGGGGTGTGTTTAGTAATAAATACATATATTTTGAATATATACCTGGTGTGGTGCTCTTTCATTTGGTCACTCAAGAGATTATAGACTGGTAAAACAAGCTGCTTTACATTCCTTCAAGACTTAGCCTGAAGGCTGCTCTCCACAGCTACCACTAGGATAGCTTTCAATAAGGTTGTCTTTAACCTACCTACCATAAGAGTCGATTTGGACTGGTGCAAGGTGCCCACTATAATTAGTGGACAGCATATGCCAGGCCAACTTCTCACACCCATGGTAAGGCGACCTTGTCTCCTCCCCCATAGTACGATGACCTTCTCTACTCTTCATAGTAAGGCGATCTTCTCTCCTTCTCATAGTAAGGCAACCTTCTCTCCTCCCCATGGTAAGGTGACCTTCTCTCCTTCCCCGTGGTAATGCGACCTTCTCTCCTCCCCATAGTAAGACGCCCTTCTCTCCTCCCCCATGGTAATGCGACATTCTCTCCTCCCCGTGGTAAGGCGCCCTTCTCTCCTCCCCCATTTCAAGGCGACCTTCTCTCCTCCCCCATGGTAAGGTGACCTTCTCTACTCCCCTATGGTAAGGTGACCTTCTCTCCTCCCCGTGGTAAGGCGACCTTCTCTCCTTCCCCAAAGTAAGGTGACCTTCTCTCCTTCCCGGTGGTAATGCGACCTTCTCTCCTCCCCATAGTAAAGCAACCTTCTCTCCTCCCCATAGTGAAGCAACCTTCTCTCCTCCCTCATAGTAAAGTGACCTATTCTCCTCCCCTGTGGTAAGGTGAACTTCTCCTCCCTATAATAAGGTGACCTTCTCGCTTTCCCCGTGGTAAGGCGACCTTCTCTCTTCCCCCATAGTAAGACGACCTTCTCTCCTCCCCTGTGACCTTCTCTCCTCCCCCATGGTAAGGCGACCTCTCATACCCATGGTAAGGGGACCTTCTCTCCTCCCCATAGTAAGGTGATCATCTCTTCTCTCCCATAGTAAGATGACCTTCTCTCCTCCCCCATGGTAAGGTGACCTTCTCTCCTCCCCGTGGTAAGGCAACCTTCTCTCTTCCCCTGTGGTAATGTGACCTTCTCTCCTCATCCATGATAAGGCGACCTTCTCTCCTCCCTCGTGGAAAGGTGACCTTCTCTCATTCCCTGTGGAAAGGTGACCTTTTCTCCTCCTCCATGGTAAAGTGACCTTCTCTCCTCCGCTGTGGTAAGGCGACCTTCTCTCCTCCCTCATGGTAAGGCAACCTACTCTCCTCCCCTATAGTAAGGTGACCTTCTCTCCTCCCCCGTGGTTAGGCGACCTTCTCTCTTCCCACATGGTAAGTTGACCTCACCTCCCCCATAGTAAGGTGACCTTCTCTTCTCCCCGTGGTAAGACGAACTTCTCTCTTCCCACGTGGTAAGGTGACCATCTCTCCTTCCCTGTGGTAATGCTACCTTCTCTCCTCCCCAGTGGTAAGGTGACCTTCTCTCCTCCCCGTGTTAAGGTGACCTTCTCTCATTCCACATAGTAAGGTGACCTTCTCTCCTTCCCGGTGGTAATGCGACCTTCTCCCCTCCCCATAGTAAAGCAACCTTCTCTGCTCCCCATAGTAAAGCAACCTTCTCTCCTCCCCATAGTGAAGCAACCTTCTCTCCTCCCTCATAGTAAAGAGACCTATTCTCCTCCCCTGTGGTAAAGCGAACTTCTCTCCTCCCTATAATAAGGTGACCTTCTCTCTTTCCCCATGGTAAGGCGACCTTCTCTCCTCCCCCATAGTAAGACGACCTTCTCTCCTCCCCCATAGTTATGTGACCTTCTCTCCTCCCCCATGGTAAGGCGACCTTCTCTCATACCCATGGTAAGGGGACCTTCTTTCCTCCCCATAGTAAGGTGACCATCTCTTCTCTCCCATAGTAAGATGACCTTCTCTCCTCCCCCATGGTAAGGTGACCTTCTCCCCTCCCTCATAGTATGGCAACCTTCTCTCTTCCCCCGTGGTAAATGACCTTCTCTCCTCCCCTACAATAAGGTGACCTTCTCTCCTTCCCTATAGTAAGCTAACCTTCTATCCTCCCTCATAGTAAGGTGACCTTCTCTCCTCCCCCATAGTAAGGCAATCTTCTCTCCTTCCCATAGTAAGGCAACCTTCTCTCTTCCCCCGTGGTAAATGACCTTCTTACCTCCCCTACAATAAGGTGACCTTCTCTCCTTCCCTATAGTAAGCTAACCTTCTCTCCTTCCTCATAGTAAGGCGACCTTCTCTCCTCCCCCATGGTAAGGCGACCTTCTCTCCTACCCCATGGTAAGGCGACCTTGTCTGCTCCCCCATAGTAAAGTGACCTTCTCTCCTCCCCCATGGTAAGGCGACCTTCTCTCCTCTCCTGTGGTAAGGCAACCTTCTCTCCTCCCCCATAGTAAGGCAACCTCCTCTCCTCCCTCATAGTAAGGTGAACTTCTCTCCTACCCCATGGTGAGGTGACCTTCTCTCCTCCCCCATAGTAAGGTGACCTTCTCCCCCCCAATAGTAAGACAACTTTCTCTCCTCCCTCATAGTAAAGCAACCTTCTCTCCTCCCCTGGTAAGGCGACCTTCTCTCCTCCCCAATAGTAAGGCAACCTTCTCTCCTCCCCATAGTAAGGTGACCTCGCTCGTCTCCCATAGTAATGTGACCTTCTCTCCTCCCCCATAATAAGGCGACCTTCTCTCCTCCTTCATGGTGCAGTAACCTTCTCTCCTCCCCTGTGGTAAGACAAACTTATCTCTTCCCCCATGGTAATGTGAACTTCTCTTCTCCCCGATAGTAAGGTGACCTTCTTTCCTCCCCGTGGTAAGGTGACCTTCTCTCCTCCCACGTGGTAAGGTGTTCTTCTCTCTTCCCCTGTGGAAAGGCGCATGGTAAGGCGACCTTGCATATGGCCATGTCTGAACTGGGGTGGCGGAGTGAGCTAAAGAATGATGATGGATTAAACCCAGATCAGTTGACTGGGGGTGAGTGCTTGCAATGTTCAACACTCCGTCCATCATCCCCTTTGGTTTTGCTATGTTCGCCCTAAGTTGGCAGGGTATGCCCAGACGTGGGTCCCTTGCTCACTTTGCCACTGGAATGAAGATAGCCTGGCTGATGACGGCTGTAAGCCAGAAACCGGTCCCAGGATGCTTGTTTCCGGTCCAGGGAAGACATGGCTTGGCAGTTCGGGCTGGACTGTTCCCATGAGGCACAGGGTCAGACTGATTTGCATATGGCCATGTCTGAACTGGGGTGGCGGAGTGAGCTAAAGAATGATGATGGATTAAACCCAGATCAGTTGACTGGGGGTGAGTGCTTGCAATGTTCAACACTCCGTCCATCATCCCCTTTGGTTTTCCTATGTTCGCCCTAAGTTGGCAGGGTATGCCCAGACGTGAGTCCCTTGCTCATTTTGCCACTGGATTCAAAATAGCCTGGCTGATGACGGCTGTAAGCCAGAAACCGGTCCCAGGATGTTTGTTTCCGGTCCAGGGAAGACAAGGCTTGGCAGTTCCGGCTGGACTGTTCCCATGAGGCACAGGGTCAGACTGATTTGCATATGGCCATGTCTAAACTGGGGTGGCGGAGTGAGCTAAAGAATGTTGATGGATTAAACCCAGATCAGTTGACTGGGGTGAGTGCTTGCAATGTTCAACACTCCGTCCATCATCCCCTTTGGTTTTGATCCCTCGTGGTAAAGCGACCTTCTCTCCTCCCCCATGGTAAGGCGACCTTCTCTCCTCCCCCATGATAAGGCGACCTTTTCTCCTCCCCGTGGTAAAGTGACCTTCTCACCTCCCACGTGGTAAGGTGACCTTTTCTCTTCCCCTGTGGAAAGGCGCATGGTAAGGCGACCTTCTCTCCTCCCTCATAGTGAGGCGACCTTCTCTCCTCCCCCCTGGTAAGGCGACCTTCTCTCCTCCCACGTGGTAAGGTGACCTTCTCTCTTCCCCTGTGGAAAGGCGCATGGTAAGGCGACCTTGCATATGGCCATGTCTGAACTGGGGTGGCGGAGTGAGCTAAAGAATGATGATGGATTAAACCCAGATCAGTTGACTGGGGGTGAGTGCTTGCAATGTTCAACACTCCGTCCATCATCCCCTTTGGTTTTGCTATGTTCGCCCTAAGTTGGCAGGGTATGCCCAGACGTGGGTCCCTTGCTCACTTTGCCACTGGAATGAAGATAGCCTGGCTGATGACGGCTGTAAGCCAGAAACCGGTCCCAGGATGCTTGTTTCCGGTCCAGGGAAGACATGGCTTGGCAGTTCGGGCTGGACTGTTCCCATGAGGCACAGGGTCAGACTGATTTGCATATGGCCATGTCTGAACTGGGGTGGAGGAGTGAGCTAAAGAATGATGATGGATTAAACCCAGATCAGTTGACTGGGGGTGAGTGCTTGCAATGTTCAACACTCCGTCCATCATCCCCTTTGGTTTTCCTATGTTCGCCCTAAGTTGGCAGGGTATGCCCAGACGTGAGTCCCTTGCTCATTTTGCCACTGGATTCAAAATAGCCTGGCTGATGACGGCTGTAAGCCAGAAACCGGTCCCAGGATGTTTGTTTCCGGTCCAGGGAAGACAAGGCTTGGCAGTTCCGGCTGGACTGTTCCCATGAGGCACAGGGTCAGACTGATTTGCATATGGCCATGTCTAAACTGGGGTGGCGGAGTGAGCTAAAGAATGTTGATGGATTAAACCCAGATCAGTTGACTGGGGTGAGTGCTTGCAATGTTCAACACTCCGTCCATCATCCCCTTTGGTTTTGATCCCTCGTGGTAAAGCGACCTTCTCTCCTCCCCCATGGTAAGGCGACCTTCTCTCCTCCCCCATGATAAGGCGACCTTTTCTCCTCCCCGTGGTAAAGTGACCTTCTCACCTCCCACGTGGTAAGGTGACCTTTTCTCTTCCCCTGTGGAAAGGCGCATGGTAAGGCGACCTTCTCTCCTCCCTCATAGTGAGGCGACCTTCTCTCCTCCCCCCTGGTAAGGCGACCTTCTCTCCTCCCACATGGTAAGGCGACCGTCTCTCCTCCCTTGTGGTAAGGTGACTTTCTCTCCTCCCCGTGGTAAGGTGACCTTCTCTCCTCCCCATAGTAAGGTGGCCTTCTCTCCTACCCCATAGTAAGGTGACATTCTCTCCTCCCCATAGTAAGGTGACCTTCTCTCCTCCCCCATAGTAAGCTGACCTTCTCCCCTCCCTCATAGTAAGGTGACCTCTCCTCCCTCGTGGAAAGTTGACCTTCTCTCATTCCCTGTGGAAAGGTGACCTTCTCTCCTCCTCCATGGTAAGGTGACCTTCTCTCCTCCCTCGTAGTAAGGCAACCTACTCTCCTCCCCTATAGTAAGGTGACCTTCTCTCCTCCCCCGTGGTAAGGCGACCTTCTCTCTTCCCCCATGGTAAGGTGACCTCTCCTCACCCATAGTAAGGTGACCTTCTCTTCTCCCCGTGGTAAGACGAACTTCTCTCTTCCCACGTGGTAATGCGAACTTCTCTCCTCCTCCCCAGTGGTAAGGTGACCTTCTCTCCTCCCTGTGGTAAGGCGACCTTCTCTCCTTCCCCATAGTAAGGTGACATTCTCTCCTTCCCGGTGGTAATGCGACCTTCTCTCCTCCCCATAGTAAAGCAACCTTCTCTCCTCCCCATAGTAAAGTGACCTATTCTCCTCCCCTGTGGTAAGGTGAACTTCTCTCCTCCCTATAATAAGGTGACCTTCTCTCTTTCCCCGTGGTAAGGCGACCTTCTCTCCTCCCCCAATAGTAAGACGACCTTCTCCCCCCCCCCCATAGTTATGTGACCTTCTCTCCTCCCTCATGGTAAGGCGACCTTCTCTCATACCCATGGTAAGGGGACCTTCTATCCTCCCCATAGTAAGGTGACCATCTCTTCTCTCCCATAGTAAAATAACCTTCTCTCCTCCCCCATGGTAAGGTGACCTTCTCTCCTCCCCGTGGTAAGGCGACCTTCTCTCTTCCCCTGTGGTAATGTGACCTTCTCTCCTCACCCATGATAAGGTGACCTTCTCTCCTCCCTCATAGTATGGCAACCTTCTCTCTTCCCCCGTGGTAAATGACCTTCTCTCCTCCCTATAATAAGGTGACCTTATCTCCTTCCCTATAGTAAGCTAACCTTCTATCCTCCCTCATAGTAAGGTGACCTTCTCTCCTCCCCCATAGTAAGGCAATCTTCTCTCCTTCCCATAGTAAGGCAACCTTCTTTCCTCCCCCTGGTAAGGCGACCTTCTCTCCTCCCCCATAGTAAGGCAACCTTCTCTCCTCCCTCATAGTAAGGAGACCTTCTCTCCTCCGCCATGGTAAGGCGACATTCTCTCCTACCCCATGGTAAGGCGACCTTGTCTGCTCCCCCATAGTAAGGTAACCTTCTCTCCTCCCCCATGGTAAGGCGACCTTCTCTCCTCCCCCATAGTAAGGCACCTCCTCTCCTCCCTCATAGTAAGGTGAACTTTTCTCCTACCCCATGGTGAGGTGACCTTCTCTCCTCCCCCATAGTAAGGTGACCTTCTCGCCCCCCATAGTAAGGCAACCTTCTCTCCTCCCTCATAGTAAAGCAACCTTCTCTCCTCCCCCATAGTAAGGTGACCTTTCTCCTCCCCCATAGTAATGTGACCTTCTCTCCTCCCCCATAATAAGGTGACCTTCTATTCTCCCCGTGGTAAGACGAACTTCTCTCTTCCCACGTGGTAATGCAAACTTCTCTCCTCCTCCCCCATGATAAGGTGACCATCTCTCCTTCCCTGTGGTAATGCTACCTTCTCTCCTCCCCAGTGGTAAGGTGACCCTCTCTCCTCCCTCATAGTAAAGCGACCTTCTCTCCTCCCCTGGTAAGGCGACCTTCTCTCCTCCCTGGTAAGGCGACCTTCTCTCCTCCCCCATAGTAAGGCAACCTTCTCTCCTCCCCCATAGTAAGGCAACCTTCTCTCCTCCCCCATAGTAATGTGACCTTCTCTCCTCCCCCATAATAAGGTGACCTCCTCTCCTCCCCTGTGGTAAGGCGACCTTCTCTCCTCCTTCATGGCACAGAAACCTTCTCTCCTCCCCTGTGGTAAGATGAACTTCTCTCTTCCCCCATGGTAATGTGAACTTCTCTTCTCCCCCATAGTAAGGTGACCTTCTCTCCTCCCCGTGGTAAGGTGACCTTTTCTCCTCCCCCATGGTAAAGTGAACTTCTCTCCTCCCCCGTGGTAAGACGACCTTCTCTCCTCCCCCATGGTAAGGCGACCTTCTCTCCTCCCCCATGGTAAGGTGACCTTCTCTTCTCCCTGTGGTAAAGTGACCTTCTCACCTCCCACGTGGTAAGGTGACCTTCTCTCTTCCCCTGTGGAAAGGCGCATGGTAAGGCGACCTTCTCCCCTCCCTCATAGTGAGGTGACCTTCTCTCCTCCCCCCTGGTAAGGCGACCTTCTCTCCTCCCCCATAGTAAGGTGACCTTCTCTCCTCCCCCATGGTAAGGTGACCTTTTCTCCTCCCCCGTGGTAAAGCGACCTTCTCTCCTCCCACATGGTAAGGTGACCTTCTCTCTCTCCCTGTGGAAAGGCGCATGGTAAGGCGACCTTCTCTCCTGCCTCATAGTAAGGTAAATTTCTCTCCTCCCCTGTGGTAAGGCGACCATCTCTCCTTCCAGTTGCAATGTGACCTTCTCTCCTCCCCCATAGTAAGGTGACCTTCTCTCCTCCCCCATACTAAGGTGACCTTCTCTCCTCTCCAATAGTAAGGTGACCTTCTCTCATCCCCATAGTATGGTGACCTTCTCTCCTACCCCATAGTAAGGTGACCTTCTCTCCTCCCCATAGTAAGGTGACCTTCTCTCCTCCCCCATAGTAAGCTGACCTTCTCTCCTTCCTCATAGTAAGGTGACCTCTCTTCCCTCGTGGTAAGGCGACCTTCTCTCCTCCCTCGTGGTAAGGTGACCTTCTCTCATTCTTTGTGGAAAGGTGACCTTCTCTCCTCCTCCGTGGTAAGGTGACCTTCTCTCCTCCTTTGTGGTAAGGCGACCTTCTCTCCTCCCTCGTTTTAAGGCAACCTACTCTCCTCCCCTATAGTAAGGTGACCTTCTCCCCTCCCCCGTGGTAAGGCGACTTTCTCTCTTCCCCCATGGTAAGGTGACCTCTCCTCCCCCATAGTAAGGTGACCTTCTCTTCTCCACCGTGGTAAGACAAACTTCTCCCTTCCCCCGTGGTAATGCAAACTTCTCTCCTCCTCCCCCGTGGTAAGGTGACCACCTCTCCTTCCCTGTGGTAATGCTACCTGGTCTCCTCCCCCGTGGTAAGGCGATCTTTTCTCCTCCCTGGTGGTAAGGAGACCTTCTCTCCTCCCCCATAGTAAGACGACCTTCTCTCCTCCCCATAGTAAGGCGACCTTCTCTCCTCCCCATAGTAGGGTGACCTTCTCTCCTCCCCCATAGTAAGGTGACCTTCTCTCCTCCCCATAGTAAGGTGACCTTCTCTCCTCCCCCATAGTAAGCTGACCTTCTCTCCTTCCTCATAGTAAGGTAACCTCTCCTCCCTCGTGGTAAGGCGACCTTCTCTCCTCCCTCGTGGTAAGGTGACCTTCTCTCATTCCCTGTGGAAAGGTGACCTTCTCTCCTCCTCCGTTTTAAGGTGATCTTCTCTCCTCCTCTGTGGTAAGGCAACCTTCTCTCCTCCCTCGTGGTAAGACGAACTTCTTTCTTCCCCCGGGGTAATGCAAACTTCTCTCCTCCTCCTCCGTGGTAAGGTGACCATCTCTCCTTCCCTGTGGTAATGCTACCTTATCTCCTGCCCCATGGTAAGGAGATCTTTTCTCCTCCCTGGTGGTAAGGAGACCTTCTCTCCTCCCCCATAGGAAGACGACCTTCTCTCCTCCCCATAGTAAGGTGACCTTCTCTCCTCCTCCGTGGTAAGGTGACCTTCTCTCCTCCCCATAGTAAGGCAACCTTCTCTCCTCCCCATAGTAAGGTGACCTCTCTCCTTCCCCATAGTAATGTGACCTTCTCTCCTCCCCCATAATAAGGTGACCTTCTCTCCTGCCCTGTGGTAAGGCAGCCTTCTCTCCTCCTTCATGGTACAGCAACCTTCTCTCCTCCCTTGTGGTAAGGCGACCTTCTCTCCTCCTTCATGGTACAGCGACCTTCTCTCCCCCCCATGGTAAGACGAACTTCTCTCTTCCCCCGTGGTAATGCGAACTTCTCTTCTCCTCCCTTGTGGTAAGGCAGCTTACTCTCCTCCCCTATAGTAAGGTGACCTTCTCTCCTCCCCCGTGGTAAGACGACCTTCTCTCTTCCCCATGGTAAGGTGACCTTTCCTCCCCCATAGTAAGGTGACCTTCTCTCCTCCCCCGTGGTAAGACGAACTTCTCTCTTCCCCCATGGTAATGCAAACTTCTCTCTTCCTCCTCCATGGTAAGGCAACCATCTCTCCTTCCTCATAATAAGGTGACGTTCTCTCCTCCCCTTTGGTAAGGTGATCTTCTCTCCTACTTCATGGTACAGCAACCTTCTCTCCTCCCCTGTGGTAAGGCAACCTTCTCTCCTCCCTGGTGGTAAGGCAACCTTCTCTCCTCCCCCATAGTAAGGCAACCTTCTCTCCTCCCCATAGTAAGGCGACCTTCTCTCCTCCTCCGTGGTAAGATGACCTTCTCTCCTCCCCATAGTAAGGCAACCTTCTCTCCTCCCCATAGTAAGGCGACCTTCTCTCCTTCCCCCATAGTAATGTGTCCTTCTCTCCTCCCCCATAATAAGGTGACCTTCTCTCCTCCCCCATGGTACAGTGACCTTCTCTCCTCCCCCGTGGTAAGACGAACTTCTCTCTTCCCCCGTGGTAATGCGAACTTCTCTCCTCCTCCCTTGTGGTAAGGCAACCGACACTCCACCCCTATAGTAAGGTGACCTTCTCTCCTCCCCCGTGGTAAGGCGACCTTCTCTCTTCCCCATGGTAAGGTGACCTCTCCTCCCCCATAGTAAGGTGACCTTCTCTCCTCCCCCGTGGTAAGACGAACTTCTCTCTCCCCCGTGGTAATACAAACTTCTCTCCTCCTCCTCCGTGGTAAGGCAACCATCTCTCCTTCCCCATAATAAGGTGACCTTCTCTCCTCCCCTGTGGTAAGGCGACCTTCTCTCCTCCTTCATGGTACAGCAACCTTCTCTCCCCCCCTGTGGTAAGACGAACTTCTCTCTTCCCCCATGGTAATGCAAACTTCTCTCCTCCTCCCCGTGGTAAGGCGACCATCTCTCCTTCCCTGTGGTAATGCGACCTTCTATCATCCCCCGTGGTAAGTCAACCTTCTCCCCTTCCCGGTGCTAAGGTGACCTTCTCTCCTCCCCCATAGTAAGGCAACCTTTTCTCCTCTCCCATAGTAAGGTGACCTTCTCTCCTCCCCGTGGTAAGGTGACCTTTTCTCCTCCCCCGTGGTAAAGCGACCTTCTCTCCTCCCCCGTGGTAAGGCGACCTTCTCTCCTCCCCCATGGTAAGGCGGCCTTCTCTCCTCCCCGTGGTAATGTGACCTTCTCTCCTCCCACATGTTAAGGTGACCTTCTCTCTCTCCCCGTGGAAAGGCGCATGGTAAGGCGACCTTCTCTCCTCCCCCATAGTAAGGCGACCTTCTCTTCTCCCCCCTGGTAAGGCTACCTTCTCTCCTACCCCATGGTAAGGTGACCGTCTCTCCTCCCTTGTGGTAAGGTGACTTTCTCTCCTCCCCTGTGGTAAGGCGACCTTCTCTCCTTCCCGTTGTAATGCGACCTTCTCTCGTCCCCCATAGTAAGGTGACCTTCTCTCCTCCAATAGTAAGGTGACCTTCTCTCTTCCCCATAGTATGGTGACCTTCTCTCCTACCCCATAGTAAGGTGATCTTCTCTCCTCCCCATAGTAAGGTGACCTTCTCTCCTCCCCCATAGTAAGCTGACCTTCTCTCCTTCCTCATAGTAAGGTGACCTCTCTTCCCTCGTGGTAAGGCGACCTTCTCTCCTCCCTCGTGGTAAGGTGACCTTCTCTCATTCCCTGTGGAAAGGTGACCTTCTCTCCTCCTCCGTGGTAAGGTGACCTTTTCTCCTCCTCTGTGGTAAGGCGACCTTCTCTCCTCCTCCTCCATGGTAAGGCAACCATCTCTCCGTCCCCATAATAAGGAGACCTTCTCTCCTCCCCTGTGGTAAGGCGACCTTCTCTCCTCCTTCATGGTACAGCAACCTTCTCTCCTCCCCTGTGGTAAGACAAACTTCTCTCTTCCCCCATGGTAATGCGAACTTCTCTCCTCCTCCCCCGTGGTAAGGCGACCATCTCCTTCCCTGTGGTAATGCGACCTTCTCTCCTCCCCCGTGGTAAGTCGACCTTCTCTCCTCCCCGGTGGTAAGGTGACCTTCTCTCCTCCCCCATAGTAAGGCGACCTTCTCTTCTCCCCCATAGTAAGGTGACACTCTCTCCTCCCCAGTGGAAAGGTGATCTTCTCTCCTCCCCCGTGGTAAGGCGACCTTCTCTCCTCCCCCATGGTAAGGCGACCTTCTCTCCTCCCCGTGGTAAAGTGACCTTCTCTCCCCCTATGTGGAAAGGTGATCTTTTCTCCTCCCCCGTGGTAAAGCGACCTTCTCTCCTCCCCCGTGGTAAGGCGACCTTCTCTCCTCCCCCATGGTAAGACGACCTTCTCTCCTCCCCCATAGTAAGGCGACCTTCTCTCCTCCCCCCTGGTAAGGCAATCTTCTCTCCTCCTCCATGGTAAAGCGACCTTCTCTCTTCCCTTGTGGTAAGGTGACTTTCTCTCCTCCCCGTGGTAAGGCGACCTTCTCTCCTCCCCCGTTGTAATGCGACCTTCTCTCCTCCCCCATAGTAAGGTGACCTTCTTTCCTCTTCAATAGTAAGGTGACCTTCTCTCCTCCCCATAGTAGGGTGACCTTCTCTCCTCCCCCATAGTAAGGTGACCTTCTCTCCTCCTCATAGTAAGGTGACCTACTCTCCTCCCCCATAGTAAGGTGACCTTCTCTCCTCCCTCATAGTAAGGTGACTTCTCCTCCCTCGTGGTAAGGCGACCTTCTCTCCTCCCTCGTGGTAAGATGACTTTCTCTCATCCCCTGTGGTAAGGTGACCTTCTCTCCTCCTTTGTGGTAAGGTGACCTTCTCTCCTGCTCTGTGGTAAGGCGACCTTCTCTACTCCCTCGTGGTAAGGCAACCTACTCTCCTCCCCTATAGTAAGGTGACCTTCTCTCCTCCCCCATGGTAAGGCGACCTTCTCTCTTCCCCCATGGTAAGGTGACCTCTCCTCCCCCATAGTAAGGTGACCTTCTCTTCTCCCCTGTGGTAAGACGAACTTCTCTCTTCCCCCGTGGTAATGCGAACTTCTCTCCTCCTCCCCCGTGGTAAGGTGACCATCTCTCCTTCCCTGTGGTAATGCTTCCTTCTCTCCTCCCCCATGGTAAGGAGACCTTCTCTCCTCCCCTGTAGTAAGACGACCTTCTCTCCTCCCCAGTAGAAAGGGGACCTTCTCTCCTCCCCCGTGGTAAGGCGACCTTCTCTCCTCCCCGGTGGTAAGGCGACCTTCTCTCCTCCCCCATAGTAAGGCGACCTTCTCTCCTCCCCATAGTAAGGCAACCTTCTCTCCTCCACATAGTAAGGTGACCTCTCTCCTCCCCGTAAGGTGACCTTCTCTCCTCCCCATAATAAGGTGACCTTCTCTCCTCCCCTGTGGTAAGGCGACCTTCCCTCCTCCTTCATGGTACAGCTACCTTCTCTCCTCCCCCGTGGTAAGACGAGTTTCTCTCTTCCCCCATGGTAATGCGAACTTCTCTCCTCCTCCCTTGTGGTAAGGCAAACTACTCTCCTCCCCTATAGTAAGGTGACATTCTTTCCTCTCCTGTAGTAAGGTAACCTTCTCTCTTCCCCCATCGTAAGGTGACCTCTCCTCCCCCATAGTAAGGTGACCTTCTCTCCTCCCCTGAGGTAAGACGACCTTCTCTCTTCCCCCGTGGTAATGCAAAATTCTCTCCTCCTCCTCCGTGGTAAGGCGACCATCTCTCCTTCCCTTTGGTAATGCGACCTTCTCTCCTCCCTGGTGGTAAGGCAACCTTCTCTCCTACCCCATAGTAAGGCGACCTTCTCTCCTCCCCATAGTAAGGCAATTTTCTCTCCTCCCCATAGTAATGTGACCTTCTCTCCTCCCCCATAATAAGGTGACCTTCTCTCCTCCCCTGTGGTAAGGCGACCTTCTCTCCTCCTTAATGGTACAGCGACATTCTCTCCTCCCCCATGGTAAGACGAACTTCTCTCTTCCCCGTGGAAATGCGAACTTCTCTCCTCCTCCCCTGTGGTAAGGCGACCATCTCTCTTTTCCTGTGGTAATGCGACCTTCTCTCCTTCCCCGTGGTAAGGCGACCTTCTCTCCTCCCCGGTGGTAAGGTGACCTTTTCTCCTCCCCCATAGTAAGGCGACCTTCTCTTCTCCCCCATAGTAAGGTGACCTTCTCTCCTCCCCTGCAGTAAGGTGACCTTCTCTCCTCCCCTTTAGTAAGGCGACCTTCTCTCTTCCCCCGTGGCAAGGCGACCTTTTCTCCTTCACATGGTAAGGCGACCTTCTCTCCTCCCTCATACTAAGGTGATGTTCTCTCCTCCCCCATAGTACGGTGACCTTCTCTCCTCTCCTGTGGTAAGGCAACCTTCTCTTCTCCCCAAAGTAAGACGCCCTGCTCTCTTGCACTGTGGTAAGCTGACCTTCGCTCCTCCCCATGGTAAGGTGACCTTCTCTTCTCCCCCGTGGTAAGGGGTCCTTCTCTCCTCCCCCTTGGTAAGGGGTCCTTCTCTACTTCTCCCCGATGGTAAGGCGATCTTCTCTCCTCTCCTGTGGTAAGATGACCTTCTCTCCTCACCTGTACTAAGGCGACCTTCTCTACTTCTCCCCGATGGTAAGGCGACCTTCTCTCCTCTCCTGTGGTAAGGTGACCTTCTATCCTCCCCAAAAGTAAGGTGACCTTCTCTCCTCTCCCGTGGCAAGGCGACCTTCTCTCCTCCCCCATAGCAAGGAGACCTTCTCTCCTCTACTGTGGTAAGACGACCTTCTCTCCTCCCCGTGGTAAGGTGACCTTCTCTCCTCCCGCATGGTAATGCGACCTTCTCTCCTCCCCCATAGTAAGGTGACCTTCTTTCCTCTCCAATAGAAAGGTGACCTTCTCTCCTCCCCATAGTAGGGTGACCTTCTCTCCTCCCCCATAGTAAGATGACCTTCTCTCCTCCTCATAGTAAGGTGACCTTCTCTCCTCCCCCATAGTAAGCTGACCTTCTCTCCTCCCTCATAGTAAGATGACTTCTCCTCCCTCGTGGTAAGGCGACCTTCTCTCCTCCCTCGTGGTAAGGTGACCTTCTCTCATCCCCTGTGGTAAGGTGACCTTCTCTCCTCCTTTGTGGTAAGGTGACCTTCTCTCCTCTGTGGTAAGGCAACCTTCTCTCCTCCCTCGTGGTAAGGCAACCTACTCTCCTCCCCTATAGTAAGGTGACCTTCTCTCCTCCCCCATGGTAAGATGAACTTCTCTCTTCCCCCGTGGTAATGCGAACTTCTCTCCTCCTCCCCCGTGGTAAGTTGTCCATCTCTCCTTCCCTGTGGTAATGCTACCTTCTCTCCTCCCCAGTGGTAAGGCGACCTTCTCTCCTCCCCTGTAGTAAGACGACCTTCTCTCCTCCCCCGTAGAAAGGGGACCTTCTTTCCTCCCCCATGGTAAGGCGACCTTCTCTCCTCCCCGGTGGTAAGGCGACCTTCTCTCCTCCCCCATAGTAAGGCGACCTTCTCTCCTCCCCATAGTAAGGCAACCTTCTCTCCTCCCCATAGTAAGGTGACCTCTCTCCTCCCCGTAAGGTGACCTTCTCCCCTCCCCTGTGGTAAGGCGACCTTCTCTCCTCCTTCATGGTACAGCGACCTTCTCTCCTCCCCCGTGGTAAGACGGGCTTCTCTCTTCCCCCATGGTAATGCGAACTTCTCTCCTCCTCCCTTGTGGTAAGGCAAACTACTCTCCTCCCCTATAGTAAGGTGACCTTCTCTCCTCCCCCGTGGTAAGGTAACCTTCTCTCTTCCCCCATGGTAAGGTGACCTCTCCTCCCCCATAGTAAGGTGACCTTCTCTCCTCCCCCGAGGCAAGACGACCTTCTCTCTTCCCCCGTGGTAATGCAAAATTTTCTCCTCCTCCTCAGTGGTAAGGCGACCATCTCTCCTTCCCTGTGGTAATGCGACCTTCTCTCCTCCCCCTTGGTAAGGTGATCTTCTCTCCTCCCTGGTGGTAAGGCGACCTTCTCTCCTCCCCCATAGTAAGGTGACCTTCTCTCCTCCCCATAGTAAGGCAATCTTCTCTCCTCCCCATAGTAATGTGACCTTCTCTCCTCCCCCATAATAAGGTGACCTTCTCTCTCCCCTGTGGTAAGGCGACCTTCTCTCCTCCTTCATGGCACAGAAACCTTCTCTCCTCCCCTGTGGTAAGATGAACTTCTCTCTTCCCCCATGGTAATGTGAACTTCTCTTCTCCCCCATAGTAAGGTGACCTTCTCTCCTCCCAGTGGTAAAGTGACCTTCTCACCTCCCACGTGGTAAGGTGACCTTCTCTCTTCCCCTGTGGAAAGGCGCATCGTAAGGCGACCTTCTCTCCTCCCTCATAGTGAGGTGACCTTCTCTCCTCCCCCCTGTTAAGGCGACCATCTCTCCTCCCCTGTAGTAAGGCGACCTTCTCTCTTCCCCGTGGCAAGGCGACCTTTTCTCCTTCCCATGGTAAGGCGACCTTCTCTCCTCCCTCATAGTAAGGTGACGTTCTCTCCTCCTCCATAGTACGGTGACCTTCTCTCCTCTCCTGTGGTAAGGCAACCTTCTCTCCTCCCCAAAGTAAGACGCCCTGTTCTCTTGCACTGTGGTAAGCTGACCTTCTCTCCTCCCCGTGGTAAGGTGACCTTCTCTCCTCCCCCGTGGTAAGGGGTCCTTCTTTCCTCCCCCATAATAATGTGACCTTCTCTCCTCACCTGTAGTAAGGTGACCTTCTCTCCTTCTCCCCCATGATAAGGCGACCTTCTCTCCTCTCCTGTGGTAAGGCGACCTTCTATCCTCCCCAAAAGTAAGGTGACCTTCTCTCCTCTCCCGTGGCAAGGCGACCTTCTCTCCTCCCCCATAGTAAGGTGACCTTCTCTCCTCTACTGTGGTAAGACGACCTTCTCTCCTCCCCGTGGTAAGGTGACCTTCTCTCCTCCCCCATGGTAATGCGACCTTCTCTCCTCCCCCATAGTAAGGTGACCTTCTTTCCTCTCCAATAGTAAGGTGACCTTCTATCCTCCCCATAGAAGGGTGACCTTCTCTCCTCCCCCATAGTAAGGTGACCTTCTCTCCTCCTCATAGTAAGGTGACCTTTTCTCCTCCTCCATAGTAAGCTGACCTTCTCTCCTCCCTTATAGTAAGGTGACTTTTCCTCCCTCGTGGTAAGGCGACCTTCTCGCCTCCCTCGTGGTAAGGTGACCTTCTCTCATCCCCTGTGGTAAGGTGACCTTCTCTCCTCCTTCGTGGTAAGGTGACCTTCTCTCCTCCTCTGTGGTAAGGCGACCTTCTCTCCTCCCTCGTGGTAAGGCAACCTACTCTCCTCCCCTATAGTAAGGTGACCTTCTCTCCTCCCCCGTGGTAAGGCGACCTTCTCTCTTCCCCCATGGTAAGGTGACCTCTCCTCCCCCATAGTAAGGTGACCTTCTCTTCTCCCCCGTGGTAAGACGAACTTCTCTCTTCCCCCGTGGTAATGCGAACTTCTCTCCTCCTCCCCCATGGTAAGGTGACCATCTCTCCTTCCCTGTGGTAATGCTACCTTCTCTCCTCCCCCGTGGTAAGGCGATCTTCTCTCCTCCCCTGTAGTAACACGACCTTCTCTCCTCCCCCGTAGAAAGGGGACCTTCTCTCCTCCCCCGTGGTAAGGCGACCTTCTCTCCTCCCCCATAGTAAGGCGACCTTCTCTCCTCCCCATAGTAAGGCAACCTTCTTTCCTCCCCATAGTAAGGTGACCTCTCTCCTCCCCGTAAGGTGACCTTCTCTCCTCCCCCATATTAAGGTGACTTTCTCCCCTCCCCTGTGGTAAGGCGACCTTCTGTCCTCCTTCATGGTACAGCGACCTTCTCTCCTCTCCCGTGGTAAGACGAGCTTCTCTCTTCCCCCATGGTAATGTGAACTTCTCTCCTCCTCCCTTGTGGTAAGGCAAACTACTCTCCTCCCCTATAGTAAGGTGACCTTCTCTCCTCCCCCGTGGTAAGGTAACCTTCTCTCTTCCCCCATGGTAAGGTGACCTCTCCTCCCCCATAGTAAGGTGACCTTCTCTCCTCCCCCGAGGTAAGACGACCTTCTCTCTTCCCCCGTGGTAATGCAAAATTCTCTCCTCCTCCTCAGTCGTAAGGCGACCATCTCTCCTTCCCTGTGGTAATGCGACCTTCTCTCCTCCCCCTTGGTAAGGTGACCTTCTCTCCTCCCTGGTGGTAAGGCAACCTTCTCTCCTACCCCATAGTAAGGTGACCTTCTCTCCTCCCCATAGTAAGGCAATCTTCTCTCCTCCCCATAGTAATGTGACCTTCTCTCCTCCCCCATAATAAGGTGACCTTCTCTCCTCCCCTGTGCTAAGGCGACCTTCTCTCCTCCTTAATGGTACAGCGACCTTCTCTCCTCCCCCGTGGTAAGACGAACTTCTCTCTTCCCCGTGGTAATGCGAATTTCTCTCCTCCTCCCCCGTGGTAAGGTGACCATCTCTCTTTTCCTGTGGTAATGCGACCTTCTCTCCTTCCCCGTGGTAAGGTGACCTTCTCTCCTCCCCGGTGATAAGGTGGCCTTTTCTCCTCCCCCATAGTAAGGCGACCTTCTCTTCTCCCCCATAGTAAGGTGACCTTCTCTCCTCCCCTGCAGTAAGGTGACCTTCTCTCCTCCCCTGTAGTAAGGCGACCTTCTCTCTTCCCCCGTGGCAAGGTGACCTTTTCTCCTTCCCATGGTAAGGCGACCTTCTCTCCTCCCTCATAGGAAGGTGACGTTCTCTCCTCCCCCATAGTACGGTGACCTTCTCTCCTCTCCTGTGGTAAGGCAACCTTCTCTCCTCCCCAAAGTAAGACACCCTGCTCTCTTGCACTGAGGAGAGCTGACCTTCTCTCCTCCCCATGGTAAGGTGACCTTCTCTCCTCCCCCGTGGTAAGGGGTCCTTCTCTCCTCCCCCATAGTAATGTGACCTTCTCTCCTCACCTGTAGTAAGGCGACCTTCTCTCCTTCTCCCCCATGGTAAGGCGACCTTTTCTCCTCTCCTGTGGTAAGGCGACCTTCTATTCGCCCCAAAAGTAAGGTGACCTTCTCTCCTCTCCCGTGGCAAGGCGACCTTCTCTCCTCCCCCATAGTAAGGTGACCTTCTCTCCTCTACTGTGGTAAGACGACCTTCCCTCCTCCCCGTGGTAAGGTGACCTTCTCTTCTCCCCCATGGTAAGGTGACCTTCTCTCTTCCCCCATAGTAAGGTGTCCTTCTCTCCTCCTCGTGGTAAGGCGACCTTCTCTCCTCCCCCATAGTAATGTGACCTTCTCTCCTCTCCTGTGGTAAGGCGACCTTCTCTCCTTCCCCATGGTAAGGGGACCTACTCTCCTCCCCAGTGGTAAGGCAACCTTCTCTCTTACCCCATGGTAATTTGACCTTCTCTCCTCCTCCATGGTAAGGTGACCATCTCTCCTCTGCTGTGGTAAGGCGACCTTCTCTCCTCCCTCGTGGGAAGGCAACCTACTCTCCTCCCCTATAGTAAGGTGACCTTCTCTCCTCCCCAGTGGTAAGGCGACCTTCTCTCTTCCCCCATGGTAAGGTGACCTCTCCTCCCCCATAGTAAGGTGACCTTCTCTTCTCCCTGTGGTAAGACGAACTTCTCTCTTCCCACGTGGTAATGCAAACTTCTCTCCTCCTCCCCCATGGTAAGGTGACCATCTCTCCTTCCCTGTGGTAAGCCTACCTTCTCTCCTCCCCAGTGGTGAGGTGACCTTCTATCCTCCGCGTGGTAAGGCGACCTTCTCTCCTTCCCTATAGTAAGGTGACCTTCTCACCTTCCCGGTGGTAATGCGACCTTCTCTCCTCCCCATAGTAAAGCAACCTTCTCTCCTCCCCATACTGAAGCAACCTTCTCTCCTCCCTCATAGTAAAGTGACCTATTCTCCTCCCCTGTGGTAAGGCGAACTTCTCTCCTCCCTATAATAAGGTGACCTTCTCTCTTTCCCCGTGGTAAGGCGACCTTCTCTCCTCCCCCATAGTAAGACGACCTTCTCCCCTCCCCCATAGTTATGTGACCTTCTCTCCTCCCCCATGGTAAGGCGACCTTCTCTCATACCCATGGTAAGGGGACCTTCTCTCCTCCCCATAGTAAGGTGACCATCTCTTCTCTCCCATAGTAAGATGACCTTCTCTCCTCCCCCATGGTAAGGTGACATTCTCTCCTCCCTGTGGTAAGGCGACCTTCTCTCTTCCCCTGTGGTAATGTGACCTTCTCTCCTCACCCATGATAAGGTGACCTTCTCTCCTCCCTCATAGTATGGCAACCTTCTCTCTTCCCCCGTGGTATATGACCTTCTCTCCTCCCCTATAATAAGGTGACCTTCTCTCCTTCCCTATAGTAAGCTAACCTTCTATCCTCCCTCATAGTAAGGTGACCTTCTCTCCTCCCCCATAGTAAGGCAACCTTCTCTCCTCCCTCATAGTAAAGCGACCTTCTCTCCTCCCCTGGTAAGGCGACTTTCTCTCCTCCCCCATAGTAAGGCAACCTTCTCTCCTCCCCATAGTAAGGTGACCTCTCTCCTCCCCCATAGTAATGTGACCTTCTCTCCTCCCCCATAATAAGGTGACCTTCTCTCCTCCCCTGTGGTAAGGCGACCTTCTCTCCTCCTTCATGGCACAGAAACCTTCTCTCCTCCCCTGTGGTAAGATGAACTTCTCTCTTCCCCCATGGTAATGTGAACTTCTCTTCTCCCCCATAGTAAGGTGACCTTCTCTCCTCCCAGTGGTAAAGTGACCTTCTCACCTCCCACGTGGTAAGGTGACCTTCTCTCTTCCCCTGTGGAAAGGCGCATCGTAAGGCGACATTCTCTCCTCCCTCATAGTGAGGTGACCTTCTCTCCACCCCCCTGTTAAGGCGACCTTCTCTCCTCCCCCATGGTAAGGCGAACGTCTCTCCTCCCCTGTGGTAAGGTGACCTTCTCTCCTCCCCCGTTGGAATGCGACCTTCTCTCCTCCCCCATAGTAAGGTGACCTTCTCTCCTCTCCAATAATAAGGTGGCCTTCTCTCCTACCCCATAGTAAGGTGACCTTCTCTCCTCCCCCATAGTAAACTGACCTTCTCTCCTCCCTCATAGTAAGGTGACCTCTCCTCCCTCGTGGTAAGGCGATCTTCTCTCCTCCCTCGTGGAAAGGTGACCTTCTCTCATTCCCTGTGGAAAGGTGACCTTCTCTCCTCCTCCATGGTAAGGTGACCTTCTCTCCTCCGCTGTGGTAAGGCGACCTTCTCTCCTCCCTCGTGGTAAGGCTACCTACTCTCCTCCCCTATAGTAAGGTGACCTTCTCTCCTCCCCCGTGGTAAGGCGACCTTCTCTCTTCCCCCTTGGTAAGGTGACCTCTCCTCCCCCATAGTAAGGTGACCTTCTCTTCTCCCCGTGGTAAGACGAACTTTTCTCTCCCCACGTGGTAATGCGAACTTCTCTCCTCCTCCCCGGGGTAAGGTGACCATCTCTCCTTCCCTGTGGTAATGCTACATTCTCTCCTCCCCAGTGGTAAGGCGACCTTCTCTCCTCCCTGGTGGTACGGCAACCTTCTCTCCTCCCCCATAGTAAGGCGACCTTCTCTCCTCCCGATAGTAAGGCGACCTTCTCTCCTCCTCCGTGGTAAGGTGACCTTCTCTCCTCCCCATAGTACGGCAACCTTCTCTCCTCCCCATAGTAAGGTGACCTGTCTCCTTCCCCATAGTAATGTGACCGTCTCTCCTCCCCCATAATAAGGTGACCTTCTCTCCTCCCCTCTGGTAAGGCAACCTTCTCTCCTCCCTCGTGGTAAGGCAACCTACTCTCCTCCCCTACAGTAAGGTGACCTTCTCTCCTCCCCCGTGGTAAGGCGACCTTCTCTCTTCCCCCATGGTAAGGTGACCTCTCCTCCCCCATAGTAAGGTGACCTTCTCTCCTCCCCCGTGGTAAGACGAACTTCTCTCTTCCCCCGTGGTAATGCAAACTTCTCTTCTCCCCCTCCGTGGTATGGCAACTGAAAGATCCGAGATCCTGATGAAAGGATGACTGGACGCTGGGTTCAAGGTTGAAGATAGGTTTATTCTTGTAGGAAGGATCCCATCCAGGCAGGGCATGTCATCGCATCAACAGCCTCTTCTCATTTCAAACCACACATTCTACTCCTCTGGCTAGGCAACACAGTGGAGCATATGACATGCAAACATTCCTGAGTAACCATGGCACCAGTACAACAATAGGCAGATGCCACACACCTTCCCTCCTTCAAAAACAAAACAAAACAGAGTACAGATAAAGTGTAATAAAAAACATAAACATCATGAGATCTATTGTACAAAATCTCTCAAATACGAAGGTTTCACTCTCAACCTAGGAGACACCCTCGGATTACTTACAGACACATTTGCATCTCCATTACTTTTGTGTGAACTAGTGGTAGCCGAACTAAGAGTGCCTCTGTAAGGAACAACTATACCAAGGTTCCATATGCGATGATCGTGGGTTTTGATGGCATTCTTGAATAATTTAATTACTCTGATGGGTTTCGAGAATTTAGAACTTAAACCAGGGTGTTTAATGACTACTAAATCTCCCACTGCAACTTTTGTACTTTTGACAGCTTTCCTTGAATCAAAGAGGGACTTCCTGGCTGCTGCTTTTTAGCCTCTCTCCCGCCATAAATTTGTGCTCTCCACATTCCCCGACATACACTCCAACTCTCGCACCCAGGATGGCTCAACTAAGGTACATGGTGTTCTGCCCCTGAACAAAACAAAAGGGATTTGCCAGTGGTACTATGCGGAGTCAACCTGTACATATTGACTTTCTTTAGTATCTCTTTTTCCAATCAAGCCCACAACCTTTGGCCAGCGAAATCACCTCCTTGAGCACCCGGTTAAATCGCTCAACCATACCATTGGTTTCTGGGTGATATAGAGAGCATTTTTTGTGTTTAATCCCACACCTCTTTAAAAATGCTTCCATCTCTCGCGGGACCAACTGCACACCATTATCGGTCAAAATTGTATTGGGATAACCTTCCTAGCGAAAAGGTCCTCTAAAAAAACAATGACATTCTTTGTCTCTATTCCACTGGTAAAGTGCACTTCAGGCCATCGCGAGAACATGTCTATAGCAACAATAAGAAACAGTTGATGCCCATTGTAATGAACAGGACCCAATATATCCAAAGCTATGTCTTTCCATGGACCACTCGGAGATCTCTTACAATCATGGGTTGTACTCTTGCCATCTTGGACTTCTCACACATGGAACACTCTATGCAATCTCTCACCAGTCTCTACTTGCAAGTCCATACCAGGCCACCAATATGAAGCACGCAGTCTTTCTTTTGTCTTGGATATACCTAAATGTGACAAATGAGACAATTCAACCAGCCTAATGCGCAGATTCATGGGAGGAATCAATCTAGTGCCTCGAAACAAAAGTTCCTTTGACATACTCAATTCATCCTTTACACCCCAGAATTTTCTTGCTTCTTCCGAAGCTTGTCTCTTGGAGTGCCAACCTTGATTAATCAAAGTTACAATTTCACTTAACACCACATCAGAGGTCAATTCACTCCGCCACTCATCCTCCGAAACGATCTCCTTATCTATCAAACAAACACGGGTGTCATCGTCAAATTCATCACCACAAACCTCATTTTCACCTCCAACATTCACCAATCTAGACAAGGTGTCAGCCACACCATTTTCCACACCCGGTATATATCTTGTTTCAAAATCAAATTCTTGTAAAGCAACCACCCACTTTGTAATCCTGCTGGAGATAGAATCTATCCCTTTCTTTGAAAATACTTCACAAAGGGGTTTGTGGTCTGTTCGAATAATGAATTTGTTACCCCACAAGAATTTCCTGAACTTCCTTATGGCCCAGAATACAGCCAAAGCCTCACGCTCGATTACTGAGTAGCGAGACTCAGGATCTTTTAGGGCACGAGACGCAAACATGATAGTCAACATACCTTTATCACTCTGCTGTTGAAGAACAGCCCCTAACCCTTTGAGACTAGCATCGGTGGTAATAATTGACACTTTTTGAGGATCATAACTCTTGAGACACGGAGCACTATTGAGTTTATCTTTCAACAGTTTAAATTCTTCCTCACAAGCATCACTCCATATAAAATCAGCACCCTTCTTAAGGAGAGCTCTCATGTTGGCACTCAGTTCTGCAAAATTCTCAATGAATTTGTTGTAATATTCTATCATCCCAAAGAATTTCAATAACTCATCTCTTGAAACGGGAGCACACATGCGAGTAATGGTGTCTACTAACTCAGATTTAGATAACACACCATCCGGAGAAATGGTGTGACCCAAGTAGTTGATACTAGAGATGGCAAACTGAAACTTCTCTGCTTTGATTGTCAAATTCGCCATGTCTAATTTTCCAAGCACCACATCCAGATGATGTTCATGTTCTTCCTCATTCTTGCCAAACACCAAAATATCATCTTGATATACACATACGCCTTTGCAACCTTTGAGGACCTTCTCCATTACACGTTGGAAAACAGATGCCGCTGACACCAGGCCAAACGGCATCCTTACAAATCTGAAGGTCCCAAAAGGTGTCACAAAGGCGGTGAGGTCTCTAGATGATTCTTTCAACTGGATCTGGTGATAGGCCGACGTGAGATCAATAGTGCTGAATACTCTAGCACCATCCAACAAGACTAATAACTCTGAAATATTCGGGAGTGGATAATGATCCACTATCACATTCTTGTTAAGTTGCCTCAAGTCAATGCACAGCCGAAGACTTCCATTAGACTTGCGAGCTGCGACGACTGGAGCTAGCCACTCTGTACCCTCTACTTCTTCAATTATACCTCCTTCCATGAGTTTCTTTAATTCTTTCTGCATCTCATCCCTAATTGCCAAAGGTACATTTCTAACCTTGGAGCACGAAGGTTGAGCATCAGCACGTAGACGTATCTCATGCTCAAATGTTTTAAGACATCCTAGGCCTTCCCTGAACACATTAGGGAACTTCTCTTTTATGTGGTCAATGGTGACACCGTTAGAAAGAGTGCAAGATTGAACCACATCTGTTTTTCCTTTGATGGGAATGGAAGTGCTACTATTTTGAACAGTATTAGACCTATCTTTCAACAAGATTGGAGTACTGCTACTAGGATCAAGCATCACCCCCAAGTCCCCTTGGTGAAACCAGCTTATTATGCTGTCACCTTTTTCGGATACATAAATCTTTCCTGATGCATACCGTTGCTCATATTCAATCAGCCCTAAAAAGTAACCCTCAAAGGTATAGGTTCACCACCATAAGCCAGAGGTTTTATATCTGGCTTCTTCAGGGAAACTTTGTTTGCCAATTTCTTGTTAAAAAATTCTTAGAGACTATTGTAATTTTAGCACCAGAGTCAAACAAGACTTTGGTAGATTCACCCTCAACAAGGATAGAATCTACGGGACATGTTCTGGTCTTCACTTCTGTGCTTTCAACTTGTACAACAATTTGTCCATAAACAAAATCTTCCTCCTCCCCACCATCCTCTGTGTCAACACACTTAACTTTAGAAGAGGAAGCGAAAACCCTTGTTTTACACATAATCACAAGATGTCCCTTCTTTCTGCACTTTGAACATATATTTTTAGAGCTGGACAATTTTTGTCATTTGCCAAGTGTCCAAGTTTATCACACCTGTAACACCTTCTTATGCTAGGTTTGCTTCTTATTTCACTACCTTCAACCCTCCCCACAGGTTTCTTATAATCCGTCTTAATTGCTTGTACTACGACTTGTTTATCTTTCTTAATGATTTCAACACACTTCAATGAGTGTTCCACTCTTTTGCAACTTGCAAAACTTCATCAAGAGACGGTTCATCTCGCATCCATAACTCATCTCTTACTCTTTCAATGTTACACCCTACCATAAATTGATCTCTAATCCTTTCATCGACAAGATTAGCAAACTTACAAGATGAAGCCAGTTTCCTAAGGTAAGTTACATAAGTCTCAACTGACTCTCCTTCACCTTGCAGTCTCTTTGCGAAATGGTACCTTTCTAAAATTGTGCTGACTTTTGGAAGAAAATGCTTGTCCAATTTATTAATGCATATGTCATATTCATTAAGCCCTTGAGCCTCAGCATCGTTCAACTCAGGAAGATGATCATATACCTCCTGGCCCTCAGAACCTAGACAATGTAGTAGAAGTGAAGATCTTCGTTCAGCACTAAGTGATGTCCCGCACACTTTTGCATAACGTTCAAAGACCTTCTTCCATTTTTGCCATTTTATAGGAGGATCTCCAGGGGATACCAAGAAAAACGGAGGAGCTGTGACATTTTGCATTCTTCTCTAAAATACTTCGATTTAATACTTGCCCAATAAATAAAAATAAAATAAAAATATTTTGTAATTAAACAATCGCAAAGAATAGCATAAGCACTACTGATATTGGAAGACTGTCTTAGAAGTGTGCCTGCCACTCTGCGGATTTCCAAACTGATGCACACGGTGCAGGCGTAATTGTAGTGTGCCTGTCACTGGTTACCTTCCGGTGCAGGCGTAATTGTAGTGTGCCTGTCACTGGTGACCTTCCACTTAAGTAAGCTCAATAAACCAAAAAGAAACACTTTATAGAACAGGCGCAGCTCAAGTGTGCCTGTCACTGGTGAAGAGAAGAATTAAGTGCGTTAAACCGCAGTGATAAACAGTCAAGAGACTTAAATTTCGTGGAAATGCAGGGTTCCCTCAACACCTTAATGGAAGTAAAGACACACTCAAGATGGCCGCCAGAAAGTGTCAAGACACGTAAGTAACGTTCGTGTCACTGTTAATCTCCACTCAGAGAAGAAAAGCGGTGACTCCCAGGAATGAAGGGGATGAACCAACGCTCGCTCCTGTATGAGCGCTCCGGTAAGCACAAATGTTATTTATTTTGCGTTGTGACAACTCTACCGCACGATCAGCGCAGGGCTCGTAACATCTGACAGCTCGCAGGGCCTTTAGTGAAGCACGAGCGCCGTTACAACTTTTGGGACCTTTGAAATGCAGAGCTGACAAAGAGCAGACGCGTTGAAGGCGCGCGCTGTCAGGATCAATGTCGAGGCCACAAGAGCTGTCAGTTAGAGGGACGACTCAATCTGGGTATATCCCAAGACATTTAGTCACTTAGTCATTTAGTCGCCGAAGGTGCGCTCTCTAAAAGGGCAGACACGCTGAAAGCGCGCTGAAAAACAGAGCGTTTAAAAAGAAAAACTTCAATGTGAACGGAACGTGAAAGCGCAGAGCTTTCAACACAGGGTTCGTGGGGTCACTGGGAGTTGGACGTGACTTGAAAATAGGAATATTAGTCCACGAAGATTAGACCTGGAGAAAGCTTGTACTCACGACCTTCAGGTTGAGGTTGCGCAGAGTAGAGATCTTGCCGTTGGGATCCTTTCACTACACTTGATCACGCTTGTCATCCTGCCGACTACGCCAGTGAAAGATCCGAGATCCTGATGAAAGGATGACTGGACGCTGGGTTCAAGGTTGAAGATAGGTTTATTCTTGTAGGAAGGATCCCATCCAGGCAGGGCATGTCATCGCATCAACAGCCTCTTCTCATTTCAAACCACACATTCTACTCCTCTGGCTAGGCAACACAGTGGAGCATATGACATGCAAACATTCCTGAGTAACCATGGCACCAGTACAACAATAGGCAGATGCCACAGCAACCATCTCTCCTTCCCCATAATAAGGTGACCTTCTCTCCTCCCCTGTGGTAAGGCGACCTTCTCTCCTCCTTCATGGTACAGCAACCTTCTCTCCTTCCCTGTGGTAAGACGAACTTCTCTCTTCCCCCATGGTAATGCGAACTTCTCTCCTCCTCCCCGTGGTAAGGCAACCATCTCTCCTTCCCTGTGGTAATGCGACCTTCTCTCCTCCCTCGTGGTAAGTCGACCTTCTCCCCTCCCCACTGGTAAGGTGACCTTCTCTACTCCCCCATAGTAAGGCGACCTTTTTTCCTCCCCCATAGTAAGGTGACCTTCTCTCCTCCCCCGTGGTAAGGTGACCTTTTCTCCTCCCCGTGGTAAAGCGACCTTCTCTCCTCCCCCGTGGTAAGGCAACCTTCTCTCCTCCCCCATGGTAAGGCGACCTTCTCTCCTCCCACATGGTAATGTGACCTTCTCTCTCTCCCCGTGGAAAGGCGCATGGTAAGGCGACCTTCTCTCCTCCCTCATAGTAAGGCGACCTTCTCTCCTCCCCCGTGATAAGGCGACCTTCTCTCCTCCCCCATGGTAAGGGGACCATCTCTCCTCCTTTGTGGTAAGGTGACTTTCTCTCCTCCCCTGTGGTAAGGCGACCTTCTCTCCTTCCCCGTTGTAATGCGACCTTCTCTCCTCCCCCATAGTAAGGTGACCTTCTCTCCTCTCCAATAGTAAGGTGACCTTCTCTCCTCCCCATAGTAAGGTGACCTTCTCTCCTACCCCATAGTAAGGTGACCTACTCTCCTCCCCATAGTAAGGTGACCTTCTCTCCTCCCCCATAGTAATCTGACCTTCTCTCCTTCCTCATAGTAAGGTGACCTTTCCTCCCTCGTGGTAAGGATGACCTTCTCTCCTCCCTCGTGGTAAGGTGACCTTCTCTCATTCCCTGAGGAAAGGTGACCTCTCCTCCTCCGTGGTAAGGTGACCTTCTCTCCTCCTCTGTGGTAAGGCGACCTTCTCTCCTCACTCGTGGTAAGGCAACCTACTCTCCTCCCCTATAGTAAGGTGACCTTCTCTCCTCTCCCATGGTAAGGCGGCCTTCTCTCTTCCCCCCTGGTAAGGTGACCTCTCCTCCCCCATAGTAAGGTGACCTTCTTTCCTCTCCAATAGTAAGGTGACCTTCTCTCCTCCCCATAGTAGGGTGACCTTCTCTCCTCCCCCATAGTAAGGTGACCTTCTCTCCTCCCCATAGTAAGGTGACCTTCTCTCCTCCCCCATAGTAAGGTGACCTCTCCTACCTCGTGGTAAGGCAACCTTCTCTCCTCCCTCGTGGTAAGGTGACCTTCTCTCATTCCCTGTGCAAAGGTGACCTTCTCTCCTCCTCTGTGGTAAGGCGACCTTCTCTCCTCCCTCGTGGAAAGGCAACCTACTCTCCTCCCCTATAGTAAGGAGACCTTCGCTTCTCCCCCGTGGTAAGACAAACTTCTCTCTTCCCCCGGGGTAATGCGAACTTCTCTCCTCCTCCCCCGTGGTAAGGTGACAATCTCTCCTTCCCTGTGGTAATGCTACCTTCTCTCCTCCCCCATGGTAAGGAGATCTTTTCTCCTCCCTGGTGGTAAGGCGACCTTCTCTCCTCCCCCATAGTAAGACGACCTTCTCTCCTCCCCATAGTAAGGCGACCTTCTCTTCTCCTCCGTGGTAAGGTGACCTTCTCTCCTCCCAATAGTAAGGCAACCTTCTCTCCTCCCCATAGTAAGGTGACCTCTCTCCTTCCCCATAGTAATGTGACCTTCTCTCCTCCCCCATAATAAGGTGACCTTCTCTCCTCCCCTGTGGTAAGGCAACCTTCTCTCCTCCTTCATGGTACAGTGACCTTCTCTCCTCCCTTGTGGTAAGGCGACCTTCTCTCCTCTTTCATGGTACAGCGACCTTCTCTCCCCCATGGTAAGACGAACTTCTCTCTTCCCCCGTGGTAATGCGAACTTCTCTTCTCCTCCCTTGTGGTAAGGCAGCTTACTCTCCTCCCCTGTAGTAAGGTGACCTTCTCTCCTCCCCCGTGGTAAGACGACCCTCTCTCTTCCCCCATGGTAAGGTGACCTTTCCTCCCCCATAGTAAGGTTACCTTCTCTCCTCCCCGTGGTAAGACGAACTTCTCTCTTCCCCCGTGGTAATGCAAACTTCTCTCCTCCTCCTCCATGGTAAGGCAACCATCTCTCCTTCCCCATAATAAGGTGACCTTCTCTCCTCCCCTGTGGTAAGGTGACCTTCTCTCCTCCTTCATGGTACAGCAACCTTCTCTCCTCCCCTGTGGTAAGGCGACCTTCTCTCCTCCCTGGTGGTAAGGCAACCTTCTCTCCTCCCCCATAGTAAGGCAACCTTCTCTCCTCCCCATAGTAAGGCGACCTTCTCTCCTCCTCCGTGGTAAGGTGACCTTCTCTCCTCCCCATAGTAAGGCAACCTTCTGTCCTCCCCATAGTAAGGTGACCTCTCTCCTTCCCCATAGTAATGTGTCCTTCTCTCCTCCCCCATAATTAGGCGACCTTCTCTCCTCCCCTGTGGTAAGGTGACCTTCTCCCCTCCTTCATGGTACAGCGACCTTCTCTCCTCCCCCGTGGTAATGCGAACTTCTTTCTTCCCCCGTGGTAATGCGAACTTCTCTCCTCCTCCCTTGTGGTAAGGCAACCTACTCTCCACCCCTATAGTAAGGTGACCTTCTGTCCTCCCCCGTGGTAACGCGACCTTCTCTCTACCCCCATGGTAAGGTGACCTCTCCTCCCCCATAGTAAGGTGACCTTCTCTCCTCCCCCGTGGTAAGATGAACTTCTCTCTTCCCCCGTGGTAATACAAACTTCTCTCCTCCTCCTCCGTGGTAAGGCAACCATCTCTCCTTCCCCATAATAAGGTGACCTTCTCTCCTCCCCTGTGGTAAGGTGACCTTCTCTCCTCCTTCATGGTACAGCAAACTTCTTTCCTCCCCTGTGGTAAGACGAACTTCTCTCTTATCCATGGTAATGCAAACTTCTCTCCTCCTCCCCCGTGGTAAGGCGACCATCTCTCCTTCCCTGTGGTAATGCGACCTTCTGTCCTCCCCCGTGGTAAGTCAACCTTCTCCCCTCCCCGGTGGTAAGGTGACCTTCTCTCCTCCCCCATAGTAAGGCAACCTTTTCTCCTCCCCCATAGTAAGGTGACCTTCTCTCCTCCCCCGTGGTAAGGTGACCTTTTCTCCTCCCCCGTGGTAAAGCGACCTTCTCTCCTCCCCCGTGGTAAGGCGACCTTCTCTCCTCCCGCATGGTAAGGTGACCTTCTCTCCTCCCCCCTGGTAAGGCGACCTTCTCTCCTCCCCATAGTAAGGTGACCTTCTCTCCTCCCCCATGGTAAGGTGACCTTTTCTCCTCCCCCGTGGTAAAGCGACCTTCTCTCCTCCCCCGTGGTAAGGCACCCTTCTCTCCTCCCCCATGGTAAGGCGACCTTCTCTCCTCCCCGTGGTAAAGTGACCTTCTCTCCTCCCACATGGTAAGGTGACCTTCTCTCTCTCCCCGTGGAAAGGCGCATGGTAAGGCGACCTTCTCTCCTGCCCCATAGTAAGGTAACTTTCTCTCCTCCCCTGTGGTAAGGCGACCATCTCTCCTTCCCGTTGCAATGCGACCTTCTCTCCTCCCCCATAGTAAGCTGACCTTCTCTCCTCTCCAATAGTAAGGTGACCATCTCTCATCCCCATAGTATGGTGACCTTCTCTCCTACCCCATAGTAAGGTGACCTTCTCTCCTCCCCATAGTAAGGTGACCTTCTCTCCTCCCCATAGTAAGGTGACCTTCTCTCCTCCCCCATAGTAAGCTGACCTTCTCTCCTTCCTCATAGTAAGGTGACCTCTCTTCCCTCGTGGTAAGGCGACCTTCTCTCCTCCCACGTGGTAAGGTGACCTTCTCTCATTCCCTGTGGAAAGGTGACCTTCTCTCCTCCTCCGTGGTAAGGTGACCTTCTCTCCTCCTTTGTGGTAAGGCAACCTTCTCTCCTCCCTCGTGGTAAGGCAACCTACTCTCCTCCCCTATAGTAAGGTGACCTTCTCTCCTCCCCCGTGGTAATGCGACTTTCTCTCTTCCCCCATGGTAAGGTGACCTCTCCTCCCCCATAGTAAGGTGACCTTCTCTTCTCCCCCGTGGTAAGCCGAACTTCTCCCTTCCCCCGTGGTAATGCGAACTTCTCTCCTCCTCCCCCGTGGTAAGGTGACCATCTCTCCTTCCCTGTGGTAATGCTACCTTCTCTCCTCCCCCATAGTAAGACGAACTTCTCTCCTCCCCATACTAAGGCGACCTTCTCTCCTCCCCATAGTAGGGTGACCTTCTCTCCTCCCCCATAGTAAGGTGACCTTCTCTCCTCCCCATATTAAGGTGACCTTCTCTCCTCCCCCATAGTAAGCTGACCTTCTCTCCTTCCTCATAGTAAGGTGACCTCTCCTCCCTCGTGGTAAGGCGACCTTCTCTCCTCCCTCGTGGTAAGGTGACCTTCTCTCATTCCCTGTGGAAAGGTGACCTTCTCTCCTCCTCCGTGGTAAGGTGACCTTCTCTCCTCCTCTGTGGTAAGGCGACCTTCTCTCCTCCCTCATGGTAAGGCAACCTACTCTCCTCCCCTATAGTAAGGAGACCTTCTTTTCTCCCCCGTGGTAAGACGAACTTCTCTCTTCCCCGGGGTAATGCGAACTTCTCTCCTCCTCCTCCGTGGTAAGGTGACCATCTCTCCTTCCCTGTGGAAATGCTACCTTCTCTCCTCCCCCATGGTAAGGAGATCTTTTCTCCTCCCTGATGGTAAGGCGATCTTCTCTCCTCCCCCATAGTAAGACGACCTTCTCTCCTCCCCATAGTAAGGCGACCTTCTCTCCTCCTCCGTGGTAAGGTGACCTTCTCTCCTCCCCATAGTAAGGCAACCTTCTCTCCTCCCCATAGTAAGGTGACCTCTCTCCTTCCCCATAGTAATGTGACCTCTCCTCCCCCATAATAAGGTGACTGTAGGAGAGTAGGATCTGCCTCTTATGTTGCCCCCACTTTTTTTCTGATGTTTACACTGGTTTCTGGCTATTGTCTGGCTGGGACCCTGCCAATCAGGGCCCCAGCCTCTCTGTTCTCTCTAAACGACTTGGAGTGCACTCTAGGTGCACTAGTGATTGGATACTGTAGTACCTTATGAGTCTCTAGTATATGGTACCTTAGGTACCAAGGGCATAGGTACTTCACAGGCCTACCAGGGGCTGAAGCATGTATTTTGCAACCCCTGGGAAGCAGACTAAATCTGACACCACAGGCCTGCTACTGCAGCCTGGGTGAAGAGGTGCTAGCACCCCTCACTGAGATATAGGTTCCCTATATCTCCCCTGCACACACATTTAAACTTATCATTCACTCCTAAGGCAGGCCCTATCAATCCTGAGGGCAGGGTGCTTAGTTTCTATGTGAGAGGGTGCCTCTGCCTGAGCAGGGCCCCTCTGCAGCTCTCAGAGTCCATTCTCTGGGGCTGTTTGTGAATGCGGTCAAACCATATACTCTTAAGTGCATTATAACCTCGCGGTTAATGCTAACTTTGGAATGGCTGCATCAAAACATGTCGTGTTTGGTGTCAAACACTTTGGAATCATACCCCCACACCAGTAACTGGTGTGGGAGTATGATCCCACCCTTCTAGAGGGATAGACATGTACCTACTGTGGAAACGCGGTAGAATCCTGAAGAGCCCTGGCATCACAAAATGGATGCCACCAGTCACAGACACTGGGCTGCCCTCCTGCTGATGACCGAAACTCGCAGTGGAGGAGGCCCAACAATAGGTATCCTGTCACAGGGGGTGTGACCACCTCCCATACAGGGTTTAGTGTATTGGGGCTGGGTGGGTGCACTCCTAGAGTGCTTTGAAGTCCTGCACTGGGGGAGCAGGAGGCTCCTCTGTGCATACACCAGTTCAAACCGGCTCAGGGGCTACCTGCCCCTGCTCTGGCACGAAACTGGACAAAGGGAAGTGGGTGTAGCCACCCACTCCCCTGACCCTCCCATAGGTGGGGTCATAGAGCTAGTCCCTCCCTTCTTTTCAGTATAAGATAGGGAACCCTTAACATGGCAAGCTAGATATCCCTGGACAATGCTCTGAAGAAGAATCCCAGACCTTTGACGTTCCACTACCTCTGGAAGACTGAAGAATCTCCCTTGGAGTCAAGGAGTGACTCCCCTGCTTGGCAAGCACCAAAAACTGCAACAATGGTCGCAAACTATGCCGCTCCCGCCGGAGCCCGAAGATGCTGCAGCCCAGGAAGAGGATTTCCTGACTTCGCCAAGGCCATCGTGAGACCCCAGTGAAGCTGAGGCAAGTGGACCCCCCGAGTGACGAGGAACCGCAGTCCCTGGGTACCGTACACTATTTTCGAGTGCAACCCCTTCATAATGTTCTACGAACCTGTGCTTTGGACCACGTGTGGTCCCAGCCTCTAGTAGAGATCCCTCCTAAGATCAGAGGCCTACCCCATCCCAAGTGACCGTGGGCCCCTGTTGAAGGAATCCTCCTGAGGCGTATTCACGATCCCTTGCCAGCCAGCTTGTGGGTCCCATGAAGACTTTTCTACAAATCCAAAGGGCTCCCCTGGTTGCTCCAGGCCTGCCCTGACTTATCCTTGCTGGGTGAGTCCCCCAGACCTTGCTGGTCTGCACCCTGGACTTTTTGTTCTTTCCACAAGACTTGCTGCTACCAAGGCTTGTTGGCTCCCATTGGGTCGCCGACACTGCAGTCAGCTGCAGACTTCGTGGGACACGCTGAATCCAGCTCCTGGTTGTCCTCAACGCCTCCTGGACCTCGTGGCTGAAGAGTCAAGACACCTGTGAACGACCTGAATCTGTCAATGACGGTGGGCATTCATCTTCCTTGCCCCGGGTCACTGCCAAGTGACTTTGAACACTGTCCCCTCTGCTTTCAGGTCTTCCTCCTTCCGAATCCAGGCTTGGATTCCACCGGACACTTCTTCTGGCTTCACAAGCAGCAAGTCTTCATTGGCTCCCATTGAAAAGGGCGCCGCGACCCGACACCAAAGGACACCTATGCACCCGGCTTCCCTGGGTGAGGTAACTCCAGCACTACGGTGCTCCTGTGGGTGTCGGCCCTAGAACTACTTACCCTGTAAGTGACTTGCTTGTAGCTACTCCCGAAGTGCCCTTAAACTCTTAATTTCCAACCGCGACTTGCCCCATTGAAGGCTACGGTGATCCGCGCCTGTGTTCCCTCACTGCACGCGTCCCCCGTGGGTCCTTTACTTACCTGCCTTGGGTGGTTTCGTGAGGCCCCAGCACTTCTGAAGGCCCTGGGCCTTGTCCCTTTGCAAGTCGTTGTTCTTAAGTCTCTTTTTAGTATATGGTCTGGTACGCCCCTAGGGCCCCAGCCATATTTGTGCTCAATTTGTTGTGAAACGTTGATTTGTGCATATGTTCCTGACTTCTAATCTCACAAGAAATTAGTAGAGAGTTGTTTAGTAATAAATACATATATATTTGATATATATACCTGTGTGGTGTCTTTTAATTTGGTGATTCAAGAGATTGTGTGGTAAAACAAGCTGCTTTACATTCCTTCAAGACTTAGCCTGAAGGCTGCTCTCCATAGCTACCACTAGGATAGCTTTCAATAAAGGTTGTCTTTAACCTATCTCCAATAAGGGGTTGTTTGGACTGGTGCAAGGTGCCCACTATAAATAGTGGACAGCATATACCAGGCCAACTTCTCACAGTGACCTTCTCTCCTGCCCTGTGGTAAGGCAACCTTCTCTCCTCCTTCATGGTACAGCGACCTTCTCTCCTCCCCTGTGGTAAGGCGACCTTCTCTCCTCCTTCATGGTACAGCGACCTTCTCTCCCCCGTGGTAATGCGAACTTCTCTTCTCCTCCCTTGTGGTAAGGCAGCTTAATCTCCTCCCCTATAGTAAGGTGACCTTCTGTCCTCCCCCATGGTAAGACGACCTTCTCTCTTCCCCCATTGTAAGGTGACCTTTCCTCCCCCATAGTAAGGTGACCTTCTCTCCTCCCCCGTGGTAATGCAAACTTCTCTCCTCCTCCTCCATGGTAAGGCAACCATCTCTCCTTCCCCATAATAAGGTGACCTTCTCTCCTCCCCTGTGGTAAGGTGACCTTCTCTCCTACTTCATGGTACAGCAACCTTCTCTCCTCCCCTGTGGTAAGGCGACCTTTTCTCCTTCCTGGTGGTAAGGCAACCTTCTCTCCTCCCCCATAGTAAGGCGACCTTCTCTCCTCCCCATAGTAAGGCGACCTTCTCTCCTCCTCCGTGGTAAGGTGACCTTCTCTCCTCCCCCATAGTAAGCTGACCTTCTCTCCTTCCTCATAGTAAGGTGACCTCTCTTCCCTCGTGGTAAGGCGACCTTCTCTCCTCCCACGTGGTAAGGTGACCTTCTCTCATTCCCTGTGGAAAGGTGACCTTCTCTCCTCCTCCGTGGTAAGGTGACCTTCTCTCCTCCTTTGTGGTAAGGCAACCTTCTCTCCTCCCTCGTGGTAAGGCAACCTACTCTCCTCCCCTATAGTAAGGTGACCTTCTCTCCTCCCCCGTGGTAATGCGACTTTCTCTCTTCCCCCATGGTAAGGTGACCTCTCCTCCCCCATAGTAAGGTGACCTTCTCTTCTCCCCCGTGGTAAGCCGAACTTCTCCCTTCCCCCGTGGTAATGCGAACTTCTCTCCTCCTCCCCGTGGTAAGGTGACCATCTCTCCTTCCCTGTGGTAATGCTACCTTCTCTCCTCCCCCGTGGTAAGGCGATATTTTCTCCTCCCTGGTGGTAAGGAGACCTTCTCTCCTCCCCCATAGTAAGACAAACTTCTCTCCTCCCCATACTAAGGCGACCTTCTCTCCTCCCCATAGTAGGGTGACCTTCTCTCCTCCCCCATAGTAAGGTGACCTTCTCTCCTCCCCATATTAAGGTGACCTTCTCTCCTCCCCCATAGTAAGCTGACCTTCTCTCCTTCCTCATAGTAAGGTGACCTCTCCTCCCTCGTGGTAAGGCGACCTTCTCTCCTCCCTCGGTGTAAGGTGACCTTCTCTCATTCCCTGTGGAAAGGTGACCTTCTCTCCTCCTCCGTGGTAAGGTGACCTTCTCTCCTCCTCTGTGGTAAGGCGACCTTCTCTCCTCCCTCATGGTAAGGCAACCTACTCTCCTCCCCTATAGTAAGGAGACCTTCTTTTCTCCCCCGTGGTAAGACGAACTTCTCTCTTCCCCCGGGGTAATGCGAACTTCTCTCCTCCTCCTCCGTGGTAAGGTGACCATCTCTCCTTCCCTGTGGTAATGCTACCTTCTCTCCTCCCCCATGGTAAGGAGATCTTTTCTCCTCCCTGATGGTAAGGCGATCTTCTCTCCTCCCCCATAGTAAGACGACCTTCTCTCCTCCCCATAGTAAGGCGACCTTCTCTCCTCCTCCGTGGTAAGGTGACCTTCTCTCCTCCCCATAGTAAGGCAACCTTCTCTCCTCTCCATAGTAAGGTGACCTCTCTCCTTCCCCATAGTAATGTGACCTTCTCTCCTCCCCCATAATAAGGTGACTGTAGGAGAGTAGGATCTGCCTCTTATGTTGCCCCCACTTTTTTTCTGATGTTTACACTGGTTTCTGGCTATTGTCTGGCTGGGACCCTGCCAATCAGGGCCCCAGCCTCTCTGTTCTCTCTAAACGACTTGGAGTGCACTCTAGGTGCACTAGTGATTGGATACTGTAGTACCTTATGAGTCTCTAGTATATGGTACCTTAGGTACCAAGGGCATAGGTACTTCACAGGCCTACCAGGGGCTGAAGCATGTATTTTGCCACCCCTGGGAAGCAGACTAAATCTGACACCACAGGCCTGCTACTGCAGCCTGGGTGAAGAGGTGCTAGCACCCCTCACTGAGATATAGGTTTCCTATATCTCCCCTGCACACACATTTAAACTTATCATTCACTCCTAAGGCAGGCCCTATCAATCCTGAGGGCAGGGTGCTTAGTTTCTATGTGAGAGGGTGCATCTGCCTGAGCAGGGCCCCTCTGCAGCTCTCAGAGTCCATTCTCTGGGGCTGTTTGTGAATGCGGTCAAACCATATACTCTTAAGTGCATTTTAACCTCGCGGTTAATGCTAACTTTGGATGGCTGCATCAAAACATGTCGTGTTTGGTGTCAAACACTTTGGAATCATACCCCCACACCAGTAACTGGTGTGGGAGTATGATCCCACCCTTCTAGAGGGATAGACATGTACCTACTGTGGAAACGCGGTAGAATCCTGAAGAGCCCTGGCATCACAAAATGGATGCCACCAGTCACAGACACTGGGCTGCCCTCCTGCTGATGACCGAAACTCGCAGTGGAGGAGGCCCAACAATAGGTATCCTGTCACAGGGGGTGTGACCACCTCCCAGACAGGGTTTAGTGTATTGGGGCTGGGTGGGTGCACTCCTAGAGTGCTTTGAAGTCCTGCACTGGGGGAGCAGGAGGCTCCTCTGTGCATACACCAGTTCAAACCGGCTCAGGGGCTACCTGCCCCTGCTCTGGCGCGAAACTGGACAAAGGGAAGTGGGTGTAGCCACCCACTCCCCTGACCCTCCCATAGGTGGGGTCATAGAGCTAGTCCCTCCCTTCTTTTCAGTATAAGATAGGGAACCCTTAACATGGCAAGCTAGATATCCCTGGACAATGCTCTGAAGAAGAATCCCAGACCTTTGACGTTCCACTACCTCTGGAAGACTGAAGAATCTCCCTTGGAGTCAAGGAGTGACTCCCCTGCTTGGCAAGCACCAAAAACTGCAACAATGGTCGCAAACTATGCCGCTCCCGCCGGAGCCCGAAGATGCTGCAGCCCAGGAAGAGGATTTCCTGACTTCGCCAAGGCCATCGTGAGTCCTCAGCGAAGCTGAGGCAAGTGGACCCCCCGAGTGACGAGGAACCGCAGTCCCTGGGTACCGTGCACTATTTTCAAGTGCAACCCCTTCATAATGTTCTATGAACCTGTGCTTTGGACCACATGTGGTCCCAGCCTCTAGTAGAGATCCCTCCCAAGATCAGAGGCCTACCCCACCCCAAGTGACCGTGGACCCCTGTTGAAGGAATCCTCCCGAGGCGTATTCATGATCCCTTGCCAGCCGGCTTGTGGGTCCCTTGAAGACTTTTCTACAAATCCAAAGGGCTCCCCTGGTTGCTCCAGGCCTGCCCTGACTTACCCTTGCTGGGTGAGTCCCCCAGACCTTGCTGGTCTGCACCCTAGACTTTTTGTTCTTTCCACAAGACTTGCTGCTACCAAGGCTTGTTGGCTCCCATTGGGTCGCCGACACTGCAGTCAGCTGCAGACTTCGTGGGACACGCTGAATCCAGCTCCTGGTTGTCCTCAACGCCTCCTGGACCTCGTGGTCGAAGAGTCAAGACACCTGGGAACGACCTGAATCTGTCAACGACGGTGGGCATTCATCTTCCTTGCCCCAGGTCACTGCCAAGTGACTTTGAACACTGTCCCCTCTGCTTTCAGGTCTTCCTCCTTCCGAATCCAGGCTTGGATTCCACCGGACACTTCTTCTGGCTTCACAAGCAGCAAGTCTTCATTGGCTCCCATTGAAAACGACGCCGCGACCCGACACCAAAGGACACCTATGCACCCGGCTTCCCTGGGTGAGGTAACTCCAGCACTACGGTGCTCCTGTGGGTGTCGGCCCTAGAACTACTTACCCTGTAAGTGACTTGCTTGTAGCTACTCCCGAAGTGCCCTTAAACTCTTAATTTCCAACCGCGACTTGCCCCATTGAAGGCTACGGTGATCCGCGCCTGTGTTCCCTCACTGCACGCGTCCCCCGTGGGTCCTTTACTTACCTGCCTTGGGTGGTTTCGTGAGGCCCCAGCACTTCTGAAGGCCCTGGGCCTTGTCCCTTTGCAAGTCGTTGTTCTTAAGTCTCTTTTTTAGTATATGGTCTGGTACGCCCCTAGGGCCCCAGCCATATTTGTGCTCAATTTGTTGTGAAACGTTGATTTGTGCATATGTTCCTGACTTCTAATCTCACAAGAAATTAGTAGAGAGTTGTTTAGTAATAAATACATATATATTTGATATATATACCTGTGTGGTGTCTTTTAATTTGGTGATTCAAGTGATTGTGTGGTAAAACAAGCTGCTTTACATTCCTTCAAGACTTAGCCTGAAGGCTGCTCTCCATAGCTACCACTAGGATAGCTTTCAATAAAGGTTGTCTTTAACCTATCTCCAATAAGGGGTTGTTTGGACTGGTGCAAGGTGCCCACTATAAATAGTGGACAGCATATACCAGGCCAACTTCTCACAGTGACCTTCTCTCCTGCCCTGTGGTAAGGCAACCTTCTCTCCTCCTTCATGGTACAGCGACCTTCTCTCCTCCCCTGTGGTAAGGCGACCTTCTCTCCTCCTTCATGGTACAGCGACCTTCTCTCCCCGTGGTAATGCGAACTTCTCTTCTCCTCCCTTGTGGTAAGGCAGCTTAATCTCCTCCCCTATAGTAAGGTGACCTTCTGTCCTCCCCCATGGTAAGACGACCTTCTCTCTTCCCCCATTGTAAGGTGACCTTTCCTCCCCCATAGTAAGGTGACCTTCTCTCCTCCCCCGTGGTAATGCAAACTTCTCTCCTCCTCCTCCATGGTAAGGCAACCATCTCTCCTTCCCCATAATAAGGTGACCTTCTCTCCTCCCCTGTGGTAAGGTGACCTTCTCTCCTACTTCATGGTGCAGCAACCTTCTCTCCTCCCCTGTGGTAAGGCGACCTTCTCTCCTTCCTGGTGGTAAGGCAACCTTCTCTCCTCCCCCATAGTAAGGCGACCTTCTCTCCTCCCCATAGTAAGGCGACCTTCTCTCCTCCTCCGTGGTAAGGTGACCTTCTCTCCTCCCCATAGTAAGGCAACCTTCTCTCCTCCCCATAGTAAGGTGACCTCTCTCCTTCCCCCATAGTAATGTGTCCTTCTCTCCTCCCCCATAATATGGTGATCTTCTCTCCTCCCCTGTGGTAAGGCGACCTTCTCTCCTCCTTCATGGTACAGCGACCTTCTCTCCTCCCCCGTGGTAAGACGAACTTCTCTCTTCCCCGTGGTAATGTGAACTTCTCTCCTCCTCCCTTGTGGTAAGGCAACCGACTCTCCACCCCTATAGTAAGGTGACCTTCTCTCCTCCCCCCGTGGTAAGGCGACCTTCTCTCTTCCCCCATGGTAAGGTGACCTCTCCTCCCCCATAGTAAGGTGACCTTCTCTCCTCCCCTCTAGTAAGACGAACTTCTCTCTTCCCCCGTGGTAATACAAACTTCTCTCCTCCTCCTCCGTGGTAAGGCAACCATCTCTCCTTCCCCATAATAAGGTGACCTTCTCTCCTCCCCTGTGGTAAGGCGACCTTCTCTCCTCCTTCATGGTACAGCAACCTTCTCTCCCCCCCTGTGGTAAGACGAACTTCTCTCTTCCCCCATGGTAATGCAAACTTCTCTCCTCCTCCCCGTGGTAAGGCGACCATCTCTCCTTCCCTGTGGTAATGCGACCTTCTATCATCCCCCGTGGTAAGTCAACCTTCTCCCCTTCCCGGTGGTAAGGTGACCTTCTCTCCTCCCCCATAGTAAGGCAACCTTTTCTCCTCCCCCATAGTAAGGTGACCTTCTCTCCTCCCCCGTGGTAAGGTGACCTTTTCTCCTCCCCCGTGGTAAAGCGACCTTCTCTCCTCCCCTGTGGTAAGGCGACCTTCTCTCCTCTCCCATGGTAAGGCGACCTTCTCTCCTCCCCGTGGTAAAGTGACCTTCTCTCCTCCCACATGGTAAGGTGACCTTCTCTCTCTCCCCGTGGAAAGGCGCATGGTAAGGCGACCTTCTCTCCTCCCCCCTGGTAAGGCTACCTTCTCTCCTCCCCCATGGTAAGGTGACCGTCTCTCCTCCCTTGTGGTAAGGTGACTTTCTCTCCTCCCCTGTGGTAAGGCGACCTTCTCTCCTTCCCCGTTGTAATGCGACCTTCTCTCGTCCCCCATAGTAAGGTGACCTTCTCTCCTCCAATAGTAAGGTGACCTTCTCTCCTCCCTATAGTATGGTGACCTTCTCTCCTACCCCATAGTAAGGTGACCTTCTCTCCTCCCCATAGTAAGGTGACCTTCTCTCCTCCCGCATAGTAAGCTGACCTTCTCTCCTTCCTCATAGTAAGGTGACCTCTCTTCCCTCGTGGTAAGGTGACTATTGTAGTTCAAGTAAGACGCTGAGACGAGGGAAAGTACACTTGCGTCTTTATTCAGTCATCCGCTCTCACTGAATTCCCAGCATACCAACATTCCAAAGCGCACTCCGGCGGAGCGTACCAAAGGAGCGGGGAAGGAAGGAATGTACCAAGGGGAGAGAATTAAGAAAGATAGGAGATTACAACACACCTCCCTGCGGCCAATGAAAAGATGGCTGGAAGCAAAAGGATAACATTAACCTACAGAACAATGAACAGAATGACATCAATATATAGGAGAAAATACCAGACCTTGGATCTGAATATGGTAAGGTTGTGTAACTAAAGAGGAGATGCAGTTACCGGTACTCGATGCGTGTACCCAATAGAAATCTAGAAAGGGGAGAATTGTTAACATGAGAATAGTCCCACAGTGCCCTGCTAGTCATTTTCAACTTTTACTAGATTGTCTCCACTCCATGTTTGACCATTGTCAATCTGAACAACATTTTTGTTAACCTTTGTCAGTTGATGTGTCGGGTAAAATTTGCTGTGGTTTATCTTTTCTCTGGTCAGTATTTTGACCCTTACAGAGTCCCCAACTTCCCAATGGTGTTCCTTCACACCATGTTTCTTGTCGTATAGATTTTTGTAGTTGAGTTGGTGTTTTTGTATCTTTGCACTTATTTCTTGTGTGTTGTTTGAAGCAGGTTTCCCCCCGCCCAACCATAGGGGATTAATTTTGGTGCTAGGTTCTCTTCCCCTGATGTAGACAAAAGGCGAAATACCGGTTACTAAGTTGGGGGAGGTGTGATACGACCAAATGCATTCCCTTAAGGATTTCTCTACATCGTGTCCATTTACCATAGCCAGTTGGATGTGTTCTTTAATCATACGGTTTGTTCTTTCAACCAAGCCATTGGCATTTGGACAATATAGGGCAGTTTTCTCATGTCTGATCCCCAGTTCGTTTAGAAATTCCTTCATTTCTACTGAGGTGAATTGGACACCATTGTCAGTGACTATTGTTTCCGGAATTCCTTCACTGCTGAACAATTCTCTCAAAAAATCAATGAGGACACTTGTAGTTGTGCGCGACACAAACTTATACCTGATCCAATGTGAAGTGTAGTCAACAAGTACAATCATGAATCGCTTTTGGACACCCAAGTAATCCATTGGACCAATTATGTCCATGGCCAGTTTGCTCCATGGAATATTCGGCACAGCTACAGGGGATAACGGTACTTTGCGTGTCGTTTTTGTTTTATCGCTCTTTGCACAGCTAACACAATTTTTCACTTTGTGTTCCACCATCGAGTCCATGTTTGGAAACCAAAATTTACTTCTTATTCTGTTTTTTGTTATACTCCTTCCTAGGTGTCCCTCATGAGCCAAATCAATGATTTTGTCACGACAACCCACAGGTGGCATTATTTTATCATTTCTGCATATGTTACCATTGAGAATGATTAGCTCATGTCTCACTTCCCAGAATTTTCTCATTTCATCCGCAACGTCCTTGCATTGTTCTGGCCAACCATTAATGATAAGGTCTTTGAGCATGCACATATCAGTATCATTGCACATAGAATCTTTCCATTCACTTTCATTTATGGCAGGTAATTGTACCGCAAAGATAGGAACATCCAAAGGTTCCTCTTGTACATCCACATCTAAAGATGCCCTTGAAAGATAGTCAGCAATAATATTTTCTCCACCTGGTAGGTATTCAATTTTGAAGGAGTAGCTTTCCAAACCAAGTATCCATTTTGAAATTCTTGGAGAACCACAATGAGTTTTTTTAACAGAGAACATGAATGTGAGAGGTTTGTGGTCGGTACGAATAGTGAATTTTATGCCCCACAGATAAAATTTGAAATGTAGGACTGCCCAGAAACATTCAAGGGCTTCTCTTTCGATTACAGAATAGTTGCGTTCTGCAGGGGTTAAGCAACGTGAGGCGAAGGCAATGATGGTTTCACCATGTTCCCCAATTTGAGATAGTGTTGCTCCCAACCCCATGTTAGAGGCATCTGTGGTGAGGAAAGTTTTCTTAGTTGGATCAAATGAACTTAATGCAGGTGACCGTATTATCTCATCTTTTAACTTATTGACAGCAGCACTGTGCTCTGCCCGCCATACAAAATCAATGTCCTTCCTTAAGAGGACCCTCAGACATTCACATTTCTCAGAGAAGTTTTTATATATTTGGCCATGTATTCAATTAGTCCCAAAAATGATTTTAGTTCTTCTTTGTTACTAGGGTAAGGGGCATCTTTTACAGATTGTACAAGGCTGTGTTTGGGTTTGAATCCTTCTTGGGATATAGTGTGCCCCAGGTAATTTACCGAACTGACTTTAATTTTGCACTTATTTTGTTTTACAGTCAATCCAGAGTCTAACAGTTTCTGAAACACAGTTCTCAGGGTGTAGTCGTGTTCTTCTGCAGATGACCCATATACTAGGATGTCATCCTGGAAGCAGAAAGCTTTGTCTATGCCATTTAGTATCTTTTACATTATTTTCTGGAAAACTGCTGCAGCAGAGGCTAGGCCAAAAGGCATTCTCGTAAACATGTAAGCCCCAAAGGGGGTTGTGAAAGCTGTAAGGGGTCTTGAATCGGGGTGAAGCTCTACTTGATGATATGCCATAGATAGGTCAATAACCGAGAATACCTTGGCGTCGCCCATGGTGCTTAGCATCTCATTTATGTGAGGAAGGGGAAATCTTTCCACCCATATGTTGTCATTTAAGCTGCGGAGATCCACACACAACCTGATCCCATCCCCACTGGCCTTGGTGGCTAAGACAATGGGGGCCAACCACTCTGAGGCTTCTATGGGTTGTATGACTCCTAGTTTGCAAAGTTTACTCAGCTCTTCCTTAAGGGGCTCTCTTAACATGAGAGGAACTGGGCGTGGTTTGTGTACGATAGGTTTGGCACCTTGTTTAACTTTTATGCGGTGTTGGAACTCTTTGAGTAACCCGAGTTTCTCTGAGAATAATTCAGGGTATTCTTTACAAATTTCATTGGTTCCTTCCTGGCGTTCAATTAGGAGTACTTGGTCCTTGTTATTAGGATCAAGAATGATACCCAACTCTTTCTGATGATGCCAGCCTAAAAGGTTGGACCCTTTATTTACAATGTACACTTTCCCACATGTGGATCTCCCTTTAAAGTTTATAAGCATCCTCACCATGCCAATCAAAGGTATAGTTTCTCTAGTGTATCCTTCAGGTGATATGTCTGGTTCTGAAACATCAAGGCTAGAAATGTCAAACAAGTCATTTATGTCATCTTGGTTAACTAAGGTGAAAGGGGAACATGAGTCTGCAAACATAATAAGTGGCTTATTGTTCAAATAGATAGTACATTTAGGATATCTATGAGAGGAATTCAATTCGGTATCTTTTACTTGGAACACATACTTGGGTGGTTGGTCCCCTTCATTGCAAACCACTTTGACCTGGTTGAACTCACCATCTCTGCAAACTCTGGCTAGGTGCCCTCTCCTATTGCATTTTTTACACGTCACATTGCGAGCAGTACAGATGACATTATTCGCAAGGTGATTGTTGCTTCCGCATCTGTAGCATTTTAAGGTATTGTTTGGCTGGCTTGGTTTATTAACTCTAACTTCTCTGGTTCTGACCTTAAGTACTTCATTTTCTGCATCATTTTCAAGAGTACTACTTGGATTACCAATTCTGGCAACAACCTCAGTGGGTGTTCTCATCTCTTTGATGCACTTAGCCGTGTGTTCTATGGATTGTGCTATGCTAATTGCCTCCCTTAACGTAGGATTTTTGGCCAGAAGTTTTTCTTGTATGCGATTGTTGTTAGTGCACCTAACCAATTGATCTCTGATAAGAGAGTCATTGAGTTCACCAAATTCACATAACCTTGTTAATCCTCTTAATGCTGCTATGTAGTTAATAACAGATTCTTGTTTACCTTGAACACGACTAAAAAATTTATGTCGTTCCAAGACCACATTTATTTTGTCACCAAAATGCGTTTCTAACTTAAAGAGTGTAACTTTAAACACATCATGATCATCAGTATCATCATCCTCTTCCCCTTCTGGTTCTGGTAACGTTTCATAAATTATAATACCTTTAGTGCCTAGATTATGTAACAGGACATGTTGTTTTCTAACAGCAGAAAACCTTTCCCCACCTATTGCTATTAAGTATGAGTCAAACAATTTAACCCAGTCCTTCCAATGGATCTCTGGTTCCCCCATTTCATTTAAGAATGCAGGTGGTTGGCTCATTGCTGGTACAGCCATAACAATTAACTTAAGGTACTTAGCACAGCTAAAAATGTAAATTATACAATTTTACAATGATATACGTGCACACAATACTAGAATAGTCAAGATATTGAGGTGTGTGTGTCACCGTATGACGAAGGTTGAGACATAAGGTACACTGGGAATAGTACCTGAAGGGTGTGTATCACCGAAGAATAGGTGCACACACAGTATCACTCTAAATTAAGGTGGTGTGCGTGTCACCGTAATAGTGCACACACTTCTGCCTGGAGTATGGCGAAATGAAAGAGGGCTCCCGAGAGAGCTGGTACCTCATGGATTTGAAGTCCGGGGGCAAATGGAGGAAATCTTGTGCAGCACTCTTGCAGAATCAGCTGATGCCGTCGCATACGCGATCCGTCACTGGACTACACCTCTTTACGACTCCCTGGATCAGTCGGCACGCAATGACGCTCTGCTTCGGAGTCGAGCACCTGATAGTGACAGAAGCGCTCGATCTTCAGCACTCCCACAGGATCAGCTGATGGCGTCGCGTACGCGATCCGTCACAAGACTTCACCTCCTCTACGAGTCTCCGGACAAGTCGGCATGACACACGGTCCGCCTCAGATCAACAGCTGAAGAGGTCCGAACGCTTGAACTTCCGCAAAAATTCCTCACAGGGAACAGCTAGCTGAAGAAGATGAGGTGACAGGACACGCTTCCCTCATGTTGAACGAGGCGCACTCGACACAAGCAGCGTTCTCTGTGACACAGGGTAATAGTCACTAGAAAGCTGAAGCGAGGCACACGTTGTATTACTCCGTACGGAAGGATGAAATGTCAAGACCTCGTCAGTTCAATTTCCAGCTGCTCTTGAGATGTTTCACGTTTTCTTAACAAACCCCGTAATCAGCATGTCAGCCACGGAGAGAAGTACTGAAAGGGGAGATGACCGACAGGCCCCCTGCGCCCGATCGTCGCCAGTATTGTAGTTCAAAGTAAGACGCTGAGACGAGGGAAAGTACACTTGCGTCTTTATTCAGTCATCCGCTCTCACTGAATTCCCAGCATACCAACATTCCAAAGCGCACTCCGGCGGAGCGTACCAAAGGAGCGGGGAAGGAAGGAATGTACCAAGGGGGGAGAATTAAGAGGGATAGGAGATTACAAAAGCGACCTTCTCTCCTCCCTCGTGGTAAGGTGACCTTCTCTCATTCCCTGTGGAAAGGTGACCTTCTCTCCTCCTCCATGGTAAGGTGACCTCTCCTCCCCCATAGTAAGGTGATCTTCTCTTCTCCCCCGTGGTAAGACAAACTTCTCCCTACCCCCGTGGTAATGCGAACTTCTCTCCTCCTCCCCGTCGTAAGGTGACCATCTCTCCTTCCCTGTGGTAATGCTACCTTCTCTCCTCCCCCATGGTAAGGCGATCTTTTCTCCTCCCTGGTGGTAAGGAGACCTTCTCTCCTCCCCCATAGTAAGACGACCTTCTCTCCTCCCCATAGTAAGGCGACCTTCTCTCCTCCTCCTTGGTAAGGTGACCTTCTCTCCTCCCCATAGTAAGGAAACCTTCTCTCCTCCCCATAGTAAGGTGACCTCTCTCCTCCACCATAGTAATGTTACCTTCGCTCCTCCTCCATAATAAGGTGACCTTCTCTCCTCCCCTGTGGTAAGGCAACCTTCTCTCCTCCTTTATGGTACAGCGACCTTCTCTCCTCCCCTGTGGTAAGGCGACCTTCTCTCCTCCTTCATGGTACAGTGACCTTATCTCCTCCCCCGTAGTAAGACGAACTTCTCTCTTCCCCCGTGGTAATGCGAACTTCTCTCCTCCTCCCTTGTGGTAAGGCAACCTACTCTCCTCCCCTATAGTAAGGTGACCTTCTCTCCTCCCCCGTGGTAAGACGACCTTCTCTCTTCCCCCAAGGTAAGGTGACCTCTCCTCCCCCATAGTAAGGTGACCTTCTCTCCTCCCCCGTGGTAATACGAACTTCTCTCTTCCCCCGTGGTAATGCAAACTTCTCTCCTCCTCCTCCATGGTAAGGCAACCATCTCCCCTTCCCCATAATAAGGAGACCTTCTCTCCTCCCCCGTGGTAAGGTGACCTTTTCTCCTCCCCCATAGTAAGGTGACCTTCTCTCCTCCCCCCGTGGTAAAGCGACCTTCTCTCCTCCCCTGTGGTAAGGCAACCTTCTCTCCTCCCCCATGGTAAGGCGACCTTCTCTCCTCCCCGTGGTAAAGTGACCTTCTCTCCTCCCACATGGTAAGGTGACCTTCTCTCTCTCCCCGTGGAAAGGCGCATGGTAAGGCGACCTTCTCTCCTCCCCCATAGTAAGGCGACCTTCTCTTCTCCCCCCTGGTAAGGCTACCTTCTCTCCTCCCCCATGGTAAGGTGACCGTCTCTCCTCCCTTGTGGTAAGGTGACTTTCTCTCCTCCCCTGTGGTAAGGCGACCTTCTCTCCTTCCCCGTTGTAATGCGACCTTCTCTCGTCCCCCATAGTAAGGTGACCTTCTCTCCTCCAATAGTAAGGTGACCTTCTCTCCTCCCCATAGTATGGTGACCTTCTCTCCTACCCCATAGTAAGGTGACCTTCTCTCCTCCCCATAGTAAGGTGACCTTCTCTCCTCCCGCATAGTAGGCTGACCTTCTCTCCTTCCTCATAGTAAGGTGACCTCTCTTCCCTCGTGGTAAGGCGACCTTCTCTCCTCCCTCATGGTAAGGTGACCTTCTCTCATTCCCTGTGGAAAGGTGACCTTCTCTCCTCCTCCGTGGTAAGGTGACCTTCTCTCCTCCTCTGTGGTAAGGCGACCTTCTCTCCTCCCTCGTGGTAAGGCAACCTTCTCTCCTCCCCTATAGTAAGGTGTCCTTCTCTCCTCCCCCGTGGTAAGGCGACTTTCTCTCTTCCCCCATGGTAAGGTGACCTCTCCTCCCCCATAGTAAGGTGATCTTCTCTTCTCCCTGTGGTAAGACAAACTTCTCCCTACCCCCGTGGTAATGCGAACTTCTCTCCTCCTCCCTGTCGTAAGGTGACCATCTCTCCTTCCCTGTGGTAATGCTACCTTCTCTCCTCCCCCATGGTAAGGCGATCTTTTCTCCTCCCTGGTGGTAAGGAGACCTTCTCTCCTCCCTCATAGTAAGACGACCTTCTCTCCTCCCCATAGTAAGGCGACCTTCTCTCCTCCTCCTTGGTAAGGTGACCTTCACTCCTCCCCATAGTAAGGAAACCTTCTCTCCTCCCCATAGTAAGGTGACCTCTCTCCTCCACCATAGTAATGTTACCTTCGCTCCTCCTCCATAATAAGGTGACCTTCTCTCCTCCCCTGTGGTAAGGCAACCTTCTCTCCTCCTTTATGGTACAGCGACCTTCTCTCCTCCCCTGTGGTAAGGCGACCTTCTCTCCTCCTTCATGGTACAGTGACCTTATCTCCTCCCCCGTGGTAAGACGAACTTCTCTCTTCCCCCGTGGTAATGCGAACTTCTCTCCTCCTCCCTTGTGGTAAGGCAACCTACTCTCCTCCCCATAGTAAGGTGACCTTCTCTCCTCCCCCGTGGTAAGACGACCTTCTCTCTTCCCCCAAGGTAAGGTGACCTCTCCTCCCCCATAGTAAGGTGACCTTCTCTCCTCCCCCGTGGTATACTGAACTTCTCTCTTCCCCGTGGTAATGCAAACTTCTCTCCTCCTCCTCCATGGTAAGGCAACCATCTCCCCTTCCCCATAATAAGGAGACCTTCTCTCCTCCCCTGTGGTAAGGCGACCTTCTCTCCTCCTTCATTGTTCAGCAACCTTCTCTCCTCCCCTGTGGTAAGACAAACTTCTCTCTTCCCCCATGGTAATGCGAACTTCTCTCCTCCTCCCCCGTGGTAAGGCGACCATCTCCTTCCCTGTGGTAATGCGACCTTCTCTCCTCCCCCGTGGTAAGTCGACCTTCTCTCCTCCCCGGTGGTAAGGTGTCCTTCTCTCCTCCCCCATAGTAAGGCGACCTTCTCTTCTCCCCCATAGTAAGGTGACCTTCTCTCCTCCCTCGTGGTAAGGTGACCTTTTCTCCTCCCCCGTGGTAAAGCGACCTTCTCTCCTCCCCCGTGGTAAGGCGACCTTCTCTCCTCCTCCATGGTAAGGCGACCATATCTCCTCCCCGTGGTAAAGTGACCTTCTCTCCCCCTACGTGGTAAGGTGACCTTCTCTCTTCCCCCGTGGAAAGGTGCATGGTAAGACGCCCTTCTCTCCTCCCCCATAGTAAGGCGACCTTCTCTCCTCCCCCCTGGTAAGGCAACCTTCTCTCCTCCTCCATGGTAAGGCGACATTCTCTCCTCCCTTGTGATAAGGTGACTTTCTCTCCTCCCCCGTGGTAAGGCGACCTTCTCTTCTCCTCCCCCGTTGTAATGCGACCTTCTCTCCTCCCCCATAGTAAGGTGACCTTCTTTCCTCTCCAATAGTAAGGTGACCTTCTCTCCTCCCCATAGTAGGGTGACCTTCTCTCCTCCCCCATAGTAAGGTGACCTTCTCTCCTCCTCATAGTAAGGTGACCTTCTCTCCTCCCCCATAGTAAGCTGACCTTCTCTCCTCCCTCATAGTAAGGTGACTTCTCCTCCCTCGTGGTAAGGCGACCTTCTCTCCTCCCTCGTGGTAAGGTGACCTTCTCTCATCCCCTGTGGTAAGGTGACCTTCTCTCCTCCTTCGTGGTAAGGTGACCTTCTCTCCTCCTCTGTGGTAAGGCGACCATCTCTCCTCTCTTGTGGTAAGGCAACCTACTCTCCTCCCCTATATTAAGGTGACCTTCTCTCCTCCCCCATGGTAAGGCGACATTTTCTCGTCCCCCATGGTAAGGTGACCTTCTCTTCTCCCCCGCTGTAAGATGAACTTCTCTCTTCCCCTGTGGTAATGCGAACTTCTCTCCTCCTCACCCGTGGTAAGGTGACCATCTCTCCTTCCCTGTGGTAATGCTACCTTCTCTCCTCCCCCATGGTAAGGCGACCTTCTCTCCTCCTCTGTAGTAAGACGACCTTCTCTCCTCCCCCGTAGAAAGGGGACCTTCTCTCCTCCCCCGTGGTAAGGCGACCTTCTCTCCTTCCCCGGTGGTAAGGCGACCTTCTCTCCTCCCCCATAGTAAGGCGACCTTCTCTCCTCCCCATAGTAAGGCAACCTTCTCTCTTCCCCCATGGTAAGGTGACCTCTCCTCCCCCATAGTAAGGTGACCTTCTCTCCTCCCCCGTGGTAAGACGAACTTCTCTCTTCCCCCGTGGTAATACAAACTTCTCTCCTCCTCCTCCGTGGTAAGGCAACCATCTCTCCTTCCCCATAATAAGGTGACCTTCTCTCCTCCCCTGTGGTAAGGTGACCTTCTCTCCTCCTTCATGGTACAGCAACCTTCTCTCCCCCCCTGTGGTAAGACGAACTTCTCTCTTCCCCCATGGTAATGCAAACTTCTCTCCTCCTCCCCGTGGTAAGGCGACCATCTCTCCTTCCCTGTGGTAATGCGACCTTCTGTCATCCCCTGTGGTAAGTCAACCTTCTCCCCTTCCCAGTGGTAAGGTGACCTTCTCTCCTCCCCCATAGTAAGGCAACCTTTTCTCCTCCCCCATAGTAAGGTGACCTTCTCTCCTCCCCCGTGGTAAGGTGACCTTTTCTCCTCCCCCGTGGTAAAGCGACCTTCTCTCCTCCCCTGTGGTAAGGCGACCTTCTCTCCTCTCCCATGGTAAGGCGACCTTCTCTCCTCCCGGTGGTAAGGTGACCTTCTCTCCTCCCCCATAGTAAGGCAACCTTTTCTCCTCCCACATGGTAAGGTGACCTTCTCTCTCTCCCCGTGCAAAGACGCATGGTAAGGCGACCTTCTCTCCTCCCCCATAGTAAGGCGACCTTCTCTTCTCCCCCCTGGTAAGGCTACCTTCTCTCCTCCCCCATGGTAAGGTGACCGTCTCTCCTCCCTTGTGGTAAGGTGACTTTCTCTCCTCCCCTGTGGTAAGGCGACCTTCTCTCCTTCCCCGTTGTAATGCGACCTTCTCTTGTCCCCCATAGTAAGGTGACCTTCTCTCCTCCAATAGTAAGGTGACTTTCTCTCCTCCCCATAGTATGGTGACCTTCTCTCCTACCCCATAGTAAGGTGACCTTCTCTCCTCCCCATAGTAAGGTGACCTTCTCTCCTCCCGCATAGTAAGCTGACCTTCTCTCCTTCCTCATAGTAAGGTGACCTCTCTTCCCTCGTGGTAAGGCGACCTTCTCTCCTCCCTCGTGGTAAGGTGACCTTCTCTCATTCCCTGTGGAAAGGTGACCTTCTCTCCTCCTCCGTGGTAAGGTGACCTTCTCTCCCCCTCTGTGGTAAGGCGACCATCTCTCCTCCCTCGTGGTAAGGCAACCTTCTCTCCTCCCCTATAGCAAGGTGACCTTCTCTCCTCCCCCGTGGTAAGGCGACTTTCTCTCTTCCCCCATGGTAAGGTGACCTTCTCTCCTCCCCATAGTAAGGTGACCTCTCTCCTCCACCATAGTAATGTTACCTTCGCTCCTCCTCCATAATAAGGTGACCTTCTCTCCTCCCCTGTGGTAAGGCAACCTTCTCTCCTCCTTTATGGTACAGCGACCTTCTCTCCTCCCCTGTGGTAAGGCGACCTTCTCTCCTCCTTCATGGTACAGTGACCTTATCTCCTCCCCGTGGTAAGACGAACTTCTCTCTTCCCCGTGGTAATGCGAACTTCTCTCCTCCTCCCTTGTGGTAAGGCAACCTACTCTCCTCCCTATAGTAAGGTGACCTTCTCTCCTCCCCCATGGTAAGACGACCTTCTCTCTTCCCCCAAGGTAAGGTGACCTCTCCTCCCCCATAGTAAGGTGACCTTCTCTCCTCCCCCGTGGTAATACGAACTTCTCTCTTCCCCGTGGTAATGCAAACTTCTCTCCTCCTCCTCCATGGTAAGGCAACCATCTCCCCTTCCCCATAATAAGGAGACCTTCTCTCCTCCCCCGTGGTAAGGTGACCTTTTCTCCTCCCCCATAGTAAGGTGACCTTCTCTCCTCCCCCGTGGTAAGGTGACCTTTTCTCCTCCCCCGTGGTAAAGCGACCTTCTCTCCTCCCCCGTGGTAAGGCGACCTTCTCTCCTCCCCCATGGTAAGGCGACCTTCTCTCCTCCCCGTGGTAAAGTGACCTTCTCTCCTCCCACATGGTAATGTGACCTTCTCTCTCTCCCCGTGGAAAGGCGCATGGTAAGGCGACCTTCTCTCCTCCCCCATAGTAAGGCAACCTTCTCTTCTCCCCCCTGGTAAGGCTACCTTCTCTCCTCCCCCATGGTAAGGTGACCGTCTCTCCTCCTTCTGGTAAGGTGACTTTCTCTCCTCCCCTGTGGTAAGGCAACCTTCTCTCCTTCCCCGTTGTAATGCGACCTTCTCTCGTCCCCCATAGTAAGGTGACCTTCTCTCCTCCAATAATAAGGTGACCTTCTCTCCTCCCCATAGTATGGTGACCTTCTCTCCTACCCCATAGTAAGGTGACCTTCTCTCCTCCCCATAGTAAGGTGACCTTCTCTCCTCCCGCATAGTAAGCTGACCTTCTCTCCTTCCTCATAGTAAGGTGACCTCTCTTCCCTCGTGGTAAGGCGACCTTCTCTCCTCCCTCGTGGTAAGGTGAATTTCTCTCATTCCCTGTGGAAAGGTGACCTTCTCTCCTCCTCCGTGGTAAGGTGACCTTCTCTCCTCCTCCGTGGTAAGGTGACCTTCTCTCCTCCTCTGTGGTAAGGCGACCTTCTCTCCTCCCTCGTGGTAAGGCAACCTTCTCTCCTCCCCTATAGTAAGGTGACCTTCTCTCCTCCCCCGTGGTAAGGCGACTTTCTCTCTTCCCCCATGGTAAGGTGACCACTCCTCCCCCATAGTAAGGTGATCTTCTCTTCTCCCCCGTGGTAAGACAAACTTCTCCCTACCCCCGTGGTAATGCGAACTTCTCTCCTCCTCCCTGTCGTAAGGTGACCATCTCTCCTTCCCTGTGGTAATGCTACCTTCTCTCCTCCCCCATGGTAAGGCGATCTTTTCTCCTCCCTGGTGGTAAGGAGACCTTCTCTCCTCCCCCATAGTAAGACGACCTTCTCTCCTCCCCATAGTAAGGCGACCTTCTCTCCTCCTACTTGGTAAGGTGACCTTCTCTCCTCCCCATAGTAAGGAAACCTTCTCTCCTCCCCATAGTAAGGTGACCTCTCTCCTCCACCATAGTAATGTTACCTTCGCTCCTCCTCCTTAATAAGGTGACCTTCTCTCCTCCCCTGTGGTAAGGCAACCTTCTCTCCTCCTTTATGGTACAGCGACCTTCTCTCCTCCCCTGTGGTAAGGCGACCTTCTCTCCTCCTTCATGGTACAGTGACCTTATCTCCTCCCCCGTGGTAAGACGAACTTCTCTCTTCCCCCGTGGTAATGCGAACTTCTCTCCTCCTCCCTTGTGGTAAGGCAACCTACTCTCCTCCCCTATAGTAAGGTGACCTTCTCTCCTCCCCCGTGGTAAGACGACCTTCTCTCTTCCCCCAAGGTAAGGTGACCTCTCCTCCCCCATAGTAAGGTGACCTTCTCTCCTCCCCCGTGGTAATACGAACTTCTCTCTTCCCCCGTGGTAATGCAAACTTCTCTCCTCCTCCTCCATGGTAAGGCAACCATCTCCCCTTCCCCATAATAAGGAGACCTTCTCTCCTCCCCTGTGGTAAGGCGACCTTCTCTCCTCCTTCATGGTACAGCAACCTTCTCTCCTCCCCTGTGGTAAGACAAACTTCTCTCTTCCCCCATGGTAATGCGAACTTCTCTCCTCCTCCCCCGTGGTAAGGCGACCATCTCCTTCCCTGTGGTAATGCGACCTTCTCTCCTCCCCCGTGGTAAGTTGACCTTCTCTCCTCCCCGGTGGTAAGGTGACCTTCTCTCCTCCCCCATAGTAAGGCGACCTTCTCTTCTCCCCCATAGTAAGGTGACCTTCTCTCCTCCCTCGTGGTAAGGTGACCTTTTCTCCTCCCCCGTGGTAAAGCGACCTTCTCTCCTCCCCCGTGGTAAGGCGACCTTCTCTCCTTCCCCATGGTAAGGCGACCATATCTCCTCCCCGTGGTAAAGTGACCTTCTCTCCCCCTACGTGGTAAGGTGACCTTCTCTCTTCCCCCGTGGAAAGGTGCATGGTAAGACGACCTTCTCTCCTCCCCCATAGTAAGGCGACCTTCTCTCCTCCACCCTGGTAAGGCAACCTTCTCTCCTCCTCCATGGTAAGGCGACATTCTCTCCTCCCTTGTGGTAAGGTGACTTTCTCTCCTCCCCCGTGGTAAGGCGACCTTCTCTTCTCCTCCCCCGTTGTAATGCGACCTTCTCTCCTCCCCCATAGTAAGGTGACCTTCTTTCCTCTCCAATAGTAAGGTGACCTTCTCTCCTCCCCATAGTAGGGTGACCTTCTCTCCTCCCCATAGTAAGGTGACCTTCTCTCCTCCTCATAGTAAGGTGACCTTCTCTCCTCCCCCATAGTAAGCTGACCTTCTCTCCTCCCTCATAGTAAGGTGACTTCTCCTCCCTCGTGGTAAGGCGACCTTCTCTCCTCCCTCGTGGTAAGGTGACCTTCTCTCATCCCCTGTGGTAAGGTGACCTTCTCTCCTCCTTCGTGGCAAGGTGACCTTCTCTCCTCCTCTGTGGTAAGGCGACCATCTCTCCTCTCTTGTGGTAAGGCAACCTACTCTCCTCCCCTATATTAAGGTGACATTCTCTCCTCCCCCATGGTAAGGCGACCTTTTATCGTCCTCCATGGTAAGGTGACCTCTCCTCCCCCATAGTAAGGTGACCTTCTCTTCTCCCCCGTGGTAAGATGAACTTCTCTCTTCCCCCGTGGTAATGCAAACTTCTCTCCTCCTCACCCGTGGTAAGGTGACCATCTCTCCTTCCCTGTGGTAATGCTACCTTCTCTCCTCCTCCGTGGTAAGGGGACCTTCTCTCCTCCCCCGTGGTAAGGCGACCTTCTCTCCTTCCCCGTTGGTAAGGCGACCTTCTCTCCTCCCCCATAGTAAGGCGACCTTCTCTCCTCCCCATAGTAAGGTGACCTCTCTCCTCCCCGTAAGGTGACCTTCTCTCCTCCCCCATAATAAGGTGACCTTCTCTCCTCCCCTGTGGTAAGGCGACCTTCTCTCCTCCTTCATGGTACAGCGACCTTCTCTCCTCCCCATAGTAAGGCAACCTTCTCTCCTCCCCATAGTAAGGTGACCTCTCTCCTCCCCGTAAGGTGACCTTCTCTCTTCCCCCATGGTAATGCGAACTTCTCTCCTCCTCCCTTGTGGTAAGTCAAACTACTCTCCTCCCCTATAGTAAGGTGACCTTCTCTCCTCCCCCGTGGTAAGGTAACCTTCTCTCCTCCCCCATGGTAAGGTGACCTCTCCTCCCCCACAGTAAGGTGACCTTCTCTCCTCTCCCGTGGCAAGGCGACCTTCTCTCCTCCCCCATAGTAAGGTGACTTTCTCTCCTCTACTGTGGTAAGACGACCTTCTCTCCTCCCCGTGGTAAGGTGACCTTCTCTCCTCCCCCATGGTAAGGTGACCTTCTCTCTTCCCCCATAGTAAGGTGTCCTTCTCTCCTCCTCGTGGTAAGGCGACCTTCTCTCCTCCCCCATAGTAATGTGACCTTCTCTCCTCTCCTGTGGTAAGGCGACCTTCTCTCCTTCCCCGTGGTAAGGGGACCTACTCTCCTCCCCAGTGGTAAGGCAACCTTCTCTCTTACTCCATGGTAATTTGACCTTCTCTCCTCCTCCGTGGTAAGGGACGTTCTCTCCTCCCCGTGGTAAGGTGACCTCCTCTCCTCCCCATGGTAAGGCGACCTTCTCTCTTTCCCATGGTAAGGCGACCTTCTCTCGTCCCCCATGGTAAGGCGACCTTCTCTCCTCCCCATAGTAAGGCGACCTTCTCTCCTCCCTGTGGTAAGGTGACCTTTTCTCCTCCCCGTGGTAAGGTGACCTTCTCTCTTCCCCAGTCGCCTGTTGTAAGCGACCTTCTCTCTTTTTCCATGGCAAGGCGACCTTCTCTCCTTCCCATAGTAAGGCGACTTTCTCTCCTCCCTCATAGTAAGGTGACCTTCTCTCCTCCCCCATAGTACGGTGACCTTCTTTCCTCTCCTGTGGTAAGGCAACCTTCTCTCCTCCCATAGTAAGATGCCCTTCTCTCTTCCACTGTGGTAAGCTGACCTTCTCTCCTCCCCGTGGTAAGGTGACCTTTTCTCCTCCCCCGTGGTAAGGGGACCTTCTCTCCTTCTCCCCCATGGTAAGGCAACCTTCTCTCCTCTCCTGTGGTAAGGTGACCTTCTCTCCTCCCCCAAAGTAAGGTGACCTTCTCTCCTCTCCCGTGGTAAGGCGACCTTCTCTCCTCTCCCATAGTAAGGTGACCTTCTCTCCTTTCCTGTGGTAAGGCGACCTTCTCTCCTCCCCGTGGTAAGGTGACCTTCTCTCCTCCCCCATGGTAAGGTGACCTTCTCTCCTCCCCATAGTAAGGTGACCTTTTCTCCTCCCCCGTGGTAAGGCAACCTTCTCTCCTCCCTCATAGTAATGTGACCTTCTCTCCTCTCCTGTGGTAAGGCGACCTTCTCTCCTTCCCCGTGGTAAGGGGACCTTCTCTCCTCCCCCGTGATCAGGCAACCATTTCTCTTCCCCCGTGGTAAGTTGACCTTCTCTCCTCCCCGTGGTAAGGGGACCTTCTCTCCTCCCCGTGGGAAGGTGACCTTCTCTCCTCCCCGTGATAATGGGGCCTTCTCTCCTTCCCTGTAGTGAGGTGACCTTCTCTCCTCCCCATAGTAAGTAACCCTGGGCAGAGTTTGCGGAGTGAACTCCGCGAAGAGCACAAAAAACTGAGCCGCACTACGCGGAGCTCCACGAGCGGCGGAGTTTCTTTAGATAAATGCAGTTTGCGGTGATTGTCAGTGCCAGGTGCTTGTCCGCAGTGTGCAATCATCGCGAACGGCATCATGCACAGCGCAAGTGGGCGCTGCTTCTTTTCTGCCGCTCGAGTAGATTTTTACTCGAGCGGCAGCTTTCTCAACGCGAGCGGGCGGTTTCTCAACGTGAGAGGTCGCGAGCATACGCGACCACTCGCAATGAGAAATCTGACCGCCCGCGTTGAGAAATCTCGCGGGGAGATTGATTTTCCACGCTCGCGCTCGCCAACTAGATGTTGACGATCGCCAACGGGGAAAAATCTTGCCGGGAGGTGGATTTTCCTTGCTCGCGCTCGCCAACTTGACATTGACGAACTCGAGCGAGGAAAAAAACAACGCGATGCTGAGTTTTTCGGAACTCCGCATAACGCGGAGTGCGGAAAACTCCGCAAACTCCGCAAGCGGAGCGGAGTTTACCGCCCAGACTTAATAGTTAGGGGACCTTCTCTCTTTTCCCATTGTAAGGTGACCTTCTCTCCTCCCCCATAGTAATGTGACCTTTTCTCCTCTCCTGTTGTAAGGTGACATTGTCTCTTCCCCCGTGGTAAGGCGACCTTCTCTCCTACCCCCGTGGTAAGGCGACCTTCTCTCTTCCCCCACAGTAAGGCAACCTTCTCTCCTCCTCATGGTAAGGGGACCATCTCTCCTCCCCCATAGTAAGGTGACCTTCTTTCCTCCCCTGTATCTATATTGACTTTCTACGGCGTGAACCTTGCCAAAAGGTAGTTTAACAATGTAATATGTTTAAAGACAATGAAGAAGAGGAAAGGAAGTTGCGTTGCAGATGGTTAACGAATTGTGATGTTGTGTTTTTTAAAGGGGTGAGTAATCAACTCTTTCTTAAATTGGAGCAGCTGGGCGGCCATAATGGATGCAGGGATGTTGTTCAAGATCCTGGGTGCATAGATGGAAGAGTCTGCTGTCTTCTTTTTTGTTTTTTACACTTAGGGGCCAATTCTGATGCGGGTTGGAAAAGCTTCCCGACCGAGGGTCTGATTCTGATGCGGTTAGGAAGGCCTCCTAGCGGCATTTGCTCCTTCCAAATCGGATCAGGAACGTGTCTTCCCGACCGAGGGCCCAATTCTGATGCGGTTAGGAACAAATGTTCCCATTGAAGTCAATGGGAGTTCAACCAAATCGTATCTGGAAGCATCCGGATGCATCCTACTCCGCCGGTCGGACTTTCCCGATCCGAGTGGGTCGGACACCATTTCCCAACCGATTCGGTCGGGAAGCTTTTCCAACCCGCATCAGAATCGGCCCCTTAGTCTCCAGTCTGATAGTGTTCCAGCTGTGGGTGTGCTGTGGTCCCCAGAGATGGTGGGTGTGTCTGCAAAGTAAGCCTGGTGCTGGTCACGGTAGCTTTGTAAATGCTGCAGCGGGATTTAAGATGGTGTGGACCATGGAGTTCCTTTAAAATGGGATGATGTCATCATATTTCTTTCCCTGAATAAGAAATGCTGCAGCATATTGCCTATCCCCAGAGATGCCAATATGGAGTCCGCGAGGTTATGAAGTATGGCATTACCACTGTCCAGACATACGAGGGCTTGAACAGCAGTTGTGAGGTCGATTTCTAGAAATAATGGTTTGACTTACTTTAGGAGGGAGCTGGTATGAGGCCATGTTTGCTTTTTTGAAATGTGTTCCTTGAGAGTGAAATTGGTGTGCAGGCTGAATCCAAGTGATTTGGCAATTGATGAAAGTTGGGGTTCAAAGCCGTTTAGGTGGAGGCTGGAGTCAGGCAGAGTAAATGCGGATTTAAAGAGTTCTTGTGAGTGTTCGTGTCATCAATGCTTCTGTATGTAGATCCCAGTTGGTGCAAACAAAGGTCTTCACTGCTGATCTCAACTGTTCCATGAGTTATAGCGAAACCTATCACCAACGAAGAGGAGGAGGGAGGAGTGTGCAAGGGAATCGAAAATGGGAGCAGAGGAGGCGTTATTCCCAAAGTACTGAACCTTTTCAGGGCCCCACGCTCACACTGCAAAATCTATTTAGAGATTTAGAAGCAAGCCTGTTCTGTTTACTATTATTAACAAGCTGTTGACAAGGCCATTTCACTACATAGTGCCAGATGCTGAAGCTGCTGTTCCTTTCTTTTCTCCTGGGGGATTTATTTTTTTAACTTAGAAAGAAGTGTTTGCCCACATGAAATCTCTGACCTGGACCCCGCAAAAACTACTGACATGCCTCGGAGTGTGCATTAAAAGGGTGGGGCCTTGGGTCAGAGAAGCAAAGGTCACCGGTGCTTCTGCAGGACAGTACCTAAAGTATAGTCCAATCTGGGGCAGAGACCACAGTGCATGGAGTGAGGCTTCACAAGTCACGGCTGCCATATTCGTGCCAGATGTGGGGCACTGCATCCGAGGACAGGCTCAGGGCAGAGTGAGACAGGGACTGGTCGACAAGTCTTTTTTCATATACCTCCTCTCTGCTCTCCAACACACTGTGGGTGGTATCTGCTGATTCCAAGGACACTCAATCATAAGCCAACTGATGAATGCTCCAAATATTTTCCCTGCAGAGGAAATAGACACAAACTGAAAGGGGTTTTGTTACTGGTACTTCAGAAGTGATTATGTAACTATTTCAACTATTTCAGTTGCTGCGCTGGAACAATCCGAAGGAACACCTTGTGTCGCATGGTACCGGTTGTGAAGAAGAATCACAACTCTATTATTTAATTTTGTATCTGGTTTATATAGCGTCCCTGCACCACGTGGTAACAGTGTGTTTTACAGTAAACTTGAAAAGATACAGGGGCATATTATCAAGGATAAACGATATTTATCGCTAACCGCGCTTAGCGCGTTTTTTTTTAACGCCGCCTATTGCTGGAAATTATCGCTGAGATAACACCCTATTAGTAAGGTTTATCTCCATGGCGATAATATTTCCAGCGATAGCGGCAAAATGCGAGAATATCGCTGGAAAACCAGCGATATTCTCGCATTAACGCTATGGTGGATTTAGCCTGACAATCCACCCCCTATGCTACAAACAGGTAAGTCACCCTCAGTAGCAGGTGTAAAAATCTAGCGATAAACGCGCTTAGCGCGATTTATTTTATCGCTTCGCCTGCCTTGCTAATAGGGGGTAGTTGTGTTAGCGACTGTTTTCAGTCGCTTTAAGTAGGGAACGCCTACCTTGCATGTCATTAGCGATAATTATCGCTGACATGCAAGGCGATGTGAAAACCGGCCGCTATCGCCTGAAAGCTGTCGCTAACGCCTGTTAGCGACAGCTTGCTAATAGGGCGATAAAAATATCACCGCTTTAGCGGCAAAAAGTGAAGCTAAAGCGGCGATAAAGCCCTTGATAATATGCCCCACAGTTTTAATCCAAATCCATGACCAGAGAGGCAACTGAACACCACAACCTCCATCGGTACTCTGCCAGTCATGGAACATGGAACCTTGAAACATTCTTAGAATGAAACTAAAAGCAAACTAGCATTGCTAAAAGAGCAAATGATGCAACAAAACAATAGTAAGTATAACACAAAATATAACACACACACTACATTACCTGAATGACAAGAGAGTGGAAGCAGCTCTTCTGCTGGGAAGGACTTTAGTTCCAGAAGGATATTGCGGCACCAGCCTGGCAGCCCTGCGCTGCCTTTTGGATAGGTTTGCTGTATAGGAATACTATATGAATCACTGACAAAATATCGACCTCACCAATATCGAGGTACAAAAATTTCGTGACAAAAATATCGAAGTCAAGAATATCGACATCCTATCTACATCATGGTAAGTACAAAAATATCGGAAAAAAAATATCGATGTCAAAAATATCGTTGTAAAAAATATCGGTTTTTTTAAATGTTAAAAAATAATGTAAAATAAATTAAATAATACATATAATTAAAAGAAACATAGTTAAAATTATTTTAAAATGTTTAAAAATAAAAACTGATACATATAGGGGCCGATTCCGATCTCGGTCGGAGGCGCACCCAATACCATTCGGTCGGGAAAAAGCCATGCGAATGCCTGTTTCCCGACCGATCCGTACTAGCAGACCGAACGAGAAAGTACGATGCGCACAACAGCACAGAATCCGGCCGAGTCGTACTCACCCAATCCAGGTCCTGTTCTCCGACCGAGGCGAATCCGGAAACGCAGAATCGAGTCGCACGGAAGGGAAAATGCAGCTCCGTCCGGCCGAACAAGTACGATGCGCTTTCCGTACGCGCCGAACCCGTCGCTACGCACGGCACGTCAAAGCATCCGGGAGAGGCGCACATAAGCTCCGATTCGCGCCACAACACGATCCACGGCTACGAGGCGAACACGCCAGCGACGAGGACGACGCGAAGCGACGAGGACGACGCGAAGCAACGAGAAAGACGAACGACACGAACCAACCATGAATCCCTTCGTCCCGATCATACCAATATTCTACATTTACTACCGGAACAGGCACGGACGCGTACGGCGCAGAAGGTAAGTCAGACACCAACCACAAAACACATACAACACGTACACGACACATCACACACACACACAGAGGGATGCAGAATTTACTTACACCAGCAACAGCAGCACCATAGGGGCGGGATGCCCATCACCAATGCCACATATGCACACAGGGGCCTGAATGCGCACCACCACCCCTACCCAGGGGGGGCCGGATGCCAACCACCACTACCACCCTTAGCCAGGGGGGTGCCAGATGCCTACCACCACTACCACCCTTACCCAGGGCGGGCTGGATGCCTACCACTACTACCACCCTTAGCCAGTGGGGTGCCAGATGCCTACCACCACTACCACCCTTACCCAGGGGGTGCCGGATGCCTACCACTACTACCACCCTTAGCCAGTGGGGTGCCAGATGCCTACCACCACTACCACCCTTACCCAGGGGGTGCCAGATGCCTACCACTACTACCACCCTTACCCAGGGGGTGCCAGATGCCCACCACCACTACCACCCTTAGCCATGGGGGCTGGATGCCTACCACTACTACCACCCTTAGCCAGGGGGCTGGATGCCTACCACTACTACCACCCTTAGCCAGGGGGCTGGATGCCAACCACCACTACCACCCTTAGCCAGGGGGTGCCAGATGCCTACCACCACTACCACCCTTACCCAGGGGTACCAGATGCCTACCACTACTACCACCCTTACCCAGGGGGGCTGGATGCCTACCACTACTACCACCCTTACCCAGGGGGTGCCAGATGCCTACCACTACTACCACCCTTAGCCAGGGGGTGCCAGATGCCCACCACCACTACCACCCTTACCCAGGGGGCTGGATGCCTACCACTACTACCACCCTTAGCCAGGGGGCTGGATGCCTACCACTACTACCACCCTTAGCCAGGGGGTGCCAGATTCACACCACCACTACCACCCTTAGCCAGGGGGTGCCAGATGCCTACCACCACTACCACCCTTAGCCATGGGGGGCTGGATGCCTACCACCACTACCACCCTTACCCAGGGGGGCTGGATGTCTGCCACTACTACCACCCTTAGCCAGGGGGGTGCCAGATGCCTACCACTACTACCACCCTTAGCCAGGGGGGCTGGATGCCTGTCACTACTACCACCTCTACCCATGGGGGGCTGGATGCCTACCACTACTACCACCCTTACCCAGGGGCTGGATGCCTACCACTACTACCACCCTTAGCCAGGGGGTGCCAGATGCCTACCACCACTACCACCCTTACCCAGGGGTGCCAGATGCCTACGACTACTACCACCCTTACCCAGGGGGCTGGATGCCTACCACTACTACCACCCTTAGCCAGGGGCTGGATGCCTACCACTACTACCACCCTTAGCCAGGGGCTGGATGCCTACCACTACTACCACCCTTAGCCAGGGGGCTGGATGCCTACCACCACTACCACCCTTAGCCAGGGGGTGCCAGATGCCCACCACCACTACCACCCTTAGCCATGGGGGTGCCAGATGCCTACCACTACTACCACCCTTAGCCAGGGGGCTGGATGCCTACCACTACTACCACCCTTACCCAGGGGCTGGATGCCTGTCACTTCTACCACCTCTACCCATGGGGGCTGGATGCCTACCACCAACACCACCCCACTCATAGGATGGACAATGCATGACACAACCAGCACACCACAACCTAGGGAAGGCAAGAAAAAGACATCCCCCGAACACCATGACAAGCGTGTGTAGACTGTGTCAAATGCCTACAACACTGAACATGACTTTGAACATACAATGTGACCCCCTATCACATGTGCTACACATATATGTGTGTGGCCCCCACAATGCAAGCAGGCCATGACCATTGTGGCAATGGGGTCTAAAGCCCCATCACCACAGTGACCAAAATGTAAGTGTGGGGTCCATAGCTGAAGCACATTTTGAACATTGTGGCAATGGGGTCTAACCCCCCATCACCACAGTGACCAAAATGTAAGTGTGGGGTCCATAGCTGAAGCACATTTTGAACATTGTGGCAATGGGGTCTAACGCCCCATCACCACAGTGACCAAAAGGTAAGTGTGGGGTCCATAGCTGAAGCACATTTTGAACATTGTGGCAATGGGGTCCAAACCCCCATCATCACAGTGACCAAAATGTAAGTGTTGACAAAGAAAGAGCTGCAACTGCCAAACTGCATGGATGATTCCTGGTCACAGAACATAAAACACATCAGTGGCAAAGTAGTGCATGTGTCCCATTGCAACATAAATTGGGGGAGCCAAATACTGCAGTGCAAATAAGACATACCTTTGGCCATGTGCAGACAAACAACACCCATGGGGGCTGACACTGTCAACATTCATCAATGACACAATGACAGAAGTGACCATCAGAATGCAGACCCACATATTTGCACCAATGGGCACACAAATGCAGATACCCTGTGGAGACTGTAGATGTGAGGTGAACAGATACCATACCATGGCAGCAATGGGACACACAAACCATGATCATTGTGCTGACCGATGACCTAGGAGTCCCAGGGACAGCAGGGGAAACCCACCAAACTACATACAGCCAATGGCACACCCAAGTTATGCCAATGCAGTGGTGCAGATGCACAAACACAAACAGGCAGACCCACACTGCACATCATACACAACAAGTGAGGGGGTGCCAGTGTCCCCAGGCAACCACACAACACATGAGGAGACCTGAATACCAATCATACAGATGTGCATACAGTGCCACACAAAGGTAACTCATGGATCCAAATCCCCTATGTGGGCAAGCAGGCATTGTCAGATGAGAGGGAGCACAAATCACACATGTCACACAGGCACGTAGGAACAGCAACTGACACAGCAAGACACAGACACACCACAGCACTACCCCCAGGGCCCCCACAATGTGGTGACCCTGGGCTGCATTACAATCCCACTGTGATGACAAAGCTAAATGTCGTTCACACTGTGAACCACAGTCATGTGTCCTGAGCAACAAACTACCATCACACCTACACAAGCACAAATCAATCAGCATGGCCAGTAAGCCAAGGCCAACATGGAGGCAGGGGCCTAGCCGGGCAACAACTCTCATCTGCACACACTCAACACCACACCCCTCGACCTCCAACAATGTGCAGCAGTGAAGCACACATGCACTGGTGAAATTGCACATGCACCCATGACTATTCCAGGGTGGTGGGTGGGAACCAAGGTGCAGAAACACATCACACATGGCCACTCAACAAGACTCCTGAATGTCTGACACACTGCACACTACGCTGTACATGGACATGACGGCAATACCACACCAACCAATGGGATCCCAGCCACAGCCACACACCAATGAAGAAGCCAAGGTCACCCACAAAGAACTCACATAGACAACAACCAACATTGCAGCCCGGACCCTGAGGAGTGCCAGCAGTCACACACACAACGTGTCACAATCACTGAAAGATAACACAAACTGGAAATCACATGACAGGGGCAAACAACAAGTGCCAAGGGGAAACCTGACTGTGATCCATCTGCGTCTGCACACAAACTCAGCCCTGACAGCAAACACACCTATGGGTGACACCCTGATGACCAGTAATGTGCCATGCACCCACATCACAGGGAACCCAGGGAGAAGACTTTGGGGGAACATAGGTCAACTCAGCAAGCATCACAAACAGGTACAATACTAGGGATCACAGCATGCACAGCTAAACGGAAGTGAACACACAGACATGCACATACAACACACACCTTGGGCGCAGGCAATGTCACAGGAGTACACACTGCCATGAGGGGACTCCACTCCTGTGTGAGGAAAGCTGTGCCATATGTTGCCCAGTAGGGCCCCATCATGTCAGCTGAGCACTTGGTCACACAATCAACAATTTGCACCAAATGAGGGCTCCCGTCACATCAGCCTGGTCATGGAAGTGCCAACGAAATCATCAGCACAGATCCAACACACTTGTATAGCAATGTTGCACCGACAACACAGATGAGTCCTTCCCCATTGATGCCCAAACCTGCATGTCCAGTGGAGATGGCCACATGGTCAGGGAAGTAGACGAATTGAACAATGGCAGGCACAACAGATGTGCAGGGGTGGAAGCCACAGATGTGAAATTGCTAATGTAAGTAGGAAATCCCATTGCCAAATACTGAACACATGACACCCTCAGATGCTGCTATGGATGACATGGATACACCACAGGATAGGACACATTCCCCCTGGACCACATGGGTTCCTGCACAGTAACACTTCATTATCATGAGACCAAATATCACCATCACTGCAGCAAGGGCATGGTTAGCATCATCAACAACATGTACATCAGAAGCATAAGCACTAGAGAACAGAAAGTTGCTTTATTCAGCATATGTGTGCAATGAAAACTGAAAGTCCAGAAAACACAAAGGCCAATGGCCAGTCCATTGTCAAAGTCCAAACAGGGTGACAGTGGCAGATGTCACCCTACGCATGCCTGCACAAAACCAGGGACAATCCACTAGGAGGGGCAACCGGGGGCAGGCCAGGCACCGCAGGGACAGGATCAGGGCTCACCAGGAGGAAGCAGGGAAGGGGTGGTGGGTGCTGGAGAGCCACTGACAACTGCAGTGGAGGTGTCTGACATGGTGTGTGCCGGCACAACTGGGGGTCATGACTCAGATGTTGTGGGTGCCGGCATGACTGCAGTGGACCCTGCAGATGGAGTGGACAGGTCCGCCACTGCAGTGCCCAAGTCAGACAGGGTGGTAGTGGACTCCACTGCAGTGCCTACCACCAGGGAGGAGAATGGGGAACAGGCAAGGTGGGCTGGACAGAGGGGGAGGACACCCTCACCACATCAGTGGCACAGACAAGCGCAGCGGGGGTGTGGTGCCGGGAGAGCAAGTGGCAGGGGGAGAAGGCCGGATCCTCTTGGGGATGGTCTATCTGTGGGTGGGGGTACCTGGGGCAGGGTGTGGGGGGGGCACCTGGGGAGTGGGGGCCTGAGGGATGGAGGAAGGAGACCTGGTGCCTGAGCTGCAGGGCGGCGGCGGGGTCTTGCTCTTACGACTCCGGGGGGACTTGCGGGTGGGGGCCTCAGTCTGTCTGCACCTGGGGGAGGGTGTCCGGGGGCGAGGGGCACTCTGCTCCGTGTGGGTGGGCTTCCTCTTCCCCCTGAATGTTGTATCAGCTGGATCGGAGGGGAAGAGGCCGAGGTCACTGAGGATGAGCCGCTGGGTCTTTGGGGTTGCAGGTGAGGCAAGGGAGGGTGTTTTGGAGGGAGAGGCAACTGAGGACTGCGTGTGTGTGTTCCAGGGCCCCATCCCCTGTGAGTCTGGTTTCAGTCCCCTGACTGTGCGTGCGTGTGCGTTTTGTTTGTGGCGTGTGTGTCTGTGTGCTGGATGTGTGTGTGCTGGTGTGTGCCTGTGCCGGTGTGTGTGTGCTTGGGACGGGTAAGGTGCTGGGGAGTGTGGATGGAGCAGAGGCAGGAGGTGTGAGGGACTGTCTGAGGAGGGACACTGCTGCCGTCAGGGAGGAGTCCATGGACCTATTGCCCCTCTGTAGGTCAGACATGCCCGATGAGATGCCCTCCATGAACGACACCAGCTGAGTCAACAGAGCGGTGTGCGCATGGAGGACACTCAGCATGGCTGTCTGCCCTACATGGAGCTGGCGAAGGAGGTACACAGACTCCTCACTCAGGGCAGCAGGGGACACAGGGGCAGGGGTGCGGTGCCTGGCCCAAAGGAGACACGCTCCCGAACATGGGAGCCTCCACGGACCTGGGGAATGGGAGCCGATGGGAGGGCGGTGGTGGTGCTGGTTGTGGCGGGGACAGCAACACTAGCTGGGGTGTGGTGGCTGCTGACACCCGCCTCCATAAGGGAGTCATCCTCCGAGTTGCTCTGGTCCTCAGCTGAGGTGGATGGTGCTGAGGACTCCTCGGTGTGGCTCCCTCGCCCTCCGTGCCACTGGGTCCCTCCGACCACTCCTCGGCTGCTGACCCAGTCTGGCTCTCCAGCTCCTCCTGGTCCGTGGAGCTGTCCCCTTCCGTGGCCGTGGATGTATCTGCAAACAATGGGGAAACAGACAGACATCAGTCACCTGCACCAAACGCACACACCACTGTGAGCACAGCACATTACAGAGCAAGCCCTGGCATCATTAGTTGTACATTGCTAAAAGTGCCCTAACTGAACAGGAGAAGCCAATTGTCAGTCTGATGCCAACCATGGCACTCACATCCCACATGGCCTTGCACCCATCTGTCTGGTGTCTGTTGGATAGCAGCACCCCAGTGTGGACACATGCACCAACTACACAGTAGTTGGACAGTGCAGAGGACACGGTGTAGCATGTGGACATGCACACATCACAACTCTTGCCACTGAGTCAGTACAGGTTTCCGGATGAAAGGGACGCCCAGAGTCAAATAGGAAATGCATGTGATGCATACCAGCGACAGACACCATGATGCACCCATGTCCTGATAGCCATCGCCACAATGGTGTGCATGTAGCACATGTCACTCCCCTGCAGGATCACCAATAAGTAGACACATGCCATGGCGGAGGCATGACTGCTAAGTCATACATCACTGTCTCAGTGATGTATGACTTGGCAGTCAGACAACAACACTATGCACTGTGTCACAATAGTAGGTCATGGGGAATGCAAGTCCTGGAGCTGCACAAGTGCACATGTACATCCCCCACACAACACATCATCTTAACCCACATCTGTCCAGGTCATACCGATTGGACATATGGGAGACCTGTGACACTACCCTCTGAACCTGAGCCCCTCACAATCTGCTGTGAATGGGGAACAGCTGCCTGAACTTCACATTCGCATACCCCAGTCTGCACGGGCAGCTGATCAAACACCTATGTGACACACAAGTATCGTCTTCTATGGTCACATCTCCAGTGGCATGCTGAGCCCCTACCGAGAAACACCCCAGCAGTCCTGGCAACAAATCCACAGCACACTGACACAGAGGCAGATACCTGAGGGGTCAAATCACTGCGCACAATGTGTCAGCTGATACACGGGAGTGGGAGTACAGAGTGCATTGCATGGCCTGGAGTAGGCATGACTGTCCTGCCCCACATGAATGAGGGATGAGCCCTGGACAGTGGATAGCTGGCTATGTATGTGTGACACACGTAATCTGCACACTCCTGGGGCCCAAACATTGTTCCCACCCGCTGCATGGGTGTGTGCCACATACCCCAGGCAGATGTGGTGGCTCAGCTCAGCAAGTGGACCGCATATCAAAGCAACACACAGATTACATGTCCGAACACAGGCGTTGTGTGAACAATGGACCCACCCATGATGCCCACAACAGAGTTAGGGAAACAGATGCTGTCCCCCACCTTTAGTGAAGCAAACTGCAAGGACACAGTCCCAAGTGACACAATTCCCTGAATGTAAGGGCCACACCTGGGTATCAGATGAGGAGTGGGCAGTGCACAATAGAGGGACATGGCTCCTGGACAACATGACTGCTGTACTGTGGCAGTTGAACCAGGCCAGAGGAGGGCACATAGCATGTAATACAGAGTTCACAGTGCAGTCTTTGACTCACCCCCTCCTTGCTGCTGTCTGGCCTTCAGCTGCCCATCCAGGTCTGGAAACACCACCGCCAGGATCTGGAGCATGTGGGGGTCAGGGTCCGTGTTCCGCCCCTCCTGCGAGGAGGCGACAGCTTCAGCTGGACCCGTGCAATCCTCCGGGTCCAGCCCCGAAGGTCCTGCCACCTCTTCTGGCAGTTGCGGATCCGGCGCTTGTAGACCCCCACGGACCGGACAGCCCGGACGATGTCCTTCCAGATCTCCTGCTTCCGATGGGCATTAACCTGTCAGGATGACAACGTGAAAAGGCCATTACTATACATGCAACATATCCGTGCATGACACAGTTGTATATACATGTCTCATTCACAGGGGCACATGATGTACACAGGCAGTGCAACGCTGCCCATGGACAGTTTGCCAGACGTCACTACATGGTATCATTGCATGGGAAGTAAAACCTTGTTCAAATGCACTGTCACTGCACCATACCTGTCCAGTGCATGTCACTACACACTATGGGGGTGACAACTACTCAGTGAGCCTGCTAGCCAGTGGCGTGCAGACTTTCAGCCTTGCTAGTCAGACAAAATGCACATTCAGAAAGGCAGTGCACAGAACACTCACCTGCTCCCTGGTGTCCCATACAGCTTGCTGTACTTTGGAAGTATGCTGTCCAGCAGGGCCTGGTTCTCCTCAAGGCTGAAGGCTGGGGCTCTCTCCACAGTACGTGCCATTGCAGGGTCCAGAGGGGCAGAGACAGCAGCAGTGCAGTGGCAGATGTCGTCCTGGAGCATGTAGTGCAGGCAAGTGAGCTCTCAGGGGAACAGCCAGCAATATATATGTGCTGGAGAGGCAGATACTGTCCCATGTGTCCAAAGTGATAGGTCCAAGTCGTTTGCATCTTCTGAATCTGGCCAATCCATGGAATAGCAGCACCAATACACGCCCACAGCATCCTTCAAATCTTCAACTTCATGACATACATGAATTTGCAACATTGTTGTGGGTGACCAACTGAATTTCCAGCAACCGACTCGCTCGAATTTCGAAAACGCGTCCGTTGCCAGGCTAGGCCATTGTCAATGGGTGCGCACCGATCGGTCCATTGCGGTACAACGCGTACAGGGTACAACGCAGCATCCGACACATTGAATGCAATGGGCCGGCCGGGGCACCGATCGATCCATTGCTGATCAACGCG